>CANXME010002591.1:1382500-2090000 GCA_948144175.1 Closterium sp. NIES-65 | reverse complement strand
GAAGAATGGGTGTGGGAAAAAGGGGCGGGAAAAAGGGGTGAGAGGAATGGGTGTGTAAAGGGGGCGAGCGGAATGGGTGTGGGAAAGGGGGGGTGGGGAATGGAAATAGAGCTTACAAATCTACGAGCCTGGTGAGCTCCCTCAACTCAGCAATCGCAGTTTCAAAGCCACATCTGCTCAATTTCCTGTTGGAAAAGTAAGTGATGAAGAGAAAAGAAGGCGCATATTTCAGACTACCAGAGATGACATGACATGACATGCATGCAATGTGTGGAGCCGCCGCACAACACCATGAGGAACACCATGAGCAACACCATGAGCAACACCATGAGTAACACCATGAGCAACACCATGAGCAACACCATGAGCAACACCATGAGCAACACCATGAGTAACACCATGAGCAACACCATGAGCAACACCATGAGTAACACCATGAGCAACACCATGAGCAACACCATGAGCAACACCATGAGCAACACCATGAGCAACACTATGTAAGTGCCATGCGCTCAATAACCACTTGTGCATGCATGGGCATGGGGTTGCTTACAGCCGGGTGAGTTGAGCGATCTTGGCCAGATCCGAGGGGAAGCTTTCTAATGTTCCCGCCTGGCACTCCACCAACCTGCTTGATTGAAACAGATTGAAATGAAACAGATTGAAACAGATTGAAACAGATCGGAACAGATTGGAACAGATTGGAACAGATTGGAACAGATTGAAACAGATTGAAACAGATTGAAACAGATTGAAACAGATTGGAACAGATTGAAACAGATTGAAACAGATTGAAACAGATTGAAACAGATTGGAACAGATTGAAACAGATTGGAAGAGAAACAAGGCATGAAGTGAATCAGGTCAGGTACATGTGAGTCCGTGCGTGAAGCAACGCAGTGGATCTATTCCTTTGAGCACCCGTGCCAGCCAGGGAAGGAGCGAACCGAATGCGAAGTAGCATGCGCGAGGCGAGAGCACGCACGCACGCACGCACACATACTCATGTGTGTGTATGAGAAACGCATATAAGACAACGAGCGCTCGGCTATAAACACGCTGGACAATGGAAGCGCGTGTCTAGTGGACTGTGGACACATGCATATTATCATACAATCGGCTCTCTTTTTATCTCTCTTTCCCTCAAAAAACAACAAGGGCGCCAGTGGGCGGCAAATATTGCACATGCGGCATGCCCTGCCAGCAAATATAGAATGGCTGCTGCAGCACAGAGCAGAGAAGAGAGGAGCCAGGGAGCCAGCAGAGAGGTTCCAAGATCCACCCAACTACAGCATGGTGGAACGGCCAGCAGCAAGAAAGGTAGGGTTCAGTTGAGACTCACAAGTCCTTGAGCCACGTGACATCGTAGACTGAGCCCAATGGTATATGCTCCGCCCCCTTGACCTCCCTGCAACCAGATGTCAGTAGATAAAACGGAAACACTCAGGGGAGGAAAGTGGTATGGTATGAGGGCGTATGAGGGCGTATGAGGGCGTATGAGGGCGTATGAGGGCGTATGAGGGCGTATGAGCGCGTATGAGGGCGTATGAGCGCGTATGAGGGCGTATGAGGGCGTATGAGGGCGTATGAGGGCATATGAGGGCATATGAGGACCATCCTAGGATCGTTGTGCGCACACGTGGCTAGAACTTTCATCAATGTAGCACACATGCATAACAAGAAGAAGGATAATATGGACCAGAATTAGGAGGTGAAAAAGGGAGGGGAAGAGGAAGGGGGGAGTGGGGGGAGGAGAGGGGGGGGTGGAGAGGAGGGGGGTTGGGACAACGATAAAAAAGAGACGTGCATGCGTGAAACTAAAGGACCCGGGCCGGTTCGAGCACATTAATAGAAAGGCCAAAGAGCAGAATGTCGAATCGGTAATAAAAACTACAGTGGAGGCCACAGAGCGGAACGGACCAGCCCTGGCTGGCCCACCGGGGTCGCTAAGTCGTGGCCTGGTCCGGGCCGGGCACATTAGTGCGAGCGGACCAACCAAGGCCTGGCTGACCCGCCTGCCACCCGGACCAACCACCGCCTCTGCGGCTCAGCCAATGCTCGTGCGAAGGTCACATCACAACATTAAGCCAGCACGCCAAACACAAGGTACACAGGCAGCACATTCATAAACCAAAGAATAGAACGGAGAGGACAGACAAACAGATAACGTCTTACTACTGGGTGGCAGCGTTGCAACGGCGCAAAACGGAGAGTGAAAGCACACCCTTACAGCTTTGTCAAACGGGATAGACGGTCAACAGAATCCCGAGGAAAGACGGCCTGAAATGTTTGGTTGATGAACCTGCAGAGAGCAAGTGGCAGCTCCAGTCAGGTGCGTGGGAGTTGCCAGAACGTGGTCACACAGATTGTGAGTGGGAGGTATATTCATGTGCGAGGCATATCATGTGGAAGAAATATTCATGTGTGCAACGCAGCACAGAACAGCGCAGCGCAGCGCAGCGCAGCGCAGCACAGCACAGCACAGCACAGCGCAGCGCAGCACAGCACAGCACAGCACAGCACAGGTTATCAGGGGTGCGGACGCACAGGGAGGTGATCATGCCGTTTCGGTCGCATGTGAGGCCTTGCGCTCGCTTGCAGTCACTCCCCGCCTTCCAGCTCGTAACATTTATGCTCCAATACGTCTGCAGCTCCTGCAGCGCAGCAGCTGCCCGCGACAAACCGGCAGCCAGCAACAGTGCAGCTGGTAGTAAGTTATTGAGTTATTGAATTATTGAGGCATCGAGGCATTGAGGAGAATCAGATGATAACACCCAGGCTGCAGCGCTGGTAGTAATTGGCGCGCAATGCCCCCTCTCAGGGAAGAAGTTACGGCCAGCCAGCTACTCAACAGTTTCTCAGGGAGTGTGAGAAAGGCCCGGAAAACTGGGAGGCTCAACTGTCAGTTTGCACTGGCGTGGCGGCAAACGAGAGGTGCTGCGCATGCGGGTACGAAACGGTTCGCCCTGTGCATGGAGAGTGTGAGTCTAGTAGTAGTTCAAGTTCTCTATGGCGCAGCACAGCAATCCCCTTGGAAACTAACTCACTGAAATGGAACTACTGAAAAATGTCATCACAAACTCGCCCAGTAACTTTGTTACCGCTTTCCGGAATTCGTCGTCCATTCCACTGGTGTTCAGGTGTTCGCAAGAGGTTCCAGGGAAAGAACAGCATAACAGCCGTGGGGTGTGCGCGCATTGTAATAAGCTGTAGCTTGGATTGCGGGAAGTTGCTTTGCTGCTGGTTACGTCAGAGGTAACAACAGCGCGATTGTTAAGACGCTATAGTACCACTACTATTGCTATTGCTATGCTACCATACCACGGCTTGACGGGTCCAGCGCACCTTGCGATTTCGCAAGGCGTTGTGCGAGCAACGTGCACGGCAGGCAGCAGCATGCGAGCGCCGCCGCAAATAGCGGCGCCGCAAAGAGACCACGGAAACCGCGAAGCACCGCCATAGTAGCCGGCAGGTTTCCGCGACCGCGACTGGAGGCTCTTTGCGGTCTCTTCCCTGTCGCAACCCTAAACTCACTCGGCTGGTAGTAACGCGATTCGCGGCGTCAAAAGTCTGGACATGAGGGCAGCTCTCGACTTTCGTCTGCAAAGCAGATCATGGCATCCACCACACCGCACCCACCACCACCACCACCCGTGCCCTTCCCGCGCTGAAATAACACGATCCAGCCGTTGCCCTCATCCTAGCTACAACTTCGCCGCTTCCCACTTCACGGAAAAGGAGAGGCTCGACTCGACCCGCTACAGACGGCTGTGTCAATAACGGTTATTTCTTATCCTTACCGCTCCTTGATCCGCTTTCGCACGATGTATGCATTTTGGCATCATTGCAAGAAGACTCGATCTCCGTTACTGAGTGACTATGATTGTTATAAAATATAGATACGGCATTGGGCCCTCCAATACGAGCTCTACTGCGGAGAAGTGACCAGCTTGGTTTGGTCGATTATTTTGTCGTTTTGTTCGAATGAAGGGTATATATCTCTGCTAATAAATATCTAATGAGACGCATGGTGGTGGACACTTCAAGACCTTGGTCTCTCAACAGAAATCATCACCTCCTGTTCTTCCTCAACTAGAACCAAACACAAATGGGGATGACTGGACTCCTAAGCACAAGCCCCTTATGAACGAAACAGAAACAGCCTCACACACACACAGGTGAACTGTCAACCATTGGTGCAATGCAGCTGCATACTGTCACTTTAATTGCCTTCAGCCAACGCATTCAGCCGCGCAATCTCTGCATCCAAATCTGCATCTGCCATCCTCTCCGACTACACCTGCCGGTCCACCTGACAGGCGGCGGAGTTGCTAGGTTTGCCGCCCAGCGCCACCAGCACGGCCTCCAGCTCGGCTGCAATCACCCCCATGGCCGGCCGCGTGGCGCTCTGCTTGGCGGTGCATCGCAGTGCCAGCTGCACCACCCTCAACACCAACTCATCCCTGCCTCCATGTGCGCGTCCTTTAGACCTGCCTCAACCCCCCTGTTGCTGCCGGATTGAGCCAGCTGCTGCTGGACCTGGAGCAGATCAAGATGATTGAGGTTGAGACACAGAACCAAATGCGTGAGATAAGGGAAGGTTGTGGATGCGCGTGAGAGAACGAATGAAGAGCGGAAACACGGCTACGGGCGGCACCCTTTCCATCCCCACCGACGTACCCAGGGAAGGATGTGCAGCTGCTGACCCGCCTCTTCATCGGAGGGAATGGCGAGAGAATTGGTGATGACATGGCGGCCCGTGATGAGCTCAAGCATGAGAATGCCAAAGCTGCACACCACGATGCCCCGTGGACAGGTGAGGAGTGGAGTGGAGAGGAGAGGAGAGGAGAGGAGAGGAGAGGAGAGGAGAGGAGAGGAGAGAAAAGCATGAGAGGCACCCAACAGCAGAAGAAACCAGCTGGAGAAA
This sequence comes from Closterium sp. NIES-65, assembly GCA_948144175.1. Taxonomy (NCBI): domain Eukaryota; kingdom Viridiplantae; phylum Streptophyta; class Zygnematophyceae; order Desmidiales; family Closteriaceae; genus Closterium; species Closterium sp. NIES-65. The sequence goes on along the minus strand of CANXME010002591.1, from coordinate 2,085,073 downwards.
TCAATGGGTCATTCAAAGGTCACCTGTAGACATCAGTGGCGGTGGTGGCCTTATTGGACGCGGCATAAGAGGGATCCACATAGCCCGGTGTTCCCACCACACGAGTACTCTGCAGTGATGTGCCCCCTCCCTTCCTCACAAGCCCAAAGTCTGAGACCTTAGCCTGATCTCATGCATTGAAGACAATGGATATGGGAAGAAATGGATGGACAGTGAGTTCTACTGGAATCAAGTATCTTCGCGTGCTCTCTCTTCGCGTGCTCTCTCTTCGCGTGCTCTCTCTTTGCGTGCTCTCTCTTCGCGTGCTCTCTCTTAGCGTGCTCTCTTCGCGTGCTCTCTTAGCATGCTCTCTTAGCATGGATGTCTCTTAGCGTGCTCTCACACATCGAGTACATGAGGCGCACACATGGGCCGCCCATGTGTGCATGCCCGTTCGTAGTAGTGCAGGCACGCACGAGCCTGGCTGCCTTCCTGCACCACGTGCCTGCATGTGCTCATCCAGCAGGATGTTCGCAGGCCACCCATGTGTGCATGCCCGTTTATGGTAGTGCATTTGGCATGAGTCTAGCTGCGCGCCTGCCCGGTCGAGCCCCACTTGCCCACATGGTCTGGTCGAGCAGGATGTGTGCATCACAAACAGGCCCATGTGTACATGCCAGTTTAAGAGAGCATGTGGCATGGCATTCGCTGCAACAATAGTGGTGGCGACACAGCCCTGCACGCCTGCAGCTCTTGCCTGCATGTTTTGGTCGAGCCCCACTTGCCTGCATGGTTTGATCCAGCAGGATGTTGGCGGGCATTTGAGTCGACTCAGAAGTCAACTTGCCTGCATGGTTTGTTCGAGCCCCACTTGCCTGTATGTTTTGATCGAGCAGGATGTTGGCGGGCTTGATATCGCGGTGAAAGATGCCGAAGCTGTGGAGATACTCAAAGCCGCGTGCCGCCCCCACCAGCACGCCCACCCGCTGCTCAAAGCTCAGCGACTTGGTAGCCTCTGCAAGGCAGTTCGGATGGGAACAGAGCGGTGGAGAAGGGAGACCTTTGGAAGTAAGAAAGGGGGCCTGCATGAAGAGGTATACCTGCACGACCAACTGGATGTGGACCCCTGAACTCGAACAGAACTTTCGTTCCTAAAACAGATTTAGAGCACCACACGTGCACTGTTATAATACACACCTTCTCCGATCCATTTCGAGAGGTCCCTGTTGGGCATGAGCTCGTAAATGAGGACTTGCTCGACTTTCTTCTTGTCAGTAATCCCAAGAGAGAAGCCGAGCAGTCGAACGAGATTGGGATGGTGCTTCGTTGCCATCTCACACACCTGCCACGCATGACGGTGGGTCCAAACACGCACGCACGCACGCACACACGCACACACGCAGACACGCATGGAAGAAACAACAACCACGGACGGTCGGATGGGCCATGGCCATGGCTGATTTCACATTGGTTACTGTGAGATTTTGAAACTGGCATGTCACGATCACCTCGCAATCAACGGTAGGATGAAGCTGGGATCGATGGGATTGCAAGAGTAAAAAGGCTATCTTTGACCTACGGCCATCGTTGTTCTGTCTTGGGGCATAATACAGCACAACAAAGAGGTCCACACCTCAGGCCACCACGCGAATCCACATCACATGCCACACACTCTCACACACCATGCCATGCCACACACTCTCACACACCATGCCATGCCACACACTCTCACACACCATGCCATGCCACACACTCTCACACACCATGCCATGCCACACACTCTCACACACCATGCCATGCCACACACTCTCACACACCATGCCAGGCCACACACTCTCACACACCATGCCATGCCACACTCTCTCACACACCATGCCATGCCACACACTCTCACACGCCATGCCATGCCACACACTCTCACACACCATGCCATGCCACACTCTCACACACCATGCCATGCCACACTCTCTCACACACCATGCCATGCCACACACTCTCACACACCATGCCATGCCACACACTCTCACATACCATGCCATGCCACACACTCTCACACATCATGCCATGCCACACACTCTCACACACCATGCCATGCCACACACTCTCACACACCATGCCATGCCACACACTCTCACACACCATGCCATGCCACACACTCTCACACACCATGCCATGCCACACACTCTCACACACCATGCCATGCCACACTCTCTCACACACCATGCCATGCCACACACTCTCACACACCATGCCATGCCACACACTCTCACACACCATGCCATGCCACACACTCTCACACACCATGCCATGCCACACACTCTCACACACCATGCCATGCCACACACTCTCACACACCATGCCATGCCACACTCTCTCACACACCATGCCATGCCACACACTCTCACACGCCATGCCATGCCACACACTCTCACACACCATGCCATGCCACACTCTCTCACACACCATGCCATGCCACACTCTCTCACACACCATGCCATGCCACACTCTCTCACACACCATGCCATGCCACACAACATCGCATCTCAGCACGGTGGCACACCCCAGCGTTGAAGTAATTGGTGATGATTTTGGCTCGCTGAACACCATATCACATCATATCACATCATATCACATCATATCACATCATATCACATCATATCACATCATATCACATCATATCACATCATATCACATCATATCACACCACATCCCATCGCATCGCATCGCACCGCACACCGCACCGCACAACACCGCACCGCACAGCACCGCACCGCACAGCACCGCACCGCACCGCATTGCATCGCATCGCATCCCATCGCATCCCATCACATCCCATCACATCACATCACAACGCATCGCAGCAGCACAGAAAAGCACAGCAGGGCACAAACAGGCACAGTGACACACCTCCGTATCAAGGTTGTTGGTTGGTGATGATCCTGGCTCGTGTTATACCAAATCGCATCACACCACACCACACTACGTCACACCACATCACATAACGCTTACACACCTCAGTGTCAAATTCGTTGGTGATAATCCTAGCTCGCTTCACGGCCCACGGCGTGCTCCCATCGGTGGGAGAGACGGCACGGTACACATCACCAAAGGCCCCCGCGCCCAGCAGGTTGGCCTCAGACCATCCGTTGGTTGCCTTCACCACCGCCGCCAGTGAATACTCCTGACACACCTGCGCTGCCGCCTTGCTGCTCACCAGCGCTGCAGGGAGGAGCAGATGGCGAACAGAGGATTCAAATTGAAGTGAATATAGTAGATGTTTATATTGAGCACCCATCCCAAAGTGAAAAGTGTGAGAAACCAGCTCAGGAAGCACATGCTCCTGGCATGGCTGGAAGGCCGCTTTGGTGAGAGCGAGAGAGAAAAGCTGCAGTGAAACCTTTACCCATATACCTGCATGTCTGTATGTATCGCTGACTCAATAAGAAGGACCGTTTGAGAGAAAGGGGTGTGAGAGGAAGCGATGAGGGATAAGCGGATGCAGAGCATGGCGACTGGAAGTGGAGTAACGGAGGTATCTAGCTAGCAATGCAATCACTCTGGCAATCCAGTAATCCGATACTGAAGCGGCCACACGATTCATCGTGCCGTGCCACGGAAGCAAAAGCAGCGTGAGGAGAAGCGAAGTGTGAGGAGGTACTGTACGGTATGCACGTTTGTCGAAACGGTGGAAGTAGAGGAGCGTAGCAAGCGCCACAGTGACAACAACACCCGCCACGATTCCTGCGATGACGGCCGGGGGCAGTGGCTTGCGCTTGCCACCTGCAAATGGAATAGGGGATTCGAACATACTTCATACTTCATTTACAAGTAGAAAACATGTCTCAGCGGAGCAGCTCGGTGCACAGTACAGCAGCAGATTCTCAAGAGGCGAGTGAAGCACCAAGAGGGCACGGATTGGCAGCTCAAAAGCTCGTGCTTGGATGGAAACACCTCTCCCCTCGTATCCCATCCCTTCCCTCAAGAGCAGAGCTTACAAGTGGTGCAGAAGTCAGGGCAGGGCAGGTGCGGCAGAAGCCAGAGGATGTATCCTGCAGCACACCGCAGCTGCTGTAGCTGTCAGGGCACGTGAGACCGCTGGTGTTGGTGTCTCTGGGTATACCAAGCCAAGGAGGGAGTGAATGAAGAAGGGGGATCACAGAGAAAATGAGAAGGGGGATCGCCCCTGCACTCCTCTACCCACACTCCTCTGCCTGCACTCCTCTGTCTGCACTCCTCTGTCTGCACTCCTCTGCCTGCACTCCTCTGCTCCGCTCGTTCTCCATTGCAGGCCATTGCATGTGGAGGGGTGTTTACAAGCTCACAGGCCTTCCCTCCCTTCCAGCTTCTCTCCATCCAAGGCATATTCACCAAGCTTTAACTCTTGCTGTTTTCCTGGAAGACGAAGTGGTTCAGCCCATGGTTCCTCTTCTCGTTGTGCATAATTGTCCTTGGCTGTCCTCTTTAGAGGATGGTTGAAGTACTTTTAGCTCGTTAGCTCGCTGCTGCTAGACCAGTGAATGAAGTACTTTTATTCCTATTACTTACAAAGTTGACAGATGGTGTAACTTTCCAAGGACTGGGGGGATGGTTCCTTCCATATAGTTGGCCGCGACGCTACTGCATGCATGGAATGCAGAAGCAAGGCAGATGGTGACAACGAGCGAGGGAAAGAGGTTGACTTTTGAGGCGCCTCAAAAGTCGTATTCTGTGTTATGGAATGCAGAAGAAAGGCAGATAGTCACAACGAGCGAGGGAAAGAGGTTGTGGAGATTAGAGAGACTTGGAGAGAATGGATGGGAGTAAGATATGCCGGCTGGATGCTTCACTACGAGAAGGTACTCAGTGTGCACGAACATTAGAGATTCAGAGACACCAAGCGTGATGGCACATGGAATGGAAGGGGGCATGGGCCACACCACACAACCACGTCCCATCACAGTAGCGGTTGAATATGCACGGCACCACGTGCACGCGCATGCATGGCATACAAACACACGCACAATATGGTTGCACAGTACGTGTGCATACATGCATTGTGAAATCAGAGCGCATGCCTGGAGGGAAGAGAAACGATGGACGGAGGTACAAGTGTAGATATAACACTCACAGGCTGACCAGGTTAGTCATGGTGGTGAGTGACTCAGGCAAGCTGCCAGTCAGTCTGTTGTTGGAAAGATTCCTGATGGTGCATGCATGCCATTAGAGGGGGGCATGGAGCATGAGAGGGGGGCATGGAGCATGAGAGGCGTGCGTAGACAGCAGGAGCAGGAGAGGCTCCACGAGTGGGGAATCATTGAAAGGGGAGCCCGCATGCCCATGTGCTAATCTGCGTACACAGAACCGGGGGCAGGTGCAATGGCAGGTGAGCAAGAGCAGCATAGCAAAGCATGCATCAATTGCACATACATGAATTGCACATACATGAATTGCACATACATGCATTGCACATACATGCATTGCAGATACATGAATTGCACATACATGCATTGCAGATACATGAATTGCATATACATGCATTGCAGATACATGAATTGCACATACATGCATTGCAGATACATGAATTGCACATACATGAATTGCACATACATGCATTGCACATACATGAATTGCACATACATGAATTGCACATACATGCATTGCACATACATGCATTGCACATACATGCATTGCACATACATGCATTGCACATACATGCATTGCACATACATGCATTGCACATACATGCATTGTACATACATGCATTGCACATACATGCATTGCACATACATGCATTGCACATACATGAATGAATCGCACATACATGCATTGCACATACATGCATTGCACATACATGAATGAATCGCACATACATGCATTGCACATACATGAATGAATCGCACATACATGCATTGCACATACATGAATGAATCGCACATACATGCATTGCAAGGGAGGCAGTGTCTAATCTCAGAAATTGCAGCACGCACAAGAATTGCAAGGAGGGCAGGCTAACGACTTGTAGCACTCGGTTGTCATTCAACTGGTTTGATGAGAAATCCCTGTTGATTCATGCCCACCCCGCCATGCATGTGCCACAAGAATGCAAAACCATACACACACATGCACGCACACACACACATACACACATACACACATACACACGGATACACACATACACACATACACACATATACACACATACACACATACACACACACACATACAAACACCCACACATGCACGGACGCACACGCATGCACATGAGCATTCATCACACATGCACGCACGCAAACGCACATGCACGCACCCACATGCGCACAAACATGCACGCGCGCACACGCACGCGCACATGCACGCACACACATGCACATGAATGCTCGCACGCACTTGCACGCACACACACACACACGCACCAACACACACACACACATGCACAGACACACACACGCACATGAATGCTCGCACGCACACGCACGCACCCACACGCACACGCACGCAAGCACACACACACACAAACACACACACCCCACAACCACACACACACACACGCACACACCACACACACACACAAACACACACACACAACGGACAAATGCTCACACACACAAGAAGCGGGAAAAAAATGTTGAAACGCTTAGATTCGTGTCATGTGGTGCAGCAGTTGAAACGCTTTTGAAGGGATTGGGGATGCAGCTCGGCAGCAATTTGGGATGCAGCTTGGCAGCGATTTAAGATGCAGCTTGTGAGAGTGGAGAATGGAATACTGTGGACTGACATGGTGATGGTGATGGTGATGGTGATGGTGATGGTGATGGTGATGGTGATGGTGATGGTGATGGTGATGGTGATGGTGATGGTGATGGTGATGGTGATGGTGATGGTGATGGTGATGGTGATGGGGATGGGGATGGTGATGGGGATGGTGATGGTGATGGTGATGGTGATGGTGATGGTGATGGTGATGGTGATGGTGATGGTGATGGTGATGGTGATGGTGATGGTGATGGTGATGGTGATGGTGATGGTGATGGTGATGGTGATGGTGATGGTGATGGTGATGGTGATGGTGATGGGGATGGGGATGGGGATGGTGATGGTGATGGTGATGGTGATGGTGATGGTGATGGTGATGGTGATGGTGATGGTGATGGTGATGGTGATGGTGATGGTGATGGTGATGGTAATGGTGATGGTGATGGTGATGGTGATGGTGATGGTGATGGTGATGGTGATGGTGATGGTGATGGGGATGGGGATGGTGATGGGGATGGTGATGGCAGAAGAACGACTCATGAGTAATGAATACTGATCACACTTGAGTGAAACTCATTTGGGAGATGTCACTTGGATTGGATGTAACAACACTGGCAATAAATTGAGAAAGCGCTCAAAAGGGCATTCCTTGAGGCTCGAATGCGTGCTTCTTCCTTATTCACCATGAGATGCACAACGCAGGTCATTATTCACTCACCGCACACACACGGTGGGGCTGGGATACTGGGATAAACACGTGATGACATGATACAGCAGGCCAGGGCACACAGGTGAGTGGCGTACAGTTTCACAAGCCTGGTGAGTTCGCTGCTCATCACCCTATTCTTCATATACACGATGCCGTTTGATGGAAGCTCTCTGCACAGAAGGACGGCGACAGATTGATCAGGGGTGAAAACACAAGCAGAATCAGGCAGTCAGTTTTGAGGCACCTCAAACTCAAAGGGAGGAGTGCAGCGGGTTTGTCAGGGCTGAGTACACAAGCAGAAGCAGTGGTGCCGGGGTGCAAGGAACCACTGACGGGGAGCCGCGAAAGGGAGGAGTGCAGGGAGGGAGCGAGAAGCGAGTGATTTGTTCCCACAGGTGTGGAGAACGGGTGTGGGGAACGGGCGCGGGGAACGGGCGCAGGGACCAGGCGCGCGCGAAGAACGGGTGTGGGGAACGGGTGTGGGGAACGGGTGTGGGGAACGGGTGTGGGGAACGGGTGTGGGGAACGGGTGTGGGGAACGGGTGTGGGGAACGGGTGCGGGGAACGGGCGTTGGGAACGGGTGCGGGAAACGGGCGTGGGGAACGGGTGTGGGGAACGGGCGTGGGGAACGGGTGTGGGGAACGGGCGTGGGGAAGGGGTGTGGGAAACAGGCGTGAGGAACGGGTGTGGGGAACGGGTGCGGGGAACGGGCGTTGGGAACGGGTGCGGGAAACGGGCGTGGGGAATGGGTGTGGGGAACGGGCGTGGGGAACGGGTGTGGGGAACGGGCGTGGGGAAGGGGTGTGGGAAACAGGCGTGAGGAACGGGTGTGGGGAACGGGTGCGGGGCTCACAGTTCCATAAGATTGGTGAGCCGGAGCAGCCTGTAATGATCATTCTTAAACCGACAGTTGCTTAGTCTCCTGTGTGTCATGTCATGCAGCACAACAGAAAGGGCATTTCACATGGAAGAACAGCACATGAAGCAATGTCATACAATGCCATGCAATGCCGTGCAATGCCATGCAATGCCGTGCAATGCCATGCAATGCCATGCAATGCCATGCAATGCCATGCAATGCCGTGCAATGCCATGCAATGCCATGCAATGCCATGCAATGCCATGCAATGCCATGCAATGCCATGCAATGCCATGACATTCCATACCACGCATAACTGTGCCACCCAGTGTGATTCCGTGTCATACCATGATAACTGTGGTATTCTTCTAAACTGTGCGATTGTGGGAGTGGGCCTCACTCACAATGCCAATCATGTGCCTCACTCGCAAAAAGGTAGATACCCACACGTGCTTACAGCCTAGTGAGCTCTGTGAGCTTGGTCACTTCTTCGGAGAGTTTGGAAGGAGTGTACGACTCGCAGTCCACTGCCCTGCAAAAACAAATGCACCGGGAAAACCAGATGCGTCAGGAAAACCAGATGCGTCAGGCAAATCAGCGGATCGACCTTCCTTCGTGTTGCGGATCGACCTTCATCCGACACTCAAAGCCAGCAAATGGGCCTTCGCAGTTCTAGGGGGGACTCACAGGGACTTGAGCCAGGTCATGCTGTAGAGGGCCCCCTGTGGGATGTTGGGCACTTGTAACAACTCCCTGTGTGTGTCACATGCGGGGAACAACAGGGAGGGAAGGAATGCATTTACGGGGTCACACACACAGTAGAGAGCTCGATGAGGTGAGGTGAGCCAGTGAGTGCGTTTCTCAAACGAAGAGCCAAGATGGGCAGGTGTGCACTCACGAGGAACCATCCATGATCGTGGTGATGGTGATGGCGATGGCGATGGCGATGGTGATGGTGATGGTGATGGCGATGGTGATGGTGATGGCGATGGTGATGGTGATGGTGATGGCGATGGCGATGGCGATGGTGATGGTGATGGTGATGGCGATGGCGATGGCGATGGCGATGGCGATGGTGATGGTGATGGCGATGGCGATGGCGATGGCGATGGCGATGGCGATGGCGATGGCGATGGCGATGGCGATGGCGATGGCGATGGTGATGGTGATGGTGATGGTGATGGTGATGGTGATGGTGATGGTTTCAATGAGGCACGGAGGAGCATAGTTGTTAATGGAAAGGGTGAAAGCACAACTTGGAAGCTCAGAATCTACTTGGCATGGCAGTGACCCCCTTCTTACTCCCACACACACGCACTCATGCACACACGCGCACACACACACACACACACACACACACACACACACACAACTCGACAGTCTTTTCGTTCAACACTATGCATCCCATCCAACTGCCCAAGCCAAGAGCAGCGTGAGAGTGCAGCGCACAGGAGCAACCCGTGTGTGTGCACGACGGCAGGGGCGTGCGTACAGCTGGGTGAGGCGCGACAGCCCGGTGACAGCGGACCACACAGTCAACTTCTTCACGTGCCTGCGCACCGCACCGCACACACAGGACGGATGGGCGTTTGAGGGAGGGGGGATGGCCGTATAAGCGGCGATGGCGGTTTGCGGGGGAGGGGGGGGGGAAGGGAGGGAGGGAGGGCGGTGGGAGTCTGTGGGGGAAGTGCGCATTTGCTGGTGGGACACGTGTTTGTGTTCTGTGGGATGGACCCGACCCGACTCATAAATGGCCGTCTGGGCGTCTGGGCGTCGCTACAAAACGAAGAGCAATGGGGGCCCGCCCGCCCTGCCTGAATGGAGTCAAGTGCGGCCACGAGAGGAACAGGTCCTTGCGAGCGATAACAAGCGGGAATCTAAGTGTCTGCGGACTACAGAGCGGCTGTGAGTGAGTGAGAGAGTGAGTGAGTGAGCTTGGCTTGAATCGGGCCTGGGAAGCATGCAGGTTGAGATGGAGCTAATGTGTGTTGAAGCTTGGTGGGGAAATGTGGGAAGGTTTACAGTGATAGCAGCTAGCAATGTGTATGGCACGGTGCGGTGGTGGTGCGGTGCGGCACAGATGGCACGATAGGACACAACAGGGCGCGGACGCACATGGAGGTGATCATGCCGTTTGAGTCGCATGTGAGGCCTTGCGCTTCCTTGCAGTCGCTCCCCGCCTTCCAGCCTGTAAAGTTTGCTTCCCGATACTCAAGCTCTGAGTACCAAGGCTGCTGCAGCTCCTGTAGCACAACACCTGCCGTGCAATTGGCAACAGCAACAGCAACAGCAACGGCAACGGCAACGGCAACGGCAACGGTGAAAACGAGGGGGGAAAGGCTGTAAGGGAGCGTTGGAGATGACTAGTGCAGGGCAGTGTAGGTATGGTGGGCAGGGGGGGGGGGAGGATGACGAAGCGCAGGACTTGTATCCACAAGAAGAAAGCAAGGACGTGGAAGTAGGGGCCTTTGATATCTCTGATCACCAAATATCACCATCGTGACACCTCACACACAGAGAATTTCGTTGGCGGCTGGCCAGCCGGGGCTGGCTGGCTGGCTGGCCGGCTGGCTGGCCGGCTGGCTGGCTGGCTGGCTGGCTGGCTGGTTCTCGCCCTCAGCGTCAGTAAAAAAATTATCTCTACACACGAAATTACACAGCAAGCACGGCCATGATCCCACCGTGCAAGCCGGCTGAGGTGGTGCAATCTCAAGCGCGGTGCGTGTGATTGCGCACATTGGGTTACCAACGCAACTTGCGACCAACGCACCTTGCGAGTCCGCGATGGGCTGTGCGAGCGACGTGCACGGCAGGCAGCAGCATGCGAGCGCCGCGACGAGCGCCAAGAGACCGCGACGGGAGCCGCGATACGTCGCCATGGCCGGCAGCTTCAGGCGTCCGGTTGACTGCGACAGCTTCATGGCTGGTGGTCTTTTCTCAATCTACCGTCGTTCGGCACCCACCAGCCTGCTTGTCAGATTTCTAGATATACCACCACGTAGCAATCGGACGGACTGCCGAAAACGGTACGTGGAGAATCTGCCGCGCGTCGCGCCGAGCCCGAATTTGTCCCGTTATCTCTGCCACGTGTCCTCCGCGATGTGCGCAGCTCGCTTCTCACTTATTACTATCAAGACGCGAAGGGCGAGGTGGATGCGTGTTAAACTCTTGGTGGCGAATGCGGGGCTTTTCAAGGCTTCTCAGCGCGAACTCCTGCGTACGTAGTGGGCCTTCTAGAGTGAGAATAGCAACACGAATCCGGTGACGCGCATTGATATCGGTTCCGAGATAATACTGCGGTTGATACGCAATATTTTTCGGCAAGGACGGCACGGGGTAGCATTCCGCCTTGCCTGGCCAGCTCGTTCACGGAAACTGGAAGGGGACGGAGGAGGGAACACCAGAGAGCAGAGCAGAGCAGGACTGGATGGTCGTAGCGAGAACGCAGACTACGGCGGGAAGAAGGCAACGTGTCGTGTCTACGCATTCTGATTTCGGCCACTGCACCTGCTGCCATTATTGCTTTACGCGAAGCTTGGAAGTAGCTCTCATCACTCTGGATCCTTGAAGTCAGCATTATTGGTGGTGTTCTCTAGGCACTGGAGGAGGGGGAGCGAGGGGAAATAGGAATCTTCAGCTCTCTGCGTTTTTGGCTCGACACGTCGGTCAGCCCGTAAAACCAGGCCGAGCCACCAATTTGCCCTCCGAACCAAAACGAAGGTAAATGCCAACAGAACGCTCATTTACCCTCAGGGATGTGCACCCCTTGGAAGCTGCACATTCACCCTCCCCACCTTCCTCCTCAGGCAAATTTTGCCTCCCTCGCACCCCATTCCGGCAACCACTCTTCACGGGGATGTGGGACGGATGTAAGGGAGGAGCTCGGGGAGGGAACACCCATCGGAGCCTTCCCCTCCCCGCGTCCGAAACTTCCCATCCTCGGCTGTAGCGGGAGGTGGTGAAATCGGGCTAGGAAACACCCTCGGAACCATCATCATTTACATTCACTCCCCCTCCTCCCCCCCTCCCAGGAGTCACCAGAACACTACCATTGAGCCCAGCGCACATGTGCCGTGCCGTGTCCTTCCCACCACAATTATACAATTGGAGTTTCTCGATACTGGTTTGGTTACGACGGAATGGTAATGTTATATTGTGGTTGTAACCATCTTACAATCATACATAGACTCCCGGAGCAAATGCCATAACGTTAGCTAACTATCCGCATCACAACCCATCTGGACTGGGAGGCGCTCTATGTCGGGTGGCGCATGGAAGTTAAAGGGGTCAAAAGAGGGTTTTTTACAAGGAGCCAAGAGGAGTGAAGATTGGGGAAAATAAAATATGTGCCATTCTACACTGAAGCTGACTTTTCCACCCCAAACATTAAAAGTTGACAACTTTTGGACACTGAACTATCAGAAAGAGGTGTCTTTTCTATTACAATCCCACAAGAAACTTATCCAGGATCAACCTCAGTGTCAAATGTTGTTGTTTGTTGTAGGCAACAGTGGGGTGCTTTTTAGTGAGTACAATAGTATTAAGGTTTTCTATTTGTACCCATTGCTTTGCTAATCACAAACATTTCCGTTGCACTCCGTTCTTGAGATGGTATCATGAGTAGGATAGATCCTCGCCTAGCCTAGCCCCGATCGCGCCCTAGCGCCCTCCGCACCCTAGCGCCCTCCGTGACGTCCGCACTCCGCGCCCTCAGCGCCTCCGCACCCTCCGCGTGCAGCCCGCGCCCTCCCCCCACGTGCGCACCCTCCTTAGCCCGACGCGCGCCCCTCGGCCTGCCAGTCGCGTGCGCCTAGGCCAGCCCATAGTGCGCGCCCTAGGCCAGCCCGTCGCGTACGCCTAGGCCAGCCCGTCCCGCGCCCCTAGGCCAGCCCGACACGCGCGACCCCTCCCTCGGCGCCTAGCCTTCCGTGCCTCCGCGCTGTCCGCGCCCTCCACGCCATCCGCGCCCTCCGTGCCAGACGCGCCCTCCGCGCCTTACCCGCGCCTCCGCCCGTGCACGCGCCCTCCCATTCGCCCGCGCCCTGCCTTAGCCCGCGCCCTCCGTCTCAGCCCCAGCCCTTAGCCTGTGCCTCCCCTTCGACCCGTGCGCACCCACCCGCACTTGGCACTCGACCCTTTCCCCACCACCGCCCTGTTCGTTGGGCCCTAACCATTCCTACTGCCATTGGTCTCTAGTTCAGCGACTGGCAGCCGCTTCTCTCGCCGCCCGCCTAGGCTAGAGCCGTGTAGTCACTAGCTCCTCGCCTCTATCGCTCATATCTGGAGTTCCTCACCAGTTCACGCCTAGCCTAGGTCACTCCGTGCTCCTAGCCACTAGCTCCGCCGGCCTCTTTCCTGGCCACACCTGGCGCTCCTCAATTTCCCTCCTTGTTCCTAGCTCCGACTCCTCCGTGCTCCAGCCGCCTCTAGCCTAGCCTCCAGCATGGAGTCCCGCCGCCTTCGTTTCGATGCGGAGGGCCGCCCGATCGAGTTCGGCACCTCGCAGCGCCAGGCCACGCGCTACCTCACTAGTCAGCGTCAGGACGGCGCCACCCTGTGGTGCCCTCAAGGCGCCCCTGTCTCCCGACCCCCTCCCGACCGACCCGGAGCCGACTCCTGCAGCGCAGGCGGACTACGACTGTCGTGTCTTGGCGAGGGACGTGTGGGACTCTCGCGACGGCGCCACTACTCTTGCGCTGACGGAGCTCCTCCCACCGACTGAGGCAGTCCACTTTGCCCAGATGGAGACTGCACATGGGATTTGGGATGCTGTTGTTGCGCGCTATTCCACCCCTTCCTCTGTCTCCCTCAATCGCCTCCTCATGCCGTTCGTGTCTCCCGACCTTGGCTCGTTTGCGACTGTGTCCGACCTCGTGACTCACCTGCGTTCACTTGACGCCGGTTTCCGTGCGGCCTGCACCGATGCCTAGCTTCTTGTTGCACCCCTCCCCATGTGGCACACTGTGCACTGGTTAGTCACACGCCTCCTTGACCGCCTCGCTACTGCTCGCGACGTGCTTCTGGAGAAGCACCCCACAGAGCTTACTATCGATCCCCTTGAGACCGCTCTCGGGAAGATCGAGAGTAACCTCATCTCCGTTGCCTCCGCCACTGACGCAGTGCCCCCCCGTCTTTTTGCGGGGTGTGCCGCCCCTCAGCTTCCCACTTTCACTGCTACACGCGCTTCTGCTGCTGTGTCGGTTTCTGAGGACACTGCAGGCAAACAAGTGGGGGCGTGGTCATGGAGTGCAGTGACCTTCAGAGAGGCATGGCAGTGAGTGAGGAGAAGAATGAAGCGGAGTGCTTGCCTCAGCCTCATGTCCGCTTCATTCTTCTCCCTGCTTCATTTGGAATTGTTGGAAGCACTGCCTGTTAAACTCTTGAATCAAATTGCCTTGCATTGACGCCATGTCTGTTCTTTAGGCGCCCACAAAAAAAAAAAAAAACGCCATGTCCAAGTGCATCAACAGAGGAGGCAGGTCCCTCCCTCCATGCATGATGTGCGCGCCTAGGGTAAGGAGTGATGTAGCGGAATGGAATGGAATGGAATGGAATGGAGTGGAGTGGACTAACAGAGTGGTGAGGCCGGAGAGACGAGCCAGGTGCATGAGGCTGTCGGGCTCGTGTGGGTTGGCGCTCAGATTCCTGCCGTGCCACGGTCGTAGGGCCGTGCAGCACGTGTGCGTGTGGGATGGGTGGGATGGGTGGGATGGGTTGGAATGGGAAAGGCTTTTGAAGGGACGCACAGGCAAATCATGGCAGTGATTGGGGATGCGACATTGCGACTTGCGAACGTGGGCAATGGAATGACGTGGATTTACATGGTGGTGATGACGATGGTGGTGATGACGATGGTGGTGATGACGATGGTGGTGATGATGATGGTGGTGATGACGATGGTGGTGATGACGATGGTGGTGATGACGATGGTGATGATGACGATGGTGGTGATGACGATGGTGGTGATGACGATGGTGGTGATGACGATGGTGGTGATGACGATGGTGGTGATGACGATGGTGGTGATGACGATGGTGGTGATGACGATGGTGGTGATGACGATGGTGGTGATGACGATGGTGGTGATGACGATGGTGGTGATGACGATGGTGGTGATGACGATGGTGGTGATGACGATGGTGGTGATGACGATGGTGGTGATGACGATGGTGGTGATGACGATGGTGGTGATGACGATGGTGGTGATGACGATGGTGGTGATGACGATGGTGGTGATGACGATGGTGGTGATGACGATGGTGGTGATGACGATGGTGGTGATGACGATGGTGGTGATGACGATGGTGGTGATGACGATGGTGGTGATGACGATGGTGGTGATGACGATGGTGGTGATGACGATGGTGGTGATGACGATGGTGGTGATGACGATGGTGGTGATGACGATGGTGGTGATGACGATGGTGGTGATGACGATGGTGGTGATGACGATGGTGGTGATGACGATGGTGGTGATGACGATGGTGGTGATGACGATGGTGGTGATGACGATGGTGGTGATGACGATGGTGGTGATGACGATGGTGGTGATGACGATGGTGGTGATGACGATGGTGGTGATGACGATGGTGGTGATGACGATGGTGGTGATGACGATGGTGGTGATGACGATGGTGGTGATGACGATGGTGGTGATGACGATGGTGGTGATGACGATGGTGGTGATGACGATGGTGGTGATGACGATGGTGGTGATGACGATGGTGGTGATGACGATGGTGGTGATGACGATGGTGGTGATGACTATGGTGGTGATGACGATGGTGGTGATGACGATGGTGGTGATGACGATGGTGGTGATGACGATGGTGGTGATGACTATGGTGGTGATGACGATGGTGGTGATGACGATGGTGGTGATGACGATGGTGGTGATGACGATGGTGGTGATGACTATGGTGGTGATGACGATGGTGGTGATGACGATGGTGGTGATGACGATGGTGGTGATGACGATGGTGGTGATGACGATGGTGGTGATGACGATGGTGGTGATGACGATGGTGGTGATGACGATGGTGGTGATGACGATGGTGGTGATGACGATGGTGGTGATGACTATGGTGGTGATGACTATGGTGGTGATGACGATGGTGGTGATGACTATGGTGGTGATGACTATGGTGGTGATGACGATGGTGGTGATGACGATGGTGGTGATGACGATGGTGGTGATGACGATGGTGGTGATGACGATGGTGGTGATGACGATGGTGGTGATGACTATGGTGGTGATGACTATGGTGGTGATGACTATGGTGGTGATGACTATGGTGGTGATGACTATGGTGGTGATGACTATGGTGGTGATGACTATGGTGGTGATGACGATGGTGGTGATGACGATGGTGGTGATGACGATGGTGGTGATGACGATGGTGGTGATGACTATGGTGGTGATGACTATGGTGGTGATGACTATGGTGGTGATGACTATGGTGGTGATGACTATGGTGGTGATGACTATGGTGGTGATGACGATGGTGGTGATGACTATGGTGGTGATGACTATGGTGGTGATGACTATGGCAACAAGAAGCCTTTTGAATGAAGATACTCAGCGTGCTTGAGTGGAACTCATTTGCAAATGAGACACCACCACCACAAGGATGTAACACCACTGGCATGATTGAGACAACGCTTAAAGAGATTCCATAGCGCTCAAGTGCACAGCTCTTCCTCATTTGCTTGCCACACAAAGATCTGACTTTTTGAGATGACTCAAGAACCATAGCGATCGAATGCATACATCCTCCTCATTTGCCACACGAAGACACAGCAGCAGGGCAGGCAGGGCACATGACAGGAGAATGGCGCACAGTTTTGCGAGTGTGGGGAAGTTGCTGTTGGTGACATCCTTAATGGACCATATCAAGTTTATTGGAACCTCTCTGCACAGGCAAAGGGCGCCGAGATTGTCATGTCAGGGGTGAGTGGTGATGAGTACACAAGCGGAAGCAGGCAGTAAGTGGTGTTCTTGAAAGGTCTCAAAACTACACCAATGTAAACAAGCAAAAGCAGGTACGTTGGTGTAGTTTTAGAAGGAATTCAAGGGGTGCAAGGAACCACCGACGGGGGGGCGAGAAAGGGAGGAGTGCAGGGAAGGAGAGCGGAAGGAGGATACGAGTTAAGGGGAGCAGATAGATACGAGCACACAGATGCAGGTGCATTGCATGCACGGACGGAGTTATGAGGACGGTTGCTGCAAGCTTCTAAGAATCTGGAGAAAACGGGCTTAGGGATAATGAGTGAGGGGAACGGGATCAGGAAGAGCGGGTGTGGGAAACGGTTGTGTGGGGAAGTGGTGTGGGGTGGGGCTCACAGTTCCGAAAGGTTGGAGAGCCGAGTCAACCTGCCAAGGTCATCACCAAAACCACAGTTGCTGATTCTCCTGTGGGTCATGCAGCACATTGCGCAACGGCAGAAGAGAAGACGCGTTTCAACACAGACGAACAGAACATGAGGCAACGTGTCATGCAATGTCACGCAACGCAACGCCACGCGATGCCATTCCATACCAGGCATTTATTATTGTGCCATTGCAATGTTAATCCGTATCATGCCATGCTTCCTGTGTTTTTTGGTTCTGACGTGGGTGTGTCACGCACATCACAATGATCATCATGTCATGTGCAATGAGACACAACAAACAAGCACATGACATGAAGCATGACCTGACGTGCTTACAGCCTGGTGAGCTGAGTAAAGTTCGCCATCCCATCGGGGATGGCGTAATGCGTGTTTGGCGAGCAGTCCACCGCCCTGGAAAAACAAATGCAGCAGGAGAATCAGCAAATCGACCTTCATTCGTGCTGCCTTCATGTTTCAAAAGTCCCATCACACACGACAGGCTGCATGCAGCCAGCAATCAGGAATTCCCAGCTCTAGGGGGGAACCTTTTTTGAGTCGACTCAAAAATCGCCTCATCAGGAATTCCCAGCTCTAGCGGGGAACCCCATGGGGACTCACAGGGACTTGAGCCACGTGATGTTGTAGACGGACCCCCATGGAAAGTGGTCCACTTGTGAAAACTCCCTGTGTGTGTCACATGCGGAGAGCAGGGAAGGACGAGAGGGGTGGTGATGGTGATACAAACGAGGGATAAGAGACAGACGAGCAATAGCTGGGGACAGGGAGGAGAACGCACATTCTGAATCCACTCGAACCAGACTACCCTTAACGTTGATTATGCTAGACTGGACTACACACCAGGTGACTTTTGAGTCGACTCAAAAGCCACCTCATTATCCTAGACTGGACTACACCAGGTATCGATGGGGAGGAAAGGCACAACGTGCATTCTCAGAATCTACGTAGCATGGCAGCCCCTTTCCACACGCACGCACACGCACACCGTCACACGCACACCCACACACAGACATCCCCCCCCCCCCTCCCCACCACACACACACACACACACACACACACACACACACACACACACACACACAACACACATCCCACACATTTCCGTTAAGCACGTTACGTTCGACTGCCATATGAGAGCGCAGCGCACATGTAACTAACAACCCCCGTCTACCCCGGTGTGCCCCAGGGGCGTACAGCTGGGTGAGGCGCGGCAGCTGAGTGACGGAGGCGGGTCCCCAGTCCCACACTGCAGACGTGTTGACGCGCCTGCGCACATAAGGGATGGGCATGGGCGGTTCGGTTGGAGGGAGGGGGTGTGGGGCCAGTTGAGATGCTAGGAGAAGAGGGAATCCGTTGCGCTTTTGCGGGTGGGACGGGAGTTTGTTTGTGTCATGCGGGAAGAATCGGATCAGACCTACGTATGGCCGTCTGGTCTGGGAAGGGTCAGATCAGACCTACGTATGGCCGTCTGGTCTGGGAAGGGTCAGATCAGACCTACGTATGGCCGTCTGGTCTGGGAAGGGTCAGATCAGACCTACGTATGGCCGTCTGGTCTGGGAAGGGTCAACCTCGTTGCAGAGAGCAACCGGGGCTCCAGGTGGTCATTAGAAGGTCTGACCCTTGGTAGGAATGAATGAAGTCGAGTGACAGCAAGAGAGAAGCAGATCCTTGCGATTACAGCAATCACAAGTTGGAATTGGAGGGCCTGAGGTGAGAGAAAGTAACAGAGCGGCTGTGAGTGCGCTCGGATTGAATCAGGCCCCAGACGCATGCATGCAAGATAGGTTTCAAGCGAGCATTGATTGCAGCTAGCAGTGCGTATGGCACGGCACGGCACGGCACGGTGCAGTGCAGAAAAGAACAGCAGATACGGCACAGCACGGAAGGGCGCGGACGCACATGGAGGTGATCATGCCGTCTGAGTCGCATGTGAGGCCTTGCGCTTGCTGGCAGTCGCTCCCCGCCTGCCAGCCCGTTAAGTTTTTCTTCCAAAACGACTGCAGCTCTTCCAACACAACACCTGCCGGACAGCCAGCAACAGCAACCGTGAACACGACAGGGAAAGGCTGTGAAGGGGTTGGGCTGTGTTGGGCTGTGTTGGGCTGTGCGTAGACTGCTGGTGCAGCGTGGTGAAGGCAGGTGGTGGTGGGCATGGGGAAGGGAGAAGAACCACAGGACAGGGCGTGTTTGCAAAAAGCAAGTACGGACGCGGAAGAATGAGTCTTGTTAATCTTCAATCAGCAGTGATGCTCATCGCAACACCCCCTCATGTGCAGACCCGTTCACAAACAACTGGCCAGCTGGCTGGCTTTCTGGCTGGCTGACAGGCTGACTGACTGACAGGCAGGCCGGCGTGCAAGCCGCATCCCCACCCTGCAAGCCCCACCCTGCAAGCCGGCTGAGGTGGTGATTCTCGATTGGAGGGTTTGATTGTGAACAGCGGAGTATGACGAGAGCGACCAACGCACCTTGCGACTCCGCGATGGGTTGTGCGAGCGACGTGCACGGCAGGCAGCAGCATGCGAGCGCCGCGACGAGCGCCAAGAGACCGCGACGGGAGCCGCGATGCACCGCCATGGCTGGTGGCTTTAGTAGGCGTCCGGTTGAGGCCGACAGGAGCAACGAACAGCAAGCAATAAGCTTGACGGACGTTTTTCAAAATTTGCCTGCGTGTCAGAATTCTAAATTTACCACCACGTAACAGTCGGACGGACGGCCAAAACGGCACGTGGAGAATCTGTCGTGCGTTGCGCCGGAGCTAAAATGCGTCCCGTTATCTCTGCCACGCGGCCTCCGCGATGCGCGCAGCGTACTTCTCAGTTATACACTATCAAGGCGCGAAGAAAGAGGTGGATGCGAATTGAACTCTTGGTAGCGAATGTGGGGCTTTTTGGGAGATTCTCAGAGCGATCTCCTACGTAGTACGTGGGCCTTCTAGAGTCGCCGCGAATGAGTACCAACAGGAATTCGGTGCAGCAATATTATTTCGGTTCGGTTCCGAGATGGTGCTGCGATTGATACGCAATATTTTAACAAGGATGACACCGTCGTGAACGAGGGTTGGTACTCCGCCTTGCCTGGCCTGCTCGTTGACGGAGGGAAGGAGGGATTGAGGGGACAGAGCAGGGAGCACAGCAGAGCAGAGCAGGAGAAGAAGGTTGTAGCGAGAATGCAGACTACGGCGGGAACAAGTCGACGTGCCGTGTTTGCAACGGAATGGCTTTATCTCGGCCACTCCTCCTGCCCGCCATTATTCCTCTCCGCGTCGCCTGAAAGCTCACTTTCTCTGGAACCATGAAGTTGGCATTGAGCCCAACGCTGCTTGGTCGGATCGGATCGGATGCCGTGCCGTGTACTTCCCACAATTATACAATTGCAGTTTGCTGAGGTAAGGGGAAGTCAACAGGACTGCGAGGCGTTTATGTAGGGTTTTCCAAGGAGTTAAGAGGAGTGAATCTGGGATGAATAGATGGAAACAAACTCATTTCCTATAGCTGAGACAAACAATTGCGCCATGCTACACTGCAGCTGACTTCTCCGCCCCAGACAAGAAGTTTACGACTGATAGTTGTATTTTGTGTTGTTGTTCGTTTTATTCTTCTTTTTTTTGGCATTTGGATAATTAGCGCAGTACATTTGAGATATCAGGCCTGGCCAGCACCTGGATTCAACAGCATACATTTGGGGAACTACACACTATCACGCATGCATATTGGGGTCTACACACTATCAGCTCCCCTGAAGCAACGCATTCAGGCGTGCCATTTCTGCATCCAAGCTCGAAGCTGGCATCCTCTGCGATTCCACCTGCAGGTCCACCTGACGGGCGGCAGAGTTGCTACGGGAGCCACCCAGCGCCACCAGCACGGCCTCCAGCTCGGCTGCAATCACCCCCATGGCCGGCCGCATGGCGCTCTGATTGTGGGTGCATCGCAGTGCCAGCTGCACCACCCGCAACACCAACTCATCCCGCGCCTCCATGCGAGGGTCCTTCAGGCCTGCCACCACTGCGTCGTTGCCGCCGTACTGAGCCAGCTGCTGCCGGACCTGGAGCAGAAAGAAAGAAACGAAGGTTTCAGACGTGAGAAGGGATGAAGAGCGGAGACACGGCTACGGCGGCAGGCACCCTTTCTACCGACTTACCCAGGGAAGGATGTGCAGCTGCTGACCCGCCTCTTCATCGGAGGGAACGACGAGAGAATTGGTGGTGACGTGGCGACCTGTCATGAGCTCAAGCATGAGAATGCCAAAGCTGCACACCACGACACCCCGTGGACAGGTGAGGTGAGGAGAGGAGAGGGAAGCATGAGAGGTGCCCAATAGCAGAAAAAAAATCAGCTGGAGAAATCAAATGGTCGTGGCTCACCTGTAGACATCAGTCGCGGTGGTGGCCCTATTAGATGCAGAATAGGAGGGATCCACATAGCCCGGTGTTCCCACCACTCGCGTGCTCTGCACAGCTGTGCCCTCTCCCCTCCTCACCAGCCCAAAGTCTGAGATCTTAGCCTGCGCTTTTACATGGAAGGGCAACGGATATGGATAGGAAAGGGTGACTAGTCAGGTCTATTGCAATCTGATATCTTAACTTGCACACAGGGGCCCATGTGAGCATGGCTGATCGTAAGAGAGAATGTGGCACAAGGTGGGCTGCACTTATTATTTTTAAAGTGCAGCCTTGCTTGCCTGCATGTTGCCGTCAAGGAGGATGTTCGCGGGCTTGATATCGCGGTGCACGATGCCGAAGCTGTGGAGATACTCAAAGCCGCGTGCCGCCCCCACCAGCACGCCCACCCGCTGCTCAAAGCTCAGCGGGGCCACTGCCCCTGCAGGGGCCAGCGCATAGGGATGGCGGGCAGAGGGGATGGGAACGGAGGGGTGGAGAGGGGGGTGCATGGGAGACTTAGGCAAGGAGGGCGGCATGAGGCGTAAGTCAATTAGTTGCACGTTATCTGGAAATGGAAATCAGACAGACCACTGGATGGGCAACTATGTGCAGGCATACTGCAAAGGACAAGTCTAGAATGCACACCTTTCCCGATCCAGTGCGAGAGGTCCCCGTTGGGCATGAGCTCGTAGATGAGGATTTGCTCGACCCTTGTCTTGTCGGTAATCCCGATTGAGAAGCCCAGCAGTCGCACGAGGTTGGGGTGGTGCTTCGTTGCCATCTCACACACCTGCCGGGGGGGGAAAAGGGGCCCAGTACAACACAATATAAGGCACTGCTTCGTTTCCATCTCACCCACCTGCCAGGCCAAAATGTGAAGCCAATAAAAACGATGTTTAATATATTTATCTGACACTGCTTAGCGGCCATCTCACACACCTGCCAGCGATGACGGTGGGCCCAGTAGGACACAGTTTACCTACTCATCTGACACTGCTTTGCAGCCATCTCAAAACAGTTCGACTATTCTATGGCACTGCTGCCTACCAGAATGGTGTGGTAATATGACAGACAAACGTAGCAGGAACAATGGTGAAGCAAGGCGTGATCTACGAGAGGGTGTGATAAAAGAACAATCACCTGGGACACCTGCTAGCGAATACAGCACGCTTGAACGGGCCATGGCCATGTAACGCCTCTAGATTCTACAGCACTGCGCCAGCGCACATCACACCACACCACGCTACACCACATCACATCCCATCACATCACATGACACCCCATCGCATCACATCGCACCACACGGCCACGGTGGCGCACCTCTTTATCAAAGTCGGTGGTGACGACCTTGGCTCGCTTCACGGCCCACGGAGTGGCACCATCGGTGGGAGAGACGGCACGGTACACATCACCAAAGGCCCCCGCGCCCAGCAGGTTGGCCTCGGACCACCCGTTGGTCGCCTTCGCCACCGCATTAAGAGAATATTCCTGACACACCTGTGATGCCGCTTTGCTGCTCACCAGCGCTGTAGGGAGCAAAGGAGGAGGGAGAAGGGGAAGTGAGGGGGAAAGGAGGGCAGAGGAAGGTGATAGGACGTAGCAGAGAAAGGGGTACTTGTCTAATAATAACGAAAAAAAGGTTGTGGGTATCAAACTGCATGCCGACATGGCAGCACCAGCAGACCGAAACCCTGAGTAGGATAGGAGCATGAAACACCGGGCCATGCAAGGCCCGTACAGGGCAGGCAGTGCGAGTGAGAGGCAGTGTGGGTTGGGAAGAAGCGCGGGGTGTGGCACGCACCTTTCGGTCGCCTCGAATGGAACCAGCAGTAGAAGAAAAGCAGGGCAGCGACGGCCAGAGCAGCAGCAACAGCAACAATGATGGCAACAATAGCGGCTGTAGACAGGCCTGATTTAGGCGTTTCACCTGATGCCAGTGCTGCCGGTTTGGATTTGCCACCTGAGAAGAGAACGTAAGGTTCAATGAATTGAAACGCATTAGATCAGATAATGTGGAGCTTGCACCAGGCGGGAAAGCGAAAGGCATCTGCTTTGGTGTGCCCATAGTTGTTTGCAATGCGGAATTTCTAGAGAAGATATCGTGTAGAAGCAGTTCGTGAGAAAAGGAGGGAGAACCCACAAAGATCATATGGTGATATGGTGCAACAAAGATGCACCACCACGCGGGGCAAAACTTTTGAGGCGCCTCGAAAGGTGCAGAAGCAGTTCGTAAGAAAGGAGGGAAAGCTCACAAGGATGCAATGATGCACCAACACACAGCAAATCCACAGAGGAATCTATCCCGTACCACTCTTGCCTCCTTTCCTCTCAAGAGCGGGGCTCACATGTGGCGCAGAAGTCAGGGCAGGTGCGGCAGAAGGCAGAGGACGCATTCTGAGGCACTCCGCAGCTGCTGTAGCTGTCAGGGCATGAGAGTTTTGTGCCGTTGATGGCTCTGCATGGGGAGGGCGCAAGGGAAAGGAGAGAGGGGAAGGGTGCAAAGGCAGGGTGCAAGGGAAGAGAGGAAGAGAAAAGGTGCAAGGGCAGGGCGCAGGGAGGGGATTGTTAGCAAAGACATATGGTTGTTTTTGAGAAATCTCAAGTTGCGGCAGTCAGTTTCTCTTGTCGAGAAAGGAAATGCATTCCTGTTTAGCAGGAGGCTTGGATTGGACACACAAGCCAAGTTGTGTCTCGTGATGGTGCCTGCATATACAGAAGCTCAGCACCCCTATTTCATTGCGAGCACTCACAGCATTGCCAGCACTCACAGCGTTGCCAGCACTCACAGCTTTGAGAGTCTCTTGAGGCGTCCAAGCGATGGTGAGATGGTTCCTTCCATGTAGTTCAAACTCACGTTCCTGTGGCGCAATGCGTGTGACACCGAGAGGTATATGATGCTCAGCATCATACAAGGTGGGGAAGTAACAAGGTACGAAGGTACGAAGGTAAGAAAGGGAACGACAAGAACGTGAATGCAAGCAGTGCAGACGAGAGTGCAGGAGCACGAGAGAGAGGAGGAAACGGCGCAAGTGAGCCGCCCAGTGTTAACTCGTCGCTATTGACATGTGGAGAAGGGCTGATGCACTGAGGATGCATTGAGGAGAAGTCAATATAAATAAAGCACTACAACGATATGGTGGTTCGTGCAGAGGGGTGGATGCAGGGGGGTTGGGATGGATGGAACACGTGTGACTGCGTTGCGTTTCTAGACGTCCCACACTAGAGAAACTGGGTTGTTGAGGCGTCTCGTGCCCATCACCATGAGTCCCCACCCCGCACAAGAATGGGAATGGAATGGCAGCAACGAGGTTGGCAGTGGGCGGTGGGCAGTGGGCAGTGGGCAGTGGGCGGTGGGCAGTGGGCGGTGGGCAGTGGGCAGTGGGCAGTGGGCGGTGGGCAGTGGTGGGGATGCAGCTTTCAGGATACTCACAGGCTGACCAAGGAAGTCATGGTTGCGATGGAGTCAGGAATACCGCCGGTCAGCTGGTTGTTAAAGAGATTCCTGATGGCACATGCATGGCATGTGAGAGAGAGGCATGGGAGGGTGGCATGGGAGGGAGGCATTTCCATGTGCATGCAACGAGCATGCGTGCAACGATTATGCATGGTGCTGCAGAGTGGTATTCACAGCAGCGGCGGCGGCAGCGGCGACGGCACCTGCAGTGCAATGGAGTGGCCAGCACAGGGTGAAGCACAGCAGTGGCGAGTTTGTTCGAGGGTTCCCCAGTATCACGTACAGGTACTGTAAGTTGGGCAGGCTCAGATACCCCTGTGCTAGGCCATCACCGCTCAGCTGATTCGATGATACATCCCTGCAGGCAATGCCATGCCATGCCACCCCCCCATACATGCAACACCAGCGCACACACATGCAGCAGGCAGCCCCACGATCCACGCACAAACAGCGAGTGTTAAGGCACAGCAAAAGGGAAGCAAGGCAGGGTGATACTATATTTGTTTTGAGACGTCTCAAGGCAGCCCCACGATCCACGCACAAGCAGCAGGTGTTAAGGCACAGCAGAAGGCAAGCAAGGCAGAGTGAAGTTGAGGCCAGTGGGTGCCGTAGCTAGTGGTGTGCCGATGACTCGATGCGCATGGTGGGCAGCTGATGAAGGGGATGGGATGAGACCATCAAACTACCTACTTCAAAGCATGCCTTGCTGCATGCTGTAATACATGCTGTTACCACCATCTACGCATGCCTATGCGCATAGGAAACAACCCGAGGGAAACGAATTGCCGTCCTTCCATGCATGATCCAGATGTGTCGACCAATCGAGTTGAATGTGGCACCATGCACACTGACATTGTGCTACCCTGCATGGTGGCGCATGCGGTTGGGATGCATACTTACAGAGATGTGAGGGCTGTCAGGTTTTTTAAATAATCGAGGGTGTATAGTTCGATTACGTTGGACCGCAGATCCCTGTAACACGTGGGAGGCACAACACGGACTGTGATGCATACCCATGCGATGCACGCATGGTAGAATGGGTGAATGGGCAGAATAAATGCCCAGGCAGAGAGGCTGTGGAGGCAGAGTGATTGTGGCAAAAAGGCGGCACATCTTCTAAAAAGCCCCTGCTTCTTGCTATGCAATCTGCAAAAGAGTATGTGTGTCCTGCATGCTGCACATCTGAAAATAGCTGTATGAGATGTGATGACATGTGATAATGAGATGCCATATCCATACCCATTCCATGCCTTACAGGTTCATGAGTGTGGGGAAGCTGTTATCTATAAGGACCCACATTGAAGCGATTCTGTTTGCCAGAAGCTCCCTGAACAAAAGGAGGCACACGAAGGAATGAAGAGAAGGGAAGTTAGATTGTGTGTGGATAACAATGGGAATGAATGTGCAATTACTTCATATCAACTTAAATGGTACTGCAGATGGCGAAAATGGGTGTGAGAAACAGGTGTGGAGAACGGGTGTGTGGAACAGGTGCGGTAAATGGGTGTCGGGAATAGGTGTGGAGAATGGGTGTGGAGAATAGGTGTGGAGAATAGGTGTGGAGAATAGGTGTGGAGAATAGGTGTGGAGAATGGGTGTTGAGCTTACAGATCCACAAGGGTGGTGAGCAGACTCAGTGTGGAAATCTCAATCCCCAACGGACAGTTTTGTATTCTCCTGTTGTTGACCATGGAACGCAAAAATAATGATTGAAAACAGTTTAAGTAAATGCCAGAGATGGCATGCCGATGTAAAGATATAACACGCCAAAAACCCAACACAACTCAACATGACATGCTGTGTCATGCTATACCATGTCATAACGTGCCATACCATGCCATATCATGCCATATCATGCACCCCACGCCATGCGCCGCCTAATCATGATCCGTCAATGCATACATACATGCATGCACACACATGCCACACCGCCGCATGGGATTGCTTCTCACAGCTGGGTCAACTGAGTGAGGTTGCCCATCTCAGCAGGAATGCTGTACCACGTATTCATGGAGCACGTCAGCGACCTGCACATCCCATCCCCACACCACACGCATCAGGCAGACACATGCAGGCGAGGCGAGTCAAGTCAGATGTGTGCAGGGCAGGGCAGAGCGGATATGTGCTTCTAGATCGATCATCGATGACCATGTGCATGCTGAAGCCTGATATCAACGTGCTGATACCTCAACGTGCTCCCAGCAGAGCAGGTTGGCAAGGCAAACAAGTGCACAGCTGTACAGTACACGTGTCACGCTGCTGCAGAGGCGCCCTTTTATGACTCAGCTTGTACAGCGGCTTTTAGACACACTGCACGTGCAAGCAACGTTTTCTCCTCTTCTCTTCCCTTCTAGTTTGCTCATCTCGCCAGGTACCCTGCTGTTCTCAGCCACCCTCGTGCTGTGATAGCTTCTGGCCTTGTCATTTGACCAGTAAGCATCACACACAAGGGAATGTCAACTACGGAATTCATGCGCCTCAGACAAAGCAATCATCGGGCCTCCCCCATACATGAAGAACATGTGGTGTGGGCCACAAGGACGACAGCAAAGAGCCGCGCGCTCCATGCAAACCGAGCATGAAGGAACGACATGGGGCAGTAAGAAGCACGAAGCAGTGATACGAGACGTAAGGGAGAGCTAGAGGGAGCAACACGAAGCAGGGAGAAGGGATCGTGTCACTCCATCGAATGCAAATGCAACAGAACACGTACGGACGGAGTCATGAAGCAGCATGCACAAGCAGAAGGGACCACAACAGAACCGAGAGCATGAGCGTGCAGAAAGGATCCCATCAAGTCATCATGGCCACATACATACATAAGGTCATGGTGAAGTAGGAGAGAGTCCCACTTACAGAGACTTGAGCGAAGTGATGTTGTAGAGCGTGCCTTCTGGCGGGTACTTAACGTCCTTTATTTCCCTGCATCATTCGTGAGTCAAACACAGTTGCCTTTTCAACCTCGATAAAAAAGACGTAGCAGATGGGAGCATCGATGATTGCACTGCGTATCGTGGTTGGCTTAGGCTAGGCAAGTGGTCGGATTGGCGCATTCAAGAAGATCAGAAGATGCAATTGCTGCGGAGAAGCAAACTAGCAAGGGGAGAAGCAAGCAGCCATGGACTACTGAGTTAAATCAAGGTACACGAACTGCACAGCGGGCAGAGATCTAGGGGAGATCTAGGGACGCTGTAAAGAACATCCTTACAGCTTTGTCAAGTGGGAGAGCCGTGTGACGCTGTCAACCTGGAACTGTGTCTGGTATGTTGCAAAACTCCTGTGCATACAAGGAGGTGGTAGAAAGTTGGGTTGGAGGGCCGAGACTGGCGGCATATTGAGTCCCCATGCGACCACCGTTCACATCCCAGATTGTTACTGTGCAAAGCACAGTAAAGCACCGCGTGATACGGCACAGCAGAGCACAGCAGGACATGGCACGGCTGGCACGCACGGCTCGGCACAACACACTAATTCACCAAATTTTCCGGGCGGGGACTCACATGGAGGTGATCATGCCGTCTGAGTCGCATGTGAGGCCATCCGCTTTCTGGCAGTCGCTCCCCGCCTTCCATCCATATGAGTTGAACTCCAATGCCGTCTGCAACTCCTGCAGAACAGCACCTGCCGCGCAGGCAGCCAACAGCACGAGCCTCGCAATCAGACTGGCGGCATTCAATGCGGAAAACAGGGTCGAGACGATTCTCGAGGCGTCCGAAAAATCAGTGCAGGAAACAGGGTCCAGTTTCCCACACATCGGACGTGCGTCCAGAAGTTCACTTCAAGTTGCTCGAAGCATCAGCGCAATGATCAGGGTCACACCAGGCGAAGGGTGTGTTAAGTAGTAGTGACGGTCACTCCACGGCGTGAAACCGGCCCTTGTAAAGACACTTGCAGACGAGGCGTGCAGTGCGGTGGACGGCTGGACCGGGGGCGTGTCGAGCGCAGTAATACGGCAGACAGGAAGCGCCGCACGACGCGACACAGACTGGTCCACGCGACATCGCGCGCGCGATTCGATTTGACCCGCACAGGTTCAAGAATAAACTACCTTGCGATTCCGCAATGGGCTGTGCGAGCGACAACCTCGGCACGAAGCATGTAAATGTCACGACGAGCGTGAGGAGAAGGAGACCGCGAAGACCTTGAATCATCATCATCTTGCGTTACCAGTCCTGGTCAATCCTGGCAGTCACAGTTGGCGAACTTCGTTAGAAACGAGGAGCGCTAGCTGCTTCAATCAGATGTTCTGTCCTCACGACACGTCAGATACCGCGAATCACGTTTGATAGCTCTCAAAAAGTGGCTCCAGTTCTCTGAGAATACTGTACTAGTCGCTCCTATCCCGACCTTGTTAGGCACCAAAGTAATCAGTCAAATTCATACGGAAGATTGTTACTAGCTATCAACTTGGTGACACCCAACAAAAGGTGGGAAGAATGAGGCTATCTGGGGAGATTTGAGACTCCACAGGAGCACGTAAGGTGGAGTACGTAACCGGAAGTTGTTAACACTAGCAGCAGAAAGGGAACTACAACGTCAAGTGCGAGCCATTCACCTGGTGATTCCGCAATTTGCTGTGGAAGAAACATCCACGGTCACAGTGCAAAGACGAAGTGGAAGAGGAAGATGGAGAGCTTGTAAGTAGCGGGATGACGTGACGGAGCAGTGGTGAATTCCTGTTGACTGACTACAGCAATGAGCCGCAGGCCGGTTTGGCAGGGCGTGCCCCACACGTTCATCTGAACGCGGCTCAACGATGCGCTTTGCGTTGTACAACGGTCAGATATAATTGTGGTTCATGGACAGCCCAAGATGGGCTCTCCGCGCTATATTCTCGCTAGTATGCCTACTAGGGAAGTCAATCTACAATAAAGTTCATTTCCTCTAAAGTTGTATGGTGCCTATCATAGCGTATCACAACTCATTATCCCGATTGATACCCCCTATATTTTCACACTACCTATATGTGGTGCAGTGTGATGCCAATGCCAAGTATTTTGTGGGAACACCCATTCGGTGTGAGTGCCATGCCCCCATCCCACAAACTTGCACATGTGCGTAGCTTTCATATTCAAAGCCACTTGAGTCTACAAAGCATACATCCTACATTGCACTGCAACCTCCATGGATATACGCTTTAACAAAACAGTTCCCATGCCATGTTTTCTCACACTAAATCCAATGTGTTGGCCAAGAGACATGGAACTGTGTGTTAGAAGCAAGTTCTACACACACTTTCCAACAGCAGCAGCGAATGCACCCCAGCTTTCACGCCATCACAGCAAGTCATGGCACTTCCACGCCATCAAAGCACAACAGGTCATTTAGACGATCTATCTCCGTATCCAAAGTCGTAACAGACTCGTTCTGCGTCTCCACCTCTCGATCCACCTGACAGGGACCAGCATTTCTGTGTGAGCCGCCCAGCTCCACCAGCACGGTCTCCAGCTCGGCTGCAATCACCCCCGTGGCCGGCCGCACGGCACTCTGCTTAGATGTGCACCGCAGCGCCAGCTGCATCACCCTCAACACCAACTCATCCCGCGCCTCCATGCGAGGGTCCTTGAGGCCTGCCACCGCCTCGCTGAGGCCCGATTGAGCCAGCTGCTGCTGGACCTGGTGGTGGGGTTCCGCAGCAAAACAGGTTTGAGGGGTTGAGAGGGAGGGGGGGAGAGAGAGAGAGAGGGAGGGGGGGAGAGAGAGAGAGGGAGAGAGAGAGAGAGAGAGAGAGAGAGAGAGAGAGAGGGAGAGAGAGAGAGGGAGAGAGGGAGAGAGAAGGGGGGGGGGGGGGGGGACAAGGAAACACAAAAACACGACGGCACTCTCTCCGTCTCAACACGTGCGTACCCAGGCAAGAATGTGCAGCTGCTGCCCCGCCTCTTCATCGGAAGGAACGACGAGAGAATTGGTGGTGACGTGGCGGCCTGTCATGAGCTCAAGGATGAGAATGCCAAAGCTGCACACCACGACACCCCGTGGACAGGTGAGTAGAGGAAAGGAGAAGAGACGAGAACAAACCATAAGACGCGCCCAGCAACAGAAAGAACCAATTCAAGGACAATAGAGGCTCCTGGCTCACCTGTAGACATCAGTGGCAGTGGTGGCCTTGTTGGTTGCGGCATAGGAAGGGTCCACATAGCCCGGTGTTCCCACCACTCGCGTGCTCTGCAGTGCTGTGCCCTCGCCCTTCCTCACAAGCCCAAAATCGGAGATCTTAGCCTGCACTCATGCGCAGAAGAAAATGGATACGGCCAGGAATGGATGCATGGTAAAATCTATAGAACTCTGTTGTCCACCCATGGGAATGCACTCAAATGTCAAGAACATGAGGCGCACACACAGGCCACCCGTGTGCATGCCCGTTCATAGTAGTGCATTTGGTATGAGTCTAGCTGCACGCCTGCACCGCTTGCCTGCATGTTGCCGTCGAGCAGGATGTTGGCGGGTTTGATGTCGCGGTGAATGATGGGGAAGCTGTGGAGATACTCAAAGCCGCGTGCTGCCCCCACCAGCACGCCCACCCGCTGCTCAAAGCTCAGCGGGGAGACTGCCTCTGCAGGGGCCAGCGCATAGGAAGGACGGGCAGAGGGGGTGGGAATGGAGGGGTGGAGAAGGGGGTCGAATGAGGGAATCAGGCAAGGAGGCCTGCATGAGGAGTAATAACACTGGATGGGCAACTATGTGCGGGCATACTGCAAAGCACAAGTTTAAGAATGCACACCTTTCCCAATCCATTTGGAGAGGTCCCCGTTAGGCATGAGCTCGTAGATGAGGATTTGCTCGACCCTTGTCTTGTCGGTGATGCCGATTGAGAAGCCCAGCAGCCGCACCAGGTTGGGGTGGTGCTTCGTTGCCATCTCACACACCTGCCGGGCCAAAATGTGGGGCCAATAAAAACAATGTTTTGATAATTTATCCGACACTGCTTTGCGGCCATCTCACACGCCTGCCAGCAATGACGGTGGGCCCAGTAGGACACAGTTTACCTACTCATTTGACACTGCTTTGCGGCCATCTCAAAACTGACATTCTCTGGCACTGCTGCCTACCAGAATGGTGTGGTAACATGGTGTGAAGAAAGAACAGTCACCTGGCACACCCACCAGCAAATACAGCACGCTCGAATGGGCCATGACCATGTAACGCCTCTAGATTCTACAGCACTGCACCAGCGCACATCACACCACACCACACTACACCACATCAAATCCCATCACATCACATCACATCACATGACACCCCATCGCATCGCATCGCACCACACGGCCACGGTGACACACCTCTTTATCAAAGTCTGTGGTGACAATCTTAGCTCGCTTCACGGCCCACGGCGTGGCACCATCGGTGGGGGAGACGCCGCGATACACGTCACCAAACCCTCCTATGCCCAGCAGGTTGGCCTCGGACCATCCGTTGGTTGCCTTCGCCACCGTCGCCAGTGAATACTCCTGACACACCTGCGCTGCCGCCTTGCTGCTCACCAGCGCTGTGGGAATGAAAGGAGGAGGGAGAGGAAGAAGCGTGGGGGAAAGAAGGGCAGAGGGAGGTGATAGGATGTAGCAGGGGAACAGGCTGGAAGGGGTACTAGAATCATGGCAAGTTATCCAAGCAGCATGTCATGTTAAGCCCAGGTAGGGCAGGCAGTGTAAGGTGGGAAACAGTGTAGCATGGAAAGCAGTGCGGTGTAGCACGCACCATTCGGTCGCCTTGCATTGAACCAGCAGAAGAAGAGCAGGGCAGCGACGGCCAGAGCAGCAGCAACAGCAGTAATTATGGCAACAATGGCGGCTGTAGACAGGCCTGATTTGGGTGTGTCCCCTGCTGTCGGTGCTGCCGGTTTGGACTTGCCACCTGAGAATTGGACAAAAGATTGATTGAAATGCATTAGATCAGATCATTGGGGGCTCGAACCAGGCAGGTGGGAGAACGAAAGACTTTTTTTCCGGTCTGCCCGGCGTTGTTTGCGATGCACAATTTTTGGAGAACATATGGTGCAGCAGCAGTTGGTAGAAAAGAAAGGGAAACCTGCAGAGGTGCCTTTTGAGGCGCCTCAAAACCCACAGGGATGCCTTTTGAGGCGCCTCAAAACACACAGGGACGCAACCACGCACCACCACAACGCGGCGAATGCAGGAAGGAACTCACATGTGGCGCAGAAGTCAGGGCAGGCGCGGCAGAAGCCAGAGGACGCATTCTGAGGCACACCGCAGCTGGTGTAGCTGTCAGGGCACTTGAGAGCAGTGGCGTTGGTGACGCTGAGTATGTCACGGCAAGGAGGGGAATCACAAAGAAAAGGGCGTTTCTGTGTCGAGCCTCGCCCCTCTCATCAACCTGCACTCCTCTACCTGCACTCCTCTACCTGCACTCCTCTACCTGCACTCCTCTACCTGCACTCCTCTACCTGCACTCCTCTACCTGCACTCCTCTACCTGCACTCCTCTACCTGCACTCCTCTACCTGCACTCCTCTACCTGCACTCCTCTACCTGCACTCCTCTACCTGCACTCCTCTACCTGCACTCCTCTACCTGCACTCCTCTACCTGCACTCCTCTACCTGCACTCCTCTACCTGCACTCCTCTACCTGCACTCCTCTACCTGCACTCCTCTACCTGCACTCCTCTACCTGCACTCCTCTACCTGCACTCCTCTACCTGCACTCCTCTACCTGCACTCCTCTACCTGCACTCCTCTACCTGCACTCCTCTACCTGCACTCCTCTACCTGCACTCCTCTACCTGCACTCCTCTACCTGCACTCCTCTACTCCGCTCATTCTCCATCACAGGCCCTTGCACATCGACGGTTCAGGGTACAGGCTCAAAAGATCAGGGGGGAGGGTACAGGCTCAAAAGATCAGGGGGGAGGGTACAGGCTCAAAAGATCAGGGGGGAGGGTACAGGCTCAAAAGATCAGGGGGGAGGGTACAGGCTCAAAAGATCAGGGGGGAGGGTACAGGCTCAAAAGATCAGGGGGGAGGGTACAGGCTCAAAAGATCAGGGGGGAGGGTACAGGCTCAAAAGATTGTGGCGTAGAAGATATTACACTCTTTCCCTCCCGTCCAGCTTTTTTCCATTCAAGGCATATTGACCAGCCCTGGACCCGTTCTAGTTTAGGGTTTAGGGTGAGCTGAAATAGGAAACCAAACCAAGAGGCTGAGCCCAGTGGCCCGCTTTGCATGTCATATCCGTTCCTTCCTGGGTGTCCACTTCAGAAAAAGGTGCTAGCCGGCCGTTGTGCTAGCCGTTATGCCAGTAGACTAGTGAACAGTGTACCTTTTCTTATTACTTACAGGGTTGAGAAACGGTGTAACTTTCCCAGGGCTGGAGGGATGGTTCCTTCGAAATAGTTCGAAGCGACGTTTCTGCACTCATGCAAAGGCAATGCGAAGGGACAAGGCGGGTGCGGGAAAAGAAAGTGAAGTGGCTTAAGCAAAAGAAAGACAGTACAAGATCCGCTTGTAAGTTAACCCCCCCCCACACACACACACAGAATATGGTTGCACAGGACGTGTGCGTGCATGTATCCATTGTAAAATCAGAATACAAGTGAAATCAGGACGTCTGGAGAGAAATGATGGATGGATATAAAAGTGCTGTGCAAAAACTCACAGGCTGACCAGGTTAGTCATGGTTGTGAGAGATCTAGGAAGAGTGCCAGTCAGTTGGTTGTTGGAAAGATTCCTGATGGCACATGCATGTCAGGAGAGGGAGGCATGGAGCATGAAAAGGGGGCATGGAAACAAATTCACGAATGTAGACATGTGTGGGAATGGGGAATCACAGGAGAAGAACTGCCACCTCCATGTGCGTGTGCAGAAACGGAGTCAGGTGGAATCGCGGGTGCAATGGCAGGTGCACTGGAAGGTGCAAGCAATGGCTGACAGTAGTATGAAGGAATTGCACATACATGCATTGCAAGTGGGATATTGTCTAGAAAAGAAAACAACTTCTTTTCAGAAATTGCAGCACGCACAAGAATTGCAAGGTGGGCAGGCTAACGGTTGGTAGCACTTTGTCTCCCTCAAACTGGTTAGATGAGAGATCCCTGTTGATTGAAGGCCACCGCAACGCACCACACATGTGCACCACGAATGCACACACATGCACACACACACACACACACATGAAGCAGGCATGCAGGGCATGATAATGTAGGCACAAGAGGCCATCACATGGCGGAGGTTGTTGGATAAAAGCACGCAGGCAGGCTGACAAGTGGGGGCATGGTGATGATGGGGTGAACTTCAAAAAGGCATGGCAGCGACGAGACGAATAAAGCGAAGTGCCCGGAATGATTGACTGTTGAGTCGACTCAAAAGTCAACGTGCCTGGATTGATTGGCAGCATTGCCAGTTACATACTAGAATCGAATTCACTAGAATTGACGCCATGTCCAAGTGCATCGGCAAAGGAGGCAGGTCCCTTCATGCATGATGTGTGCGCCTAAGTTAAAGAATGATGCAGCCGACCGGAGTGCAGTGGACTGACAGAGATGTGAGGCCGGAGAGACGAGTCAGGTCCATGAGTAGGTCGGGCCCAAATGTGTTGGAGCTCACGCTCCTGCCGAGCCGTGCAGCATGTGTGTGTGTGTGTGTGGGATGGGTGGGATGGGTTGGAATTGGAAAGGCTTTTGAAGGGATGTATTGGTGAAGTATGGCAGCGATTGACTGGGGGTGCGACTTGCGGTGACGGCGATGGTGGTGATGTGATGTGATGGTGATGGTGATGGTGATGGTGATGGTGATGGTGATGGTGATGGTGACAAAGGCATTAGCAGAAAGCCTCTTGAGTGATGAATACTCCTCGCACTCAAGTGGCACTCATTGGAATCTCTTTGAGCGTATCCACAAAAATGCAGCACCACCATCGCTGATTGAGAAAACGCTCTAAGAGATTCGATGAAGGTCAATGAAGGACAAAGAAGCTCAAGGAAAAAGAGCATGCTTCGTTCTTATGCTCCGTGCGATGCAGAAGGCTGCTCCTTATAGAATCACAAGATACACAGGGGGTGGGGCTGGTGACAAACAAACACATGACGGTTGGTACCACAGGCCAGCCGCAGGGCAGGGCAGGGCACACAGGTGAAAGGCGTACATACAGTTTCACGAGATGGGGGAATAATGTGCTGATCGTCTCCACCATATACGATATGCGGTTTGACGGCACCTCTCTGCACAGAAGGAGGTTGGCGCCAGGTTGAGTTAATGAGGGACGAGAACACAAGCAGAACCAGGCAGTCAGTTCAGAGACACGTCAAGAGGAGGAAAGCACAGGGTTTGTCGGGGCTGAGCTGAGTACACCGGTGCTGGCAGAAGCAGTGGTGCTGGCAGAAGCAGTGGTGCTGGCAGAAGCAGTGGGGACTGTTGCTGTAAGGTTCTGAGGCTCACGATTCCGGCTTAGGGGTAATGAGTGTGGGGAATGGGAGTGGGTGCGGGGGTGTGGGGTTGTTGGGAAGGAACAGGTGTGTGGCTCACAGTTCCAAGAGGTTTGTGAGACGAGGCAGCCCCCCAAACCAATCCTCAAGCTGATTCCCAATACCACAGTTGCTGATTCTCCTGTGGGTCATGTCATGCAGCACAAAAGAAAGAGAGAGGGGCATTTTACACAGAAGGACAGCACATGCATGAAGCAATGCCATACAGTGCCATGCAAAGCCATGCCATGCCATGCCATTCCATTCCATACCATACCAGGCAAAACTGTGCCACGCAATGTGATTTCGTGTCATGCTATGCTAACTGTGTTTTATCTTCTCAAGTGCGTGCGTGTGGATGTGTGCGTGTGGATGTGTGCGTGTGGATGTGTGCGTGTGGATGTGTGCTTGTGGATGTGTGCTTGTGGATGTGTGGGTCGCCCTCACAATGCTCTTTTCGTTCATCATACGCCATGAGACACCCCCGCATGTGCTTACAGCCCAGTGTGCGCTCGCTCGCAGTGTGAGGTTCAAATCCACGTGAAGTGAGGCGATTCCACAGGTGGGTGCCTATTGCGCAATGAGACACGTGCACGTGCTTACAGCCTGGTGAGGCGAGTGAGGTTGGCCATTTCAGTGGGGATGTTGGCGGTCACATCCGACCAGCACTCCACCGTTCTGCAGAATCAAATGCACCAGGCAAACCAGCCGCACCAGGCAAACCAGCCGCACCAGGCAAATTTGGGGATGGACCTTTATTTGTGTTGCAAGCATGAATCAAAACCTCTCATCCTACACCGACAGGCGAATACCAGCAAATGGGCGTTCCCAGTTCCATCCCAGGTGGGAACTTACAGAGACCCCAGCCAGCTGATGCTGCAGAGGCTGCACTGCAGCGAGCAAGTGGGTCTTCCCAGGTGTAGCGTCTACGTAGGTAAGGGTGCAATAGACTCACAGGGACTTGAGCCAGGTGAGGTCGTAGAGGTACCCCCTTGGGATGAGTCCCGCTTCTGAAAACTCTCTGTGTGTTTGTCAGTCACATGCCGGGAAACGGGGAAGGAAGGAAACATGGAATCAAGATGGGCATGTGCACTCTCAGGAACCATCCACGATGGTGATGGTGATGGTGATGGTGATGGTGATGGTGATGGTGATGGTGATGGTGATGGTGATGGTGATGGTGATGGTGATGGTGATGGTGATGGTGATGGTGATGGTGATGGTGATGGTGATGGTGATGGTGATGGTGATGGTGATGGTGATGATCAAACACGGCAGGCCGAGTGGCAATGTATCAACGCTTAATATTCCACAAGGGGCAGCAGCAATAGAAGAAACAGATTCGCAACACACAAGTTCAATGAGACGCGGCGGGGGAGCAAATATGTTCCGTTTCCACACGAACCACACCAAACTACCCTTAACCACACAGGACTACACCAGGAGCATAGTTGTTACCTTAACAGGAGAGTGAAAGCACAAGGTGGGAGCTCTGAATCTATTTGGCATGGAATGGACGTGGCCCCCCTTCCCACACACGCCCACGCACGCACGCACGCACGCACGCACGCACGCACGCACGCACGCACGCACGCACGCACGCACGCAAGCACGCACGCACGCACGCACGCACGCACACACGCACGCACGCACACCCACACGCACACCCACACGCACAGACACCCCGCAGATCCCCGTTCAGCGCTTTGCATTGGACTGCCCAAGAGCATCGTGACAGCACAGTGCAGTGCAGCACACATGAGCGACCTGTGTGTACCGCATGGGCGTGCGTACAGCTGGGTGAGGCGCGACAGACGGGTGATGGAGGTGGGGGGGAAGGGCTCCATCAACAAATTCCTGAAGCACCTGCGCACAGCAGGCATGGACATTGGAGGCAGAATGGGCGTATAAGAAGGAATGACTTTTTGAGAGAGAGGGGGGGGGGCGAGGGGAGAGAGGGAGTCTGTGGGGAAAGAGAGCGTCTGCGGGTGTGAGGGGAGGAGCGTGTGTGTATTTGTTTGTTTTATGCAGGATGGGGCAGACCAGGCTCACGAATGGGCGTCTGGGCGTTGCTGCAAAGAGCAAGAGGAGCCCTGCGAGATTGAAGTTGAAGTGAAGAAGAAGATTGAACAAGATAAGAGCGAGCAAAACAGGCCCTTTCTTACGTTGCGTTAACAAGTGGGAATGGGAATCGCAGGGCGTGAGGACAGCAGAGAGGCAGTGAGAGAGTCTTGGAAACATGACAAGCTGAGTTCGATTCGAGCTAACATGTGTAGGAGCGGGAATCATCTGGGAAGGTTGAGAACGACAGCAGCTAGCAACGTGTATGGTATGGCACGGTGGTGTGCGGCACATAACGGTACGATAGGACACACACACAGCAGGCTAATAGGCTATGCTTGAGGTGCCTCAAAAATGAACACAGCAGAGAGGTGTGGGCGCACATGGAGGTGATCATGCCGTCTGAGTCGCATGTGAGGCATGCGGCTTGCCTGCAGTCACTCCCCGCCTGCCAGCCCGTGAAGTTTGTGCTCCAACGCTCATCGCCTGTGGGCCAAGCCTTCTGCAACTCCTGCAGCACCGCACCTGTCGCACAGCCAGCAACAGCAACAACAACAGCAACAGAAACAGCAACAGCAACAGCAGCAGCAACAACAACAGCAACAGAAACAGCAACAGCAACAGCAACAGCAACAGCAACAGCAACAGCAGCAGCAACAGCAACAGAAACAGCAACAGCAACAGAAACAGAAACAGCAACAGCAACAGCAACAGCAACAGCAACAGCAACAGCAACAGCAACAGCAACAGAAACAGCAACAGCAACAGCAACAGCAACAGCAACAGAAACAGCAACAGCAACAGCAACAGCAACAGCAACAGCAACAGTAACAGAAACATCAACAGAAACAGCTCGCAACAGCAACAGTGTCAGCAAAAACGACAGCAACAGAAACAGCAACAGCAACAGCAACAGAAACAGAAACAGCAACAGAAACAGAAACAGAAACACAAACACAAACACAAACAGCAACAGCAACACAAACACAAACAGCAACAGCAACACAAACAGCAACAGCAACAGCAACAGCAACAGCAACAGCAACAGCAACAGAAACATCAACAGAAACAGCTCGCAACAGCAACAGCGTCAGCAAAAACGACAGCAACAGAAACAGCGACAGCAACAGCAACAGCAACAGAAACAGAAACAGAAACAGCAACAGAAACAGAAACAGAAACAGAAACAGAAACAGAAACACAAACAGAAACACAAACAGCAACAGCAACACAAACAGCAACAGCAACACAAACAGCAACAGCAACAGCAACAGCAACAGCAACATCAACATCAACAGAAACATCAACAGAAACAGCTCGCAACAGCAACAGCGGCAGCAAAAACGACAGCAACAGCAACAGCAACAGCAACAGCAACAGAAACAGAAACAGCACGCAACAGCAACAACAACCGTGCAAAGGACGGGGGAAAGGCTTGAGCGTTGGCTGTGGCAATATCACTGGTGCAGGGCGGTGTAGGTAGGTGCTGGGCGTGGGGAAGGACGAACGTCTTAAGAGCCGACCAACGCACCTTGAGATTCAGCGATGGGCTGCGCGAGCAACGTGCGCGGCAGGCAGCAGCATATGAGCGCCGCAACGAGCGCCAAGAGACTGCGACAAAGCACTGCCATTGCCAGCAGCTTGGATCTCCGGTTGACTGCGGCAGGAGCAACGAGCAGCAGGCTTTGCGACCTTTTCTAAACCGCCGCTCCTATCCGTGTTCCGGACCCGACGGATTTGAACCACCAGCCTGCTTAAATACCGCCACGTGGCAGTGGGACGGCCTGAAAGGGACGCGGGGAATCTGCCGTGCGTTGCTCTGCACCGAGCTAAGCTCGCTCGTCCCGTTCTCTCTGCCACACGGTCCTTTCGAGATGAGCACGGCTTACTTGTCAGTCATTACTATCACGGCGTGAGGGTGAGCTGGATGCGTGACGAACTCCTGGCAGTACCCTAGAAGATTCGAGTGAGAATGTGGGGCTTGGGAGGAGGATGCTCAGGAGGGAGCTCCTGCTGCACACGTGGGGCTCCTCGAGTGAGAACTTCTATTGAATAGAATGAGAATAGAATGAGAGTACCAAACACGAATACCGTGCCGCGGGCAATTTGGTGTTTTTGATTCCGAAATGATGCTGTGCTGCGGATGAAACGCGTCGATTCGGCACCCGGACGGCACGCGTTAGTTCGCCTTGCTTGGCGTGCTCGTTCGCAGAAAGAAGGAGCGGGCGGAGCAGGGAGCACCACAAAGCAGAGGGAGCATTGCGAGAATGCAGACTACGGCGAGAACACGGCAGCGAAGAGTGTCTATTACGGAAAGCCATTTTGATCTCTCGGCCACTCCACCTGCCGCCAGTATCAGCGTCTCCCCGTCGCCTGGAATCAGCGGAACGGAAAGAAGCTCCCTCCCAGCAAGCGCGCAGTTTGAGCTCACTTGACCCGACTCGGTCCGAAATAACACGCGCCTAGCCCATCCATGTCTGCCCTACAATTATTACGGACGCGTGTTGCGTACTCATCGCGTACAATTTATTGTTCCCGTTTGTTACGGGTGCAATGAATCGAAGTAGCGAGAATTGCACTAAGGTGTCAAAACGAGTACAAAATGTGAGCGAAGGCTTGAGCGAACATTTATACGCGAACATGCAAAACGGTAACGCGGTGCGTGCGAGCTAGCTAGTGCTGGGCTCGAGCGAGGCTCGGGCTAGTTCCAAAGCGTAGGCCGACGCGGCCATGCCAGCAGTGCGAGGTTTGGCAAAACAGTGCGCGCGAAGTCGGCGAAGTTCCGTTAGCAGTAACGGGCGAACAACGGCTGTTGCTGTACGCGATGTAGTCGGGCTCCGTAAGGAATGTCGAGAAAATTCCTTACACTACCCCCCCCCCTCAAGAAGCCCCCTCCGCTACGCGAGTGCGTGTATATCGCGGAATCCCCGGCTCCTCAGGTACACTTGCAGGGCAGGGTGGTTTTCAATGTTGGTCAGGGGCACCTAGCTATCTTCAGTTGGCGTGCGGTCCTTCCAGCGAATGAGGAATTCAATCCTCCTGACTCCCGTGGGGTGGCGAATCCGATAACTCTAGGATTTTTTCGGGCTCGATGATCGGCTCCGATGCAGGGCGAGTCATCGATTGCGGGCGGTGACGCGGCAGTTGACTTGTGGTCGGTATGTATGGGCGAAGTAGGCTGACGTGGAACGAAGGGCTGATGTACCAGTCGGTCGGTAACAGTAGATGTGCGGTGACGGGTGTAATCATGTGGCTGATTTGGAACGGTCCACAGTAGCGCGGTCGTAATTTCGGTACGTCGGGCAGTTGCAGGTTTTGCGTGTCGAGCAGTACGTAATCTCCAGATTGGTAAGTGACGGGGCGGCGGTGGCGGTCAGCGTTGCGCTTAGCGATGACGTTGACTTTTTTAATCGCTTCGGCGGCTCTGGTGCGGGCAGCTTGCAGTATTTCGGCGAATTGTTGTGCGCGTGGCGTTGGGTTGTCCGGACTCGGCGTCATGGGCACTGTGGGGTTTTGCCCATAGTTCAGGTAAAACGGGGACTGCTGCGTCGTTGCTGACGTGGCGTTGTTGTACGCGAACTCGATCAGCGGCAGCTGCTGCTCCCAGGTCGTGGGGTCGTCGCACGTGGCACGAATCAACTGCTCCATCGTCTGATTCGTCCGCTCCGTCTGGCCGTCGGTCTCGGGGTGGTACGACGAGCTGAACTGTAGCCTGGTCCCGAACTGCTCCCAAAGGTTCCTCCAGAAGTTGTTGGTAAACTTCGTGTCCCTGTCGCTGATAATTGCTGCTGGTATCCCGTGCAAGCGAACAACGGCTGCGATGAACATGCGAGCGGTTTCCTCGGCCGAGATCGACTTTTTGCATGCAGCGAAGTGTGCCATCTTCGTCAGCCTATCCACGACGACCATCACCGCGTCGTTACCCCCAGGGTTCGAAGGTAACCCTGTGACGAAGTCCATGGTTACTTGCTGCCAGGCGCGTTCGGGCGGTGGGATCGGCTGCAACTGACCCGCCTTCCGCTTCCTTGAACTCTTCATCACCTGACACGTAGGACACGAGCCCACGTGCTGCTGTACGTCGGTCAACAGCTCCGGCCAGTAGTAATACCGCTGCAGTTGCTGTCGCGTTTTTTCTACCCCGAAATGTCCCGAGGTAATGCCGTCGTGTGCCTCCTACAGTAGCAGCTCCCTCAGTAGTGAGTACGCGGGTACCCAAATGCGGTTGGTGCCTGTTTTTACGTAATAAACTCCTTTAGCTTCGGCCAGTTGCTGTGAATTTCCGGTCGTGAAAAATGGGTCGGTACGGTATCCGTGGGTGAATAGGCCAGTTAAAAGCGGGTTGGTCTGGGCGGGTAGGATGGCGTGGAGTTGGGCGGTAGGGCGGGTGAGAGCGTCGGCGATGTTGGATGCGCCTTTTTTGTACGTAACGGTGTAGTGAAAATTGGACTCGAGGTAGTCCAACCAGCGGATCTGTAGTGGGTTGAGATTTGGTTGGGCGCGAAGGTACTGTAGCGAGCGATGGTCTGTCCGTACTGTCACGTCGGCGCCAGTCAGGTAACATCGCCAAACTTTGAACGCGTGCACGATCGCCAGCATTTTGCGGTCGTGTATCGGGTAGTTGCGTTCGGGCGGGTGCAACTTGCTGGACTCGTACGCGATTGGCTGGAGGCCGTTCCCGAAGTCCTGGAACAGTACTGCTCCCACAGCGATGTCACTTGCGTCGGTGACGAGCTCGAACGGACGGTGTGGATCTGCAATGTGAAGCACGGGCGGTGAGCACAAAATATTTTTGAGGGCCGAGAAGGCAGCCTGCTCTTTCTCCCCCCACGTGTACTCAACCCCCTTCCTCAGCAGGTCGGTCAACGGGGCAGTCAGCTTCGCCATGTCGGGGACGAACCGGCGCACGTAGTTGACGAACCCCAGAAAACTCTGCAACTCGGTCAAATTGGTCGGCGCGTGCCACGCTTGAATCGTCGCGATTTTCTTCGGG
The DNA here is from genome assembly GCA_948144175.1 of Closterium sp. NIES-65. Lineage (NCBI taxonomy): Eukaryota > Viridiplantae > Streptophyta > Zygnematophyceae > Desmidiales > Closteriaceae > Closterium > Closterium sp. NIES-65. Next base: position 2,041,101 of record CANXME010002591.1, on the reverse strand, counting down.
TCTATTTCCACTCCTGCAGCTGAAATAACATGTCCCAAAAACTCCAGGCGGTCCTGTAAAAACTCACACTTAGAGGCTTTGGTCAGTAGGCGGTTCTGACTCAGAATTTTAAAAACTGCTTCAATATCCTGTAAGTGCTGTGCTCTGTCGGGGCTGTAAATCAGTATGTCGTCCAGGTAAACGATGACGCACTTATCTAAAAGTGGGCGGAATGCCTCGTTCATGGTTATTTGGAAGGTGGCGGGGGCGTTGGTCAGTCCGAATGGCATGACAGTGTATTCGAAAGATCCGTAGCGTGTCCGGAATGCGGTTTTGGGGCAGTCGGGCGGGTTGACGCGAATTTGGTGGTAACCTCCCCGGAGGTCAATTTTCGAGAAAACCCGGGCTGTGCGCAGTTGGTCGATCAGTTCGTCGGCTCGTGGGATGGGGTAACGGGATTTGATGGTAACTCTGTTCAGTGCTCTGTAGTCCATGCACATGCGAAAACCCCCGTCTTTTTTCGGTGTGAACAGTGTCAAACATTATATATGTTCTGCTTGTGTAGGCTACAGTGGGTTAGCCTATAGGGGGTACACAATTCTAGGGTTTCCTACTTGTACTCATTTCACTGCTAGTTCATTCATTCCTGTTCGCTTATTCTCACATGGTATAGAGCGGGTCCTTCTACGGACCGTTTTTTTTGGGCCCACCGAAGCGCCCCCCGAGGCGCGATATTTTTTAGCGACCCCTCGGGTCGTCATTTTCCCTGCGGCCCCGCCGCTTTCACTGACGCGGCCCCGCCGCCCTCTCTGACGGGGCCCCGCCGCCGGCCCTTACGCGGCCCCGTCGCCGGCTCTCACGCGGCCCCGCAGCAGGCTCTGTCGCGGCCCCGCCCCGGCCTTTACGCGGCCCCGCCGCCTGCTCTCACGCGGCCCCGCCCCGGCTCCTTCGCGGCCCCGCCGCCTGCTCTCGTGCGGCCCCGCCCCGGCTTCTACGCGGCCCCGCCCCGGCTTTCACGCGGCCCCGCCGACGGCTTTGTCGCGGCCCCGCCCAGGCCCTTACGCGGCCCCGCCGCCTGCTCTCACGCGGCCCCGCCCCGGCTCCTTCGCGGCCCCGCCGCCTGCTCTCGCGCGGCCCCGCCCCGGCTTCTACGCGGCCCCGCCCAGGCTTTCACGCGGCCCCGCCGACGGCTCTGTCGCGGCCCCGCCCAGGCCCTTACGCGGCCCCGCCGCCTGCCCCCGTCGCGGCCCGGTCGCCTCCTGACGGCCCCGCCGTCCCTTCGTGACGGCCCCGCCGTCCCTTCCTGACGGCCCCGCCGTCCCCTCCTGACGGCTCCTGCCGTCCCCTTCTACCGGCCCCGCAACTGCACCTGCTGGCCCCGCCGCTCCACCTACCGGCCCCCACCACCCACCCCCCCTTTTCCCGTCGCCCGTCGCGGCTCCTTCGGGGGCCGCAGAGGGGTGGCAGGTGTGTGGCCTCCCCTGCTTCTCCTCCTCCTTCATCGCTCACCTGCAGCAGCCGAGCCGCCCCACCGCTGAGCCGCCCTGCACCCGAGCCGCCCAGCAGCTGAGCCGCCCTGCCGCCGAGCCGCCGGGTCGCTGAGCTGCTGAGCTGCAGTTGCTGCCGAGCCGCCCTGCCGCCGAGCCGCCGAGTCACCGAGCTGCTGAGCTGCAGTTGCTGCCGAGCCGCCTTGCCGCCGAGCCGCCCGAGTCGCCCGAGCCGCCGAGCCGCCGAGCTGCCGCGCCACTGAGTCGCCGAGCCTACTCTTCCCACCACTGGTGAGCTCTTGCCCTGCTAGCACGCTGCGCGTCGCCTGCTTGCCTGCCTGCCTGCCTTTTGGCTTGCCTGGCTGCCTGCCTTCCTGCTGCTAGTCCTGCTCCTGCTTCTACTTGCGGAGCCAGATGCAGCCCCAGCGACGCCTGCGTGAGTCCCTCACGCCCCAGCAGCTGCGTGAGTGGAACGCTGGTTGGGGCTGTAGGGGTGGCGACGCTACTCCTACTTCCACTCCTGCTGCTTCTACTCGTGGTGGCGGCCAGATGCAGCTCCCGCAACCCTCTCGCGTGTCTCTCACGCCTCGCCAGCTTCGTGAGTGGTACGCTCAGAGTGGAGGGTCTCTCAGTGCTGTTCGCTGCTATTACGTGATTCGCACTGGTACTCGGACTGGTCAGCCTTGTGGGACACGTAGTCATACACAGTCCCGCTGCTTCGCCCGTCTGAGCGACGCCTGGCGTACCGTGTTTGGCGACGAGGCTGAGCTCCCCGACTGGGTGGAGTTGCTTAGGCAGAGGGTAGATATATATGCTCTTGACTATGATGCTATTCTCACTGCCATGTATGCATTGCCTACTAGTGCTGACCGTGCCGGTCACCTGTGCGTCCCGCCTGACCCAGGTATAGGACCTGCTGCTCTAGCTACTGGTGAGGCTGCTGCTCCGGGTGCTAGTGAGTCTCCTGCTCCAGGTATAGGTGCGGCTGCTGCTCTAGGTGCTAGTGAGTCTGCTTCCTCAGGTGCGGGTGAGGCTGCGCTCTCAGGTACCGCGTTGGCTTCGGCCTCCCTCACCTTTACACTTGACTCTGGGGCTTCTCGCTCCTTCTTTCGGGACCGCACCACACTCACGCCGCTTGGTCGGCCGGTTGCTGTCTCCCTGGCTGACCCCTCTGGGGGTCCTGTCCTCGCTCACTTCTCCACAGTCATCCCGTGTCCGGCTGCCCCCTCGGGCACCCTGTCTGGCCTGTACCTCCCCTTGTTCTCGACGAACTTGGTGAATGGTGCAGACCTACAGGATGCGGGGGTTCACCAGTTCACTCCTGCGAGTCAGCGGGTGACCCACTGCACGGACGCACGCACAGGCCGGCACCTGGCCACCTTCTCGCGTCGGCCGGGGTCGAGCCTCTACACCCTGACCACTGAGTCTCCTCCTGTCCCCGCGTCCGGTCAGGTAGCAGCGTCGGGTCAGGTGTTTGCTGCTGCGTCCAGGTCTGGTCCTGAGTCTGCCCCCTGTTCGTGTCGCCTCCTGTCTCACGAGACTCTTCTGTGGCACCACCGTCTAGGCCACCCCTCCTTGCCCCGTCTTCGGGGCATGGCTTCCCGTGTCCTTGTCTCTGGTCTTCCCCAGTCTCTCCCTCCCCTTCCTTCAGGACCAGGACCTTCCTGTGTCCCCTGTGTCGAGGGGCGCCTCAGGGCTGCTCCTCACTCCTCCCAGTTTCCCCCGACAGAGGCTCCTCTGCAGACGCTTCACATGGACGTGTGGGGCCCGGCCCCCGTCCGTGGGCAGGGTCACGAGCGCTACTTCCTGTTGGTGGTTGACGACTACTCGCGTTACACCACAGTCTTCCCCTTGCGCAGCAAGGGTGCTGTCACTGAGGTGCTGATCGACTGGATCTGCGAGGCTCGTCTCCAGCTCAGGAGGAGCTTCGGCTCGGACTTTCCTGTTCTGCGTCTGCACTCTGACCGAGGTGGGGAGTTCTCCTCTCGCCTTCTGCGAGACTACTGTCGTGCACAGGGGATCCGCCAGACCTTTACGCTTCCGGACTCTCCACAGCAAAATGGGATTGCTGAGCGCCGCATTGGCATGGTCACGGATGTCGCTCGTACGTCCATGATGCATGCGGCTGCCCCCCATTTTCTGTGGCCGTTTGCGGTTCGGTACGCGGCGCATCAGCTCAACCTTCACCCCAGGGTCTCTCGGCCCGCGATGTCCCCAGTGTTACTGTGGACGGGGAAGGTCGGCGATGCGTCTGCGTTCCGTGTTTGGGGATCTCGGGCGTTTGTCCGCAACTTGTCTGCGGACAAGCTGTCCCCCCGTGCTGCTCCCTGTGTCTTCCTTGGCTTCCCCCCTGACGCTCCAGGGTGGCAGTTCTACCACCCCTCCTCTCGTCGTGTTCTGTCCTCCCAGGACGTCACGTTCGACGAGTCAGTCCCCTTCTACCGCCTCTTCCCCTACCGTACTCCTTCCCTCCCCCCCCCATCGGACCTCCTGGTACCAGTTCCCCCCCCGGTAGACCCCCTCCCCCCTCAGGTTCCTGCCCCTTCAGGTGTGTCCCAGGTAGACACAGTCGAGCCAGTCGAGGTTGCTGCTGAGTCTGGTCCTGCTGCGGGTGTTGAGCCTGGGGGTGCTGAGCCTGGGGGTGCGAGGCCGGGGGGTGCTGAGTCTGGGGATGCTGAGCCGGGGGGTGCTGAGCCGGAGGGTGCTACGTCAGGAGCTGCTGAGCCTGGGGGTGCTGGGCCTGGAGGTGCGGAGCCTGCGCCTGCTGGACCTGGGGGCTCTCCGGTTCTTCCGTCTCGGCGGGAGCCGCTCTCTCCACAGGAGCTGCGCGAGTGGTTTGCTCGCCGCTGGAGGCGTGCTGCTGGAGCTGGAGCTTCTTCGCCTGCTGAGGGTGCTGCCGGTCCCGGAGCTGCTGGGCCTGCGAGTCCTACTGGAGTTGGAGCTACTGAGTCTGGGGGTGCTGAGTCTGGAGCTGCTGAGCCTGGAGGTGCTGAGTCTAGAGCTGCTGAGCCTGGGGGTGCTACGTCTGGAGCTGCAGTGCCTGGGGGTGCTGAGTCTGGAGCTGCTGAGCCTGGGGTTTCTCCTGCTGCTGCGTCTCGCCGGGAGCCCCTCTCTCCACAGGAGCTGCGCGAGTGGTTTGCTCGCCGCTGGAGGAGTTCTGGTGGAGCTGGAGCTTCGTCGACCGTCGAGGGTGCTGGTGCTGCCGGTCCCGGAGCTGCTGGGCCTGCGGGTCCTACTGGAGCTGGAGCTGCTGAGGGTGTGGGTGCTGAGACTACTGCTGTCTGTCCTGGCGGTGGTTCTGCTGCTGGAGGTCCTGCCGCTGGAGGTGTTGGTGGCGCTGGTGCTGTCGCTGAGGGTGCTGGTGCTGTCCTTGCTGAGTCTGGAGCTGCCGCGCGGCCTCGGCCGTACTTCGTTCCGCTCCTACAGCAGGTTCTTGGTCTTTCTCCTTCGGTAGAGTGTCCACAGCCTGTCCAGTCGCAGTCACTGTTGGAGCCTTCCTCTCCTCTGCCTGCTCCCTCTCCTTACACTGGTCCTACTGGAGGTCTTGCTGAGCGTCGTGAGCCTGCGTCTCGTCCCGCGTCGCCGGTTCGTGCTGCTCGCGCTAGTGGTCGCGGTTCGCGTCAGCGTCCTCCTCCTGTCCCTGGCACGCACCGGATGTCTCTGCGTCCGTCCACTGCTCCTCTGCGTGCCCCTTTGCCTTCTCCTCCTGAGTCCTCTCTTCCTGCGCTTGCCGACCCTGAGTCGGACTCTCTTCGCGCTGCTAGTCCTACTGTCACGCGTCTGCTTGCTACTGTCGTCACTGACCCCTCTTTTGAGTCCACTGCTGCGTCTGCTCTAGTCGCTGAGCTCGTTGACTTTGCTGCTCGCTGTCGTCTCGACTACGATGCTAGTCTTGTTGCTGAGTCTGCGTCTGTCTGTCCTCCGTCCGTCGGGGGTGAGTGTGCTCTTGGCACGGACGTCCTAGAGGACAGGCAGGAGGAGTTACAGTGTCTAGCGGCTGTTTCACCTCATCTCGCGTCTGTACTGCTTGCCCCTGAGGGAGACCCGGATGCACTAGACATCCCGACTCCGCGTTCTTACGCGGAGGCCGTAGAGGGTCCCTACTCCTCTCAGTGGCAGGCAGCTATGGATGCAGAGATGGCTTCCTGGAAGTCCACAGGCACCTACGTTGACGCGGTTCCCCCTCCTGGGGCGAACATCGTCAGTGGCATGTGGATCTTCAGGGTGAAGCGGCCGCCGGGCTCTCCACCTGTCTTCAAGGCACGGTACGTTGCTCGTGGCTTCAGTCAGCGGCAGGGAGTTGACTACTTTCAGACCTTCTCTCCCACCCCGAAGATGACCACTCTTCGGGTGCTGCTGCACATAGCCGCTCAGCGCGACTACGAGCTTCACTCTCTCGACTTCAGCACTGCGTTCCTGCAGGGTAGCCTGCACGAGGAGATCTGGCTGCGCCGTCCACCTGGCTTCACTGGGACTTTCCCTCCTGGCACCCAGTGGAGCCTCCGACGGCCAGTCTACGGTCTCCGCCAGGCACCGCGTGAGTGGCACGACACACTGAGGACTACGCTTGCGGCTCTTGGGTTTGCTCCTTCTACTGCTGACCCGTCGCTGTTTCTGCGCACCGACACTTCACTGCCGCCGTTCTACATCCTCGTGTACGTCGACGACTTGGTCTTTGCCACAGCGGACACTGCTGGACTCGCCTACGTGAAGTCCGAACTGCTGAAGAGACACACGTGCACAGACCTGGGTGAACAGCGCAGCTACCTTGGCTTGCAGATCACTCGGGACAGAGCACGCCGCACCATTACCTTGACTCAGTCACACATGGTGCAGCAGGTCCTTCAGCGCTTTGGCTTCACGTACTCCTCGCCTCAGGCCACTCCTCTGCCTACTCGCCACTCACTCTCAGCTCTGCCTTTGGATGAGTCCGTAGAGTCGAGTGGTCCGTATGCAGAGCTTGTTGGCTGCCTCATGTACCTGATGACCTGCACACGACCTGACCTTGCATACCCTCTGAGCATTCTTGCACGCTATGTTGCTCCTGGGAGACACAGACCAGAGCACATGGCTGCAGCGAAGAGGGTATTGCGCTACCTGTGCAGTACGTCGGGCATGGGGCTAGTGCTTGGAGGGCGGAGTCCAGTGGTCCTTACCGGCCACGCGGACGCTTCTTGGGCTGACGACCAGGCTACGCAGCGGTCGTCACAGGGTTACACCTTCAGCCTTGGTTCCGGCTCTGTCTCGTGGCGGTCTACTCGCTCGTCTTCGGTTCTCGGCTCCAGTTGTGAGGCTGAGATCTACGCCGGGGCCATGGCTGCACAGGAGCTTCGCTGGCTCACCTACCTGCTGATTGACCTTGGAGAGCCACCTCGTTCTCCTCCAGTGCTGTACGTAGACAACAAGGCCATGCTGGCCTTGTGTCGAGAGCAGCGCTTGGAGCACAGAACGAAGCACATTGCTCTCCGCTACTTCCTTGCTCGTGAGCTGCAGCAGCGTGGTCAGTTGCGACTTGCGTACGTGGCCTCTGAGGCCAACACTGCTGATGTGTTCACCAAGGCACTCGCGCCTTGTGACCATCAGCGCTTTTGCACCCAGCTGGGTCTTGTGCCTGTCTTGCCTCACTTGCTCTCCTCTTGACTTCACTTGTACTGTGACATATATATATACCTGCTCTTGCTTGTCTAGTTTTATATATATGTCTGTACTCCTGCATGTGAACTGGCCTCTGGCCCTGCTCTTGTGCTCGGACTGTGTGGTGACTTTGTGATCCACCCTGAGCTTGCTTTGCTTTGCTTGACTGGTCTTGTGACCCCTTGTTCTCCCCCACTTTGCCTATGGGGGTGTGTCAAACATTATATATGTTCTGCTTGTGTAGGCTACAGTGGGTTAGCCTATAGGGGGTACACAATTCTAGGGTTTCCTACTTGTACTCATTTCACTGCTAGTTCATTCATTCCTGTTCGCTTATTCTCACAAACAGTATTGGTGCGGCGAAAGGTGACGAGCTAGGGCGAATAAACTCCTTCTCGAGCAGGTAATCGAGCTGTTTCCGTAGTTCATCCAGTTCGGGTTGGGTCAGTCGGAACTGTCGCTGTACTGTTGGCTGTGCCCCCGGTTCCAGTTCTATCCTGTGATCGTGCGGTCGCTGAGGTGGCAGTCCCGTCGGTAGGTCGTCCGGGAAAATGTCACTGTACTATTTTAACAGTGCTGCCAGATCACTCGGTACGTCGGTCAGCAGTTTCTGTAAATCCCCTCTCTTGTCTGCTGCCTCGGCTTCCCGAATGTCAACCGCGTACACGTCAGCTCCGGCCGCTACAGCGCGTTTCATCGTGATCGCATTGACACGCACCGACGAAGACTCACGCGAGCCCTAGCGAGGTAGGGCGATGTTGTTACCGTTCACTCGCACGGTGCAGTCACCCGTCGTCCAGTCGATTCGCGGATTGTGTCGTCGCAGCCAATCACGCCCGAGTAAAATATCGGTTCCGTCGAGGGTCGTTGCGAGCATTTCCTGGCTAAACGTGAAGTTACCCCCGCACCGAATCCGGACTCGGTCTACGCGTTCCCGTATTGCCAGCGGCGTGCCGTCTACCAGTCGTGCGTCGATCTCAGGTAAGCATCTGTCCAGTGGCAGTCGCGGTTTTCGTGTTGTGGCAGTGTTAATAAGACTGTGGCTGGCTCCCCCGTCTACGAAGATTTTAACTAAGTCTGTCCCAATTTTCCCACTGAGTAGTATAGGGCTGTCTACCGTTGTACCCTCCTTATTCGGCCGGGTGTGGTCGATTGCGTGAACCGGCACAATCACTCGGTGAGGGTCGGTTGGGTCGGGCGAGCGGCGTGACCTGTTAGTAGAGGGCCCGTCTGCTACTGACTCCCAGCGTTTCCCTGCTGCTTGGTCTGTTTCTGCTGCTCAGCTTCCCCCTTCCCCTTAGCGTTTTCAGGGCATTCGCTCTTGCGATGTCCCGGCCGATTGCACGCAAAGCAGCGCCCTTTGAACGGTGCGGCAGCGGCATTTGCGGCGACGGCGCGTATCGTGGCGCTCTCGTTCGTCCCACGAGGCCGATGTCCCCAGGTGTTGTTTCCGTAGGACCCCGGTCTCGGTCGGCGAAAGAAGTCGAGCTTCTCCGCCATAGCGAGAATCTCCTGAAATTCGGTGACGCCGCGAAGCTGGATTTCCTGAGCGATGTCTTGCTTCAGACCGCCGATGTAGCGGTCGGTGCACTCGCTCTCATGCATGTAGCCCACCTGCTCACATAGCGCTAGAAACCCGCTCGGGTAGTCCTGGACGGAACCGAGTTGGCGCCAAGTGCGGAGCTTCTGTCGCGCCGCGATCGAAGCCGCAATTGGCTCAAATCGAGCGCGCAGACCTGCGCACCACGCGTCCCACGTGCGATACTGGGGCACCTCCACGAAATACGACGGCGCCCAGGGTCCGGTTTGTCCTTCCCGTGTCGGTAGTGTCGCGTAGTCCATCGGCTTCGTGACGATGACGCGCCACCAGTCCATGGCGGGTCCTCGCAGCAGCGACACGGCGTATCGAATCTTCGCCGAGTCCTCGGAGACGTAGTTGGCGTCGAAGAAGACATTCATCGTGAACAACCACGCTTGAACGGTAGGACCACCCCGTTGACTCGGGTCAAAGCATGGCGGGCGCTGCGGCTTCAGCGGCATCGGTGACGGCAGTCCCGAATCGTGGGTTGGTGCCGAAATCGTGACGCGAGGCTGACTTGGGGCCGCATGTGTCGCTCTGGGGTGTGTCGCGCCGTGGTCGTCGTCTCCGTCGGGGCGGACGACGCCATCACTGGCCGCGCTCGTGAGTTGCCCCACACTCCCGTGTTGTGATGTCGAGGGTGCAGGTTGAATCGGAGTGCCAGGTGCTTGAGATTGTGCTTGTTGTGCCCTCGTGATGTCGTTTTGCAGTGATGAGCGTTCTGCCGTCAATGCCGCGATTTCCTCGGAGCTTTCGCGCAGTTGTCGCAGCAATTCGTCCAGACGCTCCTGCGTGAGAGTGGTGACGTCGATATTTTCAGCCATGACGAAAGGCGTCGGCTTGTCTTAGTCTAGGCGCAGTCGTGGCTGCACGCGTTTACGAGAGAACGCGAGGACAGCGGCTCCAAGTGGCTAAGGTGCGTACGTCCCTTCGAGTGAAAAATCAAAAGTTGATTTCCTGGTGTGCGGAGATGCGCGGTCTGAAAGAAAGGGGCTCTGAATACCAAGTGTTACGGGTGCAATGAATCGAAGTAGCGAGAATTGCAGTAAGGTGTCAAAACGAATACAAAATGTGAGCGAAGGCTTGAGCGAACATTTATACGCGAACATGCAAAACGGTAACGCGGTGCGTGCGAGCTAGCTAGTGCTGCGCTGGAGCGAGGCTCGGGCTAGTTTTGAAGCGTAGGCCGACGCGGCCATGCCAGCAGTGCGAGGTTTGGCAAAACAGTGCGCGCGAAGTCGGCAAAGTTCCGTTAACAGTAACGGGCGAACAACGGCTGTTGCTGTACGCGATGTAGTCGGGCTCCGTAAGGAATGTCGAGAAAATTCCTTACACCGTTGCATAAATTTCAGACAGACGATACAGTGGCAGCAACAAAAAGTAGGGGCAACGATATGATGGAAGACTTAGGGATTATCATGATTGTTGCAATTGTTCACACACAGCAACGCAGGCTTGGAATTGAAAGCCTGCTGTTTCTTTGGCATGTAGCGCACTCTGCCGCCAATATAACCTGTTTGAAGAGGTGTGTACACTAATGATATATATTTTGTTTGGAAGTACACAGGTAACGCATACTGGTCTAGTCGAAACTGAGCACTTAAAACATGTTCCCTCACCTTGCTTGTACTGCAGGGGGAGCTAACGAGTATGGATTTGGATCCACGAAACGCTGCGACACTGCATATCATGGCAGAATTTCACGCAGGCCCCCATCCAGTTCGTGCATTGCGATGGTAGCCACCGGCCAAGGCATGGCCTGCTCTTCGAAGCGCGAGCTGCCTAACCATGGCATGGCGCTCTGCGAGCTCGCCACATCAGCGCGCCCAGCTTGCTCTCGCTGCTGCCCCTCGAAGTTCACAACTCAGCTTCTCGTCTCCGTTCGTTCCTCGTTTCCACCTCGATCGAGCGAAGCTTCGATTCGACTTGGTCGCTTGGTCCTGGTTGATCGATCAGCCGTGTCGCTCGATGGAGCATAGCGCACCATATAACGACTCTCTCTCCAATCTTTCTGGATCCCTCATTCTTGACCTTTCCTTCCTCAGCAGATCCAAACCCGTTGGCACTTTTTTCGTTTATCTTTTCTCTCGACCTAGTAGCAGCACCTGCGGCTGTTTGTCTCCAGTTTTAGTGCTCTCGTAGTCCTATTTCTCACCCTCAGCGTCAGCGTCAGCGCCATGTATTCGCAGCAAAGCTACGGCATGTCGCACATGGGCAGCCAGCAGGGCTGGAGGACCAGGCAAGTCTCATTTCCTCCGTTTCCCGGTGTCGCCATTTCCCTGTCGCTTCTGCTAGCGACGGCGTGATTTCACGGCCTCGCTAGCAGCGTACCCATTCGAAAATTGTCACATAAACCTTCCTGTTCTCACGTCGCTCCCGCGCTAGGCTTGCTCTCTTCTGGCTTCGTACGCTCCTGTGGTTCCATGGCAGGGACATCGTGTTCACCATCGCGGGCCTTGGGATTGCCGCGACCATCGCCACCGTGACTGTGGTGGGCGGCGGAGCGGCGCTGCTCTTCTTCTCGCCCGTGTTGCTTTTCTTCTCGCCCATCCTCGTGCCGCTGCTGCTGCTCGGAGGTGCGCCCATGGGGGATTGGCTGTGCGTGGCTTGTGTTGATAGATCCTGTTTGTGGTTTGAAGAGGATGCAGGATTGGGCTGTTGATCGTCGAACCTGAATCGCATGTCGCGCAGACTTCACATGCTGCTCTTGGATGTTTGCTTTTGCTTCATTCCAGCATTGCTTGGTTGCATCCAGGAGCTGTCGCACCTGCTCTTTCTTCCCTACCTCCTCTCTCTTGACCCTCGTTTTGCCTGTGTCTTCCAGGCGGAGCACTGGCACTGGCCACAGCAGCTGTAGCCACGATAGCAACGCTCGTGTGGGGATGGAATTACTTCCGTGGGAAGCAGCCGTATGGCTCGGAGCAGGTGGATCGCTTGACTGGGGAGGTGAAAAGCGCTGCTGGTTATGTCACCCACAAGGTGGCTGATACAGCCCGGTCTATTGGAGAGACGGGTTATGGCACGGCTAGGGACACTGCTGGGACGGCGTATGGTGCTGCGAGGGACACTGTGACCGGCTCTGCTGGACAGGCATATGGTGGAGCCAGGAACACCGCTGCACAGGCTGTGGGCGGTGCGGGTACGAAGCCCACTTCAGCTGCTGCTTAGGGTGGTTGGTTGTACGATACGAAGGTCAGACGGTGGGATAATAGCAGATCTGATCATGTGAAAGTTGGGTGGTGGTGTATATTGGTTGTACATAGTATATAAAATGCTTACATTGTCAAGAGGGGATTCATGCAAAACTCTGTACGCCACTGCTTCATGCAGAAATCATTATAGAAACTACACGACTGAAGGTATTTCATATTTCTACTAATGTCCTTGGAGGTACAATTAATTTCCTTCTGTAGCCTACCAGAATATTATAATTTTTAAACACATTGATGTTTTTCAAAATTGTGTATTGTGAAAGCGAAGCTGACTGTACCGAATATTTGGCAGTGTCGAAGCGCGCTAAACGCCCTTCTCCAACTACAAAAACCGTGGGTTGGAGTTCATTCCCTCCACCCACGTTTAAGGACAGTTGCAATGAGAACGATGCCAAATTATAAGGACAAGAAAGCAAGCTTTCTCAATACTCCTCTTTTAGATGTCTCGTTCTCACATGTACTGGTATTAGAAGGTGAGTTTGAAACGCAAATTAAATATCCGATCAAACATACCTGTCACAATTCGAAGTTCTCAACTTAGCAATTAGTGAGGGGGGGTTAATGCCCTGAGTTTTTTTTCGGGCTCTTTTTTTTCCTCTTTTGTGTGACCATTATTTTTTCCCCCATTTTTTTCCTGAAAAATGTCAGCCATCAACACAGTAGCTAGGCCTCTCTACCAGTGGCAGCAGCAGCTGTAGCAGTCTTCCAGTCACCATCCAATGCCCCATGCATCTGCAGCTCTACATTGCACTCACACGCCCTAGTCTCCTTGAGCAAGCAGCAAGTGCCCACCCTTCCAACCCCTCCCATATAAAGAGTGCCACACCACACGGATCCACCCTGAAGCAGTGACAGCCACGAAATCAGTCAGTACAGCCAAGCCCACAGCCCGCAAGTCGATACTGTCCCGTCCACCATGGAACACTTTTTCTGGCTCCATGTAACTACACCACACGGGGTGATGGGTGTGAGGATAGGCTTCTCAGTAGTACGGGCGGTAGCGGAAGGGACGGCGGAAGCGAGGCGCCCTCCTGCGCGCACAGCGAGGAAAGGAAGGGGGAGAGGGGGGGCAACGCGGGGAAGGGAAAGGGAGAAGAAAAACAAGCACCATAGGGGGCGGTGGGGGGGTGGTAATGCAAAAGAGATCTGAGAAATCACGTCTTCGGTAACATAAAGAACCCAGTACTGGGCGGGAACAGATCCCAGAGGCAGTCCAGGAAGCCTAATAGATCTTTGACCACGCCAAGAAGTGATGCTTGTGTGCGGTTCAGCAGCCGTAAGTCCAGAGCAGCGGGCAGCGCTAGCAAGAACAGCAGCGCTGCGTGAGCACATACCCATAGCCGCCTGGTCCTCCCGGGCGGAAGGGACGGTAGCCGGGGCGGCGGAATCTGTGCGCCTTCATGCCAGGCACGTTGGTGCGCTTCGCCACCACCTGAAGGCGGGACGGGGAGATGGAAAAGGGATTACGGAAGCGGAGGAGAAAGGCATTGGGCAAAATTGCAAGGTGGAAAAAACAACCGCCAGTTCCGCTGGCCACACACCCCCCTTTCATCCTCACCACACGTCACATACCTTGACCTCTTAAGAACATCACACCCCCCCGGCCCCTTCCACGCGCTTGACCCTCGCCACTACGCCCCAGACCCGATGTAACGTACCCCGCGTCACGGCGTGCGGCTAATCCCGAGCTACCCCGGCGCACCGTACCTTGAGCGGCCGGCCGTGCAGCTCCGACTCGTTGAGCAGCACGGCGTTCTGCACCGCGTCGACCTCCAAAAACTCAACGTACGCGAACCTGCGCGGCGGCCGCGCGGGAGACGGGAACGGAGGATGGGGCCGGGAAAAAAAAGGGGGTCGGGGGGAGGGGGGAGAGGGATAGATTTGGGGTTTATCGTTCTGGATAGATTAGGGATTAGGTATTAGGGATAGATTGTGGATAGATTAGTAGAAAGACAAAACGAAACGACATTTGTAGCGGGGAGATATCGTTCTGGTCCAGCTGGTCATGTTCCAACAAGACGAGATCGGGAAACCCTAGCGCGGAAGCTGGACAAAATGGCGATGGTTAGCGCGGGACTGACCCTTTAGGTTGGCCGTATCGGTCGGTGAGGATGGTAACGCGGTTGACGGTGCCGCACGACTGGAAGTGCTGCTGCACCTCCTCGGGCGTGCACGCGTAATCCACCTGCGCACACGCACGGGACACACGCACGAGTATGCACAAAGGCTTCTGTGCGTGTTCTTGCGACGCCTAGACACCGCAGTGCCCAAAACGATGCCTACTACGACGACGACGACGGCACCCGGGGAGACGGGGCGACGTTTGCGATTGTCGCCGCCCGTACTGCGATAACGCCACGTCGACGAGCAGGTAAGAAACACAACGGAATCGCGATAGCGTCCCGAAAAGGATTACAGCGAAGGGATGATCTAGATGAGAAATACGTACGTTTCCGACGAACACGGATCGAGCGTCGGCCTCCTCCCTGCTGGCTTGAGAGACGGCGTTGGGGTCACCTCCCTCTGCCATGGGGGTCCACGGGATGAATCATGGAAGCCAGGGATAATAAGCAGTAAGCCCTTTCTCCCTCATGTGTTGAATAGCACGGTGTTTTCGACGGTTTTTTCAAGAAGGCGAAGAGGCATGAACGAGTTGCGAAAGGGATGAAGGAAGCGCGCGGGATGTAATACGATGGTGTTAAAGCGCGAGCTCACCTGGAACTGCGCCCATCTCTTTCTCGACCCGGGCTTGCATCTCGCGCAACGCAGCCGCCTCTTCCTCCATCTCCCTTAACCGCTTCTTCATCTCCTCCAACTCCTGTCGACGCACACCACCCGCGCGACAGCCACGACACGGGTCAACCCGGGTTGGCGACGAGAAGAAGAAAAGAAAAGAAGAGAAAAGAAAACACAATCAGAGTTGTACTACAAAAGGCAAAAAGAAGGCAAAGAGCAAAACGTGATGAAAACGAATCAGGGGAGGCGGCGCAAGCGCGGGGAGGAAGCAGCCGCACCTTTGCCGCGGCATCTTCTCCGCCCTCGCCGCCTGTTGCCGCTCCAGCTGCTGCGCCAGACGCCCCGCCTGATGATCCAGCGCCATCTGCGGCAGCAGCAGCGGTGGCTCCCGTAGCGCCTTCGCCTTCCTCCCCAGTCCCTTCCAAATCCCCCTCATACTCGCCCTCCGCCTCCTCGGGAATGTCGCCGCCGTACACCTCGTGCTCCTCTGCCTCGTCGGCCATGAGCGCGAACCAAAGCGACGGTTTGAGTGGTGCGCTTGAGTGTGCGAAAATTGTACGGAAAACGGCGATAACTACAGATCGCGGATACTGCGCAACACAGAAAAGCAGAACGGCGACAAATAATTGCTGGGAGTGAGATGCTGTGTGGTATGGCTTTCTCTTGGGTTGGCTCTTGTAATTCGTCTGAAACCTGGATGCGCTCACGACTGGCCTCCATACCAGAGAAGACAGAGCTGCGGCGGGGGTTGGGGCAAGTGTGGGGGGAACAATCACAGCGGGCAGTAAAATGAAGTTGCGCTTGCGCGCGGGTAAGGGGAAAGGTCAAGCAAGATCAGGTCAGCTGGTTGGCTCGCCTGGGGAGGAAGACTGGCCAGTAGGACCCGAATTCCGAACGCCCGCGGACTAAACCCCCGGCTGGCGGGGGCTGGTGTCGGGAATTGTGGGGTTGAGCTTCGCTCGCAAGGGCTTAGGGTATGGTGATGTGGCTGAAACCCCTGAAAAACTGGAGAAATCAGCGGGCTGAAACGGCGAAGCGCCGAAGTAGGTCTCCCGCATAAGCAGCTCCCCGTGATTGTGTAAAACATAGTTTCTGTTTTAACCGAGTCTATGGATTATAGTCCACAATAAAATGACTTACAAGAGTTTTGCCCTTTACATCTTTGTATAGAATGACATCATGTCTGCAAGTTCAAATGCCTTTTTTCTACTCGTGATTAGAATGTGCTGGTTGATCTTGGACGTCAATTTGGGATCTCTTTTGTGCAATCAGCAATTAGCAGCTCTGCTCTTGCAGCCAACCAAGGTGGAGACATCATTCTTTCGAAGGTAAATACTCTTCCACTAGCCCCCCCCATCCGCTACCTCCCATACAACAGACACCAGCAGAAGCACATGATCCCAGCGCCCACATCCGTTACCTCCCCCTCTTCCGCGCCACGTCCGCTCGTGCGCGTGCCATGCCAGTGACGAAGCGCCCGCTGACGACCGCCGTGGCCGTGGTGGCGCTGAACGCGGCGCTTTGGTGCTCCGCGAATTCCGCCTACGACTTCGTCTGCGACTTGCCGTACTGGCAGCGCCAGGTCCGTGCTTCCTTGCTCGCACGCGTCGTGTTCGTCGTCGTCGTCGCCGCCGCCGTCGTCGTCGTCGTCGTCGTCGTCGTCGTCGTCGTCGTCGTCGTCGTTGTCGACTAATCTACCCTATTAAACAGCACTGATCAGACTCTGTCGCGACGCGAATCCAAGCGCCTCCGATATCGCACTCGGTCTTTCGCATCCGATGCTGGCCGTTGCGAGTCTCGCTTCGAGCCGCACCCGATGCAGCACAGGTCTCCGATCTCTTATCTCCCGTCTCCCCCGTCTCCCCCGTCTCCCCCGTCTCCCCCGTCGCCCCCGTCTCCCCCGTCTCCCCCGTCGCCCCCGTCTCCCCCGTCTCCCCCGGTCTCACCCGTCTTCCCAACCCCCCTCTCTTTCCTCCCCCACGTGTCGCTCTCTCCCGGTCAGAGGGAGCGCCGCCGGCAAGAGCGGGAGCTACAGCTGCAGCTTGAGAAGCAGAGGGGGGAGCGCCTACAACCGGCGGCGCAGCAGCAGGGATAGCAGCGGCACCAACGGACAGTGCACCTAGGGTCGGGGTGGACAGCAGCAGTGCAGTGCAGTGGCGGAAAGAGGACGAGCTGGTAGAGCAGGAGGAGAGGGGCTGGCAGCAGGGCAGTAGGTGGATGAATCATGAACAGTAGCTGCACGCACCGAAACGCTTGACGCTCCTTCTCACGAGAGATTGCACAATTGTCTATCTGATTCTCTCCCTTTTTGGGTTGCTCCGGGTTGCACCAGCTTGGCTCAGGTAGCTCGGTTGCTTCAGGGTTGCTCGTACGCTCTGGTATCTCTCAACTTCGCCCCAGAGGAGTTTGGAGTGGTGCAGAGGAGTGCAGAGAAGAGAGTGTTTGCGGTGGGAGAGGTGGCGCGGGGCTGTGTCATGAGGGCTTGGCGCGCAGCTGCCCCTGTGGATGTGACCTGCAAGGCTGTGCCTCCCACACGCGCTAGTGGCCGCCACTCAGGCTCCTCGTGAGGTGAGGTGAGGTAAGGTGAGGTAAGGTGAGGTAAGGTGAGGTGAGGTGAGATGGGGTGGGGTGGGGTGAGGTGAGGTGAGGTGAGGTGAGGTGAGGTGAGATGGGATGGGGTGGGGTGAGGTGAGGTGAGGTGAGGTGAGGTGAGGTGAGGTGAGGTGAGGTGAGGTAGTAGGATGAACGTGCGACGCTTGTAGCATCTATCCGAGCCGTCTAAAAGTGCACCTGCGATTTTCTCCAGTTCCTTTCTGTGTGCCGTTATGCTTGCACCGTGCCTCACTCAGGCTCTTCTGCTTGTGTCCTGTGAAAAAAGGAGTGTTCTGAGACGTCTCAAAACACTCCTTTTTTCACGTGTCCTGCCTCCCACCTACTCGTCCCTCATTCCGCTCCTGCTCTTACCTCCCATCATATGCACTGCACCACATGCATCACTGCACATCCATTACCCCTTCCCAATACCACATGTCCATTCTTCCACTCCTTCTCCCCGCTCATACGCTCGCTTCTCCCCTCCGCCACCTTCCTTCTCCCACCCCTTTCCCCCTTCCCCCCTCCCTCCCTCCCCCCTCCCGGCTCCTCTCCCCGTCCCGCAGCTGTACTTCCTCTCCGCCCACGCGCCCTTCCCCCCTTCCCCCAATGCCCCTCGGCCTCTCCCCCTACCGCGCGGCGCTGCTGCAGAGGCTGCTGCAGCGGGCGCGCGCCTACGTGCGCCACGACCTGCGCGAAATCGTCTGGCCCTCCTCGCTCCCCGACCCGCCCTCCTCCCTCCCGCCCCCGCGCCGCCTCACCTTGCACGAGCACCGCCAGGTGGGATAGGGTGGCGGGACTGGTGGGGGAACTGGTGGGGGGGAGCTGGGGAGGGAGTGGGGGAGGGGGGGGGGGGGGACTGGGGGGGTGAAATGGTTGAGGGAAAGTAGTCAGGTAAGGATAACCTCGGTCTGCAGAAGGCGAGGGAAGCAGGAGAGGAGGAAAGGCAAGGCTGATGAGGGTGGTTTGCAGTTGCATCTATCCCCGATCCACCCGCCATACCACCCTCCCAGCCTCTCTTTCTCTGCACGTGAATGAGCCCTACCCCTCTCTCACCCATCACACGTTTCACCTCCCATACCCTTCCCTCCTCCCGTATCCTTCCTCCTCCCATAACCTTAATCCTCTCATACCCTCCCTCCTCCCATACCCTCCTCTTCTCGAACGGTCCTTCGTATTAATATCGTCAAGGAGCAGACATGGGTGCTAAGCTAGTCTTAACAATCACATGGTAGACAAGCAAACCAACAACCAAACACACAACGGGACCGCTGCTCATCCCTCCTCTACCCCTCCCTCCCCACGGCCCTACTGGCCTGTGGGGTCTTCCAGCAGCTGGTACAGCTGCTCCTCCCCCAGGCTGCCAAACGGGCCCTGCAGGCCGAGCTCATCCGCGGCAATGGCCTCGTGGGTCTTGTCGCGGAGGGCGTTGGCCTGGGCGCGCTGGAGTGTCACACTCCAGCGCTGCCGGTACTCCATGAGGAGTCTGGCCACCTCCCTTGATTTCGGCGCGGCGTTGAATCGCCGTTTGCCCGCGAGCTCAGCGCAGCTGCGAAGGAAGGCGTGCACTCCCGGGGACGGGTAACCGTACGTCTCGACTGCCATGGCATGAAAGCCTACCCACGCGTTCCGCCGCGCGTACTTGTCCTCCTTCTTGGCCGCTTGCATTCTTGCAGCCCACCCTGGCGCCTTCCGCGCAAGCTCATCCTGGTGGGAGACCGGGTCCGTGACGGTGATGTCGCACATGTGAACCTCGCCGGTGTTGGGATGGCGGATGCAAACATCCGCTTTGAGGTTTTCAACCGGTGAGTATACAGTAGACTCCTTGTGCACCGTGTAGCCCGCCTCCGCTGCGATCTTTGCACACTCATCACGAAGGGCGTGGTGAGTGGCAATCCTCCCCCCGCCCTTCTCGCAACGCATAAGGTGGTTGGGAAGGCGGTGGTCAGGGAAGGTCGTGCGGTAGCGGCAGTCGCAACGCTGTGGGATGGGAAGGGGGAGGCCTAGGCGGAAGGAGGACGCGGTGGAGTGCTGCGACGGGCCTAGCCGAAGGGCCGGGATCAGCGGGATGGCTAGCAGCCAATCTCCTGCCCCAGGGCCGAGGAGAGACTGCAGGCGTTGTGTATGGCCGAAGAGCGGGTTCAGGGGCATCTCCCGCGAGGCATCGAGCAGCTCAATGTAACGAGCGGTATGGACGGCCAGCGACAAGGCCTGCTGTAGCTTCGGTCCCTCAGGGTCGCGCCGGCCGACCTGCAGAGCTTCAAGACCGTCCGGCGGCAGCTCAGCTTCAGCTGCAGCAAGGCGCCTTGGCAGGACCGAGGGTGAGTCCGCGGCCGTGTCCATCAGCGGCAGCATAAGGGCGATGGCGGGGTGCACCGTGTCGCCGAACGAGTGCAGCAGGTGAGCAGAGGAAATGACCGAGGCCAGGTATGCGAACGCCCCTTCCTCTCATACCCTCCCTCCTCCCATACCCTCCTCTTCTCTCTCTCGTTCTGTGTCGTCCACACGGCACCTCCATTATCAGGTGCTGGCAGCAGCATGGCCGGCGTATGCAGAGAGCTGGAGGGGGAAGTTCAATCGCGGCACAGCACCCCCGCGAGTTTTGAAGCGCCTCAAAAGTCCTCTGTGTGTGTCTTTCTGTTCCACTCGCACCTCCATGTGCAGATACTGGCAGCAGCATGGGAAGCGTATGCGGAGAGCTGGAGGGCGGAGTTCAACCGCGGCAAAGCAGCCCCGCGACCAGAGGAGGGGGATGGGGAGGCGCACGTGGGGGTGGAGGAGATTGGGGAGGAGGAGAGGCGGAGGAGGGAGGCGGGAGGAGGTGATTCGGGGTCCAATGGCACATTGGTGGAAGAACTAGGTGGGTTCTGCTTGTGTGTCGCGTGTCCGTGTCGTTTGCATGTCCAGGGCATGTGGGTGTGTGGTTGTGTGGGTGTGTGGGTGTGTGGGTGTGTGATCCTGTGTGGGATGCATGCAGGTATAACAACCAAAGCTTCTTGCGTCCCCTCGCGTAATGATCCTTATGTGCATGCTCATCAGAAACCAAAGCCGTCGGCCTCTCTTCCACTTCACAACCACCACCACAACACCGTCACCTCACCTGCACTCTTCCCATTCCTTCCCCTCTCACCTCTCACCTCTCACCTCTCACCCCTCACCCAGACCATTCCCCACCCCACCCGCTCTTCCCTCCTGCCCGTCAGGCGGAGCGGGCAAGGCGGGGGCGAGGGCTCTCCTGCCATGGCTGCAGCAGCGGTACGTGGAGCGAGTGGCAGCCTATGCTGACTCCCTCAAGCAGTTTGTGCTCGGCTACCGTGAGGGCTTTGCCCAAGCCTCCTCCTCCTCCGCCGCCGCCTCAGACTCCTCCTCTGCCTCATCCTCCCCTTCCTCCTCCTCCACCTTCACTCCCCTGTCTCCTGATGCTCCTCCGGAGCAGCCCGCTCAGGATACCCTTTCTGCTGCCGCCGCCGCCGCTGCTGCCAACCCTGCTTCTCACCCTGCCACCGCCACCCTTTGCCCTCCAACTGCCCCTCCACCTCCTGCATCTTATGCCTCTGCTTCTGCTGCTCCATCTGTAATCATGCCACCATCCACCACAAGTGACACTGCTGCCCATTCAGAGCATGTTGCTGCAGCTGCTGTTCCTCATTCGCTCTCTTACGAACCACCTGAGGCCGCACCACCTGAGGAGGCACCTGGGGAGAAGGCTGCTGAGGAACTTGGGAAAGGGACAAGAAGCAACTTGTGAAAGCAGCCTGGGTTGGAAGGAAGGATCTAGAGGAGCTTTGGCACAGTCGTTGGGCTGTGGTAAGGACGCCATATAAAGAAACCTGCAGTGCGGGCTAGGATTCTTTTCTTTTTTTTTTTTTCCCATGAAAGAGATGTTGCTGTGCATGACTCGAGAGATGCATTTTTTACACATCTACCTCTTAGGGACTATTGGTACCAAATGCAGTTTTCCCCTATTATGCTAATATGCAGACAGACCTGTCAAGCCATTCATCTGAACCGCAAACAAGAAACCCTACGTGTTTATTACGCCAAGGCACCCAGCATATACAGAAAGAAACGAAACCTACATATTCCAATCTAAACTACCTAAATGTAGCCACTTCGAAAAGCTAAACTAACAAACACGTTCCATCATTTGGTTAAGAAAGAAAAGGGGGGATAAATTATGACGGTACTGTATCTAATAGCGGGGGGAGCAAGCATCGGCACAGCCCAGCCAAAATGATAGAGGGAACAGTTGTGCATGCATGGCAAGGCACGTTAGAGACAAATTAAAGGAACAAAACTACTAAGAGACTGCTAATGAACATCAGATTTGGAAAGACAAAATGATGCAGGGTGACAGCGAAGGGGACAACTAGTGAGCGCAGCACACGCAAGCATGCAGACAACTCTATATTAACCTGCCTAGTAACACACAAGGAAACAAATATGCGTGTGTGTGTGTGTGCATGAGTGTGCGAGTGGGTGGTTGGAGAGGTGGGTGGGTGGGTGGACATGTGCTCGTGCACATGCTCATGCTATAACAGCTGTGCATCTGCCCGTTTTCCCAGAGCCGTCAGGCGTAAGGGGCACACAGCAGCAGGGAGCAGCAGGCAGAGCAGCACGCGGGCTGGAAGGAGGCGCAGCAACAGCGGTGGCGGTGACAACAGCAGCAGCAGCAGCAGCAACAGCAGCACAAGCCGCATATAGCAGCGGTAGTGGCGGCAGTGCAGCGGCTGCAGCTGCGGCTGCGGCGGAAGCAGCGGCATAGGCCAAAGGGAGTGAGCGCGCCATAGAGCCATAGAGCAAGGGCAGAACCGCAGCAGCCTGCGATTGTGATGGTTACAGCAGGTAGGGCAGCGGAGCAGGCAGAGCAAGCAGGGTGGCGCACAGGCAAGGGCAAGAGCAACGGCAAGAGGTGTGCTGCGCATGAGCGCGAATAGGCATGGTTACTGGAACAGGCAGCAATGGAAAACATACTTGGAATGGGCTGGCAAAGAAAGTGCAGGGCGAGCGAATACAAGTGTGAAAACAAGTGAAAGCGTGGGTCATGATGGGGTGGGTTTCAACCAGGAAGGAATTGAGATTGGTATGGGCAGAAAAACGGGCAGTGGAGCTTGCATAAGGCGCGGCATGAGAATAGCAGGAAAAATAGCAAAAGGGAGAGACGGTAACAAAGAGACAACTAGACTAAAGAGGAGCTGAGGAGCAGGAGAGTGTGAGAATGGAAGACAAGCGGGAAAGAGAATTACAGGTCAAGACGGCAGGAACAGGAGGGGCACAGAAAGCAGAACAATAGAAGAGGAAGCTTCGGAGATGAAAGGGCGACAAGGAAAGCTGGGGGGAAGGGGAAGTGGAAGGACAGTGGAAGGGGAGAGGAAAAGAGAGCGAGGAGGGAAAAGAAGGAAGGGGACAGGGATCGTCTAGTATCTGAGAATTACAAGTGGCGGTTGCTGTGAGTGTAGTCGTTGAAGTGTGTTACATCTCCCCTCCACTGGGCTTGGGCGGGTGGTAAAAGCGGCAGTTCTCCCTCTCACACTTGTTACGCGCAGCGTCACGACACAGTGTCACATGGCCGTCCACCACCTGACATGCAGGCGATTAGGGACGGTGGGAAGAAGGGAGGGAGAGAGGGAAGGGGGCAGGGACGGGTGACGAACACTGGCATTCAGGAACAGAATGATTGTTGAAGGAAAGGAAAAGTCGAATTTTTAGTCGACTCAAAAATCGACTTATCACACTGGCATTCAGGAACAGAATGCTTGTTGAAGGAAGGGATAACGAGTTGCGATGACCAACTAAACATCAACCCTTGCTTGTCCCACTCTCACAAATTCTTTCCCCAACCCTCTCCCTCCCTGTCTTTACTCGCCCTCCCTCCTTCCCTACACCCAGCATCCACCCAACCGGCCAGCAAGCCACTAAGGCACAAGTCACAGCCCCCCAGCGTGCATGGGAGGAGGCGCAGTGCGAGCAGTGCACCTGCACGTGCTCGTCGGGGTGCACGTAGCGGCACGCCCCGCCCCAGCCACACCCCCCCCAGCCACAGCCCCCGCAGACCACAAAACGCCCTGGGTGTGGGGGACGAGGCACGCACCTGCACGTGCTCGTCGGGGTGCACGTAGCGGCACGCCCCGCGCACACACTTGCCGTTTATAAAGTCCCGACACACTGGCAGCCGGTCCTGCGCCACTGCCGCTCCTGGGGACACGTGGGGGGAGGGGTGGGTGGGAAATGGGGGGAGTGGGTGGAGTAGGGAGAGTGGGGGGATTGGGGGAGAGTGGGGGAGGCGGAAGGGACGAAATCACAGGGCACAGTATGGCACAGGACGGGATGGGACGAGACGGGATGGGAAGGGATGGGACGGGACAGAACTGCAAGAAGGGAGGAGCGCCAGGACGACATGGGGAGAGTGGAACGGGAAAGAATGGAAGGGAAGACTTGGGACCGGGGACGACCAAGAGAAGCTAACAAGGAAAAGGGTGGCAGGGGGTCAATTTGACAGAGGGGGGAAGGGGACGCTGACGAGCGAAAAGGAAGCGACAAGAAGAACTGAGGGCGGTAAATAAGAGGAACGGAGACAGGGGGGCATAGGCGGATGTGGGCCGCAAAAAAGGGAGAATGGAAGGATACGAAGGAAACTAAGGGAGAGACGGAAAGAAAGACTGGAGGGAGGAGGCGCTGGGAGGAAGGAAGGGGAGGGGAGTGGGAGAGGGAGAGAGCAGAGGGAACGAGAGGAACAGGCAGGTAGAGAGGAAAGTGCGTGCGCATAGGGTAGGGAGCGGGGCGCACGTGGGTGTTGGCCGGGATAGAAAGGCGCAGGGAGGTAGCCGCCACCCATGGGCAGCTGGTGCATGGCTGGTGACCCGTACATGGGCGGAAGCGCGGAGTAGTAGGGCATCTGACACATGGAGGAGGCGCGGAGGGGAGGAGGGGGAGGGGAATCGAGGGAATAGAAGGGATTGAGCGGTGGTCGGAGGGGGGAGGGGAGGGGAGGGGAGGGGAGGGGAGAAACGGATGGAGAGGTAGGGGGTTTAGGTGGAGAGAGAAAGATGTTTGGACGAGCGTGCGCAGTGGGAAAGGGGAGAAGGGCAGTGCGAGAGAGGGATGCTTGAGGAAAGAGCGACTGTGGGACAGGGTGTGCATGAAGTGTGGGAAGGAAGGGAGAGGGGAAGGGAGGGAGGGGGGGGGAGAAGTGGATCGAAGAAGGTGGGAGGAGGAAATGTGGGGACAGGGCGACGAGGAAGCAGGTGGGCAGTGTAAGGGGGTGAGAGGGGCAGGGCAGGCAGGGAGGAGGGGACGAGCGGACGAGGGGAGGAGGGGAGGGGGTGACGGGGAAGGGAGCGGGGCAACGGACCGCCACGTCTAGGCCAGACTTGCGCACTCTGTCATCGTCCCCGCCTAGAGATGCCACCGCTGCTGCATTGCCCGCTCCCGGCGCCCCTCCCTCCTCCATCCTCATTCTCTTGGCCGCCGCTGCCTGCATGCACGCCCATGCATGCGACACATGCGCGCATACACACACATACACATGCACATGCACGCATTCACACACATTTCCCCCCCACCCCTCCCCATCGCCCCCCAATGCCCACCCACCCACACATGCACACATACACAGGCATCACGGCATGCCATGATGAATGCGCTTGCTGGGTTTTGAGTCGACTCAAAAGTCAACATACACAGGCATCACGGCATGGCACAATGAATGCGCTTGCTGGGTCACGTACGTACCCCACGTCTGCACGACACCAGGAAAGCGGCTGTGCACACAGAGCATGCGCGGCATATGGCATGCGCGGCATATGGCATGCGCGACATATGGCATGCGCGGCATATGGCATGCGCGGCATATGGCATGCGCGGCATATGGCATGCGCGGCATATGGTATGCGCGGCATATGGCATGCGCGGCATATGGCATGCGCGGCATATGGCATGCGCGGCATATGGCATGCGCGGCATATGGCATGCGCGGCATATGGCATGCGCGGCATATGGCATGCGCGGCATATGGCATGCGCGGCATATGGCATGCGCGGCATATGGCATGCGCGGCATATGGCATGCGCGGCATATGGCATGCGCGGCATATGGCATGCGCGGCATATGGCATGCGCGGCATATGGCATGCGCGGCATATGGCATGCGCGGCATATGGCAATGCGCGGCATATGGCATGCGCGGCATATGGCATGCGCGGCATATGGCATGCGCGGCATATGGCATGCGCGGCATATGGCATGCGCGGCATATGGCATGCGCGGCATATGGCATGCGCGGCATATGGCATGCGCGGCATATGGCATGCGCGGCATATGGCATGCGCGGCATATGGCATGCGCGGCATATGGCATGCGCGGCATATGGCATGCGCGGCATATGGCATGCGCGGCATATGGCATGCGCGGCATATGGCATGCGCGGCATATGGCATGCGCGGCATATGGCATGCGCGGCATATGGCATGCGCGGCATATGGCATGCGCGGCATATGGCATGCGCGGCATATGGCATGCGCGGCATATGGCATGCGCGGCATATGGCATGCGCGGCATATGGCATGCGCGGCATATGGCATGCGCGGCATATGGCATGCGCGGCATATGGCATGCGCGGCATATGGCATGCGCGGCATATGGCATGCGCGGCATATGGCATGCGCGGCATATGGCATGCGCGGCATATGGCATGCGCGGCATATGGCATGCGCGGCATATGGCATGCGCGGCATATGGCATGCGCGGCATATGGCATGCGCGGCATATGGCATGCGCGGCAGATGGCATGCGCGGCACATAGCATGCGCGGCACATAGCATGCGCAGCACATAGCATGCGCAGCACATAGCATGCGCAGCACATAGCATGCACGGCACATAGCATGCGCGGAACATGGCATGCAGCACAAGCAACAACACATGTGACAGGCAACACACACACATCACACCCCATCCCCCCCACCCGAATTTTCCCCTATTCCCTCTATTCCCGGCCCGCCACCCTCATGCACACACACACACACACAGGCATGCGATGCGATTTGAATTGGTGGGAAGCGGTGGGATGCGGTGATCTGACCTGGTTCTCATACAAGCTGGCGACGGCATAGGCGCTGTACGCTGCTTGGTACGGATCCATCTCCATGCCCTGCCCCGGCCGACTCACCGGTACCTGCTCCCATGCACATGCATGGACATGCACACACAAGGGTGGGGTGCACGCACATGCACGCACATGCACAGAGATGGATGGACGTGCACGCACATGCATACATGCACGCACATGCACACACATGACACATGCACACATGCACGCACATGCACACACATGCACGCACATGCACACACATGCACAGGCATGGATGGACGTGCACGCACATGCACACATGCACGCACATGCACAGACATGCGCACAAATGCACGCACATGAATGGACATGCACGCATGTGGACGCATGCAGACGCGGGGGATGGAATGCGGGGAGGAATGGAAGGAGGGGGGGCGCAGGAATCAAAAGTGGGAAGGGCGAGAAGGGAGCCGTGGAAGGGGATAGGGGGAACGGATAGAGGAGGTGTTGGAACGTGGCATGGTTGACATGGCAGCATGCATGGTCGGAAGGAAGAAAGGAAGACATGAAGAAAACAATATGGGCTCACTGTTCGCATGTGCATGCAATGAGGTGTATGTGTCTACATGCATGTGTGCATACATGTCCGCATGTGTGTGTGTGAGTGTGCGTGCATGCGCGCGTGCCTGTGTGAACGCATGCATGGCAGCATGTCTCACTCACATCCTTGATGCGAGAGCGCAGGCTCTCTTCAGGATGGTAGTAGCGGCAGCTGGCACGTTCACAGCGGTTCTTCAGAAAGTCCTGACACACCTGTATGCACGCACAAACGCACGCAGAGAGGAAACAGGCCAGAGGGGGGGAGTGTTAACCTTTGCATGTCAGCATGAGATTGAGTACATACGAGGTGTGGTGCAATCATCGAATAGTGTAGCTATAAGGGGCGATGAAAGACAGGGGAGAGGAAAAACGAGGGCCGGGCCGGGAGAGGGAAAACAAGGGAGGCAACGAGCGGCCAGGAATCGCTCTGCAGAAAACGAGCGGAGGGGTTCAGAAAACGATCCTTGCCGTTGCAGACGTCATTCACAACTCTCAGAAAGCGCCTGAGACGAGCGAGAAACCGAGCTACGGGCATTCGGGGTTGAGGAGGAGACGGTACAGGGCGTGAGCGGGGAATTGGGCCGTGAAGGAGGGCGCGGGAGGGAGGGCATCAGGAAATGATGCACGTGGGAGAGAGTCATGGGGGAGAGAGAGGACCGTTTGAGAGGCAGGGGGGAGAGTGAGTGAGGCAGATTGGAGAAATGCAGGGGAAGAGAGGCAGGTCGGAGAGAGTGCTGACCGTGACGAGGTTGCCGTCGCCTGCATTGGGGTTGGTGTGCGCGTAGCGGCACACTGATGCCTCTCGCGAACACCGCCCCTTGAGAAAATCGCGGCACACCTGATGGCCGTGCGCGGAGGGGGGGGGGGAGTGGGGGAGTAGGGGTAGGGGAGTGGGGGATGGGGAGGAAGCACGGGGAAGGGGGGGAGGAGGAGGGGAAGAGAAGTGGTGGGGGGGGGGGGGGGGTGGGTTTGGAGTAGGATTAGACAGAGAGAGGATCAATAAAGATAACTGCGGGAGGGCAGCGGAAGGAGAATGGGATGACACGAGAAGCGACGATGCAAGTTCAGCGAGGGGGCGAGAGAAGGAGAAGGGGGGGAAGAGGTGCGAGCGGGCGAGCACACCTCGAGCGCAGGGCGAGTGAAGGGGCGGCCCGCGGGAGCCATGGGCGGGTAGGCCGCAGCGAGATACGCGGAGGGCGCAGAGTACATCTGCGGAATGGGGATGCGCGCAGTGGTGGCAAGGGGAAGGTGGGGAGGGGGATTGAAGACGGGAGGGGGTCGGGGGGGGGAAGGTGGGGGAGGGGGTGGAGGGGGGAAGAAGAGTAGAAGGGGAGATGAGAGTAATGAACACGGAGGGTGTTGCGGAGGGTGGACCCAGGGACGCGATGGGGGACCGCAGAGGGGCATGCTTGAATCACATTCGCGAATCCATTAAGTGGAATGGGATGCGTGAAGTGAAGTACGGCAAACCAGGGTACTGGTGCGTGCGTGTGTGTATAGTGATGCGGTCGCGGACAAGGGCGATACGACGCCGCCGCCGCCGCCAGTGGGAGCGGAGGGGGGTACGCGTAAGGGATGGGATGGGCGGGCGGGACCCGCCAAAGCGACGAGGGTTTAGGGTGGTACGAGGGGGAACGCGGCGGGTGGAGGCTGGGAGGGGTTGGAACGGGAACAGCGACGAGAGGAGAGAGAGGGCGAAGGAAAGGAGGCGCGAGTGTGGGGCAAGAGCAACGCACGTCGGGGAAAGCGGGCGGGGGTGCGGGGAGGAAGGGCTGCTGCGGAAGCATGTCCCCGACGTCCCCGGGCAGCGTAATGCCCACCTTGCTCGCCAGCGCACTGCGCCGAGGGGGAGAGAGGGGGGGGCGCGAGGGGAGGGCGAGGGTTTGGCCAGGGGTGCGGGGAAGGGGGTAAAAACAAAAAGTGAGGAATCCCAGGGGAAAGGGAGGGGGAGAGCGAGAGGGGAATGGGTTAATGAAGGTGGGAAAGGTCAGAGCACAACGGAGAATGGACGAGCAGGTAAACGGGAAAGATTTGAAAACGACTGAAGCTTCGGCGAAACGGTCTGGATAGCGAGCATGATGGCATAACGACAACGAAAGCAGCAGCCTACAGTTCCCCACATACCATCACGGGAACAAGAATCGCCTCCCACGTGAGAGCTTGAGCTCCTTCATCCTTAAGAACCACAAGAACGCCTCCTCCTGGCTGACACAAACTCAGCTGGAACTGCCCTTGGGATTGCGTTGCTGAGAAATAAGTACAGGCGCTATCCATAGCGAGCCACTGCTATCCACCCAGTGAAGAAGTACCTGACTAGATGCGGCGGCGGGTGGAAGTACCGACACGACGTCGCGCGCGCGCAGCGCGATCGCAGGAAGTCATTGCACACTGAGACCACGTCCCTGCCGCACCGCGCCAGGAAACGAGACCAGACGACACGAGACGAGACAACAAGGCATTCAGAAAAAAACGCATAAAGCGGAGGTGAACCAAGCGAACGCGGAGAACTGCTGGACAAGCACACGGATCCGGTCTGGAGGAAGAAGCAGCACTGAACGAAGACATAGAAAATGAGAGAAACGCCATGAAATGGAATAGAACGGCGCGTTTCTGCATTTCCTGCGTTTAGAGCAAAGACTATGAAGACGAGATTATGATTTGAGAGCAGCACCCCGTGAAGGCACACTGGCACACTGGTTCTTACCCTTCATCCGAGGGCTCCACGCCGAGAGTACTAGACGTATGCGCGAAGCGACAGTCGCTCCGCGAGCAGCGCCCTCGCGCGTAGTCCTTGCACACGAGGATTTTCGCCGTGGGCCGCCTCTCGCGCTCCACCGGCCCTACTGACGAACTCATGCCTCTCTTCTCCAGACTACCAAAGAACACGCGGTGCCTGCAGTCAAGCTTACTGTTTGCTGAAGCTCTTTTAGGGTACGCAGCGAGCTAAGTAAAAGCCTAGAAACGAGATCCAAGAAAGTCGAGCTTGAATGGGTAGTATGGTAGTGCGGAAATATTTTTCGCTAGTGCAGAATTTTCTTAGCTGCTGGTGAGGAACCGAAATGGGTGTTAGGTTTTAACTAGAGAGAACCAGCATGTTGAAGCCGGAAACGGAAACCGAGAGCTGCACTAGGGAAGATAAACACACAATGTGCGTTATTGAGACGATCCATATCATTAGCATCACATACAGGTACTCAGGTACTCAGCCAGTTACGCCTTACTGTGTTTTCACATATATTCATACTTGAAACTGTAGGTTTTCACCCCAATCTTTGATTGGACCTTAATGTTAATTATCCCCAATCCAATCATTTACACATTCTCATTCTTTTACGAATTGGCCAAAAATGCTTGCTAATAACTTGGAGAAGCTTGTGTATTAATCTTATAGAACACGTGACATGTCATGTAAATGCTATTGTGTTACAATCCCAAGTGGAACTTAGCGAAGGATCGCTCAAGGTTGATCGCAGGGTAGTGTTGCAGCGGAAGTAGTGAACTCAGGTAAGGGTGAATGTAAATGACTGAGATTGATAATTGCATGCATACATCAAGTTTATATAAGAGTACACGGGAATACGAAAAGACATTGACTAGCCATGCACTCTAAGGGGTACATTCCCTTATTGCAGCAAATTCAAACCGTGCGGCGCGGGAACTCGTTTCAAACCTGTTCCCGCTCTTATCACTTCAAATGTTTCTACCTGCATCAGTCTTGGTCTGACGGTTGCTGCATCGCTTCGACTCTTCTGACTCCTCAATTTCATACTCGGTAGAGTCGGCTCCTGCAGCATACAGGAATGCCTTCTCATGCAACTTCATATCGTAACACTCCCCTTCATTCCTGGGCGCGCAAGGGGCTGACTCGCTTGACTACTCCGGTGAGATTAGAGCAGTGATTGTACTGCTGACGTGGCAGTCGCTTGGTGAGGAAGTCTTCTGCCATCTCGGTGGTTGGGCAGTACGCGAAGTCAACTTTCCCCTGGTCAAATTCGTCATTGACGAAAAAGTATCGAAGCGCGATGTGCTTCGTGCGGTTCACGAAACCTGGCTTGTTTGCGGTTTTGATGGCGCTCTGGTTGTCGCAACGAAGGCGAAAGGTGGGCGAAGTTGGTATTTTCGCCTCCTGTAGCAGCTCCTGCATGTACATGCCTTCGCGAACTGCTGCTGTCACAACGATGTATTCTGCTTCAGCCGATGACAGGGCAACCAGCTCCTGCTTCTCTGAATTCCAGGAGATTGGTTTTGGTTGGTTCCAGATGGAAAACGAAGCCGTTCGGGACCGTCGATTCGCGGGATCAGCGGCATGATCTGCGACGTAGCCATTGAGGTTAAGGAGGTCGTCGTCAGCGTGGAGTAGGAGAGCCCGATGTCAGGTGTGGAGATGAAGTACTGCACGGCGCGTTCCAGGTCCAACTGGTTTTCAGCTACTGGCTGCGAGAGTACTGTGCCAGTTGGCTGGCGATGTACGAGTGGTCGGGTCAACAGGTGACAGATGCGAACAGCAGGCAACCCAGTTGCTGCTGGTACAGTTGAAGTCCCGCAAGGGACAGGGGTTTGTTGTCCGGTTTGTAGTTGGCACTGGGATTGCGATGGGGAGTTGAGAGGGTGCGGGCGAAATCTTGAATCGTTCCCCCAGCTGCTCTGCGTACTTGGAGGCTAACAGATAAATTGCTTCTGGCACGTAGGTGATGTTCAAGCCCAAAAATTGCTTGACATTGTGGTTGATGATGATGTCAACGCGCTGCGCCAGGTTCTCCTCAAACTAGTTAAGGAGTTTGTTGCAGGTTCCTGTGTATAGCAGGTCGTCAAAGTAGACTGACCGGAGAATGTAGTCGCCGCTGAAGTGAAGGCGGTACATTCCTGGGTCGTGCGGCAGATGCTTGAAGCCGATTTCCAAGAGAATTTTGAGCAGATGCTGAGGCTAGAGACGATGCGCCTGCTTGATCTCGTAGAGGGACTTTTTCAGCTGACATACCCTAGGGTCTCCTTCCTCGTAGGTGTGAGGTTGTTCCACGAAGATGGCTGCACCCACTAGCGCGTATAGAAACGCGTTCTTCACGTCGATCTGTCGTAGTGGCAGATGCTTAGCGGCGGCAATGGTGAGTCAAATCCTTACGAACGTGTGACGGCTTACGCGATCGAAGGTTTGATCAAAGTCGATACCGTGACGTTGGTCGTACCCGCGTACGACCCAGCGTACTTTGAAACGCTCGATGGTTCTGTCAGCGTTAGTCTTCAGGCGAAAGATCCATTTTCCGCTAAGTACCCTCCTCCTCTTCACTGCTGCACGATAGACGAGGAATCATGTGTCACGAGATTCCAGCGCTTTAAGCTCCACATCCATCACAACTCGCCATTCTTTGGCGTGAGGGCCGGTGAGGGCCTGACGCGGGTTCTTGGGTCCAACAGCGCGTGCGAGGGTAGTGACGGACGTATGCAGACCAAGCAGTTGCAGGCCGAATACGTTGGTAGTGGTGTCTGTGGTGACTTCCACTACATCGTCATCGCCGCTCTCGTAGCCGGGTGAGGTGGTGCTCGGCTCGGCTTGGCGCCGTGATGGTCCTAGCGCGGGAGCTTCGTCGGTGTCATCGTCATCGTCGTCTTTACGTGGGCGAGGTGGTACACTCGGATGCTCATCGTGGGCATCGCTGATCCTGGTGCTGCTTCGTCTTCTGGAGATGCAAAGCTGCGGCCGCGGTTGACGTAGCCGCGTGCCTCGTTGCGACGCTCGTCTTCGATCCACTGAATCAGGGTGAGTCGATTGAAGAAAAGAACATCACGTGCGAGAACAATCTCCTTGCTGTTAATGTCAAGAATGAGCTAGCCTTTGTGCTCTTTGCTGGGACCCAAATGGATTCCCCAGCGCGCGCGGTGAACGAACTTGCCGATTGTGGCTGAAGTCGGTCGGTACTGCACCATGCACCCCCATACCCTCAGCATGGAGGGTTCTCCCCTTGAGCCTGTCCACTTCATGTGAGGGGAAAGGTTGTCCCTCTTGGCAGTGGTGGAGAGAAGGTTGTGCAGGTGCACCGTGTGGTTCATGGCCTAGGGCCAAAACTTCTTTGGTAGACCGGACTGGTTCATGAGGGTGGAAACTTTCGTCATGAGGGTGCGATTAGCCCTCTCTGTGACGCCTTGCTGTTGGTGAGCATAGGGGAGAGAGATCTCATGCTTGATCCCCTTCTCAGTTAGAACGCTCTCCATTTCGTAACTTGAAAATTCATTGGCCCCGGTGCTCTGCCAAATCTTCAGCTTCCTCCCCGATTGCCGTTGCACGTGTGCGAGCCAGATGCGAAAAACTTATGGAGCCTTGGAGAGAGCTCAACGTTGGCGATCCAGCCGTGACGTGAGTAGGCGTCGATGATGGTGAGCTTGTATTTTTTGTCGTTGAGGCATTCGCAGATGAGAACGATGAAGTCACTATACACCTTCTACAACTTCTTGTAGCGATTAGTGTTTGGTTCCAAGGAGGGGTATGCGCTGTGATAGAGTGCAGCTGTGAGGCAAACGGTACAGGTGACAGGATGTGGGGTATTGTAAGGTTATGTGCCGTCAGGGCGCAGTAGAGCTCCTGGAAGGAAAACCTTGGCGCGGAGACACTTGGCAAGGGTTTGGCGCGAGGGGTGGCCGATCCTCTGGTGCCAGAGATCGTCTTCGGCGCGAATGCGGCTGGTGCGCACATAGCGAGTGTGATGCGCTGCTGCTTCGTTTTCTGTCTCTTGCGGGATCTGGAGTAGGGGTTCTTCCTCTTCTCCTGGTTCTGCTTCGTTGTCCGGCTCCTCTGTTTCTGCTCTGTTGCTGCCTCCCCTTCTGTAGGTGCTGTTATGAGGTAGAGGGCGAGAAAATCCCGGTCAAGGATGATATCTAGCGGTGTCCTGGTACCTTTGATGAAGCGAGCGAATGGATCTGGGCGGGAGATTAGACCAAGTGAGCCTCGCGGAGGAGTTGGCGGCACATTCCCCTTCTCAATCTCCGACCAAGGGTCATTCCATCGATAAGGTGAGCGGGGAGGTGAGCAAGCGCGTGGGGGTCGTCCGAGTGGAACGATAGCGCGTGGAGATTCCTATCCTCTTTCAGCTTTCATCTCCCGCTCTGCCTCCTCCAGCTCTTCGTGTATTTATTCTCCTTCATCGGTTGCCATGGTTCCCCATCCTCCTGTTGTAACCATGCCGCTGGCGCTTGCCCCCCATCCTTGAACGGTGCATGAAGCACCAATGGCGGAGCCCCAAGTTGCGCCTTCTTCTGGCGTGCAGTCTTCGTCTCCCCACGCGCCACGTCGTGCTGATTCCTCGTCCCATCCAGCCGCTATGCGTTTCTCGTACAGTTTTTGCCTTTTCTCTGCCTTGGCCTTGTCTTGTTCTTCCTTGATGCTTAGTTCTTCCTTTGCGTCAGGACCTTTCTAGGCTGGGTCAATCTCCGTGCGATAGACGTCGCAGGGGTAAGGGCGCGGACGGCCTTCTTCGTCGAGAGTTTCGGTGTTGGCTCTAGGGACGAAGTGAAGTGTGTCGGAGCGTGGCGTTGGACGTTCCTGCGGCATGAAGTCGCGTTCGTCGTCGCCTTCACCGAAGATTCGGTGAGCAGTAACTGCGACTTCCATCTCTGTCATGCCCGTGGGTTTTGCCTCGGCGCTCTCCGCTTCCTGGATTGCCACATAATCTCTTTCCACTTGTTTTGTGCGGCTTGCCGTGGGTGTGTGGCAAGTGGTGCAGAGACCGTTGATGTCAGGCTCGTGCAGGTTGATCTCTTGGGGATGAGGACTGCGGGGAATCCATGGCCGTTCGTCTGGATTCTGCCAAGACTCCTGGCTTGACAGCTTGGTATGTCGAAGTCTAGAGCATAGATGCCGTTCGAGCCCGTCCCAAGTACTTATGTGACTCGGGAGGAGTGTCCGGAGGGGCGTAGGTAAGGAGGAGGTCGCGTGTATCTGGATCCGTGGTGAGCATGACTCCGCGGTCTCGAAGTCGTCCTGCTGAGAGTAGGTTAAAGCGTAGGTCCGGAACATGAAGTACGTCGTTGAACAAGATGTGGGTATTGATGTCTCGTGCTTGCAGGACCACGATGCCTCGTGCATTGGCGCGCAGCTGCTCATTGTTGGCGACGATGACGTAGGTGGCGGGGGCGCGGCTGAGATTAAAAAACGTATCGGAGAGGTCCCACCATGTGTTGCCCGCAGCAGCTTGTCAGTGGAGCTACACTGTGAGATCCCCGATCGGTCCTAGGGGGGGTTACAGACGCGTTTGCTTGGGGGGTTATGGGCGCACTGACCCGCTACTGAAACAAGCCCTTTTATCCCAATGGTCTAGTGGTTGGGATTCTGACATGGTATCAGAGCGGACTCGGGTTCGAATCCCGGTGTATGCACATGTTGGCCGTTGTCACTGTGCTCAGTCCTGGGCCTCCCAGTGTGGGGGGTGTCAGTAGAGCTACACTGTGAGATCCCCGATCAATCATTGGGGGGGTTACAGGCGCGTTTGCCTGGGGGGTTATGGACGCACTGACCCGCTACTGAAACAAGCCCTTTTATCCCAATGGTCTAGTGGTTGGGATTCTGAAACAGCTGTCCAGGACCAAGTGTTGTAGTTGTCAGTGTTGTTGTTACGCAGTAGTGGCGCGAGTCACGGAGTCACCAGTATTGCCTTGTAGCATGTGTGGAAGGATGGGTCTTCTTCCTCTTTCCATCCCACAGGTACGTAGTGCTGGTGGCCGTGCGGCGGGCTTTCCTGCAGCGTTATTGGCTGATTCCAATCCCTCTCCTCTTCGTCATTCAAGTAGTAGTGGTCTTCTGTGAGGGGATTATTTGTCCCCTCTTCAGGTTTAATCAGCTCTCCGCGGAGTTCGTCCTCTTCGTCTGGTTCAGCAGTGCGGCAATGCCGTGTTGCCATATTCGCTATCACATTTCTAGGAGCTACTCCTTGTGGTCCTTGTGGCTGTTGTTGTTGATGTTGTGCTAGGGGACAAGAGGTCTGGTGCTGAGGCTGAGAATGACGAGCGTCTTGTCGGCCGACTCAGTTGTTGTAGTGAGTGGAATTTGGGTGGCGGTAGTTAGATCGGGATTTGCATCGATCCGTTGAGTGTCCGAAGACTTTGCATATTTTGCGGTAGTGGCGCCTTGGTTGTCGTCGCTCTTCACTTTTGTTTGCGTAGAAGGCGAGGCGCTCTCGGCGCGGCGCGGAGCATGTTCTACTCGAGTCCATGTCCTACTGTTCAGTCAGGAGAGCGGCGCATAGCGCAGCTTCAGAGATTATTCCTCGTTGTCGGAGTATCGCTTTACAGGGCTTCTACTCTGGCCCGAGTCCTTGAAGGACTATATTGATGAAGATCTCTTCCGAGATTGCGCTCCCATGCTTCGTGATCTGGTCACGGATGTTCCGACGACGGTTAATATAAGAGTTCGCTTTCTCCCCGTGCCCCATCTTTGTCTCTATGAGTTGCTGTAGGAGCCTGCTTGCAGTGACCAAATCATTCGGCTAATATACCTCAACGAGGTGCTTCCAGGCTTCCAAGGCTGGAGCGGCACTCTCTTTATAGGAGCGACTGCTGAGTTGTTCCGCAGGCGTCATATTGTGTAACAACACGCTGTATGACATGAGGAACTCGTAGTAGTACTGATCCCTGGCGTCGTCGGTGTCTTCTATCGGTTTAGAGTAGGAGCCGTCAAAGTAATGGTAGATCTGTGCTATATGTAGGAGGAGCTCAAGCTCGAAACTCCATGTATAAATGTCATTGCCGTCAAATGCGGCAGTAGTAGTCTTGATCTTTGAAACGCCGAAGAAGCGTGCTTGCGCAGAATTAATGACTTAATCACTTGGACGGGGGCCTGTAGTTGTTGATTTGACTGTGTCGAGAGAGAAGGTGTGCGCGGCGGTATCACGGCTTTTCGTAGATGGTTGTGTAGATTGAGCTGGTTGGGAAGAGGTTCTCGCATCGCCTTTGCGCAGTTCTTGGAGTTCTTTTTCTGTAGTTGAAAGTCAAGCGAATAACTGCTCGAGCGCGGCAGTGCCGATCATGGTTGTCGCCTTATTTGTCGCAGCCAGGTTGGTTTGTCCTTCCGCCGTCAAATTTGCTTGGCCTCGGGATCCTCTGGCCATCTTGGTCTTAGAGCGTGTGCTGCTCGCCAGATTTAGGTTCGACAAATTTTACGGCAGTGACGCTGCGAAGAATCCCTGAGTAGCTCTCATACCATGTTACAATCCCAAGTGGGACTTAGCGAAGGATCACTCATGGTAAATCGCAGGGTAGTGTTGTATGAAAATTTTGAAGAAAGAAGAGGATTGCACTAGCAAGAATGAGGATACAAATAGCAAACATTAGAAGGGTCGTACTCGCTATAGAGCACCCCACTACAGGCTAGAGCATAACATTCTGACACATCCCCATAGCCAAAGTGGGGTGTAATCAGCAGAGCAAGCAAAGCAGTACAAGCTCAGGGTGGATCACAATGTCACCACACATTCTGAGCACAAGTTCAAGAAGTAATAGTTTAAAGTTCACAAATGTAAGCAAAGCTAGAGGCTATCGCAGAGGGCAAGTGTGGAGGAGGAGGGACTATGAGAGGAGAGGAGGTAGTGGGCGGCAGCTGAAGCTGCTGGCACACGGCGCAACTGGAGCAACTGGCACACGGGCAACTGGAGCAACTGGCACACAAGCAACTGGAGCAACTGGCACACGGGCTATTGGAGTAACTCGCTCCGCGGCTAAAAGTAGCGGCAGACGAGCAACGAACTCACGGGCGTCTGGAGCAATGGGCTCACGGGCGACTGGCGCAACGGGCTCACGGGCGACTGGCGCAACGGTCTCACAGGCGACTAGAGCTGCTGGCTTCACGGCGGCCACCCCTTTCAACCTCCCCAAACTATCCCACCCCCATTTCACACACCCCCTACTGCACCCATAGGTTCACTCACACCCCACCCCCTAGCACGACTCCGTCGACTCCCACACACCCACCCCCCTCAGCGGCAGCTGCAGCAGTGGGAGACAGAGGAGGAGGAGGAGCAGGGGAGACCACACACCTGCCACCCCCTACTTGCCACCCCCAAACCCTAACACAGGGCAGGGCGGGATGGCGGGTAGGGAGGTTACGGGGGGGGGGGGGGGACCGACGCGCGGCCTCCCAGGGCGCCAAAATAGGCGGTAGAAGGGGCGGCGCTTGCCCCCCTCCCCAAGAGGGAGCCGCGATGGGCGACGGGAAAAGGGGAGGGGGGGGGGGGGGGGGGGGGGGGGGGGGGTGCACGTGCCCTCGGTGCACCGCGACTGGCGACGCAGCATGGCCGGGGTAAGGCCGGTCCTGGCGCAGCCCGTACGGGCCGCGCGCTGCCTGTACGGGCCGCGCGCAGGCCACGACGGGCGACGGGGGGCGACGCGCGGTTCACTCATAGGTTCACTCACACCCCACCCCCTAGCACGACTCCGTCGACTCCCACACACCCACCCCCCTCAGCGGCAGCTGCAGCAGTGGGAGACAGAGGAGGAGAAGCAGGGGAGACCACACACCTGCCACCCCCTACTTGCCACCCCCAAACCCTAACACAGGGCAGGGCGGGATGGCGGGTAGGGAGGTTACGGGGGGGGGGGGGGACCAACGCGCGGCCTCCCTGGGCGCCAAAATAGGCGGCAGAAGGGGCGGCACTTGCCCCCCTCCCCCAGAGGGAGCCTCGACGGGCGACGGGAAAAAGGGGGGGGGGGGGGGGGGGGGGGGGGGGGGGGGGCACGTGCCCTCGGTGCACCGCGATTGGCGACGCAGCATGGCCGGGGTAAGGCCGGTCCTGGCGCAGCGCGTACGGGCCGCGCGCTGCCTATACGGGCCGCGCGCAGGCCACGACGGGCGACGAGGGGCGACGCGCGGGTCCCCGTCGCCCGTCGCAACGCCTCCCGAGGGCGACGCGCCGAGGGACGGGGCAGAAGCCCGCCGCGCGCCTCGGGGCGCACAGCGGGCAGAGAACCGCCGCGCGCCTCAGGGCCCACGGCGGGCAGAAAACCGCCGCGCGACTCGGGGCGCACGGCGGGAAAACTGCCGCACGCCACGGGGCGTGCGGCACAGAGAGTAGCAGTAGCAGTTGCAGCGGAAGCAACGAGGTGGTGAGCCCACCCACAGGATCGATCCAAGGGGATCGACCAGCTCTGATAGCATGTGAAAAATTAGAAGAAAGATGAGGATACAAATAGCAAACCCTAGAAGGGTTGTACTCGCTATAGAGCACCCCACTACAGGCTAGAGCATAACATTCTGACATGTTGCAGCGGAAGTAGTAAACTCAGGTCAAAGTGAATGTAAATGACTGAGATTGATAATTATATGCATATATCGGGTTTATATAAGAGTTTAGGGGAATACGAAAAGACCTAGACTAGCCATGTACTCTAAGGGGTACATTCCTGTATTGGAGCGAATTCAAACCGTGCGGCGCGGGAACCCGTTTCAAACCCGTTCCCGCTCTTTTCACTTTAACTGTTTCTGCCTGCATCGGTCTTGGTCTGACGGTTGCTGCGTCACTTTGACTCTTCCGACTCCTCGACTTCGTACTCGGTAGAGTCGACTCCTGCAGCGTACTGGAATGCCTTCGCAAACAACTTCATATCGTAACATTTTGTAAGGAATTTTCTTGTTATTCCTTACTGCGATCGTCAATATCGCGTACAACAGCAGCCGTTGTCAGGGCTGACGATATCAGGGTAATTACCCTGATTTCAGGGTGATTTCAGACTTTCCACTTTGCGGAGACTGAGATTTCAGAATTACTGAGTTCTCAACCCTGTTCAAATCAGAGTAGTAGTTTTCCTATCCCTGATTTTGAGTATAGTGTAACAGACTAGCCTGTTAGTGGACCCTAACTTAATAGGGTATCGAATCTGTGGTCCCTGATTTTGACCTTATCGAGAGGAAGGTTCGTGGAAATTTCCTTCCGATATCCCCCTTCGGTTTGATCGCAGTACAGCCATCGCGTGAGCGATGGACAGCAGTGTTAACGGGAATGGAAAGCTGGCCCCGCCCTCGCTTGGGCAACGCCGACAACTTGGTCGGATGTACGGGAGTAGCAGCCGACTGCTCACAGTGGGATAGCTGCTCGACAGGTTACGTCGAGCTGCAGCGGACCACTGTGGTGTTGCTGTCGACCAGGATGCTCGACAGCTGCACCTGACTGGCCTGGGCGACGGGTGAACCGTACGGGAGGTCGACGAAGCAATCCGTCGACCTACAGTTCGATGGGGAGGTCAACGGAGCGTCCCGTCGAACTGCAGCTCGACCGGGAGGACAACGTAGCGTCCCATCGAACTGCAGCTCGACCGGGAGGACAACGAAGCATCCCGTCGAACTGCAATTCGACCGGGAGGACGACGGAACAGTTCCGTTCGACGGAAGGGGTCCGTCGACCAAGGGGTAGCTTGACGGGAGGTGTTGTCGACAAGGAGCGCCCGCTGGTCGACCAGAGGGACCCAGTGGTCTACGGGAGGCACCTAGGAGTCGACCAGAGCACCAGGGGTCGACCAGGTCGACCGGGTAACCTGCTCGACGAGTTCTGCAGAGGCACGCGAACGTCGTCGAGATCGCGATGGCGAAGGCGACTTCGGGCTGGTATCCCAAAGTCGATGTGGCTCGTCAGGCGCAGACAACAGCCGACGGATGCCCAACGAGGCAAGTCGGGCCAATCGTCTGCGCACACCTGTGAGCGCGCGCACTGCTGTGTTCTACGAGGTCACCCTTCTGCAATGCTGGCGCGGCTCCTCTACACAATGCTGGCAGGCGGACGACCGAGCTGCGTTGGCAGTCGACCACGCTAGCTGCAGGATTGCTAGGTGCCTGATGTAGTCATTGTTGTCATTGCTCCTTGGATCATTCTGGAATTCCAACTTTGCT
The DNA here is from genome assembly GCA_948144175.1 of Closterium sp. NIES-65. Lineage (NCBI taxonomy): Eukaryota > Viridiplantae > Streptophyta > Zygnematophyceae > Desmidiales > Closteriaceae > Closterium > Closterium sp. NIES-65. Next base: position 2,000,359 of record CANXME010002591.1, on the reverse strand, counting down.
AGTGGAAACTCTTGCCAAATCTTTCCGTGAATGTGCAAACACTAAGGAACTAAGCAAAGCTAAGCTCACCTCTAGTAGTTCGTGCCAACCCCTGTAGTCTTGCTCACTACCGTTGTAGAGTTAATCTCCGCATGGTGCGGCCAGTCGTCGGTGCTGTCGCTTCGCTCCGATCGATGCGGGGAGTTCCTCGGGAAGGCGTTCACCGACTTCGACGACGGGAAGGGCATCGTCCATGACCTGACGTGCCCCTACACTCCGCAGCAGAATGGCATGGCTGAGCGGGAGATGCGCACGGCCGTCGAGTCCGTGCGGACGATGTTGCTGCACATGGGCGTGCAACACCATTGGTGGCACCTTGCTCTACGACAAGCTGTCTGGGTGCGCAACTGCTTGGAGCGGTCGACGACGCCACCGGGGACGACTCCGTACCAGCTGCTGACCGGGCAGAAGCCCGACCTTACGCTGGCGCGGGTGTGGGGTTGCATGGTGCAGTTCATGATTCCCGAGCAGCAGCGTGGTGGGAAGCTGGCGCCGAAGGCTCGCTGGGGACTTCACCTGGGTGTGTCGCCAGCAAGCAAGGGCTGGGAAGTGCTCGACCTGACCGACAACAAGGTGGTCACGTCGGTCGAGGTGATCTTCTACGAGACGCTGTCGCTGGAGGTGTGGAAGGCGAAGTATGGGCCGGCGTCGCAGCGCACGCAGGCGCACCCGCCAACGGATTCATCTACAGCGCCGGTTCCGTTGCTTGCCGAAGTCGACGGACCCGGTGATGAGGATGTTGTGGAGGCTCTTTCTCCTTCCCCTGTCTTTGCTCCTCCGTTCCCCGTCGCAGATCGGCCTGGGTCGGCACCTGTGTCACCCACCGTCGATGAGGGGAGCCTTGAGGCGTCGCCAGTGGCGCCGGCCCATGGCATCGCCGGCGGTCGACAAGGCGCCAAGCTCGTCGACCAGGATGGGAAGCCGTCGACGACAGGGGAGCACCAGACAGGGGAGCCGGTCGAACAGGAGGCAACGGCAGGGGTACACTCGACAGGGGAGCAGCAGTCGGATCGGCCGACAGGACAGTTGTCAAAGGCAGCAGCAGACGAACAGCCGGTCGAAGGGTCGAAGCAGCTGGTCGATGACGTTCTCGTCGACGAGAAAGGGGAGCAGTCGGCGGGTGAGGAGTCCACCGACAGCGATATAATGGAAGTGCCGATCACGAAGCCCGAGCTGCGACGCACAGGTCGAGCCCGACGGCCGCCGGAGCGGTTGAGCTTCCACGCCTGCCTACCGCCAGCTGCCTTTACCACGGTGTACGACGAGGTCGACGACGACCTGCTGTACGACGATACCGAGGAGGATGAAGACCTGCCGGAGCTCGACCCCGACGTCCATGCTGACCCCGAACACCGCTGGGACATCGCCACGATGACGGTGAAGGAGGCGCTGTCGAGCTGGAAGGGCGAGGCGGTGAAGGCCGCCATGGAAGAAGAAATCCGTAGCCTCATCGCTATGGGGACTTGGGAGCAGGTCGAACGCCCATGCGGGGTGAACATTATGAAGAACCGATGGGTGCTGACGACCAAGTACAGCATCGACGACACCGTCGAGCGCGAGAAGGCGAGGCTGGTCGTAAAGGGCTTCACGCAGGTGTACGGCGCCGACTACGACGAGACGTACTCACCGGTGAGCAGCTACGTCACGCTGAGGATCTTCCTCAGCATCGTCGCCGTCCTCGACCTCAACCTGATGCAGCTCGACATGAAGAACGCTTTCCTGCAGAGCAAGCTCGACAGGGTGCTTTACATGTACCAGCCAGACTACTTCGACGACGGGACCGGCCGGGTGTGTAAGCTGCTGAAAAGCCTCTAAGGGCTGAAGCAGTCGCCGCTGCTGTGGTACAGGGCTCTCGACGGTGTGCTGCTGGGCGCTGGCTAGAAGAAGAGCCAGGTCGACGAGGCGCTCTACTTCAAGACCAGCGACGACGGTGTGACCTGCTGGGTCTTGGTCTACGTCGACGACCTGCTCGCCGCTAGCAGCAGCACCGCGATGCTGAAGGAGCTAAAGGAGCTGCTGGAGGCCGCCTTCAAGCTGCGTGAGATCTCGCCGGTGGAGAAGTACCTTGGGCTGGAGATCGTGCGCGACAGGCCGGCCAGGAAGTTGTGGCTGCACCAGCAGGGCTACGCCGACAAGCTGCGCAGGCGCTTCGTCAACGAGGAGCAGGGCGGTCGAGTCCCGAAGACGCCGGTCTCGGTCGACGCCTACGCTCAGCTGTCGTTCGACGATGAGGAGGCTCAGGAGCGAGAAGAGGAGGAGTACCGGCAGAAGGTCGGCTCGCTACAGTTCGCGGCGACGACAACGAGGCCGGAAATTGCGTTCGCCTGCAGCAAGCTGGGGAGCGGCCTCATGGTGAGGAGCGACCAGCATTGGCGTGAGGTCGACCGTTGCCTCGCCTTCCTCGCCGACACCCGCGACACCGCCCTGGAGTTCGGCGGTGGACCAGAATCGTTGGAGCTGATCGGCTACGTCGATGCCGACGACGCGGGCGACAAGCAGAACCGGACGAGCACGGGAGGCTACGTGTTCGTCTACGGAGGGGCCGCCATCTCTTGGTCGAGCTCGCGTATCAAGTGCGCGACATTATCATCGACGAGTCGGAGTACGTGGCGGCCACGGATGCCAACAATGAGGGGCGTCGACTTCGCTTCCTCCTTGCGGAATTCAAGCTGCTCGATGCTGGGAAGCCGACCATCCTCCGCGTCGACAACAAGTCGGCAATCACTGTCGCTGAGGGCTTGGGGCTGACGGGCAACCTCAAACACATGGAGCGACGCTACGCGTGGCTGCAGCACATGGTGAGGCGCGGGAAATTTGTGCTGAACTACATCCCGACCACTGAGCAGCCGGCGGATTTCCCGACGAAGGCGCTGCATTTTCCGGCTTTCAACCGGTGCTCTGTCGCCATCGGACAAGTTCGTCTGGTCGTCGTCGGCGACGGCGACGACGAGGTGCAGCAGTAGGTGCCGTGCCCTTCTGCACGGCTGGTGCGGTGACGGCGTGCTGTGTGTGGGGTGCACGCCGAGGACGAGTTCTCTCCGTGGAGTACTGTCGTGAGGGCTGGAGGCCCAAGCGTGAGCGCGGCAGGGGAGTGTTAACGGGAATGGAGTGCTGGCCCCGCCCTCGCTTGGGCAACGCCGACAACTTGGTCGGATGTACGGGAGTAGCAGCCGACTGCTCACAGTGGGATAGCTGCTCGACAGGTTACGTCGAGCTGTAGCGGACCACTGTGGTGTTGCTGTCGACCAGGATGCTCGACAGCTGCACCTGACTGGCCTAGGCGACAGGTGAACCGTCCGGGAGGTCGACGAAGCAATCCGTCGACCTACAGTTCGATGGGGAGGTCAACGGAGCGTCCCGTCGAACTACAGCTCGACCGGGAGGACAACGTAGCATCCCGTCGAACTACAACTCGACCGGGAGGACAACGAAGCATCCCGTCGAACTGCAATTCGACCGGGAGGACGACGGAACAGTTCCGTTCGACGGAAGGGGTCCGTCGACCAAGGGGTAGCTTGACGGGAGGTGTTGTCGACCAGGAGCGCCCGGTGGTCGACCAGAGGGACCCAGTGGTCTACGGGAGGCACCTAAGAGTCGACCAGAGCACCAGGGGTCGACCAGGTCGACCGGGTAACCTGCTCGATGAGTTCTGCGGAGGCACGCGAACGTCGTCGAGATCGCGATGGCGCAGGTGACTTCGGGCTGGTATCCCGAAGTCGATGTGGCTCGTCAGGCACAGACAACGGCCGACGGATGCCCAACGAGGCAAGTCGGGCCAATCGTCTGCGCACACCTGTGAGCGCGCGCACTGCTGTGTTCTACGAGGTCGCCCTTCTGCAATGCTGGCGCGGCTCCTCTACGCAATGCTGGCAGGCGGACGACCGAGCTGCGTTGGCGGTCGACCAGGCTAGCTGCAGGATTGCTAGGTGCCTGATGTAGTCATTGTTGTCATTGCTCCTTGGATCATTCTGGAATTCCAACTATGCTAGTGGAAACTCTTGCTTAATCCTACCGTGAATGTGCAAACACTAAGGAACTAAGCAAAGCTAAGCTCACCTCTAGTAGTTCGTGCCAACCTTTGTAGTCTAGCTCACTACCGTTGTAGAGTTAATCTCCGCAAGCAGCATGTCTGACAGGTGAGTACACTCGATGTTTGTTATTTTTACGAGATGCGAATAAGTTGTTCCACTGTCGTAAGTTTGTGTGCGTAAAGTTTCCATAACCTATTTTGCGTTTCGCACAGCGATGTTGGCCACATTCAGGTACCGAATCGAAATGTTTGGTTGAGCGAAATCGCTCATCTCTTCCCCCCACTACAACGTGTGCATAAATACCGTTTCGTAACCCTAAAAAGGCGGAACTTAGCGCGCTCAAAGTGTGCGCGAAACACAGAGCGCATACTTTTCGCAGAGGGAAACTTTTTCCCCTGTAACAAAGGGCGCGTTACTACTCTGATCCTCGATTTTCGACCCTGAACAATCAGAGTTATGTACTTTTCAACCCTGAGCAATTAGAGTAGCATTATTCTGAAAAATGTGCACTCATAATAGAGGGGAAAAATTTTCCCTGGAATCAGGGAGGCCTAATATGAAACGTCAGCCCTGGCCGTTGTTCGCCCGTTACTGCTAACGGGGCTTCGCCAACTTCGCGCGCACTGTTTCACCAAACCTCGCATTGCTGGAGCAGCCGAGTCGACCCACGCTTCGGGACTGGCCCGGACCTCGCGCTAGCGTAGCACTAGCTAGCTCGCATGCACTGCGTTACCGTTTGCACATTTTCGTGTATAAGTATTCGCGCATGCTTTCGCTCATACTTGTACTCTTTGAACACTCTAGTGCAATCCTAGCTACCTAGATTCATTGCACCCGTAACAACTATTGGAGGAGGAAGACCTGAATACTTTTGAAACTTGCAGATAACAACTGCTACATTTGAGCTGGAACTGGACCAGGTCATTCCAATTGCTCCGTAGCACGAATATACCCGGCGCAAATCTGGTTACTCTCGGGGATCTCCCGCGTGACACGAAGCAAGAGCTGACGCGGAATCGTGGAGGAGTTTCGCGAAAGATATTCCTCCTGCTCTACACCCCCCTTTGAGGGAAATTTGAAGTGGGGCCGAGGTGGGCTGGCAGTCGACGTGTTCAATTCTGCCCTTGAATCACGGATGTTAGTGGGGTGACGTGTGAGTCCTTGGTTGCTCATCTCCCCCCCACCCGCCCTCCTTTTTCAACGAACTACATCTTCCTCAATTCAAACCAGACATCGCTGTCAATTTTGCCAACTTCACATCTTCAGACAGTGACATTTTCGCTGTCTGGTCATCTTACACAAACATGGCAGGTGAAGTCGTCGATGGCGAGACGCCCGTGAAAGCTGTGACCTTCAAGTCTCTCCACCCTATTCTTTCCATTGATCCTCCGAGAGCTGGCGAAGCCGTTGCGTGGTATAAGGATGTCTTCGGCTTTGAGGAGGTGGCAAAGATTTACGGCAAGAGAAAGGCTGGTCAGGATGAGCCTCTGATTGATCACGCTCATCTGAAGCTCGGAGATGTGGAGATCAAACTTGCAGATGACACTGGTCACGGGGCCACCGTTGAGTAAGTTCAGTCAGCCATGACGCCGTCGCGTGTATCGTTCTTTCTCAATTGCGTTTCCTTGCCGTAATTGTAGGTGCTGTCTGTTTCCTAACTACTGATTTCTGCCTTGTTTTACCTAATTTGGCTGCACGCAAGCCAGAGTAGTGTGTGACTACCATGCTCTTCGTTAATTTCTGACCCTAATCGTTCTTCTGGTGCAGGGGTGGCAAGAGGCCTCCATCAGCATTGAAGGGAACTACATTCACCATTCAAGTCGAGTGCAGTGATCCAGATCCCGTTTTTGCCAAGGCTATTGCCAAGGGAGCAAAGGCGAGTCTGGAAGTGTCTGAACAGGACTGGGGTCGTCGTTATGGCAAGTTCATCGACCCTTTCGGTTTTGAGTGGGGCTTGTTGAAGCCTGTCGAGACCAAGGAAGATGCTAAGGCAGAGGCCGAGAATGGCGAAAAACCAGCTGAGGCAGAAGCCCCGAAGGAAGCTGCTAAAGAATGACTGATTTCTAATACGATCCTGAATCGCGAAAGTCGCTCTTGCGTGCTGGAGAGGCATTAACAGCCCTGACGGACGCCCGTTGGCTTTCATTCTCATACTGAAAAGGTACCTTCTGGTTGTTGACTGCGTGTTGCTCCATCTGCATTGTCTGGAGATGTGTTCCTGTACATGAATCCAGGCATGAATGCTGTGATGACTAAGCTTACTACGAACTCTAAATTACGCCAGTAAACAGGATCTTGGCCATCCTTGACAGTACACCGAGCTTAATGCGAACTATATCCTAGGTAAGCAGCATACAGTAGGTCTTTGCAGCCTTGGAACGATGATGACACCTATCTTGAGACAGCAGCATTAACCGTAAGAAGATAAGAAAGTGTCCTCTGGTACTGAATTTGCACAATACCCAGGATAGGTGAAGCATGTCAGTTGAATAATTGTGCTCCTCACATCCCACTGAGCTTAAACTGGTTAGGGCCACTTGGACAAATCTTGAGACCTGCCATCTTAACCAGGGGTTTTCTAGGAGAGTAAAGTTCTTGCCACCTCTAAAATATTATAATTTTTATAAGTGTAACACTTTTTCAAATTTCGTATTGTGAAAGCGAGGACGTGGCCAGCAAAGCAAAGGTAGCGGCTCGACGCTACTCACCCCTCTTTTGCCTACAAAAGAGGGACGTGGGTTCAGTCGCCTTCACCCACGTTCTTCATTTCCAACTTTTATAGTTTACTTTCCCACCACCCACCCCATTGTGTATCATTTATGAACGAGAACGTTGTATTACCCACTTGGAATGAAGCACGCTGCCCCACTTGGAATGAAGCACGCTGCCTTTGCAAGATGGACTAAGCAAGCTTTCACAATCTGAAGTAAAACGGTCAAGATGGTGGCATTCTGTACATTCCCTCACCACACAGGATCACAAAGCGGAAACTTAGATGAAGGCGATTTGATACCAAAACAATTTAGGGGGTAAAAAGGGTGGTAATAATAATATTAATAATTAAAGGAACCGCTGTGTATGATCATTCAGGCGTGTGTGATGCAGACAGGTAGGCACGGTTAAATCGTTCTGTGTAAATAAGATAACTTGAATGCGTTGATACTCCAATATAGCCTACATACGGTATTGCCCTACATCCACTCCATCTGAGTTTGAAAACCTTGATTGAGTAATGAAGCGTCATAGGCGGTGGTTGGATTTGCCTAGCACCCTCCGATATTCTCGATTTTGGTTCGTGGCACCAGTGCATGGTGACGCAAGCCGAATTTCATTATTACGCGTGGCGCGATGTGGAGCCCTGCTTGCCGTGGCGCCCTCCCTGAAACGCTCCACCCCGTTGTGTATTGGCCAAAGGTGACGTGTTGGTTTGGGGCAAGCTATCGGCTGGCACGGCACGTCCAAGGTCACACACCAACCAGACGGGGTCAATCGAGGCTGTTTGATTGCGTCGAGCCCTCACCAAACATCAAACCTGTCAGAAGCGTTTCTTTGGCTGCCCCAACAGTATCCACCTCCCGTCGGTCTGAGCACAGGGAGTAAAGATGTGGAGTGGAGTGATCCATGTAGGGTTAGCAGCCAATGGCATGCAGTTGTACTAGCTTGATAACGGGCAGGAAAAATCAAGGCTAGTCGAAAAAGGTGAGATCATAACGTGGGGGAGTGGAAGGGGGAGCAGCCGAGGCGAGGCGAGGTGGACGGACAGGCTTGTTGAAAGATTGGCATGGCATGCCAGAGCCTCTTTAGCAGTCGACAGAATCAGAGTCTCACAGCAAGGTGGACTAGCTGGGGGAAGGGGAGTGGGAGGGTCGTCGTCTCGTTGTCTCCTTTGACAGCGACGAGGGTTTTTATGCAACGGCTGTTGGCTGTTGTATGCCAGCAGCAGTTCGTTTGTTTCTATTTCTCCCTAGTTTGATCTGTGAGGAGACTGAAGGTGCGAGTACAGCGGCTTTTTAATTCCTAGTCTAGTTCTACGAAAGCCCTTAGCAACGATTGAAGCAGACTGTTTGTAGCCGTTTTTTTAAATCGCCTGGCTCGTAGAGGTTTCGAACACGCGGTTGTTGTTGCTTTTTGTGTAGTAGCAGCTCTTGTGTCACCTTCTAGTTCTTAGTCATCAGCGATGGCTCGTGATGGGGAACAGGGTTCCGCGGATTGCCACCAGCCAGAGCGAAGCATACTCTGCGTGAATAACTGCGGTTTCTTCGGCAGCGCAACGACGATGAACATGTGCTCCAAGTGTTATCGAGATTACGTGCTTAAATCGTCTCACGTTGCAGCATCGTCGTCCGCCTCCGCAGCACCCTCTGGGAAAGTGTCTGGCGCTGGTACTACTCTTCTCCACGTGAAACCATTTTTTTCCCCCCCTACCGCGTGGTAGTCTGCCTGTTCGTGTATTCGCCACTTTTGCGCTTCTGCTGTGGGCCTCCGCTGGATTTCGTCCAGCCTTGTAGATTCCATAATTTCAGTAGAATTTTGATGACCGCGCTTACCGTCCTCCACTGCCTCCTTAAGTCTCTCCCACTCGCTCTCTCTCGCTCTCGCTTGCTCTCTCTCGCTCTCGCTTTCTCTCTCGCTCTCTCTTTCTCTCTCTCGCTCTCTCTCACTCTCTCTGTCTCACGCTCGCTCTCCCTCGCTCTCGCCCTTTCTCACTCTCGCCGTCACTTCCTCTCTCGGTTTCGGTCTCGCTTTTACTCTCTCTCGTCCCCCGCCTTCTCATGCGAATGTATTAATCGCTGAGTTTATTCGGGCTGCCTTTCTTTCAACTTTCTGCGAACCACCAGGATCCATGGACGTTGACGTGTCAGGCAAGTCGACATCAGAGATTCCATCGATAACACAGCCATCCACCACCACCGCCTCCACAGCAGCAGCAGCTGCAGCAGTAACCGCGTCCGCTGCAGCCGCTGCCTCGGCGGCTGCTGCCGCTCCTCCCTCGCAGCCTGGTGCCTCTCAGCCATCTGCTCCCAACCGCTGCTTAGTGTGCAAACGGCGGGTGGGGCTCACAGGGTTCAAATGTCGCTGCGAAGGTCTCTTCTGCTCCCTCCACCGCTACTCGGATAAGCACGAGTGCTCGTTTGACTACAAGGCGGCAGGTCGTGAAGCCATTGCTAAGGCCAGCCCGGTGATAAAGGCGGACAAGATAGAACGGTTCTGAAGCAGTTCCTGCGTGCCTCATGCATGATTCGTGCATGATTTCTCGTGCAAGGTTCTTCAGCGTCAGCAGCACGTGTATTGATCCTGATTCCTGATTCTGCAGAACAAGGTAGTCTCAGCTTTTGACGGTTCAGGAGGTGGACTTCCGGTGTGAGGGATGCAATGGGTGTATGGAGGATGGAGGAGTTGTGTGAGTGGATGGATTCATGACAGTGATTGCACAGAATAGTGGTTGTGTAGAGATACAGTCTCAGTGTTTGGACAGCTGCCTGGACCAGCATGTACATCTTTTCCTTGTCAATCTGCTCATTCTTTTGTGTCTACCGTACTAAAAGATTCTGCTCCTAGCCAGTTCCCATCAAACTCCCAGTACCGCGTTTGTGTGGTGTCTTGAATACTTGCCTACTATAGTTTTGCTGGCAGCCTGGCCCACAGCCTGGCCCGTTTCTCTTTAAACTAGATGAATACGGTATGTGGGTACTGTATGTGAGAGCAGCAATACAAGCAGAGAATAAAAGTGATAATGCTTCACAACAAATGAACCATTCCTAACATACAAATTCAATGTTAATAAGCGCCGTGCCCCAGCACTCCCGCATTACTAGGAAACACCATTCCCATGGCTGCATCATTCTGGGCACCCCTCAACTTGAGAGGGTCTGGGCTGCGCTGCAGCCTTCTCAACCGCCTGTCCTGCTCATTCCGCCCTGGGAATGTAGGCTGCCATGCAATACGGTAGCAGGAAGAAGGAAGTTGGAGATGCAATGGGAATGCTCAGTCATCCTAATCAAGCACATCTCAGAGACAAGATGCAGGCAGGCAGGATAGGTAGGGTGGGGACTGACCATGAGCTCTTGAGCCTTGGGAAGAGGCACCTCCCTGAACCACTCATGCTGCAGTGCCTCGGCTGCTGTGATGCGCTGGTGCACGGCAGGGCAGGGCAATCAAAGGGAAGCCGAAAGTCAAGGGGGGGAGGAGAGACCATACGGTGTTGATCATGCTTTCACCACTTACAGTGGATGCAGCAGATGGGGCAGAGAGCAGATGGAGCAGACGGAGCAGATGGAGCAGACGGAGCAGATGGAGCAGACGGAGCAGATACACACGCGTTCAACAGAAAACAGCCTAGAAGCCTCCCAGTGAAACGACAGTGAAAGAATAGTTTGGCTAGAAGTAATGGGATGCCAACTCAGGTGAGAAAACACGCCACAGCGTCCAGCCCTTTCCCGACCCCCACCCCCCTAACCCTCATTCTTCTTAAAAAATAGGCACAAAAGCACACACACCCCCACACGTCAAATACACACAGGTTCTTTGCATGCACGCATAGGTCTTAAACATGCAAGCACAGCAGTTCTTAAACACGCATGCAGAGGTCCCACACCTTGGTGGGGTCGTATGTGAGCATGCGGTTGAGCAGGTCAAAGCCAGCATCGGAGAGAGCAGGCTTGCCGCCAAACGCCACCGCTGGGAAGCGCTCCCTCAACCGGTTGTACCTGCTCGTGGGGGGGGGGGGTGGTGGGTGGTTGAATGATAATGGGGATGGAAGGGGAAGCGTGGGGAGAGAGGGGGTGGGGGTGATAATGGTGGGAGGGGGAAGGGGATGGGGATGGGGGAGAGGATGAGGGTAAGGGCAGAGGTGAAGGGGAAGTGATGGGGGAGGAATGAGGAGGGTGTGAAAGGGGAGGCAGCGAGAAACTGGAGTATGATGCAAAAAAAAACCTGCGAGATATTTTTTTGCTTAGGATGGTTGATAGTACAACGTGTGCTGTACAGTACACGTGCATTTGTGTCCCTACTCGAATGATCCTATCGAGTAGTAGTGTACATCATTCCTGCAGCACAATCGTGCATGCGCATGCGTGCCGATGTGCATTCGCGTCGTGCGTCGTGCGTGTGCATGTGCGCATGCCTACCTGCATGTGTGCATGGGTCCATGGGTTCATGTGCGCACGTGTCAATGCGTGCATCCGTACACGTGTGCATGTGTATGCGCGTGCATGCATGCATGCGTGCATGTGTGTGTGTGCGTGTGCGGTGCAGCAGAGGCACACGACTCACGGCTGGCGGACGAAGCTGACTCGCTTCACACTGGGCAGGTGCGCGAACTCCGGCCAGATCTTCTCCGTGGGCGTGCCCAGCAGCTTGAATATCTGCGGCGGACAGGACGGAGAAATCGCAACGACAAGGTGTGAGAACATCGTGGGGGGAGAAGGTGTGTGAGGAGAAGGCGTGAGGAGAAAGTGTGAGGAAGAGGCAAGACGGGGCACTCGGTGAAAAAAAAAGGAGGATAGAGGGAAGTATGGAGGGAGAAGCAGGCATGACAGGGTTTTGAAACGCAGGAGAATTAGACACCGGGAGATAGAAGGGGAGGTGGAGAAAGGGAGGCAGGCCCAGAGAGAGAAAGACAGAAGATAAGGAGAGAGAAGAGGCGACAAGGAGCCAGGTTTGATCGGTAGGCTTCCACTACTCCGTCACACACCATCCCACTCCATCCCACCCCATCCCACCCCATCCCATCCCATCCCAGGCCAGGGCACCTTGTCGATCTGGTCGAGTTCGGACTTGCCGGGCAGCAGGGGCTCCTTGCACAGCAGCTCAGCCATGATGCATCCCACAGACCACATGTCCACGGCCGTCGAGTACTTGCGCACCCCCAGCAGCAGCTCCGGCGCTCTGTTGGGTGGGGGTGAGGGTGCGTGTGTGTGTGCAGAGAGGGGTGGGTTGAGGCGTGCACACAACCATGATGCATCCCACGGACCACATGTCCACTGCTGTCGAGTACTTGCGCACCCCCAGCAGCAGCTCCGGCGCTCTGTTGGGTGGGGGTGAGGGTGCGTGTGTGTGTGCAGAGAGGGGTGGGTTGAGGCGTGCACACAACCATGATGCATCCCACGGACCACATGTCCACTGCTGTCGAGTACTTGCGCACCCCCAGCAGCAGCTCCGGCGCTCTGGCAGGTGCGAGGGGTGTGAGTGTGTAAAGAAGGGGGGGGGGGGGGGGGGGGGTTGGGATGTATGATCGGATGGATGAGGCGTGCACACAGCACAGCACAGCACAGCACAGCACAGCACAGCACAGCACAGCACAGCACAGCACAGCACAGCACAGCACAGCACAGCACAGCACAGCACAGCACAGCACAGCACAGCACAGCGCAGCGAAGCGCAGCGCAGAAACTGAGAAACCGACCGGGGGACAGAGACATGCCGGGGACTTTACAAGCCAGCCCCCACCCCTGCTTCCCTTACACCCTCTTCCTGTCCCCTGCAAAACCACCCACAGACCCCCGTGAAAACCACCCACAGAACATTCCGCAAAACCCCCCACAAACCCCCCGCTAAAGCTCCTCATAGCTGCCTTGGTTCCTGCCTGCCTGCCCTCCCCCCAGCGCACCTGTACCAGAGTGTGACGACCATGTGCGTGTAGGCACGCAGCGGCGACCCGTACTGGCGTGCGAGGCCAAAGTCGCAGATCTTGAGCTCGCCACGGTTGTTCATCAGCAGGTTGGACGTCTTGAGGTCCCTGCTCGCGGAGGGAGGGGGGGGAAGGAGGCCAGGGGGGTGGGGTGGCGCAGAGTGTTAGTTTTCGGTCGGCTAAAACAACACTGTGAACTCGCCGCGGTTGTTCATCAGCAGGGTGGACGTCTTGAGGTCCCTGCTTCCGAAGGTGGGTACCAGAGGGGGTGGGGAGAAAATGACTTTGAGCGGACTTCCAAAGTTATCGTCAGCTCGCCACGGTTGTTCATGAGCAGGTTGGACGTCTTCAGATCCCTGCTCCCCGGGGGCGACGAGGGGGGTTGGTGGGTGGGTGGGGTGGCTGAGAATGTTATGTTAGTTCTAGGCCGACTGAAACGACACCTGGAGCTCACCCTGGTCCCCCGGTTGTTCATCAGCCGGTTGGTCGTCTTCAGATCCCTGCTCGTGACAGGGTGGGAGGGCGCATGGGAGGCGGCATGTGAGAGAGGAATACCTTTGGGAGGGGGAGGGGAGGGGAGGGGAGAGGGAAGTGGGGGGGGGGGAGGAATGGGGGCGGAGGGGAGATGCAGAGGAAGGATCTAGCAATAATGGAGCAAGAGGACTGAAGGTTTTGAGCGTTGCAGAAGCTGGAGTAGAGTTCACCCCGAGACTGCAAGTTTGACGTCTTAAAGATCGTAAGTCGATGGGGCTGTGCAGCAACCCCAGCACACCCACCTGTGCAGCACCCCCAGCACACCCACCTGTGCAGCACCCAGTTATCGTGCATGTAGTCGACCCCGCTGAGCAGCTGCAGCATGAGGCACTTCACCTCACTCGGACTGAACGCCTGCTTCATGCTCTCCATGAGGCTCTTCACATCGTGGTCCATATACTCCATCACCATGAAGATACTATCCACACTGCTCCCCACCACCACCTCCCGCACGCCCACCACCGCCTCATGCTGCAGCGACAGCAGGATGTTGATCTCCCGGAGGGACGTCAGCGGGAAGCCTTCTTTCTCCCGCTCCATCTTGACCTTTTTGAGGGCCACTACTCGCCCGGTCTTCTTGTCGCGCGCACGGTACACCACCCCGTAGGTCCCCTCGTCGATGCGGTTCAGGCGCTCGAACTCGTCCACGCTGCGGCAACCCCCGCTGCTGCGGAGGAGGGAGATGAAGCCTGCCACGCCTGCTGCCTCCCCGCCCTTGGCTGCTGCTGCTGCCGCCGTCGCCGCTGCCACTGCCACTGCCACGGACCTATCCCTCTCGTCCCGCTCATCCCGCTCGTCTCTCCCGTCTCTCCTGTCCCGCCCGTCCCCCCGTGCTCTTCCTGCTGCCCCTCCTCGACCTGCTCTCCCCCGTCCTCTCGGGCTATCCCCCCCTCCTCTCCCTCCCCCACCATCACCATCGCTATCCCCACTCTCATCACTCTCCCGGCTCCACCACCGCCCCTCCCCTCGCCTGCCCCTGTACCCACCATCATCCCTCCCCGCCCTCCTCTCTCCGTAATACCTCCCATCATCCTCATTCTCCTCCTCGTCACTGTCCCGCATGGCCATGCTGCCCTGCTCGTCCCCACTGCCCCCGCCATCCCCCACGCCGTTCGCCAGCTCCTCTAGCTCGCGCCGATTCAGCTCCCGCTCATAGTCACTCTCGCCCCCCCCCTGCTTCCCCCACTCTTGCTTCCCCCACTCTTGCTTCCCCCCCTCTTGCTTCCCTGCCTCCTGCTTCCCTGCCTCCTGCTTCCCTGCCTCCTGCTCCTCCCCTTCCTCCTGCTTCTTTCCCTTGTGCTTCCCTCCCTCTTGCCTATCCGTCCCCTGCCTCGCTGAGTCTTGTCTCCTCGCGCCATGTCTACCAACGCCCTTCTTACTGACCTTTCCACGCTTGTCGTCTCTGCCGCTGCTACTACTACTACTACTGCTGCTGCTGCTGCCACTGCCACTGCTGCTGGCGCTGCTGCTGCTGGCACTGCTGCTGGCGCTGCTGCTGCTGCTACTCCTGCCCCGCTTTCGCCTCCGCTTCTCACGCCTCTCATGCTGCTGTCCTCCGCCCCTTCCTTTCGCCTTGCCCTTCTTCCCCCTTTTGATCGCCTTGGGTTGCCCCTTCCTACCACTTCTATCTCCTATCCTCTCACCACCATCATCACCATCATAATCCCCGTCACCATCATTCCCCCCCGCCCATCTGTTTCCCAGCAGACCCATCATGGAACCCTGCTGGTCAATGCCTCGCAGCGACTTGGGAATCCGCCTCTCCTGCTCGTCAAACTCCACAAACCCACCCTCCTCCTCATCCTCATCATCATCCTCATCCTCATCCTCCTCTCCCTCCACTTTTTCCTCCTTCCCCTCACCCTTCTCTCCCTCCTCCTCCACCTCCTCCTCCTCCTCCTCCTCCTCCTCCTCCTCCTCCTCCTCCTCCTCCTCCTCCTCCTCCTCCTCCTCCTCCTCCTCCTCCTCCTCCTCCTCCTCCTCCTCCTCCTCCTCCTTCGTAACCCCACGGGCATCACCATTGGGAGTGATAGACCCATCAGCGTTATCAGCAATATCAGTGTTGCTATCACCTCGGTTGCCGTCACCACTGCCAGTAACCTTTACATCCTTTCTACTTTCTGCCCAACGCTTCCTTTCCTTCTCCGCTGCACCCTTCCCCGCGTCGTCATCACCCCTTCTGTTATCAGTATCTCCCCTTTTCACTCTCTTACGTCCTTTACTCTCCTCCCTCTCATCCACCCCTCGCTCTCCATCCCCCCCTTCTATATCCTCCCTTGCCCTCCTCTCCTCCTTTATTTCTTTCCTACTCGAACCTTCTTCCTTTCCCTCTTCAATACTCCCCGTACCCTCCTTCCCTCCTTCCCACCTTTTCTCCCCTTCCCCATCTTCCTGCGTCCCCTCCTCCCGCGCAACCCCTTCCCCCACTTTCCCCTTATCCGCCGTCTTTCCTCCCCATCTTCTCCTGCTTCTTATCTCGCTCTCCCCTCCAACCCTCCCCTCTCGCCCTCCCTCCTCCCCTCCTCTCTCTCCTTTCCCCTCTCCCACGTCCTTCCCACTCGTATACCCCGTTTTCCCCTGTCTCTCCGCTTCTCCCGCCTCCCCCCCGCCAGTTTCCCCGCGTGCTACAATCTCCGGGGTTGCCGAGCGCTCCTCCCGCCTTTCCCGCACCAGCTTGCGCACCCTTCCCCCAAGACCGCTTCCCCCCCGGCCGCCTCCGCTTGCGCCGACCCTGCCATCTCCCCCTCCATTCCCCGCAGCTTCCCTCTCCGCCGCCTGACCACCTTCCGCGCATGCCGCGGCTTCCCCCGCACTTGCGCGCGCGCTCTTTTCCTCCTCTTCCGCGCGCCTGCCACCACTGAGCGGAGATGGCCTATCTTGCGCAGACAAGCGCAGATGCGCATTGCGCGCCGGAGAGCCCCCGAGCGGCGAGCGTTGCGCTTCCGCCCGGTCGGCGGCAGGCGGAGTTCTTGCGGAAGCAAGCGGGGGTACGGGGGATCGATGCGCAGAGGAGGTGGAGGACGGGGGAGGAGATGGAGCGGAAGGGGAAGAGGATGCGGAGGCCGGGCGAATCGGGTCCTTCCGGTGTCTTATGACGGAGATTGGCCGTGTGGCAGCTGCTGATTGGCCGTCTGGATCCCAGCGGATGGGGGAGAATTTTCGCTTCTTGGGTTGCGAATCTGGCTCGGTAGCATGTTCTTGTGCCGATTCCATCCGCGAAAACGATAATAGCGAGCGGAAGGAAAGGACCAGTGAGAAACGCAGAAGAATATGAGTTGAAGAGGTATGATCCACGGCGATCTAAAAAGCCGTGCTTGTCGCTCTTGACCAGTAGTTACTGCAATTGACTAACTGCGCTGGTTAGTAATTTTCGAGGTTATACACGACAGGGCATAACGCCTCGTAAGTGCGTGCCGGGCCCTTGTAAGTGCAGGTAGGATCCTAACCTAACGAGGTTTCAGGCAGCCATAAACTCGGATCGGGTCTACAAGTAGGGTCAAATTCCGCGGTCAACCATTGCCGTGTCTCGTTTGAGTTTCGAACCACCGAATTCTTGGTAAAGTAGTGGTGTACAAATACGACAGGAAATGCAAAATATGATGAACATAGAAAACATGTTCACCCAATTACATTGCAGTTCTGCTTTTCTCGAGCACTTCTAAGAATATTCGTCATGCTTCACCAAGCGTCAGGTTTGGAGTCTAAATTGGGCACCCTAATTTGCTTCCTGCTCACGAGGGGTCCGAGTTCTAAAAGCGAACTCTATTATGGCACGACTAACGCAACACTAATTGCAACACATAGGAAAAAAAGAAAAACCCTGGTTATGTTACACTATTCATGCTAACAAACTTTATGTATCCAGCCACGCGACGCTAATTGGTCTTTTTATCCGTGGCCGTAGGTTGCTCCGTGGTGGGCTCTGCAGGAGGCCCCCCAGCCTCCCCAGCAGCCACATCACCAGCTGCAGCAGCAGCTGCATCACCAGCAGCATCACCAGCTGCACCAGCAGCATCACCAGCTGCAACAGCAGCCATAGATTCTGTTTCTCTCTTTTCCTCAACTCCTGCAGGAGTAGAAGCCGCCGCAGCCATCTTGGCAGCAGCAGTGGCAGGGCGGTAGACTAGTACAGGCATGGTGCAGTGGTGCACACAGTACTCTGATACACTCCCCAGCAGCAGCCTGGCAGGAGAAAGACAGGACAAGAACCAAAGGTGTGGACGTAGGATCCCATGGGATTGACGTGACAGGGAGGCACAGAGGGGCAAGACGTAGAGAGGTCATTTCAGGAGGACGAGGAGAGTGAGGAGTGACTTCATGAAATGCGCGGCGAGGAGGACAGAAGAGAGAAAAGGCAAAGTACATGGAGTCCCCGGACCTTCCTTCAGCCCTCACTCTATACCCCTTCTTTCTCCCTCCTTCCCACTCTTCCAAATCCCCCCACCCCTTCACCCCCCAGTTCCCCACCTATACCCCACCACACTAATCCAATCCACTCTTCCTTGCCTACCCTCTCCCTTCCCACTTTCCTTCCGGCCCCCCTGCCCCTCTTTCCCCCTGCCCCACTGCCCCTCTTCCCCCTGCCCCCCTGCACCCTGGCCCCCCTCTCCCCCCGTCTCCCGGGCACCTCTGCAGCGGTCCATGGCCGCGGCTGCCGACGATGACGAGGTCAGCGGTCACCTCAGTGGCCAGCTCCACCACTGCTGTGCGCGCATCCCCCGTGTGCACGCGCACCTCCGCTGCCACCTGATGCCCATGCACGTGCCCATGCCCATGCCCATGCCCATGCTCACGCCCACGCCCACGCCCACGCCCATGCCATCATGCCACGCCCATGCTCATGCCCAGGCCATGCCATGACACGTCAAGTTCAGTCTTGAAGTTTTGGTCCTTGCTTGCCTGAATATATTGATAGTTTTTATCTGCTATGCACACACACGTACATTCGTACATACATGTGCGACTGCAGAAGAACGACACAAGAGCAGCATCGGGGAGACTAGGCCCGAGAAATGGAACCGGCGTGGCGGGGTGCACGGACGAAGCACGGAGGCATGGGGAGGAGATTGGAAAGGCAGGCAGGGAGAAACGAAGGGACAGAGTGAAGGAGGGGAGAGGCAGACGGATTAGGGTAGGAAAGGCAGGCAGGGAAGGCAGGGAGGCATGCAGGATGGGCAAGAGGCAGAGAGGCAGGGAGGGGAGCAGGGAAGGCAGGAAGGGCAGTGAGAGGCAGGAAGGGAGGGAGACAGGGAGGGGGGCAGGGAGGGGGGCAGGGAGGGGGGCAGGGAGGGGATGGTGACCTGGTGTTCAGCACAGGCGGCGCGAGCTCGGTTGAGCAGGGCCAGGGCGGACGACTTGCGGCGGTGACTCTCGTCCTTCACGAACGAGTCGCTCAGATGCATGCCTGCACCCACGGGCACCCACAACAACAACACACACACACACACACACACACACACACACACACACACACACACACACACACACACACACACACACACACACACACACACACACACACACACACACACACACGCACACACACACACGCACACGCACACGCACGCACGCACGCACACACGCACGCACGCACGCGATGTGGGAGAAAATAAGACCCCAAGAAAACGGCGACCACCACCATAGCAGCAGCCACCACCACCACTATAACAGCAACAACAACCACCGCGGCGAAACAAGGCGTGTCTCAGCTGACCTGGCCGGCCGGTCATCCCGGTGTACGAAACAACGGGCGCCACGGCGGACATGAGCACGAGGCGGTCGTGGGGCGGCCGCACGACGTTCTCGAGGGCCCACCGCAGCGCGGCCCAGCTGCTGTCCGAGCAGTCCAGCGCCATGAGAATCGTGCGATGCCCCGCGCGCTGCGGCGCTCCTAACGGAGGCGTGACCTCTGTGGGTTGGTCGGATGTGGTGGGATCTGGTTCTGCGCCGGACGTTGCGGCGGTTGTAGCAGCTGTTTCTTCCATCCCGACAATCAGTGGAATTGATTCAGAGAGAAAAGAAGGATCTGAGATATTAATCTCAGCAGCAGATTCGTGAAAATCGCGGTCAAACTAAGATGAGGGAACGGCAACGACGAGTATAACTGACACCTCCCTTCACCGCATGTTCGATTGCAATCAACGGACGGGCTGTGGTTCTGATGTTCGAAATTTCTGAGCCTAGCCTAGAAAACTATTCCGATGTTTACAGCAGCAGAGTGGTTGCTTGCGCCTCCCAGCTTTGCCGAAGGGGAGGCTGGAGTGAAGCGATTGCGGATCGAGATGCAAAGCTCCAACTTTCCTCACACCCCTTTCCACCACATGAATACCCTTTTTCCAGCGCTTATGCAACCCCTACCAGTGGTGCTAGCAACGCGTTCCGTACTCATGGTTCTGTTCTCCCAACCAAGCCATTTCTGAAAATAAGAAATATTTTTTGGCCTCACCATCTGACGCACCCATCAGCAACTTTGACATGGCGCTGTGATGGGGCACGTGTTTGACGGGCTTTGGTAATAAAGAAATGCCACCGTGGCACTAGTCGGCGCGCTTTATCGACCAGCCCCAGAACAGATTGTCCTGCCCTAACTAGAGTACAGTAATCTGTTGAAGTCATTTAAGCGCTAACCTTTTAAAATAAAAGGACAAAACTGAAAGGTCTGTTTACACAGAATAAAACAATGAGTTAATTCACACTACTAAACATAAATATCGAGTGAAGAACAGGGGACTTCGACAAACCAGAGAGTTAAATGGATACATATTTAGCGACAACACCATCAGCAACCCACGTAAGATGACCACCCCACCACTTCATACACAAACATTTGCAATGTCTCACCATCCCACACTCATACCACCATTCTACTCCACATTTGTGTTGCGTCACAACACAAGCACAACCCTGTGCATTGACTTACAACCTTCCACGAACACAAGGACCCAATGGCAAACACTTTTTGCACCCCTTCAACCCATCATCCCCCTCCATATTACCTCCACCCATATTCCCCAGCAATGCAGCTGGCAGCCACACCAAAAGTGTGCCCCCCCTCCCACCCTCCCCTCCCTGCCTGCCCCACCCCACCCTCTTCCAACAATCCATACACTGTTACCAACCCCTCCCACATCCCCCTCCTTCTCCCCCTCCCTTCCCCAGGCCCATCATCCACCCCTGCAGCCCGGCATCCCCCCGCGTGCGTGACTGACAGCAGCGCAGCGCCTAGCAGGGCGTCTTGCAGGGCGGGCTCCGACACGAGGGCCACGTGGGCGCGCCCGGTTTGCACGTGGGCGGGATCTTGGCTTTCGCGCAGCACCCCTTCTGGCTCCCCGACGGCGGCGACGTGGTCTTGGGGATCGCCGCGAGCAGGCGCCGCCGCCCGGACGAAGTCGGCGGCGGCAGGTAGTAGTTGGCTTCAAACAGGTAGAACTCATACGGGTTGATCTGGTCGTTGGTGGGCTTGAGGAACACGTAGGCGGCGCGGCCCAGCAGCCCGTCCGGGTCGTCGGGGTAGAGCTTGACGATGACCACGGAGATCACCTCGTCTGCCTGCAGGTCCGGCGGGTTCGTGCCCGACAGGTACGTCTGCAGCAGCGGGAGGGTTTCAAAGTCCAGGTTCACCTGCGTGCGGTTGAACTGCAGGGGGCGGTGTTGGGGAAGAGGGGGGTTGGGATGGGGATGGGGATGGGGACGAGGGAGTGGGGGAGAGAGGGGGGGGGGGAGGGGGGGGGGAGTGGGTAAGAGGGAGAGGTATTAGTACATGATTGATGCGTGGGATGTTAGCAGGCCAGGTTAGGGGAGTTGGTCTGTTCAAACAAGATCATGTCGAAGAGCGCTGCGGATGGAAGGCGGATTGATCAGATCAGAGCTCAAACAAAGGCCCTTATGCTATGGCATAGCATTTCGACATGGCCCCAACGGCTCACAGTCAGGTTGGCAGAGAGGCCAGGGCCGACGGAGAAATCCGCGGGCAGGCCGAACTGCGTGAAGTCAAGGCCGGTGACGCTGAGGTCCGTGACGCCGTTGTTGGTGAGCGTCATCTGCACCGTCTCGTTCACCAGCGAGGGGTCGGGCGCCGGGCCCCAGAGAGGCAGCGTCCACCCCTGGCGGATGAAGAAGGACGGCAGCGGCGCCGGGTAGATGCTCAGCCCGTCGTCGCTCACGAGTAGGGTTTCCTTGATCTCCACGCAGAACGCGCCGAAGGCTGTGGCGGACGAGGGGGAGAGGCGGGGAGGGAGGGGGCGGAGGGGGCGGGAGGGGGGAGGGAGGGAGGGAGGGAGGGGGGGAGAGAGAGAGAGAGAGAGAGAGAGAGAGAGAGAGAGAGAGAGAGAGGGAGAGAGAGAGAGAGAGGGGGGGGGGGAGGGGGGGGGGAAGAAAGAGAGGGGGGCTAATTGGGTAGGCTGCGACAGAGAAGGATACTCGGAGGAAGGGGACGGGGAATGGGGCTGGGGGGGGTGGCTGGCAGCGGAGTGGCGGGAGGGAAAGCAAGAAAAGCAATAGCAGATATTGAGAGCAGGTGCGCGGAGTATCGAGGGGGGGGGGGATAAGGAACGAGTGCGGTCCGAGCTGCGCGGGTGGACGGGTGAGAGGTGGAAGAAAGAGAGGGGAAAATTAGGAGTACGCAGGGGAGCGCGCAGGAGCCGTGCGAGGAGCAACTCACATGCGACAGAGCGACTCACATGCGACGGAGCGACTCACATGCGACGGAGCGTCTCGCATGCGACGGAGCGTCTCACATGCGACGGAGCGGCTCACATGCGACGTTGCGTCTCGCATGCGACGGAGCGTCTCGCATGCGACGGACCGTCTCACATGCGACGGAGCGGCTCACATGCGACGACGAGCGCGCGACTCACATGCGACGACGAGCGCGCGACTCACATGCGACGACGAGTGCGCGACTCACATGCGACGTTGGACATGTTGCCGATGAAGAGCTTGTTGGCATTCTCGAAGTTGGTCTCGAGCGACGTGGTGGACTTGAGACACAGCGCCAACACCGAATCCACTCCCGCCTGGCAGGGGAGACGGCGGGAGCGGCGGTGGGGAGGGGGGAAGGAGGGGGGACGGAAAAAGAATGGCGGGAGGACAGGAGGAGTGGGGGGAGGTGAGCAGACGTTAGTTGGTCTCGAGCGACGTGGTGGACTTGAGACACAGCGCCAACACCGAATCCACTCCCGCCTGGTCGGCGGTGATGTGGGGGGAGGAGGGGGAGGCGGAATGGGGACGACGGGGAGAGAACGAGCGGTGAGGGGAGGATGGTGGGGAGAGGAGGAGGAGAGGGGGAGGAGGGGGGGAGGAGGAGGGGGGGAGGAGGAGGAGGGGGGAGGGAAGGAGGGGGTGGAATAGCGCGCCAACTCCAAGTCCACTCCGCCTGCGAGCGCGCGCACGCATGCTCATATACGGACGCGCACGCGCACGCGTGGACGAGCGCGCAGAGATGGACGCGCGCCAACGTGCCCAGTTGCGCGGCTCGGAAGGATGACGGGTGACGGGGAGGGTAGTCGGATGGACAAGTGGATGGGCCGGAAGGAGGGAGGAGGACTTATTGGACGGGCGAGAAAAGGCGAATGTTGAGAGTCCTCACAACAGTTCTACAACACGATGAAAGGGACGGACGGAAAGTTGAACGGACGAGAACGCGGCGAAGAGAGGCCGAAAGGGAATGGTGGTGAAGCGACTAAAGAACACTTGGGTTGAACTGATTTACTGTTTTGAGGCGACTTAAAAGTCATGACACTTGAGTACACGGAGTCTCGAGACGCGACTAATGACAAAAGGCAAAGATTGGAGTGGCAGTGCTAAGGGGGAGGCTCATGGAACAAAGGAAAGAGTGACAGCTCCAACGAAGAATGACAGACGAAAGAAAGAGACTTGGCGCCAAGGTGCAATTCGTAAGCCTGCAGCAATCCGCAGGAAGTTGCACGGAGGGATACACGAGGGCGACGAATCTAAGAAATCTAAGAACTCACTCCGACTTTCGATTTGCGCAGCGCGGGGTTGCGCTGGCATTCCGAGTACGGCACGTTGTAAGTAGCGGCGGACATGTCAGTCTCGGCAGGCGCGAGGGGGGAGGCTAGTAGGAGAAGCGTCAGCGTCAGGACTAGGCCGAGAGAGGAGGGCACGCGTTGGTGTGGGGACGCATGGCGATTGTGTGGAGCCATGGCGGCCAAAGGAGTGAGTTGCGTTTGAGCGTTCTGCAAGAGCAGCACGCTAAGACGAGCGACAACCGATGAGAGACGACAGAGGAACTAGAAGAGACGAGGAACGGTGGAGGAGGACAGAGCTTGCTAATGATCAGTACCAATTTTGTCGATTCTCCAGCGCCAACGAAACCCGACGCGCAGTATAGCAGCAGAAGCAGACTCACCGCAAACTATCTTAGTACGTTAGTATGACTAGTTATTACGCACACAGTTACCCTAGCTCCTAATAGGCAGTTACTGACCGTACACAAACAAAATGGAGCACGAGAAAGACAAGCACGAGCGCAACGTGCGGGCGGGGTGAGAGCGAAAAAGAGTTTTTTCGGGTGTTGAGCGCTGCTCTGCTGGGTCTGTGGTGGTGCGCGCGGGGGCGGAATTGGGCGCGCGGACAATGTTTGTTTCATTGCGAGCCAGCCGCGGGGTCGGGGGAATATGCGGTATGTTGCGGTGGAGTGGAGTGAGAGGGGGGGAGGTAGCATGCGCGGAGAGAAGGGGAATTGCGGGCTGGATGACAGTTTCCTGCTCGTATGAACCTCTGAGTCCAGGTCACTAGGATGGTGGCTGGCGGAGGTGTGACTGTTTCTTTGGCCTGGCGGAGCACGGGAAGGACCGGAGGGGACAAGAAAGCGGCAGCGGGCTTGCGCCACAGAATTGAAGAGCAGAGAGTTCCGCGCAGGTGCTGCGCAGACGAGCCAGCTGGGGCAAGGCTGGGGGGACGGGTCACGGTGGGAGTAGGTTGACTGGATCTTTGTGGGAATGTGAGTTAGGGCGCACTCGTGATCTTGCTGATCAGGATCTGATCAGACAGGATCCCAAATCAATCCAAAACATGGACGAGAAAGACCCTGCATTGAGATGAAATGAACCCGGTTCAATTAATCCATACTGCTCGGAACAAAACGATGAAACATGCTCTATTGAATGGCTCGTCAGAAGGATCCCGTAGACGGGCAACCTGGGGTTCCTGAATTTTTTCCAGCCAGCCAACCATTTAGTGTTGCGCTCCTTTCTCCCAGAGGAACAAGACCGTCCCACAGTACACGACAAGATTCCCACCGAACATCACATCCCAAACCAACATCTCCAACCAACCACGCCCCCAACGCAATATCCCCGTAACTACTGTTGCGCTTACAGCAAAAGTTCAGTAGAGATTTCACAACATACAATGAGGAACTTACCTACTGCCTACAAATTAAGATCTATTGGGCCTATGAATCAGGTACTTCTAAATGAATGTTAAATGGGCTTAGGCGATCCAAGACCGCTCGCCAGCCCGACGAGCACACCTCTAGAAATAACAGCACGAGTACTTGCGCCAGTCGGGCTCCTAGAATACCCGACATAACTCTGACCTCGGCTGCTGCAACTACTACTGCTTCTACTGCTGCAGCAACTCCCACCATCCCACCCAGCTGCTCCACCTGCTCCACTCCCCTGCGATGATCTCCTAATCTCCACATCCACATCAACAATTTTCACAGCCACATTTCCATGTGGTGCCTTCTCTAGTGTTTTATGTGGTAGCTCGGTAATGGGCTCAGATGGCAGTCGAAGAGAAGCAGGCCTTTGACCGCCTCCTACCTTCTTAGTGGGGGACGCAGGCACAAGGGGAGCCGCACGGGCGAGCCTCACAGGGAGTGAGGGAGGGGGGACAGAGCTGCTGGGGGGTGCCACCATGAAAGGGCATTGCTGTGGTTGCGATGCCATCACTGCTGCTGTTGCAGCAGCAGTGCTGCTGCTTGTAGCAATGGTGGTGGTCATGGACGTGCTGCTGCTGCTGCTGGAGGCACTTGCACCTGCAGCTGTTGCACTAGCCTCTGCTGTGAATAAACAAGCAGGCATAGCAGCAGCAGCTGCTGCTCCCACTGCTGCTGTCACCTCCACCATTGCCGATGCAGCTGCACCTGCGCCCATACTGCTATCCCCATGCATAGCACCCACTCCCTCTGCCAAGACCCCCCTCACAACACCCTCTCCACCATCCTCCTCTTCAGACGCACCATCTCCCTCTGTATCAGCCTCCTCGGCCAGCATCTCTGCCTCAGCTGCAGCGGCAGCAGCAGCTTCAGCAGCAACTGCTTTCGCCTTGACTCGGGAGCTGGCAGCAGCAGCAGAGGCCATGGCTCGCAGGCGCAGGGCGAGCGGACGCACCTTGGCCAGAGCAGCAGTGGCAGCATCCAGGTTGCGATCTACCAGAGGCAGTGGGTCCGGCCACAGGGACAGGGCTTCACACACCCCTCCTGCCCTCACCTCATGCCTCGCCTCGTGCTTCACTTCATGCCTCAGCTCCCATCTCTCGTCCGTGCCATCAGCCCCCAATCCAAGATAGCCACTGCTACTGCTGCTGCTGCGACCACTGCTGCCGCCGCCGCTGCAACTACTGCTTCCACAGCTGATGCCACCACCGCAACCATTATCTTCTCCTTGTTCTTTCCCTGCTTCCTTGTCCTCCTCCCCCTTCACCACCACAAAAGGCTCAGCTTCGGCATCGGCATGATCTGCAGCAAGAGCACCACCCGCAGCCAGTGATTGCTCGGCCTCCAGTGCGACCTCTTCCAACACGCCGCTGCCACCCACACTATTCCTGCCCACCAACAATTCCTGCTCGCAATCAAGAGTCTCTCCTCTTGCCGTCCCTTTCCCGCCACAATCGTTTGCCTTCTCAACACCTTCCTCTTCTCGTTCTTGTTCCTCGTCCTCTTTTTCCGCCGGCGCTTGGCTCTCCCCCCTCTGCTCCTCCAGCTCTCCTACTCTCATCCCCGCTTTGTCCCCGCATAGTGCATCTGATTCTTCTGACCCTTCCCTCTCCGGTGGGACAGCCTCTCCCTCAACCACCTCCTCTTCACACTCTTCTTCCTCTACTCCACGGATGGAACACCCCTTCCCCCCACTCTCCCCTTCATTCTCATCTTCCCTCACTCCCTGGGCACCCTCTCCCTCGTCCACCTCACTCGCAATGCTTTTTTCACCAACAGGAGCAACACCATCACGAGAAGCAGCAGAAGCAGCTGTAAGAGAAGCACAGGACTCAATAGATGCAGCAGCAGCAGCATCATCATCAGCAACAGCAGCAACGCCACCTTCCCAACTCAGACGTTGCGTCCCTTCCATCGTACTCTCCCTGCCCTCCTCCCCTTGGTATCCACCCGTCCACACGCCATCATCCTCTCCCTTCTTCCCTACAGCATCCACCGTCCCTTGTGTTGCCTCCTCACCAATCCCACCAGCCACACTCGCCTCGCCAACCCCACGCACCTCGCCACCCTCATCCGCCCCAGCACCCGTGTCAGCAACGCGTTCCACGTGGCCCTCACAATTATTCCCCCCCGTGCCTGCGCTCACAACACCCTCCACACGCACGTCAGCACCGCTCAACACTCCTCCCCGCCTCTCAGCCCCCGTCAGAACCACATTCGCTTTCAGCACTGCGCCAGGGGCTCGCGCGCCCCAAGGGGGGCGCGCCTTGTCCGCGTCCCTCCCGCCTGCTCCCCCTTTGCCTCTACTACCACTGCCAGCACCTCCGTCCCGCCCGCTGCCGCTGCTATCGCGTGTCAAGCTCCCGCCAAAGTCACCTCCGCTACACTCCTTCCCGCCACCAGCGGTCGTACAACCATTCGTACGTTCAGCATCGCTAGCACTAATACCGCTGCTACAAGTAGCTTTAGTAGTTTTAAGAGGAAAAGAGGTGTGAGTCGTAATCGCGAGGCGGGCTCGTCGATTGCGGCGCCCTGTCGCATCGCCACCAGCAGCAGCAGTAGGCCTGGCAGATGCCAGCGCAGCAGTACGCGCCACCAGTAAACTCCTGTGGCCGACCCCGCCACCGCCGCCGCCGCCACCGCCTCCGCGACCACCGCTGGCAGTACCACGAGAGCTTTCGGAACGACTTCGATCACCCATTGAACAGCTGGGGGGGAAGCTGATGCGCCGGCTGCCGCCGCTACTCCCCACGCTTCTCCCCGCGCTTCTCTCTGCGCCTCTCCCCGTGTCAATTCTCTCCGAGACGCTCCCGCGTCCTCGTTTCGATACCAGCGCGAGGGAGGTGGGTCGAACGGGGTGGCGCACAGCGGGGAACGCGCCCGCGCAAGTCCACGACGCGGCGGATCTCGTTTCAGAAGCGGCGGAAGTTGTGGGGGATGTAACCGCGGATGGCGACTCGTTCGGCCATGAGGCAAGGCTGGATGGGTAGCTGCTAGCACCGTTAGCGCCATCTCCGCCGTTTACGCTGTTTGCGCCATTCCCGTCGCCGCCCGCCTCCGCGCTGCGCGACTCGGTGGACATTCCGTCCGCGGAGTCTGCGCTATTCTCCGACACCACAGAAGTTACCGCGCATTGGCTGATCGGTCCCAGTAAGTTGCTGCTTGCGCCCGTTGCGCCGTCCCCTTGTTTCCCGCCTGTCGCGCCACCCACTATCGTCGCAGACTCTCCCGCGCCTCCTCGTAGCTCTGCCCCTCTTCCCGCCGCCATTCCGGATCGCGTCCCCCCGCTCTCTCCCCCTCTTCCTCTCCCTCGCTCTCGCTCTCGACCAATCGTACCGTCACTGCCGCGCCCCATACCTCCTGGTCCCTCCTCGTTCCTCGTTCTTCTCCCTCTGCCTATCCCCTTTTCCCCCACGCAACCTCGCCCCCGACCAGTACCTACCGCCGCTCCCGCAACAGCGCCACCTCTTCCCCCTTGGCGGAGCTGCATCTTCAGCCCCTCCCGCAGGCTCCGCGCGTGCTCGCTTTCCGCGCGGTCCATCGACCACCGCCCGCGCTGTTGCTGCAGCTGCCTCTCAAAGTCCGCGTCCGCGCCAGCCCCCGCACCCCTTGGCGCAAGCTTTCTTGCGCCAGCAGCGTTGTTCCGCGCGCACGCCCGCTGCGTGGCGCTGGAATCACTTTGCGGGGGTGCAGTCAAGGTGGAAGCGTGCGGACTTTGGAATTCGCCAGCTAGGACTTTGGAGCGCGGCGGCGGCGGCGGCGGTACCACTATATATCCATCGCGGCGACTCACCATCGACGGCGCCGGCGACGGCGATGGCGACGGCACACTCGACGTGCCCGCGAAGCCGACTATTGAGGCACGGCGAAAGTCACGGCGAAAGTCACGGCGACCATCGTCGTCGCAGGAGCTCCCATCGTCATTATCGGAATCGCATCGAGCAGGAGTGCTGGGCAGCGACAAGTGCGCCGCATAGTGCGGTCGCGCCCTACGGGGAATCCCCGCTGACTCCAATCCGGCATCCGACCCCATTGCGGGGCTTTCCGCCCCAGACCCCGCCACCGCTACAGCCACCGCGCCCGTTCCCGCCATAGCCCCAGGCGCGCAAGATCGGTTTCCGCTCGCGCTCCACGTCCGTCGCTCGCGGAGCGCGGCGGGCAGCGGCAGCTGCGGCGCCGCGGCTGCCTGCGGCGCCGCGGCTGCCTGCGCCGCCGGCGGTTCCACTGCCGTCACAAATGCCGCCGCCGCCGCCACAATGTCCGTCGCACCCCCGTCCGCCCCACCAACGACGGCGGCGACGGCGGAGGCACTGGTCGTATACGAATCTTCTGGTTGTAACGGCGCCTCTCGCGGTGCGATCGTCGTCGTCGTCGTCCGCATCGTCGTTGTCGTCGTCCCCATCGCCGTCGTCATCGTCGTCGTTCTCAACGTCGTCGTCGTCGTCCCGATTGTCGTCGTCGTGGTTGTCGTCCGCATCGTCGTCGTAGTCAACGCGCCGTCGTCGTCGTATAGAGGTAGAGTTGCGCCGGCCACTTCGTCTCCGGCCGCCGCCGCCGCCGCTGCATCACCTGCTGACAAGGGACGGCAGAGCGCCCAGCCATCCCGGTCTCGCAAACCCTCATCATATTCCGGGCCACCGCTGCCGCTGCCGCTGCCGTCGCTGCTGCTCGTACGAGAGTTAATATCCGTTGCGCGGTCGACAAAGAACGACGGCTCCGACGTTTCTGCTGCTGCTGCTGCTACGGCGCTGGCGTCGGCGGCGGGGACGGCAGGATCGGCAGCAGGTGCTGGTTTGCGCAGCGGCGGAATCTGCGGCAGGACGAGGGCCCGCTTGAGCAGCTGATGCACGGAGGAGCGAAAGGACCGCGAGAACGAGCTCAGACGGTCCACGGCTGTGGCACTGCCACCAGCGCGGATGCTGCTACTGCTGAAGCTGCTGCTGCTAGTGCTGCTGTTGCTGCTTGCTGCCGGAATCTCCGCGTCCGACGCTACTACTGCAGCGACTGCTGAAGCTTCTGAAGCTGCCGCTGCTTCTACTGAAGCGAAAGCTGCCTCGGATGACGCCTCGGAGCGAGGCTGCGCTGACGGGACGGCGATTTTCGCATCCACCGAGGAATCCGCATCCGCGGTGCCGTCTACTGCCACCGCTGCCTCTCCGCCATCAGCGCTGCTATCCCCGCGCTCGGAAGAGCCCCCGCCGATCGTCTGGGTGGTGGCATTTTCTGCGGGTATACCTTCCGCAGCCGCAGCGGAGGCGGCGCCGGCAGAATTGTCAATGAGTTGCCAGCGACGCCTACTGATATTAGCAGCGTTGAATCCCGGCCCCGCGCCGGCGGCGGTGGTGCTGATAGTGGAGGCGGCGGCGTCCGCAGTTCTGCTTGGGGTGGCGGCCACGGCGGCGGGGATGCCGTCCCCCGATCTGGTGCGGCGCAGACTGGATTTCTTGCCTGACAACCAAGGGGTTGGGGGAGTGGAGAGGATGAGGTGGGGGTAAGACTAGCGGACAAGGGAGCGGGAGCTGTAGGGAGCAGGGGGGGTGTGGGGAAATCCAGGGAGGGTGGGAAGGGGGGGAGTGTGTCGGGGGAAGGGAGAGGGCGCGGAAGTGGGTGAAAGGCGAAAGCAATATCAATAAGTGCGCACCTAGCTTGCTCGGCGTCGAAAGCTGCGCTTGGTCACAGTGCGATGACGGTTGCGGATGTACGGAGGAGCTTGAGGACCGACGCTCAGTACCTGCACGCGTGGGATGAGGGGAGGAGCAGGCCGATGGTAGTGGCGAAGACGGCGACCATATGATGATGGCTCGAGCAACTGGCTCGTGAGCGTGAGGCACATACAGAAATCTAAACAGATATTGAAAAACAAAAACATACAAACAAAAACAAAGCCTTACTACTACCTCCCCCGACCCCCATCTCCCCCTCTCCTTTCCCACGAGTAGCACAACTTGTAGAAGCGTGATAACAGGCGAGTAGTCGACAAGTAGGTGGAATGTGGGGCTTTCCGTCGGAGAGAGGACGGGGACCATGAACACTCCCGTAGCATTCCTTTCAGAATACCTACTAATTGACGTCGATATACTACTAATCATGACTCAATCCTTGAGATTCTGACTGACGACTCAGAGTCGGCATGGACAGACTCAGAGCCAGTCCGACGGAGCGATACTCATAGTAGTGTCGCTCTATACTACGTTCTCATCCTCGACTCGGTGACCGGCAAACTAGAGCGATACTACTTCACTTGCCTCGCTGGTCAGTCCTCCACGCCATTAGCGTCGGCGCGCGAAGCTCTCGAAGCTCCTTGGCGCGCGCAATCTGTTCTTTGCGCTTCCGCGCGTAGTCTGACGGATCAAAGGTCCGGCTTACGGGAATCGTCATGCTTACAGCTAAGAGAATCGATAGCTGCCTAAAGGGAGAATATTACGAAGCCTTCTAAGAAGACCGCAAGTTGAGCAATCGTTTGGGAACAGCTTTCATTCCAGTTTTCGCGTAGCGGCAGACTGCTGAGAGGTTGTTTAGGCTGGCCATCCCTCGCAGAGTGGTAGCAGCTGGACATCAACATAATGGAAGGTTACGTGCAGAGGGAAGGAGGGTGCCTGTCCGCATCAACTCAACGACATTGTGACAGCGGCATGAGTCACCTCACCTCACATCAGTCCAGTGACCAGTGTCACCCTGTGGGCGTGGACCAGAGCTGTCGTTTCGTTTTGGCCCCCCCGGACAAATCAGGGGGCCCGGCATGTACGACCCTGTATTTAGCAGGGTCGGGGCGAATCTCGGCCCTTTAGGCTTCAGGGCTGAAATTTATTCCTCCCTGTAAATCAGGTTTGCCGCGGAAAATTCTGCAGCCTCAGTTCTACCACAAAGCTGACAGCTGCACTCCGCTAGTATCAAATTAGCTAGTTAGCAATTAAAAAAAAAACTAGTTAGCGTCATTCACTACGCACGCGTAGCAGACTTCCTCCTCTTCCAACTCTTAGCAAAGATCTGAGATGTGTTTTGCTGCTTGCTATGCCCATTCAGGCCTGAGGGTGCACAACATGACGGGGATCTGAGATGTGTTTTGCTGCTGCATGTTGGTTCATGCTACTGTCTGTGTGTCATGGGATGGGAGCGAGGTTGTAATTGGTACAAGTACCAGTTGTTGGCTGAGTTGAATCTGTGGTCCAGCCACGCAACTCCAAATTTGACAGGCTTGAATGCAATCAAAATAGAAACGGGGGGAGGGGGAATGGAGGAGTTTGGGGGGGGGAGGGGGGGGGGGAGGAGTGGGAGGGGAGTTCGAAAGACTTTGTTCCAGGGCTCGCCTAAAATCTACCCTTAACACTCCAGACCTAAGCCCGAAATCAGCCCTGTAATGAATCAGGGCCACTATTTTCTCAACCCATCAATTTCAGTTTTCAAGGGCAACCCATCCCTGGAATTCAAGGTCCAGCAGGGCAAACGCCCTGCAAGCGACAGGCCTGGCGTGGACGATGAGTAAATGCTGAATGTTGCACCCCGCATCGCACATTGCCAGGGATGGGGATGTACTGCGGCTCCATAGAAGACCATTCTCATTCGCCAGCTACCGTATGAACAATTGATGGGGCACCCTCTGGGGCTTGATTGCAAGGGGATGGGGCGAGAGGGGGGATGGGCGGATTGACTAATGGGGTGCCCTTAAGTGGAGGGGCATATGCATTTCTGTGTGGCACCGAGTGTAGCCCGTTCTTCCCGGGGGTGAAGGGGGTGCGAAAGTCAACATGCGGCTCGGGCGGGTTGGCAATGTCGAAATCAACGTGCAATGGGAAAGTTTGTTTTCGAGGCGCCACGAAAAAACCAAAGGCGTTGGGGTGCCAGAAGGGGGTTGCACATGGCGGGAACTTCAACGTGGTCCAGATGGTCGGAGTACAGAGGAACAAAAAACATCTGCCAAGAAAACATTTTTGGGTTGCGTAGCAACCCTTTATATTTGGTTTCACATTTTGGGGATATCATTCAAAGAGTGTTATTTACGCACTTTTTGGAGCACTCGTTTGAATGTTTTGAAACTGTGTTCAAACGGATGCCTCAAAGAGTGGATAAAAAACACTCTTGAATGAGATCCCCAAAACATGTAAGCACGTACGTATCATGTTGAAACCATGAACTTGCTCGACCGTCACAACCTCGTCGATAAATACGGCGGATTGTACGGCCGGACATAACATTCTGGCATCGACATGAACGAATGCAATTGTACAAATGAACAACAAGGTATGAGGTGGAGTGAATGCTTCAAAATGAATGTTAAAATGCATCATGCAGCAACAGAGGTTGATGGGGTCGTTGAAACAGCGAAAACACGCTGCCCCAAAGACGATTAACAACCTCTAATTGCATACATAACACATACTAACACCACACTTTGAAACACACATCCCACAAACACGAATGCAAACGCGCGTAAAACCCCACAGTGAAACAAACACAATGACAACACATAAACACACACACGCACAAACACACCCGCACCGCACACACATACATACACAAATAGGTTTGGGAGCAGACAAGCATAACAAAGAGTTGCAATAAGTTAATTATGTATCAATCACTGCTACCTTGTCCCCCCCCCCTTACTCCCCCTTTCTACCTTCCTTCCTCTCCCTCTACCATCGAAATCTCCTCCCACCCATTTCCACATTGTCTTCTCTCTCGATCCCTCCCTGCTCCCCACAACGCGTCTCGCACACCTTGCAAAACAAACAGGTCAAGCAGAAAATGAATTGTAGTCGGAAAACGGAGTGAACTATTCAATGACGAACACGCACTTGATTGTGAAATGGAACTTGAAAGAAATATGATAAGTACAAAAGATAACCGAGTTCGACGACTCACAAGCGTGGTTTGAAGCAAAGATCCCCTGGGGTCACGCACACCACGCTGGTGTGCAGCAAGGCTCCAGCGAGCAAGGTGCCTTGGTGCAACGAGCTGGGCATCGCCATGCTACAAGGTGCCAGAGAGTTGCAGCAAGGCACTGGCAGAGGAGCAAGCGGGCTGCCGTAACAAGGCATGAGCTCACTGCAGCAAGGCATGAGCTCACTGCAGCAAGGCGTGAGCTCACTGCAGCAAGGCATGAGCTCACTGCAGCAAGGCGTGAGCTCACTGCAGCAAGGCGTGAGCTCACTGCAGCAAGGCGTGAGCTCACTGCAGCAACGCGTGAGCTCACTGCAGCAAGGCGTGAGCTCACTGCAGCAACGCGTGAGCTCACTGCAGCAACGCGTGAGCTCACTGCAGCAAGGCGTGAGCTCACTGCAGCAAGGCGTGAGCTCACTGCAGCAACGCGTGAGCTCACTGCAGCAACGCGTGAGCTCACTGCAGCAACGCGTGAGCTCACTGCAGCAACGCGTGAGCTCACTGCAGCAAGGCGTGAGCTCACTGCAGCAAGGCGTGAGCTCACTGCAGCAAGGCGTGAGCTCACTGCAGCAACGCGTGAGCTCACTGCAGCAACGCGTGAGCTCACTGCAGCAACGCGTGAGCTCACTGCAGCAACGCGTGAGCTCACTGCAGCAAGGCGTGAGCTCACTGCAGCAAGGCGTGAGCTCACTGCAGCAAGGCGTGAGCTCACTGCAGCAACGCGTGAGCACACTGCAGCAACGCGTGAGCTCACTGCAGCAAGGCGTGAGCTCACTGCAGCAACGCGTGAGCTGACTGCAGCAAGGCGTGAGCTCACTGCAGCAACGCGTGAGCTCACTACAGCAACGCGTGAGCTCACTGCAGCAACGCGTGAGCTCACTGCAGCAACGCGTGAGCTCACTGCAGCAACGCGTGAGCTCACTGCAGCAAGGCGTGAGCTCACTGCAGCAACGCGTGAGCTCACTGCAGCAACGCGTGAGCTCACTGCAGCAAGGCGTGAGCTCAGTGCAGCAAGGCGTGAGCTCACTGCAGCAACGCGTGAGCTCACTGCAGCAAGGCGTGAGCTCACTGCAGCAAGGCGTGAGCTCACTGCAGCAAGGCGTGAGCTCACTGCAGCAAGGCGTGAGCTCACTGCAGCAACGCGTGAGCACACTGCAGCAACGCGTGAGCTCACTGCAGCAAGGCGTGAGCTCACTGCAGCAACGCGTGAGCTCACTGCAGCAACGCGTGAGCTCACTGCAGCAACGCGTGAGCTCACTGCAGCAAGGCGTGAGCTCACTGCAGCAAGGCGTGAGCTCACTGCAGCAAGGCGTGAGCTCACTGCAGCAAGGCGTGAGCTCACTGCAGCAAGGCGTGAGCTCACTGCAGCAAGGCGTGAGCTCACTGCAGCAACGCGTGAGCTCACTGCAGCAAGGCGTGAGCTCACTACAGCAAGGCGTGAGCTCACTGCAGCAACGCGTGAGCTCACTGCAGCAAGGCGTGAGCTCACTGCAGCAACGCGTGAGCTCACTGCAGCAAGGCGTGAGCTCACTGCAGCAAGGCGTGAGCTCACTGCAGCAAGGCGTGAGCTCACTGCAGCAACGCGTGAGCTCACTGCAGCAACGCGTGAGCTCACTGCAGCAACGCGTGAGCTCACTGCAGCAACGCGTGAGCTCACTGCAGCAACGCGTGAGCTCACTGCAGCAAGGCGTGAGCTCACTGCAGCAAGGCGTGAGCTCACTGCAGCAAGGCGTGAGCTCACTGCAGCAAGGCGTGAGCTCACTGCAGCAAGGCGTGAGCTCACTGCAGCAACGCGTGAGCTCACTGCAGCAAGGCGTGAGCTCACTGCAGCAAGGCGTGAGCTCACTGCAGCAAGGCGTGAGCTCACTGCAGCAAGGCGTGAGCTCACTGCAGCAACGCGTGAGCACACTGCAGCAACGCGTGAGCTCACTGCAGCAAGGCGTGAGCTCACTGCAGCAAGGCGTGAGCTCACTGCAGCAACGCGTGAGCTCACTGCAGCAACGCGTGAGCTCACTGCAGCAACGCGTGAGCTCACTGCAGCAAGGCGTGAGCTCACTGCAGCAAGGCGTGAGCTCACTGCAGCAAGGCGTGAGCTCACTGCAGCAACGCGTGAGCTCACTGCAGCAACGCGTGAGCTCACTGCAGCAACGTGTGAGCTCACTGCAGCAAGGCGTGAGCTCACTGCAGCAAGGCGTGAGCTCACTGCAGCAACGCGTGAGCTCACTGCAGCAACGCGTGAGCTCACTGCAGCAAGGCGTGAGCTCACTGCAGCAAGGCGTGAGCTCACTGCAGCAACGCGTGAGCTCACTGCAGCAACGCGTGAGCACACTGCAGCAACGCGTGAGCTCACTGCAGCAAGGCGTGAGCTCACTGCAGCAACGCGTGAGCTCACTGCAGCAACGCGTGAGCTCACTGCAGCAACGCGTGAGCTCACTGCAGCAAGGCGTGAGCTCACTGCAGCAAGGCGTGAGCTCACTGCAGCAAGGCGTGAGCTCACTGCAGCAAGGCGTGAGCTCACTGCAGCAACGCGTGAGCTCACTGCAGCAAGGCGTGAGCTCACTGCAGCAACGCGTGAGCTCACTGCAGCAACGCGTGAGCTCACTGCAGCAAGGCGTGAGCTCACTGCAGCAAGGCGTGAGCTCACTGCAGCAACGCGTGAGCTCACTGCAGCAACGCGTGAGCTCACTGCAGCAACGCGTGAGCTCACTGCAGCAACGCGTGAGCTCACTGCAGCAAGGCGTGAGCTCACTGCAGCAAGGCGTGAGCTCACTGCAGCAAGGCGTGAGCTCACTGCAGCAACGCGTGAGCTCACTGCAGCAACGCGTGAGCTCACTGCAGCAACGCGTGAGCTCACTGCAGCAACGCGTGAGCTCACTGCAGCAAGGCGTGAGCTCACTGCAGCAAGGCGTGAGCTCACTGCAGCAAGGCGTGAGCTCACTGCAGCAACGCGTGAGCACACTGCAGCAACGCGTGAGCTCACTGCAGCAAGGCGTGAGCTCACTGCAGCAACGCGTGAGCTGACTGCAGCAAGGCGTGAGCTCACTGCAGCAACGCGTGAGCTCACTACAGCAACGCGTGAGCTCACTGCAGCAACGCGTGAGCTCACTGCAGCAACGCGTGAGCTCACTGCAGCAACGCGTGAGCTCACTGCAGCAAGGCGTGAGCTCACTGCAGCAACGCGTGAGCTCACTGCAGCAACGCGTGAGCTCACTGCAGCAAGGCGTGAGCTCAGTGCAGCAAGGCGTGAGCTCACTGCAGCAACGCGTGAGCTCACTGCAGCAAGGCGTGAGCTCACTGCAGCAAGGCGTGAGCTCACTGCAGCAAGGCGTGAGCTCACTGCAGCAAGGCGTGAGCTCACTGCAGCAACGCGTGAGCACACTGCAGCAACGCGTGAGCTCACTGCAGCAAGGCGTGAGCTCACTGCAGCAACGCGTGAGCTCACTGCAGCAACGCGTGAGCTCACTGCAGCAACGCGTGAGCTCACTGCAGCAAGGCGTGAGCTCACTGCAGCAAGGCGTGAGCTCACTGCAGCAAGGCGTGAGCTCACTGCAGCAAGGCGTGAGCTCACTGCAGCAAGGCGTGAGCTCACTGCAGCAAGGCGTGAGCTCACTGCAGCAACGCGTGAGCTCACTGCAGCAAGGCGTGAGCTCACTACAGCAAGGCGTGAGCTCACTGCAGCAACGCGTGAGCTCACTGCAGCAAGGCGTGAGCTCACTGCAGCAACGCGTGAGCTCACTGCAGCAACGCGTGAGCTCACTGCAGCAAGGCGTGAGCTCACTGCAGCAAGGCGTGAGCTCACTGCAGCAAGGCGTGAGCTCACTGCAGCAACGCGTGAGCACACTGCAGCAACGCGTGAGCTCACTGCAGCAAGGCGTGAGCTCACTGCAGCAACGCGTGAGCTGACTGCAGCAAGGCGTGAGCTCACTGCAGCAACGCGTGAGCTCACTACAGCAACGCGTGAGCTCACTGCAGCAACGCGTGAGCTCACTGCAGCAACGCGTGAGCTCACTGCAGCAACGCGTGAGCTCACTGCAGCAAGGCGTGAGCTCACTGCAGCAACGCGTGAGCTCACTGCAGCAACGCGTGAGCTCACTGCAGCAAGGCGTGAGCTCAGTGCAGCAAGGCGTGAGCTCACTGCAGCAACGCGTGAGCTCACTGCAGCAAGGCGTGAGCTCACTGCAGCAAGGCGTGAGCTCACTGCAGCAAGGCGTGAGCTCACTGCAGCAAGGCGTGAGCTCACTGCAGCAACGCGTGAGCACACTGCAGCAACGCGTGAGCTCACTGCAGCAAGGCGTGAGCTCACTGCAGCAACGCGTGAGCTCACTGCAGCAACGCGTGAGCTCACTGCAGCAACGCGTGAGCTCACTGCAGCAAGGCGTGAGCTCACTGCAGCAAGGCGTGAGCTCACTGCAGCAAGGCGTGAGCTCACTGCAGCAAGGCGTGAGCTCACTGCAGCAAGGCGTGAGCTCACTGCAGCAAGGCGTGAGCTCACTGCAGCAACGCGTGAGCTCACTGCAGCAAGGCGTGAGCTCACTACAGCAAGGCGTGAGCTCACTGCAGCAACGCGTGAGCTCACTGCAGCAAGGCGTGAGCTCACTGCAGCAACGCGTGAGCTCACTGCAGCAAGGCGTGAGCTCACTGCAGCAAGGCGTGAGCTCACTGCAGCAACGCGTGAGCTCACTGCAGCAACGCGTGAGCACACTGCAGCAACGCGTGAGCTCACTGCAGCAACGCGTGAGCTCACTGCAGCAACGCGTGAGCTCACTGCAGCAACGCGTGAGCTCACTGGAGCAAGGCGTGAGCTCACTGGAGCAAGGCGTGCGCAATAATTTGCCAGCGCGCAGCGCTGCAAGGCCGCTGCAGGAATTCGCCAGCGCACTGCCGCAACAAGCAGCGCACAAGCCACCAGCGCGCGGCACGCTGCAAGGTGCCAGCGAGCTAATCGCCAGCGCATTAGGCGCCAGCGCGCTAGGCGCCAGCGCCTTAGAAGCCAGCGCGCTCGGCGCCAGCGCGATAGGCGCCAGCGCGCTAGGCGCCAGCGCGCTAGGCGCCAGCGCGCTAGACGCCAGCGCGTTAGGCGCCAGCCGCTAGGCGCCAGCGCGCTAGGCGCCAGCGCGCTAGACGCCAGAGCACAAGGCGCCAGCGCCTTAGGCGCCAGGCGCTAGGCGCCAGCGCGCTAGGCGCCAGCGCGCTAGGCGCCAGCGCGCTAGGCGCGAGCGCGTTAGACGCCAGCGCGCTAGGCGCCAGCGCGTTAGACGCCAGCGCGCTAGGCGCCAGCGCGCTAGGCGCCAGCGCGCTAGGCGCCAGCGCCTTAGGCGCCAGGGCCTTAGGCGTTAGCGCGCTAGGCGCCAGCGCGTTAGACGCCAGCACGCTAGGCGCCAGCGCGCTAGGCGTCAGCGCGCTAGGCGCCAGCGCGTTAGGCACCAGCGCGCTAGGCGCCAGCGCATTAGGCGACCAAAGAGGAGAGCAATGGGAGTGTAATGCTAAGAAATCTTGGCATAGAGAACTCACGAAGAAAGTAGAAAACCTAAGCAAAGGAGGGAGGTAAAAAGGTCCGAGAAACGTCTACGCACCTGAGACAACGGTGAAAACAACGCGAGGTCGTTCAGCAACACGCGCTCACGCTCGTGCACCCACCAGAGGCGACGACGGGAAGGGAGGGAGAGGCGACGGCGAGGAGGAAGGGAGCGGCTATGACGGGGCGGGAGGGAGAGGCCATGGCGGGATGGGAGGGAGAGGCGACGGCGGTTGGGAGGAGGGAGAGGCGCTGGCGGGATGGGAGGGAGAGGATACTGGGATTGGAGAAAACGGGATAGCTATGTAGTCACAAGAACCAAGAACCAAGAACTCACCAAGAACCAAAATCAAGAACCAAGAACCAAGAACCAAGAAGAGAGGAGCGTCAAATTGGAGTTAAGTGTGAAAGGAAAAAATACAGTTGTTTCTCGTTAGAATAGTGTGTAATGTATGGGGCAGATTCGATTCACATTGTTAAGGTGATTGTATTGTTAGGGCAGAATAAACTTGGCATGGACAATAATTCATTTAGGTGTATATGTAGAAACATGAGCAAGATACTAATTTGAAAGATGTGTCACGTAAAACACACGCATAACTACGTTATCAAACTACAGCTGAAAACAACGAACCCACTATAGTAATTGGATGGTGCAATATAGTAAGATGGAGCTAAAACAAAATGTTTATTATAATAAAAAATATCATCACTGTCCAAATCGTTGCCTTTTAATACTAGACAAGCGTACAAACATGTACTTAATTATACTTTTCTCTAATATGTCTTCTCCATTAGTATAATAAATAATGTTCTTTCATATGTTTCTTATACCACTAGAAACAACTCTACGCAACCCTTACGACGTTCATCGTCGAGCCTTGTTTTTTGTTAAAACGAGCTGGACTATATGAAATACCTTTTTCTATTTAACATGTATTTTGTTCTCTAGCTTAATAGGACAAAAGTGTCAGAACATTATATAACTTATACTTTTGTGTAGGCTGTAGTGGGGTATCCCATAAGGGGTACAACCCAATTAGGGTTAGTACTTGTACCCACTTCATTCATAGTCCATTCATTCTCGTTTCTTCTCATGGTATCGAGCAGGTTCCCTTACGGGAACGATTCCTAGGGCCCACCACTAGGAACCTTTTTTTTTCTGCCCGGAGCGCACTCCGCTTAGGCCCGAGTCGCGCCCCGTGCCCTCTCCCTTCTGTCGCGCCGCCCGGTGCGGCCCGTCACGCCCTAGCGGCCCGTCGCCACCCTACGCTGCCCGGCGCCACCCTTCGCGGCCCGGCGCCGCCCTCACGCCGCCCTCGCGCCGCCCCTCCCGGCCCGACGACGCCCTCGCGCCGCCCGTCCCGGCCCCGCGCCGCCTGTCCCGGCCCGTCGCCGCCCTCATCGGCCCTCGCGCCGCCAGTTCCGGCCCGTCGCCGCACGGCCCGTCGCCTCCCTTAGCGGCGTCGCGTGCCGCCCTTACCTGCGGCCCTACTCGCCGCCCTACCTGCGGCCCACCCGCCGCCCTACCTGCGGCCCACCTGCCGCCCTACCTGCGGCCCACCTGCCGCCCTACCTGCAGCCCACCCGCCGCCTACCTGCGGCCCACCTGCCGCTCTACCTGCGGCCCACCCGCCGCCTACCTGCGGCCCGCCCGCCGCCCTACCTGCGGCCCACCCGCCGCCCTACCTGCGGCCCACCCGCTGCCCTACCTACGGCCCACCCGCCGCCCTACCTGCGGCCCACCCGCCGCCCTACCTGCGGCCCACCCGCCGCCCTACCTGCGGCCCACCCGTCGCCCTACCTACGACCGCCGCGCCACCCTGAACCAGCGCCACCGAGCCGCCCAGCGGCAGAACCACCGAGCCGCCCGGCCGCCGAGTCGCCCAGCAGCAGAGCCGCCGAGCCGCCGAGCAGCCGAGCCCCCGAGCCGCCGAGCTGCCGAGCAGCCGATCCGCCGAGCCGCCCAGCAGCCGAGCACTTGAGCCGCAGAGCCGCCCAGCCGCAGAGCCGCCGAGCACCCGAGCCGCCCAGCAGCCGAGCCGCCGAGCCGCTGAGCTGCCCTACTTCCGGACCGCCCGAGCTGCCCAGTCTGGTGAGCACAGCGCCTTTTTCACTACACTGCCCTCACCCTACTGTTTGCACTCCTAGTCGTCTATCGTCATGGCTACCCCTAGTGTCCTCGCTTTTGACGCTGAGGGTCGGGCCATTGACTTTGAGGTCTGGGTAGACGACCTGCAGCTGTTCTTACAAGACGATAGGGCAGACGGCCTCTCTCTCTTTGACCTTACCTCTAGCGCTTCCCCTGCCCCTGCTGCTGATGTTGACGCCACTGTTCGCTCCCAGTGGGCCACGCGTGACGCTGCTGCACGTCTTGCTGTGCGTCGCCACCTCCCTACCTCCGAGCGTGCGCACTTTAGTCAGTACAAGAGTGCTCAGACCTTGTACGACGCTGTAGTCGCACGCTACTCCTCCCCTGCCACTGCTGCACTGAGCCGTCTCATGCTACCGTACCTCTTTCCTGACCTTGCTGCCTTTCCCACCGTAGCTGACCTCATTACCCACCTCCGCACTAGTGACACTCGCTACCGCGCTGAACTTCCTGCTGACTTCTGCGCCAAGAACCCCCCCCCCCATGTACATCACTCTCTACTACATAGTCACTCGCCTCCCTGACTCCCTTCGAGTCGTCAGGGACCACTTTTTCTTGGTCTGTCCCACCACCCTCACTGTTGACCTCCTCGAGAAGGCCCTCATCGCGATAGAGAAGAGCATAGTCGCTGTAGGAGCCTCTCGAGGTGACCCGCGCACCCCCATC
Source organism: Closterium sp. NIES-65 (assembly GCA_948144175.1). Classification (NCBI taxonomy): domain Eukaryota; kingdom Viridiplantae; phylum Streptophyta; class Zygnematophyceae; order Desmidiales; family Closteriaceae; genus Closterium; species Closterium sp. NIES-65. The sequence continues at coordinate 1,958,509 of CANXME010002591.1, read as the reverse complement.
TTTGAGGGGTGTTCCCCCTCCCCTCTGCTGCCCTCTGTCGCCTCTGCTGCTGCGGCCGACCTCCTTGGTCTTGAGTCGGTCGGTGCGGCGTCTGCCCCTAGCGGGAGACGCCGCCCTGGCAAGGGCAAGGGGGGCAAGGGTGCTGGAGGAGCGAGCGGGGGCGGTGGAGGTGGAGGTGGAGGCGGTGGGGGGAGTGGGGGTGGCAGTGGGAGTGGCGGTGAGAGTGGAGGGGTCGGTGGCGGCAGTGGAGGCGGAGGCGGCGGCGGCGATGGCGGTGGGAGCAGAGGTGGCGGAGGTGGCGGCGGTGGAGGAGGCGGCGGAGGCGGCGGCAGTAGCGGAGGCGGCGGTGGCGGCGGTGGCGGCGGAGGCGGAGGGAGTGGCGGTGCAGCTGGTCGCGGGTCTTCGCAGAGGACTGGCTCCGGTGGTGGCTCCCGCCAGCAGCAGCAGCGCGGTCGTGAGACCCTGTCCCCTCAGCAACTCCGTGACTGGTACACTGCACGCCAGCGGGGTGGGGGTTTTGGTCCGTGCACCTACGTCCTGCGCACCGGCGACCGTGCGGGTGAGCAGTGTGGGGGTGCGCACCCCACCTAGCGCTGCTTTGGCCGCCTGATGGACGCGTGGCGTCACCAGTTCCTGGAGGCCTCAGAGATCCCTCGCTGGGGCGAGCTGTATAGGGCGGGTGTTGCCATCTATGATCTTGACTTTGATGCTATTCTCTCTGCCATGTATGCTGTGTATATTAGTGATGAGGGTGACTGTTACCGGTGTTTCCCGCCCGATCCGGGCATTGAGACTGCTGCTCAAGGTACTGGTGAGGCTGCTGCCCTAGGTGCTTGCGACGCTGCTGCTCTAGGTGCTAGTGTGTCTGCGTCCTCAGGTACTGGTGAGTCTGCGCTCTCAGGTACTACGTCGGCTTCGGCCTCCCTCACCTTCACCCTTGACTCTGGGGCGTCTCGCTCCTTCTTTCGGGACCACACCACACTCACGCCGCTTAGTCGGCCAGTTGCGGTGTCTCTGGCTGACCCCTCTTGGGGTCCTGTACTGTCTCGCTTCTCCACAGTCCTCCCGTGTCCGGCGGCTCCCTCTGGCACCCTATCTGGTCTCTACCTCCCCTCGTTCTCGACGAACCTGGTGAGTGCTGCTGACCTACAGGATGCGGGTGTCCACCAGTTCACTCCTGCACGTCAGAGGGTGACGCACTACACGGAGGCTAGCACAGGCCGACACCTGGCTATGTTTACCCGTCAGCTGGGGTCGAGCCTGTACACACTGACCACTGCGTCTCCTCCCGTTGCTGAGTCTGGTAGGGTCGCTACGTCGGGTCAGGTGTTTGCTGCAGCGTCCAGGTCTGGTCCTGAGTCTGCCCCCTGTTCGTGCCGTCTCCTGTCTCACGAGACTCTCCTCTGGCACCACCGCCTTGGTCACCCCTCTCTGCTTCGGCTCAGAGGCATGGCCTCCCGTCTTCTTGTGTCTGGTCTCCCCCGGTCCCTCCCTCCCCTTCCTCAGGGCCCTGGCCCTACCTATGTCCCCTGTGTCGAGGGGCGCCAGCGTGCTGCCCCTCACTTCTCCCAGTTTCCTCCGACAGAGGCCCCGTTGCAGACGCTTCACATGGACGTGTGGGGCCCAGCCCGCGTCCGTGGACAGGGTCACGAGCGCTACTTCCTGCTCGTTGTTGACGACTTCTCGCGTTACACCGCAGTCTTCCCCTTGCGCAGCAAGGGTGATGTCACTGCGGTGCTGATCGACTGGATCCGCGCAGCTCGTCTCCAGCTCAGGCAGAGCTTTGGCTCGAACTTTCCTGTTCTGCGTCTGCACTCGGACAGAGGCGGAGAGTTTTCCTCTGACCTTCTGAGAGCCTACTGTCGCGTACAAGGCATCCGTCAGACCTTCACGCTTCCGGACTCCCCGCAGCAAAATGGGATTGCTGAGCGCCGCATTGGCATGGTCATGGACGTCGCTCGTACGTCTATGATGCATGCGGCTGCCCCCCATTTTCTGTGGCCGTTTGCGGTGAGGTACGCGGCGCATCAGATCAACCTCCACCCCAGGGTTTCCAGGCCGGAGACCTCCCTAGCCTTGCTGTGGACGGGGAAGGTTGGCGATGCGTCGGCGTTCCGGGTCTGGGGATCTCGGGCGTTTGTCCGCGACTTGTCTGCGGACAAGCTGTCCCCTCGTGCTGCTCCTTGCGTCTTCCTCGGGTTTCCCCCTGACGTGCCTGGGTGGCAGTTCTACCACCCCACCTCTCGACGTGTTCTGTCCTCCCAGGACGTCACGTTTGACGAGTCGGTCCTCTACTACCGCCTCTTCCCCTACCGCACTCCGTCCCTCCCCCCACCCCCGCTCTTCCATGTACCAGGTCCCCCCCAGGTAGACCCCCTCCCCCCTCAGGGTCCCGCCCCTTCAGGTGTGTCCCAGGTAGACGCAGTCGAGCCTGTCGAGGTCACTGGAGACTCTGGTGCTGCTGAGGGTGCTGAGCCTGGGGGTGCTGAGCCTGGGGGTGCTGGACGTGGGGGTGCGGAGCCTAGGGGTGCTGAGCCTGGGGGTGCTGTGCCTGGGGGTGCTACGTCTGGGGGTGCTGAGCCTGGGGTTGCTACGTCTTGGGGTGCTGAGCCTGGGGGTGCTGAGCCTGGGGGTGCTGAGCCGGGGGGTGCTACGCCTGGGGGTGCTGAGCCTGGGGGTGCTGAGCCTGGAGGTGCTCCGCCTGGAGGTTCTCCGGGTGCTTCGTCTCGGCGGGAACCACCCTCTCCACAGGAGCTGGGCGAGTGGTTTGCCTGGCGTTGGCGCCGTACTGCTGGTGCTGGAGGTCCTTCGGCTGCTTAGGGTGCTGCGGTCGCGGGTCCCGGAGGTGCTCGTACTAGGAGTACTGGAGCTGGTGGGCCTGCGGGTTCGACTGTGGCTGGTGCTGCTGAGGGTGTTGGCGCTGAGACTACCGCTGGCGGTCCTGCTGGGGGTGCTCCTGGTGCTGCTGGAGGTTCTGGAGCTGCTGGAGGTGCTGCTGGAGCGGGTGCTCCTGCTGAGGGTACTGGTGCTGTCCCTGCTGCTTCTGGCGTCGCCACGCGGCCTCGACCGTACTTCGTTCCACTCCTGCAGCAGGTTCTTGGTCTTCCACCTTCTACTGGTCCTCCTCCTCCCTTAGAGTGTCCACAGCCTGTCCTGTCACAGTTACAGTTGCAGCCTACCTCCCCTTTGCCTGCTCCTTCTCCCTACACTGGTCCTACTGGAGGTCTTGCTGAGCATCGTGAGCCTGCGTCCCGCCCTGCGTTGCCTGTCCGTGCTGCTCGCACTAGTGGTCGCGGTTCGCGTCAGCGTCCTCCTCCTGTCCCTGGCACGCACCGGATGTCTCTGCGTCCGTCCACCGCTCCTCTACGTGCCCCTTTGCCTTCTCCTCCTGAGTCCTCTCTTCCTACTCTTGCCGACCCGGAGTCGGACTCTCTTCGTGCTGCCAGTCCTACTGTCACGCGTCTCCTTGCTACTGTCATCACTGACCCTTCCTTTGAGTCCACTGCTGCGTCTGCCCTAGTTGCTGAGCTCGTCGACTTTGCTGCTCGCTGTCGCCTAGACTACGCTGCTAGTCTTGTCGCTGAGTCTGAGTCTGTCTGTTTTCCGTCTGTCGGGGGTGAGTGTGCCCGTGGCACGGACGTCCTTGAGGACAGGCAGGAGGAGTTCCAGTGTCTGGCAGCTGCTTCACCTCATCTCGTGTCCGTACTGCTTACCCCTGATGGAGACCCGGATGCACTTGACATCCCGAATCCGCGCTCCTACGCGGAGGCGATAGAGGGTCCCTACTCCTCTCAGTGGCAGGCACCTATGGATGCAGAGATGGCTTCCTGGAAGTCCACAAGCACCTACGTTGACGCTGTCCCCCCTCCTGGGGCGAACATCGTCAGTGGCATGTGGATCTTCAGGGTGAAGCGGCCGCCAGGTTCTCCGCCTGTCTTCAAGGCGCGTTACGTGGCTCGTGGCTTCAGTGAGCAGCAGGGAGTTGACTACTTTTAGACCTTCTCCCCCACCCCGAAGATGACCACTCTTCGGGTACTGCTGCACGTTGCTGCTCACCGTGACTACGAGCTGCACTCTCTCGACTTCAGCACAGCTTTCTTGCAGGGCAGCCTGCACGAGGAGATCTGGCTGCGCCGCCCACCTGGCTTCACTGGGTATTTCCCTCCTAGTACCCAGTGGAGTCTCCGGCGGCCAGTCTACGGTCTCCGCCAGGCGCCACGTAAGTGGCACGACACACTGAGGACTACACTTGCGGCTCTTGGGTTTGCTCCTTCTACTGCCGACCCGTCGCTGTTTCTGCGCACCGACACCTCTCTGCCGCCGTTCTACATCCTCGTGTACGTCGACGACTTGGTCTTTGCCTCAGGTGACACTGCTGGACTCGCCTACGTGAAGTCCGAGCTGCAGAAGAGACACACGTGCACTGACCAGGGTGAACTGCGCAGCTACCTTGGCTTGCAGATCACCCGGGACAGAGCACGCCGCACCATTACCCTGACTCAGTCACACATGGTGCAGCAGGTCCTTCAGCGCTTCAGCTTCACGTACTCCTCGCCTCAGGCCACTCCTATGCCTACTCGCCACTCACTCTCAGCTCTGCCTTCGGATGAGTCCGTAGAGTCGAGTGGCCCGTATCCAGAGCTTGTTGGCTGCCTCATGTACCTGATGACCTGCACACGACCTGACCTTGCATACCCTCTTAGCATTCTTGCACGCTATGTTGCTCCTAGGAGACACCGACCAGAGCACATGGCTGCAGCGAAGAGGGTGTTGCGCTACTTGTGCAGTACGTCGGGCATGGGGCTAGTGCTTGGAGGGCGGAGTCCAGTGGTCCTCACTGGGCACGGAGACGCTTCTTGGGCTGACGACCAGGCTACGCAGCGGTCGTCACAGGGTTACACCTTCAGCCTTGGTTCCGGCTCTGTTTCGTGGCGGGCTACTCGCTCGTCTTCTGTTCTCGGCTCCAGTTGTGAGGCTGAGATCTACGCAGGGGCCATGGCTGCACAGGAGCTTCGCTGGCTCACCTACCTGCTGACCGACCTTGGAGAGCCGCCTCGTTCTCCTCCAGTCCTGTACGTAGACAACAAGGCCATGCTGGCCTTGTGTCGAGAGCAGAGACTGGAGCACAGAACAAAGCACATTGCTCTTCGCTACTTCCTTGCTCGTGCGCTGCGTAGCCTGGTCGTCAGCCCAAGAAGAGTCCGCGTGCCCAGTGAGAACCACTGGACTCCGCCCTCCAAGCACTAGCCCCATGCCCGACGTACTGCACAAGTAGCGCAACACCCTCTTCGCTACAGCCATGTGCTCTGGTCTGTGTCTCCCAAGAGCAACATAGCGTGCAAGAATGCTAAGAGGGTATGCAAGGTCAGGTCGTGTGCAGGTCATCAGGTACATGAGGCAGCCAACAAGCTCTGGGTATGGGCCACTCGACTCTACGGACTCATCCAAAGGAAGAGCTGAGAGTGAGTGGCGAGTAGACAGAGGAGTGGCATGAGGCGAGGAGTACATGAAGCCGAAGCGCTGAAGGACCTGCTGCACCATGTGTGACTGAGTCATGGTAATGGTACGGCGTGCTCTGTCCCGGGTGATCTGCAAGCCAAGGTAGCTACGCAGTTCACCCAGGTCTCTGCACGTGTGTCTCTTCTGCAGCTCCGACTTCACGTAGGCGAGTCCAGCAGTGTCAGTTGTGGCAAAGACCATGTCGTCGACGTACATGAGGATGTAGAACGGCGGCAGAGAGGTGTCGGTGCGCAGAAACAGCGACGGGTCAGCAGTAGAAGGAGCAAACCCAAGAGCCGCAAGCGTGGTCCTCAGTGTGTCGTGCCACTCACGTGGCGCCTGGCGGAGACCGTAGACTGGCCGCCGGAGACTCCATTGGGTACCAGGAGGGAAAGACCCAGTGAAGCCAGGTGGGCGGCGCAGCCAGATCTCCTCGTGCAGGCTGCCCTGCAAGAAAGCTGTGCTGAAGTCAAGAGAGTGCAGCTCGTAGTCACGGTGAGCAGCAACGTGCAGCAGTACCCGAAGAGTGGTCATCTTCGGGGTGGGAGAGAAGGTCTGAAAGTAGTCAGCTCCCTGCCGCTGACTGAAGCCACGAGCCACGTAACGCGCCTTGAAGACAGGCGGAGAACCTGGCGGCCGCTTCACCCTAAAGATCCACATGCCACTGACGATGTTCGCCCCACGCGGGGGGACAGCGTCAACGTAGGTGCCTGTGGACTTCCAGAAAGCCATCTCTGCATCCATAGCTGCCTGCCACTGAGAGGAGTAGGGACCCTCTATCGCCTCCGCGTAAGAGCGCGGAGTCGGGATGTCAAGTGCATCCGGGTCTCCCTCAGGGGTAAGTAGTACGGACACGAGATGAGGTGAAGAAGCTGCCAGACACTGGAACTCCTCCTGCCTGTCCTCAAGGACGTCCGTGCCAAGAGCACACTCACCCCCGACGCACGGAGGACAGACAGACTCAGACTCAGCGACAAGACTAGCAGCGTAGTCTAAGCGACAGCGAGCAGCAAAGTCGACGAGCTCAGCAACTAGGGCAGACGCAGCAGTAGACTCAAAAGAAGGGTCAGTGACGACAGTAGCAAGGAGACGCGTGAGAGTAGGACTGGCAGCACGAAGAGAGTCTGACTCCGGGTCGGCAAGAGTAGGAAGAGAGGACTCAGGAGGAGAAGGCAAAGGGGCACGTAGAGGAGCAGTGGACGGACGCAGAGACATCCGGTGCGTGCCAGGGACAGGAGGAGGACGCTGAAGCGAACTGCGACCACTAGTGCGAGCAGCACGGACAGGCAACGCAGGGCGGGACGCAGGCTCACGACGCTCAGCAAGACCTCCAGTAGGACCAGTGTAAGGAGAAGGAGCAGGCAAAGGGGAGGAAGGCCGCAACTGTAACTGTGACGGGACAGGCTGTGGACACTCTAAGGGAGGAGGAGGACCAGTAGAAGGTGGAAGACCAAGAACCTGCTGTAGGAGTGGAACAAAGTACGATCGAGGCTGCGTGGCGACTCCAGAAGCAGCAGGGACTCCACTGGTGACTCGCTGACTCGCAGGAGTGAACTGGTGAACCCCCGCATCCTGCAGGTCAGCACCACTCACCAAGTTCGTAGAGAACGAGGGGAGGTAAAGACCTGACAGGGTGCCAGAGGGGGCCGCCGGACACGGGAGGACAGTGGAGAAGTGAGCAAGGACAGGGTCCCCAGAGGGGTCTGCCAGAGAGACTGCAACTGGCCGACCAAGCGGCGTGAGTGTGGTGCGGTCTCGAAAGGAGCGGGAAGCCCCCGAGTCAAGGGTGAAGGTGTGAGAGGCCGGAGCCGACGCGGTACCTGAGAGAGCAGACTCACTAGCACCTAGAGCAGCAGCTGCACCTGTACCTGGAGCAGGAGACACACTAGCACCCAGAGCAGCAGCTGCACTAGTCGCTAGCGCAGCAGGCTCTATACCCGGGTCAGGCGGTACGCACAGGTGACCGGCACGGTCAGCACTAGTAGGCAATGCATACATGGCAGTGAGAATAGCATCATAGTCAAGAGCAAAGATATCCACCCTCTGCCTAAGCAACTCCACCCAGTCGGGGAGCTCAGCCTCGTCGCCAAACTCGGTACGCCAGGTGTTGCTCAGACGGGCGAAGCAGCGGGACGGTGTGTGACTAGGCGTCCCACAAGGCTGACCAGTCCGAGCACCAGTGCGAATCACGTAAGAGCAGCGAACAGAACTGAGAGACCCTCTACTCTGAGCGTACCACTCACGAAGCTGCTGGGGCGTGAGAGACGCGCGTGGGCGTCGCTGGAGCTGCATCTGGCCGCCGCCAGTAGAAGCAGGAGCAGGAGTAGCAGCAGTAAGGCAGGCAGCCAAGCAAGCAGCAGGCAGCGCGCTAGTAAGGCAGGGGCTCACCAGTGGTGGGAAGAGCAGGCTCGACGGCTCGGCGTCACGGCGGCACTGGAGCAACTGCGGCTCGGCGGCTCGGGCGACTCGGGCGGCTCGGCTGCTCGGGCGACTCGGGCGGCTCGGCGGTACGGCTGCTCGGCAGCAACTGCAGCTCGGCGACCCGGCGGCTCGGGCGGCTGAGGCAGCGCTGCGACTCGGGCGGCTCGGGCGGCTTAGGTGGAAGGGCGGCTAGGACGCTGGGCTGCTCAGCGGCTCGGCTGCTGGGCTGCTCGGTGGCGCGGCTGCGGTTCAGCTGCAGGGCTGGTCGGCGGCTCGGCTGCGGCAGCAAGGGACGGGCCGGGACAGGCGGCGCACGGGCGGCGAAGAGCCGGGACAGGCGGCGTGGGGGCCGGGGCAAGTACCGCACGGGCGGCGTGGGGGCCGGGACGACAGTGCGCGGCCGGGACGGGCAGCGCACGGGCGTCGACGGGCTGGGGCAGCGGCGCGCGGCCGGGACGGGTGGCGCATGGGTGTCGACGGGCCGGGGCAGCTTGGGGCTGGGACGGCGGCGCACGGGCAGCGTGGGGCCGGGACGGCGGCGCGCGGCGGGGATGGGCGGCGCGCAGTCGGCGTGGGGCCGTGACGGAGGCGAGGGGCCGGGACGGGCGGCGCGTGGGCGTCCAAGGGCCGGGACGGGCGGCGCGCGGGCGTCTAAGGGCCGGGACGGGCGGCTAAAAAGGGGGGGGGGGGGGGGGGGGGGGGCACTAGGGGCCGAGAGAGAGGGGTCGCGTCGACCGAGGCGGGGCGCGCGCCAAAAAGAAAATCGCCGCGCGCCTAGGTCGCACGCCGCGGGGCGTGCGACATATCGAGTAGCAGCGGAAGCAGTAGTAGGGCCTTAGGAACAGTTCCCACGAGGGAACCTGCTCGATACCATGTGAGAATTGAAACGAGAATGAATGAACTATGAATGAAGTGAGTACATATAGGAAACCCTAATTGGGTTGTACCCCCTATGGGATACCCCACTATAGCCTACACAACAGCAGAAGCTATATAATGTTCTGACATCCTCGATGCCAGATTCATCCCTTCACGGACTTGTGAATTCTTACATCGGACTTGATTGTGAAGTATGACCGGTACGCTGATGGTATATAAATAATGGCGCGCGTCTTTTGGTGTAGATTGACAGAGTTCGAGCCAAACACCGTTTTGTGCCGTGGCGACACGTCTCACTACTGTATCCTACCGTCTACAACCTTTTTAGAATGTTGTTATAACCGAAGGATTATTGTAATGACCTTGTTGATAAAGTTGAAGAACAAGAAAATTTGGAACAAAAGAGTACATGAATATAAACAGCAATCCTAACTAGCCATGTAGTCTCAGGGGTACATTCCCTTATTAACTGAATTACATTGCTACAGTAACAACGACTACTGCCATTCTCGACAATTACCACGTTGCATCTCGTAACTACCACGTGCGGTTACTGGGCAGTCAAGGGTCATGACCGTTGACTGTCTTCGACTGTTGACCTTCAAGTGACCCTCGACCTTCCGCATGCTCTATATGAGCTATTGCGATAATGATACAGCCGTGTTGCTTCGTTATGGAGTGACGCGCGAGTGGAGAGCCATAGCAGCAGAATCTCCATTGGTGCCCTGAGCCGAGAACTGCAGTACGAAGACTCCGTCATCGTCAATCACCTTGCCGGTATAATAGTTGTTGTAGAAGAGCTCAAAGGCCTTGTCTTTGCAGTTGCTGCGAATGTCGACTACGCACCACATGAGTTGTGCTGAGGAGAGCATGTTGTACCGCAGATCCGGGGCGACAAGCACATCACCAATGTGAATGGTGAACCATGTGTCATCAGCTTCAAGGTAAACTTCACCGATGTTGTATGCCTTTAGTGTGCTGTTGTTTGCAACACTGATTTCGCACGGTCGTCGCATCCATTTTGAGTTGCTGATGAACGCACCACCATGTATTGCCCGCAACAGCTGTCCAGGTACCAGGTGTTGATGTTCTCGCGACTCTGGCGCGCAATGTTGGCGATTTTTGGTTTCACGATGCGGTCGAGGTCACTAGTGTATGGCGAGAGAGCGAAATACCTGTTCCCCGAAATGCTGGGAGGAGATTCCGGTGTCGGCGGGGGCAGCTCTAAATCAGGCGGGATGTTTGTTGGACGATCGATCCAACTGTGGATGGTGGGATCGTTTTCTGGACTAGGTGCAGTGGGGTTGATAAGTGCGATAGGCGGAAACTCGATGTCGTCGTAGTATCGAATGCCTCTGTGACGCCGTGCCATGTAACTCATGATCGTTCCCTTGCCTTTGTCCTTTGCTGTGATGCGTGCAGGAGTTTGAGAAGTGCTTGCGACGGAGGGAGGCGGCACGGTGGATGTCGCAGCAAAAATAGTCAATCGTGCCGTGGATTGCTGACTGGAGGAGTTGCGCCTCTCGTCGGCAGCTTTCCGCTTGTAGCACTGATCGATAGTGTGGCACGGTTTCTTGCAGTATTTGCAGAATGTACCCTTCTTGTGAAAATTAGAAGAGAGAAGAAGAGGATTGCAATAGCAAGAATGCGGATACAAATAGCAAACCCTAGAAGGGTTGTACTCGCTATAAAGCACCCCACTACAGGCTAGAGCATAAAATAACATTCTGACACTTCTTTCCACGCTGCTCCCCTTCAACCACTCCAGCGTAGAAGACTAACTTCTCCCGCTTGTTGTTTTTCTCGTTCTACAGGTCAATTACCTTCTACTCGGAGAGAAGAGTGGCGCACAAGGCGGACTCGGAGATGGTTGCTCGAGCACGGAGCAACGATTGGCACCGTCACCAAGGCCAGAAAGAACCATGGAGATGAACATGTCATCGGGAATGGTTCCGCCGCACTTCTTGATGGGGTCACACAGATTGCGACACCGATTGATATACGGTCCCGCTTTCTCCCCTTGTTGCATTTTAACCGATGTGAGTTGGCTAAGCACGCGACTCATTGTGACGGGATTTATTGGCATGTATGAGTTGCGCAGGTGCTCCTAAGAGGCGTACGCGGGCGCCCACTCTGACTTGTAGGAGCGAATGCCAAGCTGCTCGGAAGGGGAGAGGTTTCGGAGAAGAGTGGCGTGCAAAGTTTGTAATGATGTAACGAGTGATTTATAAGGAGGTTGTTCTGGTAAGAAAAAGAACTTAGCAGAGATATAAACCATTCTGTCAGAATCAAGAAGTGATTGAACTACACAACATTGCAGTACAAGTATGAAACCCTAAAGTTGTGTACCCCCTAAAGGCTAACCCACTATAGCCTATACAGCAATAACACATATATAGTGTTCGACACACCCCTATAGGCAAAGTGGGGGAGAGCAAGGGGTCACAAGACCGGTCAAGAAAGGCAAACAAGCTCAGGGTGGATCACAACGTCACCACACACTCTGAGCACAAGCAAAGGGCCTCAGGGCCAGTTCACATGCAGAGCCATATATGCAACACAAACAGCAAGGTGATCTCAACCTAGCAAAGCAAACAGGCAGGTATATATATATAGAGATCACAGTACAAGCAAAGCCTACAACAAGCGAGGAAAAGTGGGCACAAACCCTAGCAAAGTGCAGAAACGCTGATGATCACCAGACTGGAGTGCCTTGGTGAATATATTAGCGGTGTTGGCCTGAGTGGCCACGTAACGCAGACGAAGCTGACCGCGCTGCTGCAGCTCTCGAGCCAGGAAGTAACGGAGAGCGATGTGCTTCGTTCTATGCTCCAGTCTATGCTCCTCACACAAGGCAATGGCAGTCTTGTTGTCAACGTACAGCACTGGAGGAGAACTAGGCCGCTCTCCCAAGTCGGTCAGCAGGTAAGTGAGCCAGCGTAGCTCCTGTGCGGCCATGGCTGTGGCGTAGATCTCAGCCTCACAACTAGAGCTGAGAACAGAAGACGAGCGAGTAGAACGCCAAGAAACTGAACCAGAGCCAAGGCTGAAGGTGTAACCCTGTGACGACCGCTGAGTAGCCTGGTCGTCAACCCAAGAAGCGTATGAGTGCCCAGTGAGAACAACTGAGCTCCCTCCTCCAAGCACGAGCCCCATGCCCGATGTACTGCACAAGTAGCGCAATACCCTCTTTGCAGCATCCCAGTGCACCTTTCGGTGCCTGCCAAGAGCCACGTAGCAGGCCAGAAGGCCAAGAGGGTATGCTAGGTCAGGACGAGTGCAAGTCATCAGGTACATGAGGCAACCAACTAGCTCTGGGTAAGGACCACTCGGCTCTATGGACTCATCCGAAGGCAGAGCTGAGAGCGAGTGACCTATAGCCAGAGGAGTGGCCCGTGCTGAGGACCAGGTGAAGCCGAAGCGCTGAAGGACCTGCTGCACCATGTGTGACTAAGTCAGTGTGATGGTGTGGCGTGCTCTGTCCCGGGTGATCTGCAAGCCAAGGTAGCTGCGCAGTTCACCCAGGTCTCTGCACGTGTGTCTCTTCTACAGCTCGGACTTCACGTGGGCGAGAGCATCAGTGTCAGCAGTGGCAAAGACCAAGTCGTCGACGTACACGAGGATGTAGAACGGCGCCAGCGAAGTGTCCGTGCGCAGAAACAGCGACGGGTCAGCAGTAGAGGGCGCGAACCCAAGTGCCGCAAGAGTAGTCCTCAGTGTGTCGTGCCACTCGCGTGGCGCCTGGCGGAGACCGTAGACTGGCCGTCGGAGGCTCCACTGGGTACCAGGAGGAAATGACCCAGTGAAGCCAGGAGGGCGGCGCAGCCAGATCTCCTCGTGCAGGCTGCCCTGCAAGAAAGCTGTGCTGAAGTCAAGAGAGTGCAGCTCGTAGTCACGCTGAGCAGCAACGTGCAGTAGTACCCGAAGAGTGGTCATCTTCGGGGTGGGGGAGAAGGTCTAAAAGAAGTCTACTCCCTCTCGCTGACTGAAGCCTCGAGCAACGTAACGAGCCTTGAAGACAGGCGGAGAACCCGGCGGCCGCTTCACCCTGAAAATCCACATGCCACTGACAATGTTCTCCCCAGGAGGGGGAACCTCGTCAACGTAAGTGCCAGTGGACTTCCAGGACGCCATCTCTGCATCCATGGCTAACTGCCACTGAGAGGAGTACTCACCCGCGACCGCCTCAGCGTAAGAGCGCGGGGTCGGGATGTCTGGAGCATCCGGGTCTCCCTCAGGGGCAATCAGCATGGACACGAGATGAGGCGCAGCGGGTGCAAGACACTCAAGGTCCTCCTGTCTGTCCTCAAGGACGTCCTTGCCTAGAGCACACTCACCCTCGACGGACGGAGGACAGATAGACTCAGACTCAGCAACAAGACTGGCAGCGTAGTCTAGACGACAGTGAGCAGCAAAGTCGACAAGCTCAGCAACTAGGGCAGACGCAGCAGTAGACTCAAAGGAAGGGTCAGTGACAGCAGTGGCCAGGAGACGCGTGACAGTAGGACTGGCAGCACGAAGAGAGTCAGACTCCGGGTCAGCAAGGATAGGAAGAGAGGACTCAGGAGGAGACGGCAGAGGGACGCGCTGTGGAGCAGTGGAAGGACGCAAAGTCATATAGTGTGTGCCAGGCAAAGGTGGAGGACGCTCTGGCTGACCCGTCCTGTGTCACGTCTCGCGTCTTGGTCTAGGAGGACTAGGAGGAGGCAGCTGACCAAGAACCTGCTGAAGGAGCGGAACGAAGTACGGCCGCGGCCGTGAAGCGCCCCCGGAAGCAGTAAAGATAGCGCCAGAACCACCAGCCAAACCAGCACCAGCAGCACCTCCAACAGCACCGGCAGTACCTCCAGCAGCTCCAGAACCTCCAGCAGTACCAGCAGCACCTCCAGCCGCTCCAGGACCTCCAACAGTACGAGCAGTACCTCCAGGACCTCCAGTAGCACCAGCAGCACCTCCAGTAGCACCCGTGTCAGCAGTATCTCCAGTAGCAGGGCCTCCAGCTGGCGGTACCTCAACGCTAGGAGCTCCACTCCTGAGGCTGCAGCGCCGAGCGTACCACTAACGTAGCCGCTGAGGGGAGGGAGGCTCCGGCTGCGGCACTGCACCTGTGAGGCCACCAGCCCCGACTCCAGCAGACCCCCCAGCTCCAGCAGCCCCATGACGTAGGCTGTAGCGCTGAAAGTACCACTCACGCAGCTGTTGTGAAGAGGGAGTGCCACCAGGCTCAGCACCCCCAGTCCCAGCACCCCCAGTCGCAGCACCCCCAGGCTCAGCACCCCCAGTCGTAGCACCCCCAGGCTCAGCACCCCCAGTCACAGCACCCCAAGCTCAGCACCCCCAGTCGCAGCACCTCCAGGCTCAGCACCCAAAGTCTCCGCACCCCCAGGCTCAGCACACGCAGTACCTCGCGCAGGACCAGAGTCAACAGCTACCTCGATAGGCTCGACCGGGTCTACCTGGGAAACACCTGAGGGAGTAGCACCCTGGGGAGGGAGGGGGTCTACCAACGGGACACCTGGGGTGAGGAAGAGCGGCGGGGGGGGGGGAGCGGGGCAGTGCGGTAGGGGAAGAGACGGTAAAAGGGTACCGAGTCATCGAAGGTGACGTCCTGAGAGGCGAAGACACAGCGCGAGGTGGGGTGGTAAAACCGCCAACCAGGCGCGTCAGGGACAAAGCCCAGGAAGACACAGGGAACGACACGCGAGGAGAGTTTGTCCGCGGACGTATCGCGGACAAAGGCTCGACATCCCCAGACTCGGAACACCGACGCGTCGCCAACCTCCCCCGTCCTATGCAGGGTAGGCGAAGTCTCCGGAACGGAGACACGGGGCCAGAGGTTGAGCTGATGCGCGGCGTACTGCACTGCAAACGGCCACAGGAAGTGGGGGGCAGCCGCAAAGCAGAAGTGGGGGGCAACCGCAAAGCAGAAGAGACTCGTGGTAATATTGGTTCTTCTCTTGGATGGTGCCTTTTGTCGGAAACGGTGCCTTGCATCTCGTAACTGCCACGTACGGTTACTGGGCAGTGAAGGGTCTCGACCGTTGACTGTCTTCGACTGTTGACCTTCGAGTGACCCTCGAACTTACGCATGCTCTATATGAGCTATTGCGATACTGATACAGTCGCATTACTTCGTAATGGAGGGAGGCGAGAGTGGAGAGCCTTCGGGAAATGTTTCCATAACCTTTTCGATTATTCCAACATAGAAGTTCGAACTTAGGCGAAAATTCGACCTCAACAGTGGAGCTGTTACGGGGCATTTTACTGTTCAAGGGTGGTTTACCGTAAATAGTACCCCAACCTCATCCCAACCTTAACTTAATCCAACTCATCCAAGATTTCCAAGATTTCCTAGTGCCACGTGGCACTCTAGCTTTCTTGCCTTCTACTTTCTAGTCCCACGAAGTACTTTCCAACAATCTATCTTGTATGCTGCTTAAACCTTGCTTGTACTTCGCATTATGAACCAATTCTCATTCAACTCTTCAATTACTCAGTAACATCTTTGCATTTTTCGCCAAAGTCTTCCACCGTGCTTTCATCCTCAACTTAGTCCACCCCGCTAATCTTTAGCGGATTTAGGCCAAGGGGCCTTCGCGGGGAGCGACTTCCAACAATCGACTGTCGACGACGAAACTACGACGTCATCGTCCCACGCTGCTGACTTGCAGACTTGGAGTCGTCGAGCCGACATGGATGAAACCATGAACGGTGTCCCCAACGACATGGGCAACATGCTTGCTCAACTCATGCTACAACTCGAAACGTTGACGCTGGAAAATCGTAAGGTACGGGCTGAAATGCAACAGCTTCGTGAATTCGCGGCAATTTCTCATGGTCGTGCCGCAACCTCCGACTACCACAGGATAGCAAGCTTCGTCCACGTTTCATTGGTCCATTCGTCCTTGAGCGTGCACTTGGTCCAGTCGCATTCCGCCTTCGCCTGCCTGCTCATTTCCGCATGCACCCGTCCTTCCACGTGTCGCTTCTTCATCCTTATACCAATCCCAACACCCACCTTCTCGGGCCATGAACGCACTCCATTTCCGGTAGCTGTTGACACTGACAAGCCCGACTACCAGATCCAGTGCATCTTCAGGCATCGTCCACGTCTCCAAGGGGGTGTCTCTTTCATCAACAACTTGGTTTGTTGGCGTGGTTACGATGCAGCTGACAACAGCTGGGTTCCTTCATCCTCGCTGTCTCCCGACAACGCTTGCCTTCAAGCGTACCTTCAGTCTGTCGGCGCCGTGGATGTCGCCTCCTGTCAGAATCAACGAGCAGGAATGACTGACTATCGAGAAAGTTTGGTACAAGTATAAACCTTAAGGGGTTGTACCCTACATTGACTACCCCACTACAGCCTACACCCAATTACAAAGCATATAAATAGTTTGACACACCCCTAAAGGCAAAGTGGGGGAGAACAAGGGGTCAAAAGACCAGTCAAGAAAAGCACTCCAAGCTCAGGGTGGATCACAATGTCACCACACACTCCGAGCACAAGCAAGAGGGCCACAAGGCCAGTTCACATGCAGAGATATATATGCAACAACAACAGTACAGTGATCACTACCTAGCAAGAGTAAACATGCAGGTATATATATAGATCACCGTACAACCAGTAAGTCAGGAAACGTAGGCAACATGCCTAGAGTAGTACAAAAGCGCTGATGATCACTAGCCGGAAGGGCCTTGGTGAACACATCAGCCGTGTTGGCCCAGGCGGGCACGTGAGCGACACGAAGCTGACCACGTTACTGCAACTCTCGAGCAAGGAAGTAACGCAAAGCGATGTGCTTCGTTCTGTGCTCCAGTCTGTGCTCCTAACACAAGGCAATGGCAGCCTTGTTGTCGATGTACAGAACTGGAGGAGAACGAGGCCGCTCTCCCAAGTCGGTCAGCAGGTAGGTGAGCCAGCATAGCTCCTGTGCAGCCATGGCTGTGGCGTAGATCTCAGCCTCACAACTGGAGCTGAGTACAGAAGACGAGCGGGTAGACCGCCAAGAAACAGAACCAGAGCCAAGGCTGAACGTGTAACCCTGTGAGGACCGCTGCGTAGCTAGGTCGTTAACCCAAGAAGCGTCTGAGTGCCCAGTGAGGACAAATGAGCTCCGCCCTCCAAGCACGAGCCCCATGCTCGATGTACTGCACAAATAGCGGAGTGCCCTTTTCGCAGCATCGAAGTGCACCTTTCGGTGCCTACCAGGAGCCACGTAGCGTGCCAGAAGGCCAAGAGGGTACGCAAGGTCAGGACGAGTGCAGGTCAACAGGTACATGAGGCAGCCCCCTAGCTCTGGGTACGGACCAATCGGCTCTACAGACTCGTCCGAAGGTGGAGCTGAGAGCAAGTGACCTGTAGCTAGGGGAGTGGACTGTGGCGAGGACCAAGTGAAGCCAAAGCGTTGAAGGACCTGCTGCACCATGTGTGACTAAGTCAGTGTGATGGTGCGCCGTGCTCTGTCCCGAGAATCTGAAGACCAAGGTTTAGGGTTTAGGGTCTCTGCACGTGTGTCTCTTCTGCAACTCTGACTTCACAAGGGCGAGAGCCTTAGTGTCAGCAGTGGCAAAGACCAAGTCGTCGACGTAAACAAGGATGTAGAACGGCGCCATCGAAGTGTGCGGACGCTCACGAGGAACACGACTTCCAGTGCGTTGCGCGGGAACAGGCGAGGCAGGACGAGACGCGAGCTCACGACGCTCTGTAAGCGAGTCTGTCAGCTCAGTGTAAGGAGAAGGAGCATGCAGTGGTGCGCCGGGCTGTAATGAGAGGTTAAGAACCTGGCAAAGCACAGAGTCAGGCGATGGCAGAGAGGACGGTGATGGCAGAGCAAAACGCAGTCGCGGCGGTGCAATGCCACCAGCACCAGGAGCTTCAGCGCCTCCGGCAGCTCCAAAACCTCCAACTCCAGTGCCCACAGCAGCTCCAGAACATCCAGCTCCAGCACCTCCAGCAGCTCCAGAGTCTCCAGCTCCAGCGCCTCCAGCCGCTCCAAAACCTCCAGCTCCATCGCCTCCAACAGCAGCACCTCCAGCTCCAGCGCCTCCAGCAGCAGCACCTCCAGCTCCAGCGCCTCCAGTAGCAACACCTCCAACTCTAGCGCCACCAGGAGCATCACCCTTAGAACCGGCACCTCCAGCCCCAGGGTCCCCAGCTCCAGGGTCGACAATACAAGCTCCAGGGCCTCTAGCTCTAGTGCCTCCAGCAGCAGCACCCCCAGAACCGGCACCTTCAGCTCCAAGGTCTCCAACGCGAGGGTCGATAGCACCAGCTCTAGGGCCTCCAGCCCCAGTACCTCCAGCAATAGCACCCCCAGAGCCAACACCTCCAGCTCCAGGAGCAGCACCAGTCCCGACAGCTCCAGTACCTCTAGTACGAGCACCTGCAGGACCAGAGGTTGTACCCCACATTGGCTACCCCACTACAGCCTACACCCAACTACAAATCATATATATAGGTTGACACCTCCTTGGGAGGGGGGTAGTGTTACGGAGTATTTTACTGTTCAAGGGTGGTTTACCCTGAACAGTACCCCAACCTCATCCCAACCTTATCTTCATCCAACTCATCCAAGATTTCCAAGATTTCCAAGTGCCACGTGGCACTCTAGCTTTCTTGCCTTCCACTTTTTCATCCCACAAAGTACTTTCTAACAATCGCTCTTGCATGCTACTTAAAGCCCGCGGCCCAAATTGCGGGCCGCGCGGGTCAAGCTTTTAAAACATGAAGTTTTTTGAAAGTGTGTAACACTTTCTAAAAATGTATATTTCGAATGCGAAGTTGCTTGTAATGCAGCGATGGCAACGGCGAAGTGCTAGACGCTCTTCGCAAACTCTATAGCAGGGGGTGGAGGCCATTTGGCCTCCACCCACGTCTTCGTTTGAAATTTCAAATGTCTTATTTCATTCTCGTCCGACGACTTGGCGCTTCCCGTTTTTTCTCAGTTTCTCACTTGTCTCATAAAATAGTAGGCACTACTCGATCGACATAGCACAACAGGTGTTTCAGATATGACTTGTGGGCGCACCCATCCTCACAATAGGCGCACTTGTTGGGGCTAATAAAGCGACAGCGCCACTAGCGCATGTGGCGACGAAATCGCCACAAGCGCGCGTGGCGACGAAATCGCAATAGGCGCGCGGCGACGAAACCGCTATAGGCGCGCGTGGCGATCTTTGTACGTATCTTCGATTTTTGTTTCCCTTCGTTTTATCTCGTGTTATTTATTATTCTTTGGTCGCAGTAACTCGGTGCGAGGCAACTACCATAGCTTTGGATCGCCATGAAAGACCATCGGCGAAGAAAGTCTGCGGCTAACATTTGGCACAACCCCATGCGCTCCCGTGCGGTGCTGGTTAGCGAGCTCCCCAGGGGGGAGGAGGACCGGTGGGTCCTGTGCGGTGCTGGCCAGCGAGCTCCCCAGGGGGGAGGAGGACCGGTGGGTCCTGTGCGGTGCTGGCCTGCGATCTCCCCAGGGGGGAGGAGGACCGGTGGGTCCTGTGCGGTGCTGGCCAGCGAGCTCCCCAGGGGGGAGGAGGACCGGTGGGTCCTGTGCGGTGCTGGCCAGCGAGCTCCCCAGGGGGGAGGACGACCGGTGGGTCCTGTGCAGTGCTGGCCAGCGAGCTCCCCAGGGGGGAGGAGGACCGGTGGGTCCTGTGCGGTGCTGGCCTGCGAGCTCCCCAGGGAGTAGGAGGACCGGTGGGTCCTGTGCGGTGCTGGCCAGCGAGCTTCCCAGAGGGGAGGAGGACCGGTGGGTCCTGTGCGGTGCTGGCCTGCGAGCTCCCCAGGGGGGAGGAGGACCGGTGGGTCCTGTGCGGTGCTGGCCAGCGAGCTCTTCAGGGGGGAGGAGGACCGGTGGGTCCTGTGCGGTGCTGGCCTGAGAGCTCCCCAGGGGGGAGGACGACCGGTGGGTCCTGTGCAGTGCTGGCCAGCGAGCTCCCCAGGGGGGAGGAGGACCGGTGGGTCCTGTGCGGTGCTGGCCTACGAGCTCCCCAGGGAGTAGGAGGACCGGTGGGTCCTGTGCGGTGCTGGCCAGCGAGCTTCCCAGGGGGGAGGAGGACCGGTGGGTCCTGTGCGGTGCTGGCCTGCGAGCTCCCCAGGGGGGAGGAGGACCGGTGGGTCCTGTGCGGTGCTGGCCAGCAAGCTCCCCAGGGGAGAGGAGGACCGGTGGGTCCTGTGCGGTGCTGGCCTGCGAGCTCCCCAGGGAGTAGGAGGACCGGTGGGTCCTGTGCGGTGCTGGCCTGCGAGCTCCCCAGGGGGGAGGAGGACCGGTGGGTCCTGTGCGGTGCTGGCCAGCGAGCTCCCCAGGGGGGAGGAGGACCGGTGGGTCCTGTACGGTGCTGGCCAGCGAGCACCCCAGGGGGGAGGAGGACCGGTGGGTCCTGTGCGGTGCTGGCCAGCGAGCTTCCCAGGGGGGAGGAGGACCGGTGGGTCCTGTGCGGTGCTGGCCAGCGAGCTCCCCAGGGGGGAGGAGGACCGGTGGGTCCTGTGCGGTGCTGGCCAGCGAGCTCCCCAGGGGGGAGGAGGACCGGTGGGTCCTCTGCGATGCTGGCCAGCGAGCTCCCCATGGGGGGAGGAGGACCGGTGGGTCCTGTGCGGTGCTGGCCAGCGAGCTTCCCAGGGGGGAGGACCGGTGGGTCCCTTTCTGGCCTATGGGCCATTTGTAGGGTAGATTCATGGTTGTGCAATTTAGTTCTACTTCTCAAATACCTTAGACTTTGAAAGCCTTAAAGTGCAAGGTTCAGATGCGGTCACACTTGAGTTTGAAATGGTGGGCAACTCAAGCAGATCAGTAAAAAAAAAAAAAAAAAAAAAAAAAAAAAAAAAAAAAAAAAAAAAAAAAAAACGCACACACATAGAAAGGGCTTCACTCCACAAAAAAACGCCAGGATATTTACCGTATTTGGATTCAAGATGCATGCACTCTTCATAATGCGAGCACGGTTGTGACCGTTACAAGGGTTGGGCTCCACAAGCATCACATCCATCATCACACAGAATACCAACGCCCGCTGCCCGAGTCCTCCTATACCGCTTGCGAGTTCGTGTCCGAAGCTCCGTGTCAGCCAATTCATAAGTCGACATTAGTGTGCTACACTCACTTGGGGCGACACTCCATCCAAGGCAACATTAGTGTCAGCATCCAACTAAACCCTTTCTCATGTCTCAGAAGACCCATTTGAAACGAAGCTCGTTGCCATTGCAAACACAAGAAAGCAAGCATTCTAAATATGAAGTTTTTTTTTGAAGTGTGTAACACATTCTAAAAATGTATATTTCGAAATCGAAGCTGCTTGTAATGCAGCAATGGCAACGGCGAAGTTCTAGACGCTCTTCGCCAACTATATAGCAGGGGGTGGAGGCCATTTGGCCTCCACCCACGTCTTCGTTCGAAATTTCAAATGTCTTATTTCCCACCCACCCATGTTGAAACAACCGAAAGGTTATATAAAGCATTCCCGAAGCTGCTCCACTGTACCAGTACCGCAATAGCTCATATAGAGCATGCGGAATGTCGAGGGTCACCCGAAGGTCAACCGTCTGAGGAAGTCACCTTTCGCGACCTTTGACGATCCAGTAACCGCGCGACAGCTAATTCACTACAACATGGTAACTGTTGAGGATAGCAATAGTCGCGGTTACTGTAGCTATGCAATACAGTTAATAAGAGAATGTACCCCTCAGAGTACATGGCTAGCTAGATTTCTATTTAATCTCTTGTACCCCTATCTTTCAATCATCTTGTTCTCTTTCAATTATTATTCAACAAGGTCACTACAGAGACTTCTTTGTCTCCTCTCAGACTTAACAGACCCTATCCTATCTACTGGATCCTTTGGTTGTCTCGGCATGGTATGAGAGATAGAGTGAACGTCATGAAGAACCGGTGGGTGTTGACGACGAAGTACCACGTCGACGACACCGTCGAGCGCGAGAAGGCGAGGCTGGTTGTGAAGGGCTTCACGCAGGTGTACGGCGCCGACTACGACGAGACGTTCGCGCCGGTGGGCAGCTACGTCACGCTGAGGATCTTCCTCAGCATCGTCGCCGTCCGCAACCTCAACCTGATGCAGCTCGACATGAAGAACGCCTTCTTGCAGAGCAAGCTCGACAGGGTGCTCTACATGTCCCAGCCGGACTACTTCAACGACGGGACCGGCCGGGTGTGCAAGCTGCTGAAGAGCCTGTACGGGCTAAAGCAGTCGCCGCTGCTATGGTACTTGGCGCTCAATGACGTGCTGGTCGGCGCCGGGTGGAAGAAGAGCCAGGTCGACGAGGCTCTCTACTTCAAGGACGGAAAGGACGGAGTGGCCTGCTGGGTGCTGGTCTACGTCGACGACCTACTTGCCGCCAGCAGTAGCGCCGCGATGTTGAAGGAGCTGAAGGAACTTCTGGAAGCCGCCTTCGAGCTGCGTGAGATCTCGCCGGTGGAGAAGTACCTCGGGCTGGAGATCGTCCGCGACAGGTCGGCGGGGAAGCTGTGGCTGCACCAGCAGGGCTATGCCGACAAGCTTCGTAGGCGCTTCATCGACGAGGAGCAGACCGGGCGCACCCCGAAGACGCCGGTCTCGGTCGATGCCTACGCCGAGCTCACGTTCGATGACGAGGAGGCACAGGAGCGGCAGGAAGAGGAGTACCGGCAGAAGGTCGGCTCGCTGCAGTTCGCGGCAACGACGACGAGGCCGGACATCGCCTTCGCCTGCAGCAAGCTGGGGAGCGGCCTCACGGTGAGGAGCGACCAGCACTGGCGCGAGGTCGACCGCTGCCTCGCCTACCTCGCCAATACGCGCGACACCGCACTGGAGTTCGGCGGTGGACCTGAGTCGCTGGAGCTGGTCGGCTACGTGGACGCCGACGACGCCGGTGACAAGCAGAATAGGACGAGCACGGGTGGCTACGTGTTCGTCTATGGAGGGGCCGCAGTCTCCTGGTCGAGCCAGCGCATCAAGTGTGCGACGTTGTCATCGACTGAGTCGGAGTACGTGGCAGCCACCGAGGCCGGCAAGGAAGGACGCCGACTTCGCTTCCTCCTTGCAGAGTTCCGGCAGCTGGATGCCGGGAAGCCGACCGTCCTTCGGGTGGACAACAAGTCGGCCATCACAGTCGTCGAGGGCATGGGGTTGACGGGCAACCTCAAGCACATGGAGCGGCGACAGGCCTGGCTGCAGCACATGGTGAAGCGCGGGAAGTTCTCGCTGAGGTACATCCCGACCACTGAGCAGCCGGCCGACTTCCTGACGAAGGCGCTGCACTATCCGGCCTTCAACCGGTGCTCCGTCGCCATCGGCCAGGTGCGCTTGGCCGACGTGGGCGACGAAGATGACAACGTGCAGCAGTAGGTGCCATGCCCTCTTGCATGGCTGGTGCGGTGGACGACGTGCTGTGTGTTGGGTGCACGTCGACGAGCTATTCTCCGAGGAGTACTGCCGAGTGGACTTGGGGGGGCCAAGCGTGAACGCGGCAGGGGAGTGTCAACGGGAGTTGTGTGTTGGCCCCGTCCACGCTTGGGCGGAGCCGACTTCGTGGTGGGGTGTACGGAAGGTACAGCCGACTTGCAGCAGTGGGCGACGCCGACTTGGACGAGCTGGTCGACGGGGTTGGTCGACTTGCACGGCGCCACTGCAATACCGCCGACTTGGGAAGCCAGCGGCCGACTTCAACTGGTGGTCGGCGATGTGGCACGTCGACTTGCAAGGTCACCGACTTGCAAGGTCACCGACTTACAAGGTCACCGACTTGCAAGGTCACCGACTTTGCAAGTCGGCGCCGACTTGCAAGGTCGCCGACTTGGGAGGTCGCCAACTTCAAGAGGTCAGTCTGGAAGTCGGCGCCGACGTAGAAGGGGCGTCAACCTGGTGACGCCGACTTGGGTAGCTGACAACTGCACTGGTCGACCAGGAGTGACGTCGACCTGGATCTGGTCGACCGGAGGAGTGGTCGACCTGGTGAGGTCGACCTGGTGTGGTTGTCGACTTGGGAGGTCGACGAGCACATACAGGAGCAGCTGGTCGACATAGTTGCCCGGTCGACCAGGATACCTGGGTGATGAGTTTCTGCGAAGGAGTGCGACGGTCACCCAGGCGAAGTTGGCGAGACCGACCTCCATGGTGGTATCCCGAGGTCGTCGTGGCGGATCAGAGGCAGTCGCTAGCCCGAGGTTGACGTGGTGTGTGCGCTGTGCAGGTGACGAGACTTTGCATGCCAATCATCTGCGCGCACCTGCAAAGCGGGTGCACTGCTGTCCTGCGTGAGCAATGCTGGCACACCGTCAACCTGCAGCGTTGGCAAGCTGTCGACTTTGCACTGCTGTAGCGTGGTCGACCAAGTCGTGCTGGAACGCGGTCGACCATGTTGTGCTGGCAGTCGACCAACCTGAATGCTAGCTCTGATGTAGTCTTGCATTGCCAACTTTATTGCACCATTATTGACAACTTTCTCTAGTGAAACTCTTGCCAAATTGTCCCGTGAACTAGCAACCAGTGTGAGCACTAGGAAAACGTCTAAGGACCAACGAACGCAGACATCACACGAGCACACGTGCCTAGCCAGTACTCTAAGCTCCCGTTGTAGTAGTTATCTTCTCAGCTTCAATGCAAACCAAATTTGTATTGACTTCAAAATTGAAGACCTCAATTTCTTTTGACGGAAAGGATTTCTACACGTGGAGTTTCGAATTCGAGCTTCTCGCGACAACCGCTCAGATCTGGATGTACTACGACAGAAGCCTACCTTTTCCTTCGGAAGGCACCATCCAGGAGAAGCATCAATACTACCACGAATCTCTCCTCGCATACACCGCTCTGCTTTGCAACCTCTCACCTGAAGAACAGCTTGGCGTTCGTCCTTATAAGACGGAATGGGCTCCCGCGCACGCGTCCTGGGAAAACCTGCGCAACTCATACATGGCAACAGATCCAGTTACGATGAGTCGTCTGCTCAGCCAGCTAACTTCGGTTAAAATGAAGCAAGGGGAGAAAGCGGGACCGTATGTCAACAGATGCCGCAATCTGCGCGACCAAATCAAGAAATGCAGTGGGATTGTCCCCTGTGCGAACAGTGAGAGACCATCTTTCCTATCGCACTGCAGGAAAAGCTGCAGATCATCAACCCAGACCTCAAAGTCGACAGCCCGACCCTCAGCATCAAAGGTGAGAACGCTAGGGGTAACCATGACAGCAGCAGCAGCAGGCTAGAAGCAGTAGCACCAGAAGCGGCGCGGCTCGGAAATGCTCTTACCAGGGCAGGTGGGTAGAGGCCCGCAAGTGGTGGGGCAGGGCCGAGGCGCGCCGGCAGGGACGGGGCCGCGACAGGGCGGCAGAGGAGTGCCGCTCCTCTCTGCAGGGCAGGGTTGGGATGGCGGCGGCAGCTCCTGCTGTCGGCGGCGGCGGCGGCTGCTGCTGTCGGCGACGACAGCGGCTGCTGCTGTCGGCGGCAGCTGCGGCGGCGGCTGCGGCGGTGGCTGTGACGGTTGTGGCGGCGGCGGCTCCTGCTATCGGTAGCGGCGGCAGCCGCGGCCCCGGCAGTGGTGGCGGCGGCTGGTACTGCTGGGGCGGCGACGGCGGGGCAGCAGGACCGTGAAGGGGCCGTGAGGAGCCGCGGAGGAGCCGAGACGGGGCCGCTAAGGGCGGCGAAGGGGCCACGAAGGGCCGTGAAGGGGCCGCGAAGTGCGGCGATAGGGCCGAGAAGGGGCCGTGAGGGGCCGCGAAGTGCGGCGACGGGGCCGCGAGGGGCCGCGAGGGGCCGCGAAGGGGCCGCAACGGGGCCAGAAGAGGCCGCGAGGGGCCGCGAAGGGTAGCGACGGGGCCTAAAAGGGGCCGCGAGGGGCCACGAAGGGGCTGCGAGGGGCCGGAAGGGGCCACGACGGGCCGTGAGAGGGTCCACAAAGGGCCGCGGAGGGGCCGCGAGGGAGCCGCGAAGGGGCCACGAGGGGCCGTGAGAGGGGCCGCTACGGGGCCGTAAGAGAGCGCGACGGGCCACTAAGGGCAGGGGACGCGACGGGAGGGTAGGGGCACGGGGCGCGACTCGGGCAGGGGCGAAGCGCGCTACGGGCAGGAAAAAAAAATCGATTTTCGTGGTGGGCCCTAGGAAACGTTCCCACTAGGGAACCTGCTCTATACCATGTGAAAAAATGAGGAATGAATGACTAAGGAATGAGTGTGATACAAATACGAAACCCTAGAAATGTGTACCCCTTAGTATCTAACCCGCTACAGCCTACACATGAGAAAACTAGAATGAGAATGAATGAACTATGAAAGAGTTGGGTACAAGTACTAACCCTAATTGGGTTGTATCCCTTATGGGCTACCCCACTACAGCCTACACAAAATGCATAAGCTATGATGTTCTCACACACCCCCATAGGCAAAGTGGGGGAGAACAAGGGGTCACAAGACCAGTCAAGCAAAGCAAAGCAAGCTCAGGGTGGATCACAAAGTCACCACACATTTCGAGCACAAGTTCAAGGCCACAAGGCCAGTTCACATGCAGGAGTACATATATATATATATATAAAAGGCTAGACAAGCAAGAGCACGTGTATATATATATATGTAATAGTACAAACAAGGTCAAGAGGTGAGCAAGAGAGGCAAGGCAGGCACAAGACCCAGCTGAGTACACAAGCCCTGATGATCACAAGGCGCAAGCGCCTTGGTGAAGATATCAGCAGTGTTGGCCTCAGAGGCCACGTACGCAAGACGCAGCTGACCATGCTGCTGCAGCTCACGAGCAAGAAAGTAGCGGAGAGCAATGTGCTTCGTTCTATGCTCCAGTCACTGCTCCCGACATAAGGCCAGCATGGCCTTGTTGTCTACGTACAGCATTGGAGGAGAACGAGGCGGCTCTCCGAGGTCAGTCAACAAGTAGGTGAGCCAGCGAAGCTCCTGAGCAGCCATGGCTCCTGCGTAGATCTCAGCCTCACAACTGGAGTCGAGAACAGAAGACGAGCGAGTAGCCCGCCACGAAACAGAGCCGGAACCAAGGCTGAAGGTGTAACCCTGTAACGACCGCTGCGTAGCCTGGTCGTCAGCCCAAGAAGCGTCTCCGTGCCCAGTGAGGACCACTGGACTCTGGCCTCCAAGCACAAGCCCCATGCCCAACGTACTGCACAAGTAGCGCAACACCCTCTTCGCTGTAGCCATGTGCTCTGGTCTGTGTCTCCCAAGAGCAACATAGCGTGCGAGAATGCTAAGAGGGTATGCAAGGTCAGGTCTTGTGCAGGTCATCAGGTACATGAGGCAGCCAACAAGCTCTGGGTACGGGCCACTCGACTCTACGGACTCATCCGAAGGCGGAGCTGAGAGCGAGTGGTGAGTAGGCAGAGGAGTGGCCTGAGGCGAGGAGTACGTGAAGCCGAAGCGCTGAAGGACCTGCTGCACCATGTGTGACTGAGTCAGGGTAATGGTGCAGCGTGCTCTGTCCCGGGTGATCTGCAAGCCAAGGTAGCTGCGCAGTTCACCCAGGTCAGTGCACGTGTGTCTCTTTTGCAGCTCGGACTTCACGTGGGCGAGTCCAGCAGTGTCAGCTGTGGCAAAGACCAAGTCCTCGACGTACACGAGGATGTAGAACGGCGGCAAAGAGGTGTCGGTGCGCAAAAACAGCGACGGGTCGGCAGTAGAGGGAGCAAACCCAAGAGCCGCAAGTGTAGTCCTCAGTGTGTCGTGCCACTCACGCGGTGCCTGGCGGAGACCGTAGACTGGCCGTCGGAGGCTCCACTAGGTGCCAGGAGGAAAAGTCCCAGTGAAGCCAGGTGGGCAGCGCAGCCAGATCTCCTCGTGCAGGCTGCCCTGCAAGAAAGCAGTGTTGAAGTCAAGAGAGTGCAGCTCGTAGTCACGGTGAGCAGCTACGTGCAGCAGTACCCGAAGAGTGGTCATCTTCGAGGTGGGAGAGAAGGTCTGAAAGTAGTCAACTCCCTGCCGCTGACTGAAGCCACGAGCCACGTAACGCGCCTTGAAGAAAGGCGGAGAACCCGGCTGCCTCTTCACCCTGAAAATCCACATGCCACTGACGATGTTCGCCCCAGGAGGGGGAATAGCGTCAACGTAGGTGCCTGTGGACTTCCAAGAAGCCATCTCTGCGTCCATATCTGCCTGCCACTGAGAGGAGTAGGGACCCTCTATCGCCTCCGCGTAAGAGCGCGGAGTCGGGATGTCAAGTGCATTCGGGTCTCCCTCAGGGGTAAGCAGTATGGACACGAGATGAGGTGAAGCAGCGGCCAAGCACTGGAACTCCTCTTGCCTGTCCTCAAGGACGTCCGTGCCAAGGGCACACTCACCCCCGACGGACGGAGGACTGACAGACTCAGACTCTGCAACAAGACTGGCGGCGTAGTCTAGTCGACATGGAGCAGCAAAGTCGACGAGCTCAGCAACTAAGGCAGACGCAGTAGTGGACTCAAGGGAAGGGTCAGTGACAACAGTGGCAAGGAGACGCATGACAGTAGGGCTGGCAGCACGAAGAGAGTCCAACTCTGGGTCGGCAAGATCAGGAAGAGAAGACTCAGGAGGAGAAGGTGAAGGGGCACGCAGAGGAGCAGTGGACGGACGCAGAGACATCCGGTGCGTGCCAGGGACAGGAGGAGGACGCAGACGCGAACCGCGACCACTAGCCCGAGCAGCACGGACAGGCGACGCAGGGAGAGACGCAGGCTCACGACGCTCAGCAAGACCTCCAGTAGGACCAGTGTAGGGAGAAGGAGCAGGCAGTGGAGAGGCCGGCTGTAACTGTAACTGTGACGGGACAGGTTGTGGACACTCTAAGGGAGGAGGAGGACCAGTAGAAGGCGGGAGACCAAGAACCTGCTGAAGGAGCGGAACGAAGTACGGCCGAGGTCGCGCGGCGACTCAGACACAGCAGGGACAGCACCAGTACCCCCAGGGGCAGCACCAGCACCAACAGCACCTCCAGCTCCAGTACCTCCAGCAGCACCAGTAGCACCCCCAGCAGGACTGCCTCCAGGACCGACAGCAGTAGCCTCTGCGCCAACACCCGCAGCAGCTCCAGCTCCAGAAGTGCCGGCAGGCCCGGCAGCTCCAGTACTCCCAGTACGAGCACCTCCGGGACCCGCGGCACCAGCACCCTCAGTAGCAGCAGAACCTCCAGTACCCGCAGCACCAACAGCTCCATCTGCTCGCCTCCAGTGCGAGGTAAACCACTCACGCAGCTCCTGTGGAGAGAGTGGCTCCCGGCGAGAGGAAGCACCCGGAGAACCGCCAGACGCCACACGAGCAGGCCCAGCCCCCTCAGGCTCCGCACCCCCAGGCTCAGCACCTCCAGGCGTAGCACCCCCAGGCTCAGCACCCATAGGCTCAGCACTCCCAGGCGTAGCACCCCCAGGCTCAGCACCCCCAGGCTCAGCACCCCCAGGCGTAGCACCCCCAGGCAAAGTACCCCCAGGCGCTGCACCCCCAGGCTCAGCACTCCCAGTCGTAGTACCCTCAGGCTCAGCACCCCCAGGCGTAGCACCCACACGCTCCGCTCCCCCAGAGTGAGCACCCTCAGGCTCAGCACCCTCAGCAGCACCAGAGTCACCACCGACCTCGACAGACTCAACAACGTCTACCTGGGACACACCTGAAGGGGCAGGACCCTGAGGGGGGAGGGGGTCTACCGGGGGGGGACCTGGCACAAGGAAGAGCGGTGGCGGGGGGAGGGACGGAGTGCGGTAGGGGAAGAGACGGTAGTAGGGGACCGACTCGTCGAACGTGACGTCCTGGGAGGACAAAACACGGCGAGAGGTGGGGTGGTAGAACTGCCACCCTGGCGCGTCAGGGGGGAAACCCAGGAAGACGCAAGGAGCAGCACGAGGGGACAGCTTGTCCGCAAACAGGTCGCGGACAAATGCCCGAGATCCCCAGACATGGAACGCAGACGCATCGCCAACCTTCCCCGTCCACAGCAAAGCTGGGGAGGTCTCCGGCATGGAGACCTTGGGCTGAAGGTTGATCTGATGCGCCGTGTACCGGACCCCAAACGGCCACAGAAAATGGGGGGCAGGCGCATGCATCATGGACGTACGGGCGACGTCCATGACCATGCCAATGCGGCGCTCAGCAATCCCATTTTGCTGTGGAGAGTCCGGAAGCGTGAAGGTCTGGCGGATGCCTCGTGCACGACAGTAGGCTAGCAGAAGGCAGGAGGAGAACTCTCCGCCTCTGTCAGAGTACAGACGCAGAACAGGAAAGTCGGAGCCGAAGTTGTGCCTGAGCTGGAGACGAGCTGCGCGGATCCAGTCGATCAACACCTCAGTGACATCACCCTTGCAGCGCAAGGGGAAGACTGTGGTGTAACGCGAGTAGTCGTCAACCACCAGCAGGAAGTAGCGCTTGTGACCCTGTCCACGGACGCGGGCCGGGCCCCACACGTCCATGGGAAGCGTTTGCAGCGGGTCCTCTGTCGGAGGAAACTGGGAGGAGTGAGGGGCAGCCCGCTGCCGCCCCTCGACACAGGGGACGCAGGTAGGGCCAGGCCCCGGAGGAAGGGGAGGGAGGGACCAGGGAAGACCAGAGACAAGGACACGGGAGGCCATGCTTCGGAGACGAAGCAGGGAGGGGTGACCAAGGCTGTGGTGCCAGAGGAGCGTTTCGTGAGACAGGAGGCGACACGAGCAGGGGGCAGACTCAGGACCAGACCTGGACGCTGCAGCAAACACCTGACCCGACGCAGCTACCTGACCAGACGCAGTAACTGGAGGAGACGCAGTGGTCAGTGTGTACAAGCTCGACCCCGGCCGACGTGTGAACGTGGCCAGGTGTCTGCCTGTCCGAGCGTCCGTGCAGTGGGTCACCCGCTGACTCGCAGGAGTGAACTGGTGAACCGCTGCATCCTGTAGGTCAGCACCACTCACCAAGTTCGTAGAGAACGAGGGGAGGTAAAGACCTGACAGGGTGCCAGAGGGGGCCGCCGGACACAGGAGGACAGTGGAGAAGTGAGCAAGGACAAGACCCCCAGAGGGGTCTGCAAGAGAGACTGCAACTGGCCGACCAAGCGGCGTGAGTGTGGTGCGGTCTCGAAAGAAGGAGCGAGAAGCCCCCGAGTCAAGTGTGAAGGTGTGGGAGGCCGAAGCCGACGTAGTACCTGAGAGCGCAGACTCACCAGCACCTAGAGTAGTAGCCTCGC
Organism: Closterium sp. NIES-65; assembly: GCA_948144175.1. Lineage (NCBI taxonomy): Eukaryota > Viridiplantae > Streptophyta > Zygnematophyceae > Desmidiales > Closteriaceae > Closterium > Closterium sp. NIES-65. The sequence goes on along the minus strand of CANXME010002591.1, from coordinate 1,927,590 downwards.
TAGCACCTAGAGCAGTAGCCTCACCAGCACCTAGAGCAGCAGGCTCAATGCCCGGGTCGGGCGGAAAACACCGGTAACAGTCACCCTCATCACTAACAATCACAACATACATGGCAGCAAGAATAGCATCAAAGTCAAGGTCAAAGACAGCTACTCCCGCCCTAGACAGCTCGCCCCAGCAAGGGATCTCAGTGGCCTCAGGGAACTGGTGACGCCAGGCGTCTGTCAAGCGGCCAAAGCAGCGCTGGGTGGAGTGCGCACCCCTGCACTGCTCACCCGCGCGGTCGCCGGTGCGTAGGACGTAGGTGCACGGACTAGTACCCCCAACCCGCTGGCGTGCAGCGTACCACTCACGGAGCTGCTGAGGGGGGGAGATGTCACGCGTGCGCTGCTATAGCTGCTGGCGCTGACCACCACCGGAGCCGACCCTCTGCGCAGTGCCACCCCGACCAGCTCCACCTCCTCCGCCGCCGCCGCCTCCACCTCCGCCACCTCCGCCACCTCCGCTCCCACCGCCACCGCCGCGGCCGCCTCCGCCTCCACTGCCGCCACTGACACCTCCACCCCCGCCACCACTCCCACCACCACCCCCACCCCCTCCACTGCCTCCATCGCCATCTCCGCCACCCCCGCCAGCCCCTCCAGCGCCCTTGCCCCCCTTGCCCTTGCCGGTGCGGCGTCTCCCGCTCGGGGCAGACGCAGCGCCGACCGACTCGAAACCAACGAGGTCGGCCGCAGTAGCAAAGGCAATAGAGGGCAGGAGGGGGGAGGGGGAACACCCCTCAAAGACGGGGGTGCGAGGGTCACCACGAGAGGCTCCTACAGCGACTATGCTCTTCTCTGCTGCTAGGAGGGCCTTCTCGAGGAGGTCAAGGGTGAGAGTGGTGGGGCAAACTGAGAGGAAGTGGTCCCTGACTACGCGAAGAGAGTCAGGGAGGCGGGTGACTATGTAGTAGAGGGTGATGTACATGGGGGGGGGGGTCTTGACGCAAAACTCAGTAGGAAGCGCAGCGCGGTAGCGAGTGTCACCAGTGCGGAGGTGCGTAATGAGGTCAGTGACTGAGGGGAAGGCAACAAGGTCAGGGTAGAGGTACGGTAGCATGAGGCGGCTCAGTGGAGCAGTGGCAGGGGAGGAGTAGCGTGCAACTACAGCGTTGTACAAGGTCTGAGCACTCTTGTACTGACTAAAGTGCGCACGCTCAGAGGTAGGCAGGTGGCGACGCACAGCAAGACGTGCAGCAGCATCGCGTGTGGCCCACTGTGAGCGAACAGTGGCGTCAGCATCAACAGTAGGGGCAGGAGAGGCGCCAGAGGTAAGGTCAAAGAGGGAGAGACCGTCTGCCCTATCGCACTGTAGGAAAAGCTGCAGATCATCTAGCCAGACGTTAAAGTCAATAGCCCGACCCTCAGCGTCAAAAGCGAGGACACTAGGGGTAGCCATGACTGCAGTAGACTAGCAGCGCGAACAGTAGGGTAGGGGCAGTGCAGTGATAGAGGCGCTGCTCTTACCGGATAGGGCGGCTCGGGCGGCTCGGCGGCTCGGCGGCTCAGCAACAACTGCGGCTTGCCTACTCGGCGGCACAGGCGGCTCGGCGGCTCAGGCGACTCGGGCGACTCGGCGGCTCGGGCAGCTCGGGCGGCTCGGGCGGCTCGGCGACTCGGCAGCTCGGGCGGCTCGGCGTGGTGCGGCGGCTCGGGCGGCTCTGGTGGCTGGCGGCTCGGCAGCAGGCGGCGGCGCCGGCGGCTCGGTGGTGACGGCGGGGTCGCGTGGGGACGGCGGCGGGGCCGGCAGAGGCGGCGTCGGGGCCACAAATGTAGGCAACGGGGCCGGGAAGGGCAGCGCCAGGGCCGCAGGTAGGCGACGGGGCCAGCAGAGGCGGGGCCGGGTCGGGAAGGGCAAAGTCAGGGCCGGGAAGGACGGCGCCGGGGCCGTTGGGTAGGCGACGGGGCCGCAGGGCGGCGGATCAGGGCCGGGAAGGGCGGCGCCAGGGCCGCGGGGTAGGTGACGGGGTCGCAGGGCGGCGGATCGGGGCCGGGAAGGGCGGCGCCGGGGCCGCGGGGTTGGCGACGAGGCCGCTAGGGCGGCGGATCGGGGCCGGGAAGGGCGGCGCCAGGGCCGCAGGGGTAGGCGACGGGGTCGCTAGGGCGGCGGATCGGGGCCGCAAGGGCGGCGCGACGCAACCGCTAGGGCGGCGCGACGGGATGGGGGCCGCGAGGCCGACAGGGTCGAGAAAGGGGAGCGCGATTCGGGCAAGGGCTGAGCGCGCTCCGGGCAGGAAAAAAAATCGAATCGGTTGGCGCTAGGAACAGTTCCCACGAGGGAACCTGCTCGATACCATGAGAAAACTAGAATGAGAATGAATGAACTATAAAAGAGTTGGGTACAAGTACTAATCCAAATTTGGTTGTACCCCTTATGGGCTACCCCACTACAGCCTACACAAAATGCATAAGCTATGATGTTCTGACAACACAGGCTAGATCATTTAAGTTTGACATCCCCGACAACATGTTCATCTCGATGGTCATCTCTGGCCTCGGCCCCGACTAGCGACAGTGCCAGTCACTCCTTCGCGCCCGAGCAACCATATCGGAGTCGGCTCTGTGCACCACGCTTCTTTCGGAGCAGAAGGAAATCGACCTGTACAACGAGAAGAATGTCAAACGGGAGAAATTAGTCTTCTCCACAGGAGCATCACAAGGGGAGCAACACGGAAAGAAGGGAGCAACGCGCAAATACTGCAAGAAGTCTGGCCACACTATCGACCAGTGCTACAAGCATCAGGCCTCCAGCCAGCAACCATCGGCAGAGACAAAGCCTTCCGCCACAACCTCCACTGTGTCGCCTCCGTCCGTCGCCAGCACTTCTCAATCTCCTGCACTCATCACGGCGAAGGACAAAGGAAAAGGGACAATCATAAGCTGCATGGCTCGCCGCAATAGAGGGTTCCGTTACTAGGATCGAGTAACACTTGCTCGCGACAATCCCATCAACCCCGTTGCGCCCAGTCCAGACAATGATTCAACAGTCTTTATCTGGTCCACTCGCCCCTCAGACATTACTCCTGACTTTGAGCTCCCTCCTCCTACTCCGGAATCGCCGCCGAGCATTTCCGCAAACAGATATTTCGCCCTCTCACCGTACACCGGCGATTTTGATCGCATCGTCACACCCAAGATCGCCAACCTCGCCCGCCAGCGCTACGAGGATCTCGACACATGGTACCTCGACAGTTGCTGCGGACAACACATGGTGGGATCGCCAAAGTTCATTAGCAACTCACGGCGTATGCGACGACCCTGCGAAATCACCGCCGCCAACAACGGAAAAATGAAGGCATATGAGATTGGCGAAATCTACCTCGAGGCCAATGACACGAAGTTCACCATTCACATCGAAGACGTCCTCGTCGCACCTGACCTACAATACAACTTACTCTCATCAGCTCAACTCATGCGGTGCGGAATCGACATTCGCAGCAATCGGAAGGAGAAGACCTTCGAGCTCTTCCACAACGAAACTTACATTGGAAAGGCAATCGATGACGATGGAGTCTTCGTGCTGCAATTTTCAGCTCAGGGCACCACCGGCGATTCTTACCGCACACTGCTGCTGAAAACAACTCCCACGGAACCGCCAACATGGTCACATCCCGACAAGATGGATCTCGAGCGACCTGCCTCCGATGGCCTTCTGCTCTTGCGCACCGTTCCGACTGCCTCGACCTCCAACCCTGCAGAAACCAGACCTGCCACAATGGAAGAAAACAGCGGCACGTCAGGACTTGCAACACAACCAACCGAAGAAAACAAGACGGCGGAGACACGCTGGACGGGCTGGAACACTTCCGAGCCCGCGCTCGGATCCTGGGGAGAATTTTTAACTCCAGAAGAAGCAGCCGCAAGCGGGTGGGGCGCCGTTTCAACGGGAGAAGTTGGCGCGACCAGCTGGGCGACTCCCCCTGCCCCAGCGATTCTTACCACACACTGCTGCTGAAAACAACTCCCACGGAACCGCCAACATGGTCACATCCCGACGAGATGGATCTCGAGCGACCTGCCTCCGATGGCCTTCTGCTCTTGCGCACCGTTCCGACTGCCTCGACCTCCAACCCTGCAGAAACCGGACCTGCCACAATGGAAGAAAACAGCGGCACGTCAGGACCTGCAACACAACCAACCGAAGAAAACAAGACGGCGGAGACACGCTGGACGGGCTGGAACACTTCCGAGCCCGCGCTCGGATCCTGGGGAGAATTTTTAACTCCAGAAGAAGCAGCCGCAAGCGGGTGGGGCGCCGTTTCAACGGGAGAAGTTGGCGCGACCGGCTGGGCGACTCCCCCTGCCCCAGCAGAGGAAGTTGGTGCAACAGCAGGAGAAGCAGTCGGAGAAGCAGAGACAGCTGGAGACACATGGGGCGCCGGAGGAGGATGGGTCACCTCGGCCGAAGCAGGACAAGGGCACGTCGAAGCAGCTGGTTTTCCTCCTGCGGAAGTCGCCGTCGTCGACCCATACTGGGTAACTCGCAGCACCTGCTGGAGAGGTCCACCTCTCCCAGATCAATACGCCCCTGATACACCCGAGCGAATGCCAGAAGAGTCAAAAGAAGAGGAGACCTACGAATTTATGGGAGAACCAACGGAGTTACCCAAACCTACCGAGGAGCCGGAGCCGCCAGTATAAGGACCACAAGAAATTGAGGTCATCGGCGCTGAATACAGTTACTTCAGAATCCCCATGACGGGACTCCCAGTTTGGGAGTGGCCCAACCAGTGCTTGCTCGTTACTGTTAGAACATTATAGCTTACGCTGTTGTGTAGGCTATAGTGGGGTATCCCATAGGGGGTACAACCCAATTAGGGTTAGTACTTGTACCCACTTCATTCATACTTCATTCATTCTCGTTCTCATTTTCACATGGAATCAGAGCAGGTCCCCTCCTAGGGACTGTTCCTAGGGCCCACCGAAGCGCGCCTCGAGTCGCGCTCTCCCCTTTTTTTTTAGCGGCCCGTCGTGTCGCCCCTAGCGGCCCGTCGCGCCGCCCTTACGGTCGCGTCGAGCCGCCCTAGCGGCAGCGGCGCGCCGCCCTACTTAGCGGCCCCCCCGCCCTTCCTCGCGGCCCCGCCGCCCCATCGCGCGGCCTCGCCGCCCTACCTTGCGGCCCCGCCGCCCCATCGCGCGGCCCCGCCTCCCTACTTAGCGGCCCCGCCGCTCTTCCTCGCGGCCCCGCCGCCCCATCGCGCGGCCCCGCCGCTCTACCTCGCGGCCCCGCCACCCTACCACGCGGCCCTGCCGCCCCATCGCGCGGCCCCGCCGCCCTACCTTGCGGCCCCGCCGCCGTACCTTGCGGCCCCGCCGCCCTACCTTGCGGCCCCGCCGCCCTACCTCGCGGCCCCGCCGCCCTACCTCGCGGCCCCGCCGCCCTATCTCGCGGCCCCGCCGCCCTACCCAGCGACCCCGCCGCCCTTCTGCGGCGGCCCCGCCGCTCCTCTGCAGCGGCCCCGCCGCCCCACATCAGCGGCTCAGCCGCCCTACTACGGCGGCCCCGCCGTCCTACTTCAGCGGCCCAGCCGAGCCGCCCAGCAGCAGCGCAGCCGAGCCGCCCAGCAGCAGAGCAGCCGAGCCGCCCCGCCGCCGAGCCGCACTGCAGCCGAGCCGCCCGGCCGCCCACCACCCGAGCCGCCGTGCAGCCGAACCGCCCAGCAGCCGGGCCGCCCAGCCGCCGAGCCGCCCAGCTGTCGAGCCGCCCAGCTGCCGAGCCGCCCAGCCGCCGAGCCGCCCAGCTGCCGAGCCGCCCTGCAGCCGAGCCGCCCGAGCAGCCCTGTCCGGTGAGCACAGACCCTCTGTCACTGCGTGCCCTTCCCCTACTGCTTGCACTACTGGTCTACTGCTGTCATGGCTACCCCTAGTGTCCTCGCTTTTGACGCTGAGGGTCGGGCCATTGACTTTGAGGTCTGGGTAGATGACCTGCAGCTGTTCTTACAGTGCGATAGGGCAGACGACCTCTCTCTTTTTGACCTTACCTCTGGCGCTTCCCCTGCCCCTGCTGCTGATGCTGACGCCACTGTTTGCTCCCAGTGGGCCACGCGCGACGCTGCTGCACGTCTTGCTGTGCGTCGCCACCTCCCTACCTCCGAGCGTGCGCACTTTAGTCAGTACAAGAGTGCTCAGACCTTGTACGATGCTGTAGTCGCGCGATACTCCTCCCCTGCCACTGCTGCACTGAGCCGTCTCATGCTACCGTACCTCTTCCCTAACCTTGCTGCCTTTCCCACCGTAGCTGACCTCATTACGCACCTCCGCACTAGTGACACTCGCTACCGTGCTGCACTTCCTGCTGACTTCTGCGCCGCGAACCCCCCCCCCCATGTACATCACTCTTTACTTCCTAGTCACTCGCCTCCCTGACTCCCTTCGAGTAGTCAGGGACCACTTTCTCTCAGTCTGTCCCACCACACTCACTGTAGACCTCCTTGAGAAGGCCCTCCTCGTGATAGAGAAGAGCATAGTCGCTGTAGGAGCCTCTCGAGGTGACCCCCGCACCCCTATCTTTGAGGGGTGTTCTCCCTCCCCCCTGCTGCCCTCTGTTGCCTCTGCTGCTGCGGCCGACCTCCTTGGTCTCGAGTTGGTCGGTGCGGCGTGTGCCCCTAGCGGGAGACGCTGCCCTGGCAAGGGCAAGGGGGGCAAGGGAGCTGGAGGAGCGGGCGGTGGAGGTGGAGGTGGAGGCGGTGGGGGGAGTGGGGGTGGCGGTGGGAGTGGAGGTGGGGGTTGGGGGGTCGGTGGCGGCAGTGGAGGCGGAGGCGGCGGCGGCGGTGGCGGTGGGAGCGGAGGTGGCGGAGGAGGCGGCGGTGGAGGCGGCGGCGGAGGCGGCGGCGGTAGTGGAGGCAGCGGAGGCGGCGGAGGAGGTGGGGGTGGCGGTGGAACTGGTCGCGGGTCTTCGCAGAGGAGTGGCTCCGGTGGTGGCTCACGCCAGCAGCAGCAGCGCGGTCGGGAGACCCTGTCCCCTCAGCAGCACCGTGAGTGGTACACTGCACGCCAACGGGGTGGGGGTTTTGGTCCGTGCACCTACGTCCTGCGCACCGGCGACCGTGCGGGTGAGCAGTGTGGGGGTGCGCACCCCACCCCGCGCTGCTTTGGCCGCCTGACGGACGCGTGGCGTCACCAGTTTCCGGAGGCCTCAGAGATCCCTCGCTGGAGCGAGCTGTCTAGGGCGGGTGTTGCCATCTTTGATCTTGACTTTGATGCTATTCTCTCTGCCATGTATGCTCTGTCTATTAGTGATGAGGGTGACTGTTACCGGTGTTTCCCGCCCGATCCGGGCATTGAGACTGCTGCTCTAGGTACTGGTGAGGCTGCTGCCCTAGGTGCTTGCGACGCTGCTGCTCTAGGTGCTAGTGTGTCTGCGTCCTCAGGTACTGGTAAGTCTGCGCTCTCAGGTACTACGTCGGCTTCGGCCTCCCTCACCTTCACCCTTGACTCTGGGGCGTCTCGCTCCTTCTTTCAGGACCGCACCACACTCACGCCGCGTAGTCGGCCGGTTGCGGTGTCTTTGGCTGACCCCTCTGGGGGTCCTGTACTGTCTCGCTTCTCCACAGTCCTCCCGTGTCCGGCGGCTCCCTCTGGCACCCTGTCTGGTCTCTACCTCCCCTCGTTCTCGACGAACCTGGTGAGTAGTGCTGACCTACAGGATGCGGGCGTCCACCAGTTCACTCCTGCGCGTCAGCGAGTGACCCACTGCACAGAGGCTAGCACAGGCCGACACCTGGCTACGTTCACCCGTCAGCCAGGGTCGAGCCTGTACACTCTGACCACTGCGTCTCCTCCAGTTCCTGAGTCTGGTAGGGTAGCTGCGTCGGGTCAGGTGTTTGCTGCAGCGTCCAGGTCTGGCCCTGAGTCTGCCCCCTGTTCGTGTCGTCTCCTGTCTCACGAGACTCTCCTCTGGCACCACCGCCTTGGCCACCCCTCTCTGCTTCGGCTCAGAGGCATGGCCTCCCGTCTTCTTGTGTCTGGTCTCCCCCGGTCCCTCCCTCCCCTTCCTCAGGGCCCTGGCCCTGCCTGTGTCCCCTGTGTCGAGGGGCGCCAGCGTGCTGCCCCTCACTCCTCCCAGTTTCCTCTGACAGAGGCCCCGTTGCAGACCCTTCACATGGACGTGTGGGGCCCAGCCCGCGTCCATGGACAGGGTCACGAGCACTACTTCCTGCTTGTTGTTGACGACTACTCGCGTTACCCTGCAGTCTTCCCCTTGCGCAGCAAGGGTGATGTCACTGCGGTGCTGATCGACTGGATCCGCGCAGCTCGTCTCCAGCTCAGGCAGAGCTTTGGCTCGGACTTTCCTGTTTTGCGTCGGCACTCGGATAGAGGCGGAGAGTTTTCCTCTGACCTTCTGAGAGCCTACTGTCGCGCACGAGGCATCCGTCAGACCTTCACGCTTCCGGACTCCCCGCAGCAAAATGGGATTGCTGAGCGCCGCATTGGCATGGTCATGGACGTCGCTCGTACGTCTATGATGCATGCGGCTGCCCCCCATTTTCTGTGGCCGTTTGCGGTGAGGTACGCGGCGCATCAGATCAACCTCCGCCCCAGGGTCTCCAGGCCGGAGACCTCCCCAGCCTTGCTGTGGACGGGGAAGGTTGGCGATGCGTCGGCGTTCCGGGTCTGGGGATCTCGAGCGTTTGTCCGCGACTTGTCTGCGGACAAGCTGTCCCCTCGTGCTGCTCCTTGCGTCTTCCTGGGATTTCCCCCTGACGCGCCTGGGTGGCAGTTCTACCACCCCACCTCTCGACGTGTTCTGTCCTCCCAGGACGTCACGTTTGACGAGTCGGTCCCCTACTACCGCCTCTTCCCCTACCGCACTCCGTCCCTCCCCCCGCCCCCGCTCTTCCTTGTACCAGGTCCCCCCCAGGTAGACCCCCTCCCCCCTCAGGGTCCTACCCCTTCAGGTGTGTCCCAGGTAGACGCAGTCGAGCCTGTCGAGGTCACTGGTGACTCTGGTGCTGCTGAGGGCGCTGCCGCTAGGGGTGCTGGGCCTGGGGGTGCTGGACCTGGGGGTGCGGAGCCTGGGGGTGCTGAGTCTGGGGGTGCTGAGTCTGGGGGTGCTGAGCCTGGGGGTGCAGATTCTGGGGGTGCTGAGCCTGGGGGTGCTGAGCCTGGGGGTGCTGAGCCTGGGGGTGCTACGCCGGGGGGTGCTGAGCCTGGGGGTGCTACGCCTGGGGGTGCTGAGCCTGGAGGTGCTACGCCTGGGGGTGCTGAGCGTGGAGGTGCTACGCCTGGGGGTGCTGAGCCTGGAGGTGCTACGCCTGGGGGTGCTGAGCCTGGAGGTGCTCCGCCTGGAGGTTCTCCGGGTGCTTCGTCTCGCCGGGAGCCACTCTCTCCACAGGAGCTGCGCGAGTGGTTTGCCCGCGCTGGCGCTGTACTGCTGGTGCTGGAGGTTCGTCGGCTGCTGAGGGTGCTGCGGTCGCGGGTCCCGGAGGTGCTCGTACTGGGAGTATCGGAGCTGCTGGACCTGCAGGTTCGACTGGAGCTGGTGCTGCTGAGGGTGTTGGCGCTGAGACTACCACTGGCGGTCCTGCTGGGGGTGCTCCTGGTGCTGCTGGAGGTTCTGGAGCTGCTGGAGGTGCTGCTAGAGCGGGTGCTCCTGCTGAGGGTACTGGTGCTGTCCCTGCTGCTTCTGGCGTCGCCACGCGGCCTCGACCGTACTTTGTTCCACTCCTGCAGCAGGTTCTTGGTCTTCCACCTTCTACTGGTCCTCCTCCTCCCTTAGAGTGTCCACAGCTTGTCCCGTCACAGTTACAGTTGCAGCCTACCTCCCCTTTGCCTGCTCCTTCTCCCTACACTGGTCCTACTGGAGGTCTTGTTGAGCGTCGTGAGCCTGCGTCCCGCCCTGCGTCGCCTGTCCGTACTGCTAGCACTAGTGGTCCCGGTTCGCGTCTGCGTCCTCCTCCTGTCCCTGGCACGCACCGGATGTCTCTGCGTCCGTCCACTGCTCCTCTGCGTGCCCCTTTGCCTTCTCCTCCCGAGTCCTCTCTTCCTGCTCTTGCCGACCCGGAGTCGGACTCTCTTCGTGCTGCCAGTCCTACTGTCACGCGTCTCCTTACTACTGTCGTCAGTGACCCTTCGTTTGAGTCTACTGCTGCGTCTGCTCTGGTTACTGAGCTCGTCGACTTTGCTGCTCGCTGTCGCTTAGACTACGCTGCTAGTCTTGTCGCTGAGTCTGAGTCTGTCTGTCCTCCGTCCATCGGGGGTAAGTGTGCTCTTGGCACGGACGTCCTTGAGGACAGGCAGGAGGAGTTTCAGTGTCTGGCAGCTGCTTCACCTCATCTTGTGTCCGTACTGCTTACCCCTGAGGGAGACCCGGATGCACTTGACATCCCGACTCCGCGCTCTTACGCAGAGGCGATAGAGGGTCCCTACTCCTCTCAGTGGCAGGCAGCTATGGATGCAGAGATGGCTTCTTGGAAGTCCACAGGCACCTACGTTGACGCTGTCCCCCCTCCTGGGGCGAACATCGTCAGTGGCATGTGGATCTTCAGGGTGAAGCGGCCGCCGGGTTCTCCGCCTGTCTTCAAGGCGCGTTACGTGGCTCCTGGTTTCAGTCAGCGGCAGGGAGTTGACTACTTTCAGACCTTCTCCCCCACCCCGAAGATGACCACTCTTCGGGTACTGCTGCACGTTGCTGCTCACCGTGACAACGAGCTGCACTCTCTTGACTTCAGCACAGCTTTCTTGCAGGGCAGCCTGCACGAGGAGATCTGGCTGCGTCGCCCACCTGGCTTCACTGGGTCTTTCCCTCCTGGTACCCAGTGGAGTCTCCGGCGTCCAGTCTACGGTCTCCGCCAGGCGCCACGTGAGTGGCACGACACACTGAGGACCATGCTTGCGGCTCTTGGGTTTGCTCCCTCTACTGCCGACCCGTCGCTGTTTCTGCGCATCGAAACCTCTCTGCCGCCGTTCTACATCCTCGTGTGCGTCGACGACTTGGTCTTTGCCACAGCTGACACTGCTGGACTCGCCTACGTGAAGTCCGAGCTGCAGAAGAGACACATGTACACTGACCTGGGTGAACTGCGCAGCTACCTTGGCCTGCAGATCACTCGGGACAGAGCACGCCGCACCATTACCCTGACTCTGTCACACATGGTGCAGCAGGTCCTTCAGCGCTTCGGCTTCACGTACTCCTCGCCTCAGGCCACTCCTCTGTCTACTCGCCACTCGCTCTTAGCTCTGCCTTCGGATGAGTCCGTAGAGTCGAGTGGCCCGTACCCAGAGCTTGTTGGCTGCCTCATGTACCTGATGACCTGCACACGACTTGATCTTGCATACCCTCTTAGCATTCTCGCACGCTATGTTGCTCCTGGGAGACACCGACCAGAGCACATGGCTGCAGCGAAGAGGGTGTTGCGCTACTTGTGCAGTACGTCGGGCATGGGGCTAGTGCTTGGAGGGCGGAGTCCAGTGGTTCTCACTGGGCACGCGGACTCTTCTTGGGCTGACGACCAGGCTACGCAGCGGTCGTCACAGGGTTACACCTTCAGCCTTGGTTCCGGCTCTGCTTCGTGGCGGGCTACTCGCTCATCTTCGGTTCTCGGCTCCAGTTGTGAGGCTGAGATCTACGCCGGGGCCATGGCTGCATAGGAGCTTCGCTGGCTCACCTACCTGCTGACTGACCTTGGAGAGCCGCCTCGTTCTCCTCCAGTCCTGTACGTAGACAACAAGGCCATGCTGGCCTTGTGTCGAGAGCAGAGACTGGAGCATAGAACAAAGCACATTGCTCTTCGCTACTTCCTTGCTTGTGAGCTACAGCAGCGTGGACAGTTGCGGCTTGCGTACGTGGCCTCTGAGGCCAACACTGCTGATGTGTTCACGAAGGCACTTGCGCCTTGTAATCATCAGCGCTTCTGCACTCAGCTGGGTCTTCTGCCTGTCTTGCCTCACTTGCTCTCCTCTTGACCTTGCTTGTACTGTCACATATATATACCTGCTCTTGCTTGTCTAGCTTTATATATGTGTGTACTCTTGCATGTGAACTGGCCTTGTGGCCTTGACCTTGTGCTTGGACTGTGTGGTGACTTTGAGATCCACCCTGAGCTTGCCTTTCTTTGCTTTGCTTGATTGGTCTTGTGACCCCTTGTTCTCCCCCACTTTGCCTATGGGGGTGTGTCAGAACATTATAGCTTATGCTGTTGTGTAGGCTATAGTGGGGTATCCCATAGGGGGTACAACCCAATTAGGGTTAGTACTTGTACCCACTTCATTCATAGTTCATTCATTCTCGTTCTCATTTTCACAGTTACCGGAGACCAAGTCGAAGCCGGTGACACCGACGACATCATCGGCATTCCTCGCGCGCTTTTAGAGCAAAAAGCAATTCGCGCGCTCGTCGTCGATACCGACAACGTCGCCGACGCAGGACCTGAAGGGGAGGCAAAAGACGAAGCTACGCGACAAAAATATTATAAGAAGACAGTCGGTTACCGCGCGGACCCAGGAACATGGCACCAACGGCTCGGACATCCCTCCCACGCTACGCTCAAAAACTCGCTCAAGGCCGGAGTCTTCGACAACGAAGCGCTCCTGCTTCCACGAGATGGTTCCCTCACCGCGGACTCGCCTAACCCGCCGTGCATCGTCTGCCCAACCGCGTCACTCAACCACCAGACGTTCCCCGATCTGCCCGCAGGGTACGAACGCTACAAGCCGCTGGACAAGGTTTACAGCGACTTTATGGTGCTCAGCCAGGAAGGGCTCGACGGGGAGCAGTACACGCTTACCTTCATCGACGCATCTACGCGCTACATCTGGGCCGACAACACCGACTGCAGGTCGCTGGCTTTCGAGTGCTTCATTGCGTGGATGAAGCAGGCTGAGCGACAGTTCGGTCTAAAACTCAAAGCTTGGCAGACAGACGGAGCCCTGGAGTTCTTCTCAGACGAGTTCAAGGAGCTCTTCAAGCAGAAGGGGATTGAGCACCTGGTGTCCTTGCCCTATGCTCACCAACAGCAAGGAGTAGCAGAACGGACAAACAGAAGCCTCGCCACACGGATGAGGGCTCTGATGAAGCAGCCGGCCATCCCAACAAAATATTGGCGGTTTGCGATGAATCACGCTGCTCGGCTGCACAACTTGCTGTCCTCGCGAAGCCTCGAGAACAACAACTCTCCCTACCGGGCATGGACGGGCAGAAAAGCAGATACACGCCTGCTTTGGGTATTTGGCTGCATGGTACAGTATAGACCCCACACTTTGAGAACCGGAAAATTTGCTGACCGGGCACGATGAGGCATCCACCTCGGGATCGAAAAGGAATTCAAGGCGTGGATCGTGCTGGACTACGCGACACACGAGGTAACGAAATCACGTGACTGCATCTTCTACGAGAAGCTGACTCTGCCCCTTTTCAAGGAGCACCAGGAAGCCAACAAACTGCCCGAGAGGCTCTTCGAGGGCCACCGCAGCTTCGCCACGTCACACGACGAAGCTGACCTGGCCGAGGATGCAGACACACCTGATGTCACCCCAATGGACTCCGCTCCGAGCATCCCCCTCACAAGCCAATTCGGGACTCCAATATTTGTACCTCTACACCAACCCGATCCTGACGATATAACACGCGAGGCTCATGACTACAATAGTGAGGCGCGCCGATTGCCTGATGCCGAGTTACCACAACCCAACACGTCGCAAGATACCCTCCGCCTCGGCAACGACAGCGATGACGACGTGATCGAAGTTACCAGCTTCCACGACTACGACCGCATTCACTACGAAAAGTCTGACGAAACCGGTCTCCGCGTTCTCGGCCTCGCCGTCGCCATACCTCTGTCAGAACATTATAGCTTATACATTTGTGTAGGCTGTAGTGGGGTAGCCCATAAGGGGTACCACACAATTAGGGTTAGTACTTGTACCCAACTGTTTCATAGTTCATCCATTCTCGTTCTAGTTTTTTCTCATAGTATCAAAGCATGTTCCCTCGTGGGAACTATTCCTAGGGCCCACCGATTCGATTTTTTTTTTCCTGCCCGGAGCGCGCTCTGCCTTTGCCCGAGTCGCGCTCCCCTCTCTCATCCTGACGCGCCGCCCTTGCGGCCCCGTCGCCGCCCATCCCGGCCCCGATTCGCTGCCCTAGCGGCCCCGTCGCCTACCCCACGGCCCCGGCGCCGCACTTCCCGGCCCCGATCCGCCACCCTGCGGCCCCGTCGCCTACCCCGCGGCCCCGGCGCCGCCCTTCCCGGCCCCGATCCGCCGCCCTGCGGCCCCGTCGCCTACCCCGCGACCCCGGCGCCGCCCTTCCCGGCCCTGATCCACCGCCCTACGGCCCCGTCGCCTACCCCGCGACCCCGGCGCCGCCCTTCCCGGCCCCGATCCGCCGCCCTGCGGCCCCGTCGCCTACCCTGCGACCCCGGCGCCGCCCTTCCCGGCTTCGATCAACCGCCCTGCGGCCCCGTCGCCTACCCCGCGACCCCAGCGCCGCCCTTCCCGGCCCTTACGCCGCCCTTCCCGACCCGGCCCCACCTCTGCTGGCCCCGTCGCCTACCGTTGCGGCCCCGGTGCCGCCTCTGCTGGCCTCGTCGCCGCTCCACCCGGCCCCGCCGTCGTCTCCACGCGGCCCCGCCGTCACCACCGAGCCACCGGCGCCGCCGCCTGCTGCCGAGCCACCCGCCACCCGAGCCGCCCGAGCAGTCGCACCACGCCGAGCCGCCCAAGCCGCCCGAGCTGCCGAGTCGCCGAGCCGCCAGAGCCGCCCGAGCCGCCCGAGCCGCCCGAGCCGCCCGAACCGCCGAGTCGCCTGTGCCGCCGAGTCGCCGAGCCGCAGTTGTTGCTGAGCCGCCGAGCCGCCCGAGTCGCCCCGTCCGGTAAGAGCAGCGCCTCTATCACTGCACTGCCCTTACCCTACTGTTCACGCTGCTAGTCTACTGCTGTCATGGCTACCCCTAGTGTCCTCGCTTTTGACGCTGAGGGTCGGGCTATTGACTTTGACGTCTGGCTAGATGATCTGCAGCTTTTCCTACAGTGCGATTGGGCAGACGGTCTCTCCCTCTTTGACCTTACCTCTCGCGCCTCTCCTGCCCCTGCTGCTGACGCTGACGCCACTGTTCGCTCACAGTGGGCCACGCGCGATGCTGCTGCACGTCTTGCCGTGTGTCGCCACCTGCCTACCTCGGAGCGTGCGCATTTTAGCCAGTACAAGAGTGCTCAGACCTTGTACGATGCTGTAGTTGCACGCTACTCCTCCCCTGCCACTGCTGCACTGAGCCGCCTCATGCTACCATACCTCTTCCCTGACCTTGCTGCCTTTCCCACAGTCGCTGACCTCATTACGCACCTCCGAACTAGTGAGACTCGCTACCGCGCTGCGCTTCCTACTGAGTTCTGCGCCAAGAACCCCCCCCCCCATGTACATCACCCTCTACTACATCGCCACCCGCCTCCCTGACTCTCTCCGCGTAGTTAGGGACCACTTCCTCTCAGTTTGCCCCACCACTCTCACCGTTGATCTCCTCGAGAAGGCCCTCCTAGCAGCAGAGAAGAGCATAGTCGTTGTAGGAGCCTCTCGTGGTGACCCTCGCACCCCCGTCTTTGAGGGGTGTTCCCCATCCCCCCTCCTGCCTTCTGATGCCTCTACAGTTGCGGCCGACCTCGTTGGTTTCGAGTCGGTCGGCGCTGCGTCTACCCCGAGCGGGAGAAGCCGCACCGGCAAGGGCAAGGGGGGCAAGGGCGCTGGAGGGGGTAGCGGGGGTGGCGGAGGTGGCAGTGGAGGCAGTGGAGGGGGTGGGGGTGGTGGTGGGAGTGGTGGCGGGGGTGGAGGTGTCAGTGGCGGCAGTGGAGGCGGAGGCGGCGGCGGCGGTGGCGGTGGGAGCAGAGGTGGCGGAGGTGACGGAGGTGGAGGAGGCGGCGGCGGAGGAGGTGGAGCTGGTCGGGGTGGCGCTGCGCAGAGGGTCGGCTCCGGTGGTGGTCAGCGCCAGCAGCAGCAGCAGCAGCAGCAGCGCACGCATGACATTGCCCCCCCTCAGCAGCTCTGTGAGTGGTACGCTGCACGCCAGCGGGGTGGGGGTACTGGTCCGTGCACCTACGTCCTACGCACCGGCGACCGCGTGGGTGACCAGTGCGGGCGTGCGCTCTCCACCCAGCGCTGATTTGGCCGCCTGACGGACGCCTGGCGTCACCAGTTCCCTGAGGCCACTGAGATCCCTCGCTGGGGCGAGCTGTCTAGGGCGGGGGTAGCTATCTTTGACCTTGACTTTGATGCTATGCTTGCTGCCATGTATGCTGTGATTGTTAGTGATGAGGGTGACTGTTACCGGTGTTTTCCGCCCGACCCGGGCATTGAGACTGCTGCTCTAGGTGCTGGTGAGGCTGTTGCTCTAGGTGCTAGCGAGGCTGCTGCTCTAGGTGCTGGTGTGTCTGCTTCCTCAGGTGCTGGTGAGTCTGCGCTCTCAGGTACTGCGTCGGCTTCGGCCTCCCACACCTTCACCCTTGACTCGGGGGCTTCTCGGTCCTTCTTTCAAGACCGCACCACACTCACGCCGCTTGGTCGGCCAGTTCCAGTCTCTCTGGCAGACCCCTCTTGGGGTCCTGTCCTCGCTCACTTCTCCACTGTCCTCCCGTGTCCAGCAGCCCCCTCTGGCACCCTGTCTGGTCTTTACCTCCCCTCGTTCTCTACGAACTTGGTGAGTGGTGCTGACCTCCAGGATGGAGGGGTTCACCTGTTCACTCCTGCGAGTCAGCGGGTGACCCACTGCACGGACGCTCGGACAGGCCGACACGTGGCCACGTTTACACGTCGGCCGGGGTCGAGCCTGTACACACTGACCACTGAGTCTCCTCCAGTCACTGCGTCTGGTCAGGTAGCTGCGTCGGGTCAGGTGTTTGCTGCAGCGTCCAGGTCTGGTCCTGAGTCTACCCCCTGCTCGTGTCGCCTCCTGTCTCACGAGACTCTCCTCTGGCACCACCACCTTGGTCACCCCTCCCTGCTTCGTCTCCGAAGCATGGCCTCCCGTGTCCTTGTCTCTGGTCTTCCCGGGTCCCTCCCTCCCCTTCCTCCGGGGCATGGCCCTACCTGCGTCCCCTGTGTCGAGGGGCGGCAGCGGGCTGCCCCTCACTCCTCCTAGTTTCCTCCGACAGAGGCCCCGCTGCAGACGCTTCACATGGACGTGTGGGGCCCGGCCCGCGTCTGTGGACAGGGTCACGAGCGATATTTCCTGCTGGTGGTTGACGACTACTCGCGTTACACCGCAGTCTTCCCCTTGCGCAGCAAGGGTGATGTCACTGAGGTGTTGATCGACTGGATCCGCGCAGCTCGTCTCCAGCTCAGGCACAACTTCGGCTCGGACTTTCCTGTTCTGCGTCTGCACTCTGACAGAGGCGGAGAGTTCTCTTCTGGCCTTCTGCGAGCCTACTGTCGTGCACGAGGCATCCGACAGACCTTCACGCTTGCGGACTCTCCACAGCAAAATGGGATTGCTGAGCGCCGCATTGGCATGGTCATGGACGTCGCCCGTACGTCCATGATGCATGCGCCTGCCCCCCATTTTCTGTGGCCATTTGCGGTTCGGTACGCGGAGCATCAGATCAACCTTCAGCCCAGGGTCTCCATGTCGGAGACCTCCCCATCTTTGCTGTGGACGGGGAAGGTTGGCGACGCGTCTGCGTTCCGTGTCTGGGGATCTCGGGCGTTTGTCCGCGACTTGTCTGCGGACAAGCTGTCCCCTCGTGCTGCTCCTTGCGTCTTCCTGGGTTTCCCCCCTGACGTGCTAGGGTGGCTGTTCTACCACCCCACCTCTCGCCGTGTTCTGTCCTCCCAGGACGTCACGTTCGACGAGTCGGTCCCCTACTACCGTCTCTTCCCCTACCGCACTCCGTCCCTCCCCCCGCCATCGCTCTTCCTTGTGCCTGGTCCCCCCCCGGTAGACCCGCTTCCCCCTCAGGGTCCTGCCCCTTGAGATGTGTCCCAGGTAGACGCTATTGAGCATGTCGAGGTCGGTGTTGACTCTGGTGCTGCTGAGGGTGCTGAGCCTGGGGGTGCTGACTCTTGGGGTGCTGTGCGTATGGGTGCTACGCCTGGGGGTGCTGAGCCTGGGGGTGCTGAGTCTGGGGGTGCTGAGCCTGGGGGTGCTGAGCCTGGGGGTGCTGAGCCTGGGGGTGCTACACCTGGGGGTGCTGAGCCTGGGGGTGCTACGCCTGGAGGTGCTGAGCCTGGGGGTGCGGAGCCTGAGGGAGCTGGGCCTGCTCGTGTGGCGTTTGGCGGTGCTGTGCCTGGCGGTTCTCCGGGTGCTTCGTCTCGGCGGGAGCCATTCTCTCCACAGGAGCTTCGTGAGTGGTTTGCCCGGTGCTGGAGGCATGCTGCTGGAGCTGGAGTTTCTTCGGCTGCTAAGGGTGCTGGTTCTGCAGGTCCCGGAGGTTCTCGTACTGGGAGTACTGGAGCTGCTGGGCCTGCGGGTACTTCTGGAGCTGGAGCTGCTGAGGGTGTTGGCGGTGAGACTACTGCTGTCGGTTCTGGAGGCGGTCCTGCTGGGGGTGCTACTGGTGCTGCTGTAGGCTCTGGAGCTGGAGGTGCTGCTGGCGCTGGTGCTACCACTGGGGGTCGTGGTGCTGTCCCTACTGTGTCTGGAGTCGTCGCGCGGCCTCGGCCGTACTTCGTTCTGCTCCTTCAGCAGGTTCTTTGTCTCCCGCCTTCTACTGGTCCTCCTCCTCCCTTAGAGTGTCCACAGCCTGTCCCGTCACAGTTACAGTTACAGCCGGCCTCCCCACTGCCTGCTCCTTCTCCCTACACTGCTCCTACTGGAGGTCTTGCTGAGCGTCGTGAGCCTGCGTCTCTCCCTGCGTCGCCTCTCCGTGCTGCTCGGGCTAGTGGTCGCGGTTCGCGTCTGCGTCCTCCTCCTGTCCCTGGCACGCACCGGATGTCTCTGCGTCCGTCCACTGCTCCTCTGCGTGCCCCTTTACCTTCTCCTCCTGAGTCTTCTCTTCCTGCTCTTGCCGACCCGGAGTCGGACTCTCTTCGTGCTGCCAGTCCTACTATCACGTGTCTCCTTGCTACTGTTGTCACTGACCCTTTCTTTGAGTCCACTGCTGCGTCTGCCCTAGTTGCTGAGCTTGTCGACTTTGCTGCTCCATGTCGTCTAGACTACGCCGCCAGTCTTGTTGCTGATTCTGAGTCTGTCGGTCCTCCGTCCGTCGGGGGTGAGTGTGCCCTTGGCACGGACGTCCTTGAGGACAGGCAGGAGGAGGTCCAGTGCTTGGCCACTGCTTCACCTCATCTCATGTCCGTACTGCTTACCCCTGAGGGAGACCCGGATGCACTTGACATCCCGACTCCGCGCTCTTACGCGGAGGCGATACAGGGTCCCTACTCCTCTCAGTGGCAGGCAGCTATGGATGCAGAGATGGCTTCCTCGAAGTCCACTGGCACTTACATTGACGACGTTCCTCCTCCTGGGGCGAACATCGTCAGTGGGATGTGGATTTTCAGGGTGAAGCGGCCGTCGGGTTCTCCGCCTGTCTTCAAGGCGTGTTACGTGGCTCGTGGCTTCAGTCAGCAGCAGGGAGTTGACTACTTTCAGACCTTCTCTCCCACCCCGAAGATGACCACTCTTCGGGTACTGCTGCACGTAGCTGCTCACCGTGACTACGAGCTACACTCTCTTGACTTCAGCACTGCTTTCTTGCAGGGCAGCCTGCACGAGGAGATCTGGCTGCGCTGCCCACCTGGCTTCACTGGGACTTTTCCTCCTGGCACCTAGTGGAGCCTTCGGCGGCCAGTCTACGGTCTCCGCCAGGCACCGCGTGAGTGGCACGACACACTAAGGACTACACTTGCGGCTCTTGGGTTTGCTCCCTCTACTGCCGACCCGTCGCTGTTTCTGCGCACCGACACTTCTTTGCCGCCGTTCTACATCCTCGTGTACGTCGACGACTTGGTCTTTGCCACAGCTGACCCTGCTGGACTCGCCCACGTGAAGTCCGAGCTGCAGAAGAGACACACGTGTACAGACCTGGGTGAACTGCGCAGCTACCTTGGCTTGCAGATCACTCGGGACAGAGCACGCCGCACCATTACCCTGACTTAGTCACACATGGTGCAGCAGGTCCTTCAGTGCTTCGGCTTCACGTACTCCTCGCCTCAGGCCACTCCTCTGCCTACTCGCCACTCGCTCTCAGCTCTGCCTTCGGATGAGTCCGTAGAGTCAAGTGGCCCGTACCCAGAGCTTGTTGGCTGCCTCATGTACCTGATGACCTGCACACGACCTGACCTTGCATACCCTCTTAGCATTCTCGCACGCTATGTTGCTCCTGGGAGACACAGACCAGAGCACATGGCTGCAGCGAAGAGGGTGTTGCGCTACTTGTGCAGTACGTTGGGCATGGGGCTTGTGCTTGGAGGGCAGAGTCCAGTGGTCCTCACTTGGCACGCAGACGCTTCTTGGGCTGACGACCAGGCTACGCAGCGGTCGTCACAGGGTTACACCTTCAGCCTTGGTTCCGGCTCTGTTTCGTGGCGGGCTACTCGCTCGTCTTCAGTTCTCGGCTCCAGTTGTGAGGCTGAGATCTACGTAGGAGCCATGGCTGCACAGGAGCTTCGCTGGCTTACCTACCTGCTGACTGGCCTCGGAGAGCCGCCTCGTTCTCCTCCAGTGCTGTATTTCGAAAACAAGGCCATGCTGGCCTTGTGTCGGGAGCAGCGACTGGAGCACAGAACGAAGCACATAGCTCTCCGCTACTTCCTTGCTCGTGAGTTGCAGCAGCGTGGTCAGCTGCGTCTTGCGTACGTGGCCTCTGAGGCCAACACTGCTGATATCTTCACCAAGGCGCTTGCGCCTTGTGATCATCAGCGCTTCTGTACTCAGCTGGGTCTTGTGCCTGTCTTGCCTCACTTGCTCACCTCTTGACCTTGTTTGTACTGTTACATATATATATATATATACCCTTGCTCTTGCTTGTCTAGCCTTTTATATATATATCTACTCCTGCATGTGAACTGGCCTTGTGGCCTTGAACTTGTGCTCGGAATGTGTGGTGACTTTGTGATCCACCCTGAGCTTGCTTTGCTTTGCTTGACTCGTCTTGTGACCCCTTGTTCTCCCCCACTTTGCCTATGGGGGTGTGTCAGAACATTATAGCTTATTCATTTTTGTAGGCTGTAGTGGGGTAGCCCATAAGGGGTACAACCCAATTAGGGTTGGTACTTGTACCCAACTGTTTCATAGTTCATCCATTCTCGTTCTAGTTTTTTCTCAACCTCGCCCAAGGAACCAACCACCATCCGCCAAGCCCTGTCTGGCCCTAACAGTGAAAAATGGAGAGCAGCCATGGCCGCCGAAATCGCGTCGCTGAAGAAACGTGGCACCTGGAAGCTAGTCCCTCGGTCATCGGCAAAAGGAAGAAAATTTCTCAGCGGCAAATGGGTTTTTCGCATCAAAACTCTCGCAGATGGCTCGGTCGACAAGTACAAGGCGCGTTGGGTGGTGCGGGGATTTGAGTAAGCGCACCTGGTGGATTTTACTCTCACCTACGCTCCAGTCGGCCGCCACACGTCGGTGCGGATTCTTCTCTGCATCGCCGCCATCAAACAGCGACCGCTCCAGCAAATCGATGTCGGCAGCGCCTTCCTATACACCCCAGTCGATGCCATAATTTTCGTCGAGCAGCCGCACGCATTCGAAGAAACCGATGGCGCTGTGTGCCTCCTCCAAA
Source organism: Closterium sp. NIES-65 (assembly GCA_948144175.1). Taxonomy (NCBI): domain Eukaryota; kingdom Viridiplantae; phylum Streptophyta; class Zygnematophyceae; order Desmidiales; family Closteriaceae; genus Closterium; species Closterium sp. NIES-65. The sequence continues at coordinate 1,905,903 of CANXME010002591.1, read as the reverse complement.
ATTCCCTCTATGGAATCAAGCAGGCACCTCGTCTGTGGGAGCAGTACCTCCATTCCGTCCTACTTGAGCTCGGCTTCACTCAGCTACCGCACGACCTCGGAATGTACAGGCAAGAATTGCGCGGGAAATTCATCCTCCTCGTCGCCTACGTCGACGACCTTCTCTACACCGGCAACGTCACGGAGTTGTTGGACCGGTTTGAGGCTGACATTAAGGAGAAGCTGGAGGTGACAGTAAACCACAACGTCACACAGTTTCTCGGCCTCAATGTGACTCAGTCCGCCTCCTCCATTCACCTCTCCGCCGCCAAGTACGCCGAAATACTCGCGAAGCGATTCGCCATCGCACCGATCAACCTCACCACCCCCTACCGCACTCCTCCTCCCAACCACGAGCCAGACACCACACCGATCTCTCCCGACAACCATCGTCTCTATCAGCAGCAGCTGGGATGTCTCCTGTTCGCCGTCGTCACGTGCCGACTAGATCTCTCCTACGTCGCAAGCCAGCTCGCATAGTACCTGAAGCGACCTGAAGGGGAGAATCTACAGGATCTACGCCGAGCACTACAGTTTTTCATCTCCACCCCCGACGTCGGTCTCACCTACAAAGCTAACCTCACCGCTACTCTACAGCTCCATGGCTACGTAGATGCCGACCACGCTGGAGATGTTGACAACTGATGCTCCCGCACAAGATTTATTTTTAACTCCAGCCTGCGGGACTCATCTCCTGGAACTCTCAGAAGCAGGAACTTATCACTCTTTCGTCAGCAGAAGCAGAATTCATCGCAGCTAGCGCAGCTGTTCGCGAAGGACTGTACCTGATGGAGCTCCTGCAAGAGGCGAAAGTGACGATGAACGGGCACTTCACGTTACTCTGCGACAATCAGAGCGCGATAAAGATCGCGAACAAGCCCGGCTTCGTAAACCGCACCAAGCACATCGCCCTTCGCTACTTCTTCGTGAAGGATGAAATCGACAAGGGGAGAGTCAAGCTGACGTACTGCCCAACCGGTGACATGGCAGCTGATTTCTTGACAAAGAAGCTGCCACGTCAGCAGTACCAACGCTGCGCCGACCTCTGCAGGATCACCAAGAAATCCCACGTGGCCCACCTTCAGGAATGAAGGGGAGTGTTGAAACAACCGAAAGGTTATATAAAGCATTCCCAAAGCTGCTCCACTGTACCAGTACCGCAATAGCTCATATAGAGCATGCGGAATGTCGAGGGTCACCCGAAGGTCAACCGTCTGAGGAAGTCAACGGTCGTAACCTTTGACGATCCAGTAACCGCGAGACAGTTGATTCACTGCAACATGGTAACTGTTGAGGATAGCAATAGTCGCGGTTACTGTAGTTATGCAATACAGTTGATAAGGGAATGTACCCCTCAAAGTACATGGCTAGCTAGATTTCTATTTAATCTCTTGTACCCCTATCTTTCAATCATCTTGTTCTCTTTCAATTATTATTCAACAAGGTCACTACAGAGACTTCTTTGTCTCCTCTCAGACTTAACAGACCCTATCCTATCTACTGGATCCTTTGGTTGTATCGACAACCCACCCTAGCAAAAATTGCAAGTTGTAACTTGTAATGTAGGTACCATATATAAGCAGGACGAGAATGTTGTAATGCCCATTTGAAACGAAGCTTGTTGCCATTGCAAACACAAGAAAGCAAGTTTTCTAAATTTGACGAACTAGTGCTTGCAAGGTTTGAAAAAAAGCGAGCCTGCAGTTTGGGACTTTCGGGGTGTCAGAATCCCAACCACTAGACCATTAGGATAAAATGGCTTGTTTGTGTAGCGAGTAAATGCGCCCATAACCCCCCAGGCCAACATGCCTGTAACCCTTTCCTAGGATCAATCGGGGATCTCCAGTGGACCTCTTACACCCCCTGCACTGGGATGCCCAAAGTGCACACTCTAAGATTCGAACCCGAGACCTTCGCTCTGATATCATGTCAGGATCCCAACTACTAGACCATTGGGATAAAAGGATTTGTTTGTGTAGCGGGTAAGTGCGCCCATAACCCCCTAGGCCAACATGCATGTAACCCTTCCCTAGGATCAATCGGGGATCTCCAGTGGACCTCTGACACGGGGACTGAACCAACCCCCAGAGCGAAATACGAGGGCGGGCTGGGTTTGGCGAAAAAAAACGAAAGAACTGAAATCGAAAACTTTCGCCAAACCCCAGACCAGGAAACTCCCCCCCACGTCAAACTTTTAAAAGTTGTGCAATTTGGGCTGCCGGCTTTTAACCTTGTTTGTATTTGACATAATCAACCAATTCTCATTCAACTCTTCAATTACTCAGTAACATCAATAGTTCTTTCGCCAAAGTCTTCCGCCGCACTTTCATCCTAGACTTAGTAGACCCCGCTAATCTTTAGCGGATTTAGGCCAAGGGGCCTAAAAGGAGCTCTGTATCGGTTCATCACACTCAGACCATTGCAGCGGGACACTCTTTGCCGTTGCAGTTCGCTGATGATCGAAGTTCTGTGCCAAACACTAACACACAACCACAACAGCTCCGCGCCACGCGATGTACAGCGCAAGCAGCTTACGGGCGGTTTGGGATGAATCATGTGCGGCCAATAATGACCGAGTAGCCGTGATAGAGCTGTCAGGCTGCGAAGGTCAATCCGCGTTGGATTCGCCAAGCAAAGGAATCCGTCACGCTCGACGCGTTCCGGCTAAGATACTCGCGGAAATGACTGCTTTTTCCACGTGTCCACACTCATCCTTAAGTCTTCCTCATCATAATGAAGCGATACTTGCTCCAGGGATTCAGGATTCCGCGGACCGTCCGTTGGGTAGGGGACAGAGCACCAAGGGGGGACCGCAACGGCAGGAGAATGATTCAGAACGGACGGGAGTTACACGTGGGAGCTCAGCAGCCCACGTCACCGGTTCCTGCCAGTGGCCGAATGACGCGTCAGGTGCGCGGATGTTCACAGTTGGCGCGATGCGACTGGCCTCCGACAGAATTGGTGTCTGCATCCGGCGCCACGTCACGGCAGCGGAACTGGGAACCAACAAAGCCCGGGTCGCAATGGCGACCCAAGGGGAGGGGAGCGCAAATACATGCCTCGGCAATCCCGATAGTCCGGTGCCGCGAGGAGCAGGGAGGGCGGACGGGCTCGCCGCAGATGAACCAATGGCAGGCGCGGAGCTCAGTAAGAAGCCGCCAAGGGAACCTGAGGAGGATGGCTGGCCGCGGTTGAACCGGCGGGGAAGTGGAGTCGAAGAGGACACAGGAGGAGATGAGGCGGATGGAGCGAGGAGGAAAGAGGAAAGAGAAGCGCCGGCGAGGGTGGTGGTGGCTATGGAGCTCACAGCTGATTACCTCGCCACGCTCCTCGCATGCCTCTGCCCGCCGCCTTCCTCCCTTTCTCCCCCTTCCGCTCCCCATTCCGCTCCCCGTTCCGCTCCCTCTCCCCCTCTCCCTTCCGCTCCCCATTCCGCTCCCCCTTCCGCTCCCCCTTCCGCTCCCACTTCCGCTCCCCCTTCCGCTCCCCCTTCCGCTCCCCCTTCCGCTCCCCATTCCGCTCCCTCTTCTGCTCCCCCTTCCGCTCCCCATTCCTCTCCCCCTTCCGCTCCCCCTCCCGCGTCACCTGCCCCGCGTCGTCCCATCGCCGTGTGCCCCATAGACGTGGTCTCGCTGCCTCCCCGCCGCTGCGCTGACCTCGCGTGGCGCTCCCAGCCGTGCCTCATCGTGTGCCAGGCTGGGAGCGGGTGGCCGCAGGTGCGTGCAAGGGGGAGAGGCAGGCGCAGGGCGACTGGCGTCGGCGGCGGCGGCGGCGGTGGTGGTGGTGCTGCTGGTGCTGGTGGTGGTGGTGGCGCTGGTGCTGGTGCTGGTGTTGCTGCTGTTGCTGTTGCTGTTGGTGGTGCTGGTGGTGGTGAGGGGGAGAGCAAGGATGCCGGCAGCAGCAAGGGTGGGGGTATTTCAGGCAGAGAGGGGAGGATGTGGGGGAAGAGAAGTGGCGGTGGCAAGGAGGTTCGTTGTGCTCGTGGAAGCGCGGTGTCAGCGTCAGCCGCAGTGGGTGGACAAGGTTTGGTGGGGAACACGCGGGAGGGGAGGTGCGGAGAGATGGAGGAGGAGGAGGAGGAGGAGGAGGAGGAGGAGGAGGAGGAGGAGGAGGAGGAGGAGGAGGAGGAGGAGGAGGAGGAGGAGGAGAAGGAGGAGGAGGAGGAGGAGGAGGAGTGGGAGGAGGAGGAGGGTAGTGAGGAGTGGGAGGAGGATGCGGAAGTGAATTGGGATGTCGATCCCATTCTTGGCAGAGTGGCTGTTTTCTATACTCGCCTCAATGCTCCTCCGCCTCCTCCTCCCCTGCCTCCTTCCCCTTCCCCCGCTCCCCCTCCACCACCATCATTGTCGTCGCCATGGTTACCCCGGGCAGCAGCAGATGGTTCTCTGCTGGTTCGCACGCTGTGTTTCCCTCAGGGGGTGGTGCAGCGTGCATCGCAGTACATTCACACACACGCAGCCAAGTCAGCTCAAATGCACACAGCACAGCTCGCTCCTTCTACCACCGCTGCTGCTGGACATGCTGCTGCTGCTGCTGCTGCTGCTACTGCTGCCTCTGATCTTCCTCCTCCTACCCCACCTCCTCCTTGCCTTCCTCCCCCTCATGCTGCTACCGGCTGCGTTGCTGCACATGCTACAGCTGCCAGTGGCAGCAGCAGTGAAGGCAGCGGCGGTGCAGAGGGGGGCAGGTACTGCTACGTGATGTGGACCTCTGGCTCCACGGCCACTCCCAAAGGGGTCTGCGGCACCGAGGCAGGTGGGTGGGTGGACTTATGAGTCGACTCAAAAGTGTGCGGCACCGAGGCAGGTGGGTGGGTGGGTGGGTGAGTGCAGGACCGCCACATGCCAGGAGCAGTTGTCGCATGACTCTTGCGAATGAGTGCACAAAAGTTCATGAGACAGCTCCTAAGGTGAGTATGGTTGGGTAAATCGTAAGGGAAGTAGTATTGTTGTATTGTTGTTATAAATTGTACTGTAGAGTGTACGGGTAAAGGGGGGGGTTTTGTGGTGATATTAGAATTGTGGCAGGGATAGAGGAATCGAGGCGGGGCCACTCGAAATGAGGACGGGACGACGGCTGACCTGGCAAGGGCCACCGGTGAAGCGGAAAGGGGACAGGGGTGACGAGGCTTGCCCGAGTCGCATGCATGGAAAGGAGCCCAAGGGTTGGGCGGTGCGAGAGGTAGTTGGCAGACCCCAAGGCACAGATTCACGAGGGGTGACAGGAAGCCAAAACTAGCACAGCAAGGACACCAATTCACTTTTGTTTGTCTTCTCGTAATTGTGGGAAAGCTTGTGATTCAGTTGTGATCTGTCGTCAAGCTGAGCAACTGCTAGATCCACGTCGGAGAAGCCAAACTAGTGCGGCCATTTGTGCCTAGGGAAGGAAACTAGCCACTCGCGTCGAGGGCTTCTTTACAAACAAAAGTCATGGCGGGCATGTCACTACGTAGTGGTGCCAAGCTGTCCGGAATGGGAGAACCACCGGAGAAGGAAGGAGTTCCGGCGGGGAACGAAGTGGAAGGAAGCCCGGGGGAGAGATCCGATCCCGAGCGAGTAACTGCCCGGAATGACGCCGAGGACAAGGGCCGGCGGGAAGAACGACGCGGAGGTGGTATGACCCCCCGCGGATCGGGACGATTTGCGATGCGCGCCGAGAGAACCCAGGGAGAGCTGTCGCCGTCAGAAGAACAGGCGACGGTGGCAGGGAGGGGCATCGCTGCGCCAGTTGCCAGATCAGAAGGAGGAAGGGGAGGGCAGATGACGCCATCCGGAAGCGGGAATTCAAGACGCTCGCTGTGGGAGGAGGGGTCACGCTACCGATACACCAGCCTCCCTAAGGTGGAGGTTCCGAGTCGCTTCAGTGGAGATCAAGAGTCGGGACCGAGAGTGAAGACCTACGCGATGCACGTGCGGAACGAGAAATACGGATGGGAGATGGACGGCCTGGATTTACGGCACTTCTTCAGATCTTTGGGGAACACGCTGGCGGGGGAGGCGGAAGCGTTTTACCTGGAGATTAGGGACCCGCTGCTGCAGGAGGAAGAGCGAGACGAGGAGGGCCGACTGCTACGGGACGAAGAAGGGAAGCCCATCCGCTTACGGGACCCGACGGAGCGCTTCCTGCAAGAATTGGCGGCGCACTTCCCCACGCAAACGCCGGCCAGGATGAGAGAGTTCGACCAGTTGAGACGAGGTTCACGAGAGTCTCTCCTGGGCTATTATCGGCGAGTGCATCAACTGGCGGAGGACATCGGCTGCAGCGAACCGCGTATTATAGTAGCCAAATTTTTGGACGGCCTGGCCGGAGAGCTAGCACGGACCGTGAGGGATCGGACATACGACCTGGGTCCCAACGCCACGCTGCGACAGGCGTATGAAATCGCATGGCGACACGAGCAGTCCCTGAGCCTCTATGACCTGGGGAGGAAGACCGAGAAGCCGCCCAGGGAGAGAGAGCGCAGGGGAGTCGGCTGGGGAGGGGCCCTACTGGCTGGGGAGGAGGCGGAAGAGGAAGACCAGGAAAGGGGTCGAGCCTCTAGGAGTCGGACGCGGAAGCCTCGCAGCGCGGCCCACTCTCCTGGAGAAGAGCCGGTCTGCTACAAGTGCCGGGAGCCGGGGCACTTCAAGAGGGACTGCCCCAAGCTGCAAACCTGCTCCTATTGCCAGAGAAAGGGGCATCAGGCTGACAATTGCTACACTAAGCAACGCGAGCAGAAGGGTCGAGGGGGAAGGAGAGGAAGGATCGAGGAGCTGGAAGAGGAGCTGAGGAGGCTTCGGGCAGAGGAAGAGGACACGATGGCAGAAGAGGAAAAGCCAGTCCACGTCGCAAGGTACGCGGAAGAGTCCGACGAAGAAGGACCGGAGCCCATCTTCATGGCGGCAAACCCGGGGAGGGAGAGGGAAGACCTGGGCCTGCGTAGTGGTGCCGCAGACGGCCGAAGGGGCACGGCGACAGTAAGGAGGGGACCGCGGGCAACAGTAGACGAGGCCGTAGAGGAGGCGGCAGGAGCAGCGGAAGAAGCAGTGCAGCGGGCGGTGGCCCGAATGGGGCCCAGGAGGCACCCGTTTGAGAGGATGGCGGCTCGTCCTTGCGTGGTGGAAGCGCTGGAGGGGACGGTAGCAGTGGAAGGGAAATACCCGGGCACAACAATTATTGATACCGGGGCGTCCCAAGTGCTGGTGGGAAGGCGACTGGCCGAAAGGCTGGGACTGCATCGGGCCGAGAATGTGACGCCGGAAGGAGTAAGGATTCAAACGGCGGAAGGAGGGGATGGAACATGGCTACCGAGAACCATCCGACCCCAAGAAGTGGTGTTGGCGCCAGGAAGGGCCGAAGAGACCAGAATCCGAGTACACTGTCTGGTATCCGACTCGGAAGACTATGACCTCTTGCTCGGTATGGAGCTCCTCTACAAGGTGGGGGCAGTGGTGGATACGTGGGCGGAGAGGGTCACCTACCAGCCACTGTATTGGGATTCAGAAGCGACCCGTGCTGGAGAGGAGGGAGCAGTCCTACCGGCGCGCTTTCTGCGAGGAAGGGTGGAGTATCGAGAGCCGCATCACCAGCGGGTGCCCGAGCAGCGATGGGAAGATGCGGGAGTGTACCTGGAAAGGGCAGCCAGTCGACGAAGAATGGAGGAAGCGGCTGGGGCGAGGGTGGAGGAACTGAGGGAGGCCAGAGGACTGGCCGAACCAGCCTATGACTTTGAAACTTTCAATCGGCCGGTACGGCTGGTGGAACTGTTCGGGGGTGTCGGCCCGGGGCTGGCCGCCTGTGTCCGTCTGGGCATGGTGGTGGAGCGATGGACCTACGTAGAGAAGAACCCAGAGGTCAGGAGGATGGCGATGCATCACGCGATGATACTGCACGAGCGATTCCCAGACAAGCTATCCAGAGACGTAGTCGAGCAGGCCCGGTTGGAGGCGGAAAGGATGAGCGATGTGACGGAGGTGACCGAGGAGGTGGTAGCAAGCTGGGGGCAAGTGGACCTGCTGGTGGCGGGATGGGAGTGTCAAGGCCTGTCCAGAGCAGGAAGAGGGAGAGGACTAGAAGACCCCAGGACGGCTCTATTCCAAGAATTAATTCGGGTGATGAAGCTAATAAAGCGAAGGCAAGGCCCGTTCTCGTACGTGGTGGAGAATCTTGACGTGGCGGATGATGAAAGGAGCTTAGTGAAGGAGGCGCACCGGGCGGTCACACGGGAGCTGGGCCATGGGGTAGCATGGGACGCAGCACAGATGGGTGCTCGGGCACATCGGATCCGGCGGTATTGGCAGAACATGGTCCCAGAACCAGTGCTGCGGGACCAGTTGGGTCGCATGCGCCGGCCATTACCCCTGCTGGTGCAGGATATCCTGGAACCGGGGAGGAGGGTGGCCCCAGTGGTCAGCCCGGACATAAGGACGCAGTACCCGTGTAACGAGGTGGGGGCACCACGGCAGGCCTGGCCAACTCTGGTGTCGACACCGGGGAGCTATGCCTTTAGCATGCAAGGGGATCAACCGGGACCGGGAATGGTACAGGTGCTGGCGACGGGGGAGTGGGAGGAGCCACTAGCAGTGGAACGTGAGAGAGCCATGGGCTATCTGCGAAACGCGACGGCGGCGGAAGGGGTGTCAGAAGAAGTGAGGCGGCAGGCGCTGGGAGGAGCTATTGACCAGCATGCCTTGGGATGGTTGCTGTATCGCGCTGAAAAGAGGCATGAAACGCTGAGAGCGCAGCTGCTCATGCTGCAGAGGTACAGGGACTTCATAGAGATGAAGGACACGGAACCGGAGATGGCGATGGAGGTGGCGGCTCAATGGAGGCAATCGGCAGTATATCAGAGGGAGGAGAGAGCGCGAGAAGAGGACCAGTTCAACCGTCAAGGGATGGTATTGATGGCAAAGGGAGCAAGGGCGGAGAGAAGCAAAGAGAACACTGAAGGAGAAGTAGAAGGAAGGGAGGAGGCACCGGTGGAGGGAGCACAGGACAGAGCCGGGGAGTGGCAAATGGGGGACGGTCTTAACGAGGGACAGAAGGAAAAGATGAGGAGAGTGTTGGGGGCAGCCAGAGGGGCATTTGCATTTTCTGTGAAGGAGTTGGGCAAGTGTAATCGGGCAGTGATGGACATAGAGCTGCAGAGCCAAGAGCCAGTGTACCAGAGGCGGAGACGGATGAGTCCTGGAGACCGAGACATTGCGGAGGAGAAGTGCAAAGAGCTGTTAGAAGCGGGATTGATCCGGGAATCCACCTCCGAGTACGCGGCAGCAACTGTGGTGGCAGCTCGCAAGGACCTAACAGGAGAGACGATATCAAGGCGGATGTGCGGTGATTACAGGGGATTGAATAGGGTGACCAAGAGCGACCGCTATCCCATGCCGGTGGTTGAAGAGCTCTTTGATGAGTTGTCGAAAGGACGGGTATATACCACGCTGGACCTGAGACAAGGCTTCAATCAGATACCTATCCGAGAAGCAGATAAGCACAAGACGGCCTTTCATGGTCCCGACAAACTTTATGAATGGAATTACATGCCCTTCGGTTTGAAGAATGCGTCAGCCCGGTTCCAGAGGGTCATGGATCAGGTGCTTCAGGAATTGCCGTGCGCCCTCTGCTACATAGATGATGTGATCATCTACAGCCCTGATGGGGAGCAGCATGTGGAGGATGTGGCCAAAACACTGAAGGCCATAGAGGCGGCTGGGCTGACCTGCCATCCCGGCAAGTGCACCTTTGGGGTACGAACGGTAGGGTATCTCGGGTTCCAAGTGGGAGAGGGCGGAATGACGGTCCAGCAAGCCAAGGTGGAAGTAGTGGACCGTCTCCAGCAGCCGACCGACCGAAGCATGCTGAGAGCGCAGCTAGGGTTCTTAAACTACTACAGGAAATTCATCCCAAACTTCAGCAGGACGGCGAAAGCACTGAATTTGCTGCTGAGGGAGGATGTCGCCTGGGAGTGGAAGGAGGAGCAAGAAGCTGCCTGGAGGGTGCTGAAGGAGGCAGTAAAAACCGCCCCTGTACTGCGGCTGCCAAGACAAGATGAACCCTTCCTGCTATACACTGACTGGAGTAGCGGGGGGTTGGGAGCGGTGCTGTGCCAATTGGAAGAGGGAGTGGAGCGGGTGGTGGCATACGCCAGTCGTTCCTGCAGCCCAGCAGAAAGCAACTACAGCTCCTACGAAGGAGAGGGGCTGGCAGCTGTGTGGGCAGTGGAGTTGTTTAGAACCTACCTCCAAGGGAGAAAGTTCACCCTCATCACAGATCACCAGCCCCTCTTGTGGCTGATGACTAATCAAACGCTGAGGGGAAGGAATGCAAGATGGGCAATGCGGTTGCAAGAATTCGATTTCGAAGTCAGACACCGCCCAGGGAAGACGCTCCAGCATGTCGACGGCCTGTCGAGGCAGGGGCCAGCGGTACCGAGTAAGGAAGGAGTGACCCCCGAGGCAGCACTGGTATACTCGGCAGTAGCCGCGGAGAAAGAGGGGTGGAGGAGGAGAAGGGATGCTGAGAAGGGGTGCGCAGAGATTTGGGAGGATAAACCAGTACTAGACTGGGTGCAAGGAGTGGGACCAGAGGGGCTGGAAGTGCCGGAAAGGGTGAGAGCTAGGGGCGTGCACTACAGGTGGCAGGATGACCAGCTGCAGTTGGTAACGGAGGATGGATGGAGAATCGTACCCAGACCTGGAGAGAGGAGAGATTTGATACTGCAGATCCATACGAAGTTCGGGCACTACGCCGTGGAGAGGACCACCCAGCTGCTGCAAACCATGTATTGGTGGCCAGGAATGAGAGGGCAGGTAAAAAGGGAGGTAGCAGAATGCGAGCCCTGCAGTAGGAATCGGGCGGTGCTGGAAAGGAGTAAGGCAGAACTACAGTCGCTGCCTATTGGGAGCATCGGCTACCGATGGTCGTTGGACTTGGCGGGGGAGCTGCCCTTGTCCAGGAGAGGGAAGCAGTTTATCCTGGTGATGATAGAGCACACTAGCAAATGGATTGAAGTGGCGGCTCTGTCGCGTAAGACAGCCGCATCGGTGGCAGAGGCTTTCGTGCAGCAGGTGCTATGCAGGTTTGGGGCGTGTGGAGAAGTATTGACTGATCAAGGGACAGAGTTCGCGGGAGAGTTTGAGGCATTACTGAAGGAAGTAGGTATAGTGCACAGAAGGACCTCACGGTATCATCCACAAGCGGACGGGCTGACAGAGAGAATGATTCAGACGTTGAAGAAAGGCCTGAGGAAGTATTGTGAGGAAGAAGAGAGGCGGGATTGGGACGTGAAATTACCGTGGGTGGCAGCAGGGTACCGTTTCAGCAAACAGCAAGCGTTGAAAAGCTACTCTCCTTACCAGCTGCTGTTCAGAAAGGAGCCCCTGCTACCCGTGGGAGCTCCTAAGGTCTTAAGAGAGGCGGTAGGAGACGAAGACCCCAACACCTGGGCGGCTGTCGCAGCGGCCAGGGCGAAGTATCTCCGGTCGATCATGCCGGCTGCACTGGAGAACCTGGAGGTAGCACAGATGAGAGATGCTCGCCGGTACAGTCAGAGGAGACAAGGGGGGAAGGAAGTCGTGAGAAAGGACAGAGGGGTGCAAGTAGGGGATGAGGTGTACCTGAGAGAGCGGCGGAAGGACACACTGGAGTGCGGGCTGAGCAAAGCGAAGTGGAAAGTGCGAGAGCTACGGGAATCAGGGGTGGTTCTTTTGGAAGACTCTCAGGGGAAGAGGGTGAAGGACCATATCTCCAATACTGCTAAGGCGACAGCATCACGACCTGTGGGCAGGGGCGCAGAACAGGTCGTGAGGGGGCATGACAGGGGTCCAGAGAGTATCATTACCTATAAGAGACGAGGAGGAGGTGTGCACAAGGAAGCGGGGAAGCAGGGAGAGAAGTAAGGATTAGAGGGCACAGAGCAAGAGAAGGACGGGAGGGCGGATCCACTGGGAGAGGGTGCGACAGCTGTCGCATGACTCTTGCGAATGAGTGCACAAAAGTTCATGAGACAGCTCCTAAGGTGAGTATGGTTGGGTAAATCGTAAGGGAAGTAGTATTGTTGTATTGTTGTTATAAATTGTACTGTAGAGTGTACGGGTAAGGGGGGGGGTTTTGTGGTGATATTAGAATTGTGGCAGGGATAGAGGAATCGAGGCGGGGCCACTCGAAATGAGGACGGGACGACGGCTGACCTGGCAAGGGCCACCGGTGAAGCGGAAAGGGGACAGGGGTGACGAGGCTTGCCCGAGTCGCATGCATGGAAAGGAGCCCAAGGGTTGGGCGGTGCGAGAGGTAGTTGGCAGACCCCAAGGCACAGATTCACGAGGGGTGACAGGAAGCCAAAACTAGCACAGCAAGGACACCAATTCACTTTTGTTTGTCTTCTCGTAATTGTGGGAAAGCTTGTGATTCAGTTGTGATCTGTCGTCAAGCTGAGCAACTGCTAGATCCACGTCGGAGAAGCCAAACTAGTGCGGCCATTTGTGCCTAGGGAAGGAAACTAGCCACTCGCGTCACTGCGTGACAGGGGTCCAGAGAGTATCATTACCTATAAGAGACGAGGAGGAGGTGTGCACAAGGAAGCGGGGAAGCAGGGAGAGAAGTAAGGATTAGAGGGCACAGAGCAAGAGAAGGACGGGAGGGCGGATCCACTGGGAGAGGGTGCGACACAGTGCAGTAGTTTCCTCTCCTGCACACGCTCACACGCCTGTGCCTTTTCACTGCCTCGTACGTGTACATACGCTGCATGCATCACACCATATAGTCGCACATCTCAAGAGTGCACATCTCAAGAGTGCACATCTCAAGAGTGCACATCTCAAGAGTGGACATCTCAAGAGTGCACATCTCAAGAGTGCACATCTCAAGAGTGCACATCTCAAGAGTGCACATCTCAAGAGTGCACATCTCAAGAGTGCACATCTCAAGAGTGCACATCTCAAGAGTGCACATCTCAAGAGTGCACATCTCAAGAGTGCACATCTCAAGAGTGCACATCTCAAGAGTGCACATCTCAAGAGTGCACATCTCAAGAGTGCACATCTCAAGAGTGCACATCTCAAGAGTGCACATCTCAAGAGTGCACATCTCAAGAGTGCACATCTCAAGAGTGCACTTCTCAAGAGTGCAAATCTCAAGAGTGCACATCTCAAGAGTGCACTTCTCAAGAGTGCACATCTCAAGAGTGCACTTCTCAAGAGTGCACATCTCAAGAGTTCACTTCTTCTTGCTTGCATTCGATCCAACCGTCATGCAGTCGCTGGCTTTTTCGTATCTTCTCCTGCTACCTTCCCAATGACACTACTTCACTTCCCTTTCCTTTGTCTCCCCTCACCGCACCACATTCTCAGCTTCCATTCCTCCTTGCTCCTCATCCTTATCATCATTTCCCCATCCCTGTCAGGTCTTCTGAATCGCCTGCTCTGGATGCAAGCCCATTACCCACTTCTACCCGGCCCCACTCTCTCCCACCTTCACTCTCCCCCGCTCCACTCCCCTACTTCCTCCGCCCCACCTCTCCCACACCACTCTCCCGTCCCTCTCGTCCCTCCCATCCCTCCTGTCCCTTCCGCCACTCATCGCTCCCACCCCTCCCATCCTACTCACCCATCTCACCCATCTCACCCATCTCACCCCTCTCACCCCTCTCACCGTGCACGTCCCTCTGGTGTGAGTGCTGGCCTGGCGTCCTCGGACGTGGCGCTGCTGTGCTCGCCTGTGTCATTCATCGATCATCTCACCGCCTCGCTTGCTGCTCTCCTCTTCGCCTCGTCGCTGCTGCTGCCGCCGCCTCGCCTGCTGCTGCACTCCCCCGCCTCGCTCTTGCGCATCCTGCAGGTCAGCACGCACACCGCACCGCAGCCCTGCGCAGGTGCAGCGTGGCACAGGTAAGTGTGGTGAGGTATTGTGAGGCGCGGTGATGCGGTGGTTTTTTAGCATTGTGAGGAACCATCCATCCCGGGAAGAGGTGGGGTTATAGGGATTAGCGGAGTGAGGAGCTCACTGCTTTCCAAGGTTGTTCATCAGCAGAGGTTGTCAGTGCACACAGCAGCGTGGCAGCGTGGCAGGAAGTGTTTATTTCCACATCTCGAGCTGTTGGGCAGTGCATTGTCTCAGAGTAGCCAACGATTTGCACTGCGTCTTGCTCAACGTCGTCGTATGGCCCCCGCCTCCCTTCACCCTCTCTGCGTGCAGTCCTTCCCTGTGACCCGCCTCGTGGCCTCACCCTCCCTGCTCAGCATCCTAGCTGCTGCAGCAGCGGCTGATATGGTAACACCCCTTACACAAGTGGTGGCAGCAGCAGCAGCAGCAGCAGCAGCAGGAGGGACAGAAGGGGCAGGATCAGCAGCAGCAGGCAAACCAGCTGATGCAGCAGCAGGTGTATCAAAGAGTGGAGGGCGCAGCGGCATGCAGGGATTGCGAGTGGTGGTGAGCAGTGGAGAGCCGTTGACAGTGGCTCTCGTGCACCAACTGCAACCCCTGCTGCACCCCTCATGCCGCCTACTCAACCTCTACGGCTCCACTGAGGTGACGTGCTCCCATGTGATGCGCCCACTGAGTTTTGAGACGTTTCAAAAGTCGTCTCTGAGGTGATGTGCGCCCGCCCATGTGATGCGCCCAACACAGAGGTACACTGAACGCCCACCCATGAGGTGGGTGCATGTTGGGGATTCTTTATGGGGAGGTGCTGCTTTTGAACACTTGGTCTGTGCACACGCTGACCATCCCTATACCCATTCCCATGCCCATGCCCATGCCTGTGCTCATGCCGTCCCCTATCTCCTACTCCTCCCACCCCACTTTGGTTTTATTCAACCTGCAGGTGTCGGGTGACTGTCTCTTCTTCGATGCCTCGTCACTGCTCGCCCACCACCGCCACTCTGCCTCTCCCTCCCCATCCTTGCCCATGCCTCCAATCACCAACCCTGAAACCAACACCACTAGTGCCGGCGGCAGCACCAGCAGCAGCACCATCAGCAGCAGCAGCACGGTTGCAGTGGTGCCGGTGGGGGTGCCGCTACCACACACGTGGGCAGCAGTGCTGGACCCACACACACTGCAGCCTCTCCCCCCCGCATGCATGGGCGAGCTCTATGTGGCTGGCGTGGGGCTCGCTGCAGGCTACCTAGACGACCTCGTGCTCCCAGGGGGAAGGGGAGGGGGGGAATCATCCCTTTACTCTGCTCCTCCTGCTGCTGCTTCTGCTGCCGCTCTTGCTAATGCTGCTGCTGCCCCCGCACCTGCTGCATTTCCTTCCGCTACTGCTGCGTTCGTCCCTGTCCCCGCCCATCTCACCGCCTCTGCGCGCGCTGCATTGCTCAGCCCCATCGGTGGCACTGCTGTGGGCTCTACAGAGGGCGAGGGCGCAGGGGGAAGGGTGAGTGGCGGAGAAAATGGGAGAGGCACGTGCGAGTGGGAGGGGGGTGGGGAGGAAGCGGGTGGATGCGCTAGGGGGGGAGGTCCTGTGATGATGTATCGCACTGGTGATGCTGCTGCGTTTTTTCCATGCCCCTCCTCACACCCCATGCGTCACCACCGCCCAGTGGACAAGGGGCAAGAGGGGTGTGAGGGGCAAGGGTTGCGTGAGGGGGAAGAGCGACGTGAGGGGCAAGGGTTGCGTGAGGGGCAAGAGCGACGTGAGATGCAAGAGCGACTTGAGGGGCATGAAGGCCATGAGCAGGGGAGGACGGGTGGGGTTTTTGTGGTGTACGGGCGGCAGCAGGGGCAGAGGGTGGTGAAGGTGGGGGGTCGCAGGGTGCATCTGGGGGAGGTGGAGGCTGCCTTGCAGCTCCACCCTGCTGTGGCCCGCGCTGCTGTCAAACTCTGCCCGCTCCATCACCCTCCTCCTCCTCCTCCTCCTCCTCCTCCTCCTCCTCCTCCTCCTTCATCTCCCGGACTACCTTTGCCCCCCATTGAGTCTCCCTCCCTTAGAGTGCCTCAGCTTGTGGCGTTTGTGCAGTGGAAGCAGTGGGGGCAGAGCAAGGAGGGCAAGGGGGGAAACGAGAAGAATGGAAGGAAAGAGAGCAAGTCTAGGAGCAGAATGCAGCAACGCAGTGAGCATGAGTATGAGCATGGCCCTGTTACGTCCCTGCATGCACAGCCGCCGCGCACACTGGCCCTGGCACAGCGGAAGGCGGCTTTTGAGAGCCCTTGGAGCACGCTTGTGACACAGCAGCAGAACGCACAGCCACAGCAAGAGGCGCAGGCTGAGGCAGCGTTAGGTGCAAAGGCAGATACCACAACAGTGACAGCGACAGAGGTAGCGGCATCGGCAGCCGCAAAAGCAACAATTGAGGAAAAAGGGGAGGAAGGGGAGGAAGGGGAGAGCGAGGAGGCGATGATAGCAGCACTGGGGTCCCGGCTGCTTGCATGGGCACGGGGACAGCTGCCAGCCGCTCTCATCCCCGCTCGCATCGTCTCCCTGCCTGCCCTGCCACTCTCTGCCACTGGTAAGGTCGACCTTTCCGCCTTGGCCCTGCCATGCCCCACAGCCACTGAAGGGAGGAGTATGCGACAGGGAAAGGGTGAGCGAGGGTCGAGGGAAATGCTAGCGGTGGCGGCACAGGAGGGAGCTGAGCAGCAACGTGGGTGGAAGGGGGGCGCAACGGCAGGGAGTGGCAGGGAAGCAGCAGCAGCAGCAGAAGCAGGAATGTCAGGTTATGGCAGCGTTACTCTTGCGCGCATACAGGAGGCAGTGGCCTGCTCGTTGCAGATACCACCCTCCCTGGTTGCACCTGACTCTGATTTCTTCTCCCTGGGTGCGTCGTCTCTCTCCCTTGCCCTCGTGGCACTTCGCCTGGGCGTCACCCTGCCGATGCTGCTCGCCTTCCCCTCGCCTCTGCGCCTCATGCATGCGCTGAGGGGGGAAGGAGGTGGCAGGGGGGTGCTGGAGGGGCGTGGAGGGAGGGAGGGGTTCGTGAAAGGGAGAATTGAGGAAGGGAGAGTAGAGGAAGGGGGAATTGAGGAAGCGAGAATAGAGGAAGGGGGAATTGAGGAAGCGAGAATAGAGGAAGGGGGAATTGAGGAAGCGAGAATAGAGGAAAGGGGAATTGAGGAAGCGAGAATAGAGGAAGGGAGAGTAGAGGAAGGGAGAATCGGGAAAGGGAGAATAGAGGAAGGGAGAGAAGTGGAAGGGCAAAGGGAGAAAGGGAGAGAAGTGGAACGGAGAGCAGAGGAAGGGAGAATAGTGGAAGGAAGAATTTTGGAAGAGAGAGAAGTGGAAGAACGAGGTGATTGGTGGGGGGAGAGGAGAGAGGGAAGGGCAAATGGGAGAGGAGACGTTGGAAGGGCAGAGGAAGCCAAGGGGAGTGCAGGAGGGCGAGGGGTGAAGCGGAAGAGGAAGGAGATAAAAGGCACGATGGATGTCAACGCTGCCGTGGCTCTAGTGGATAGGGACAGCACGATGCTGAGAGATACTGGCACAGGCGGTGAGCAAAGTAGAGCAGTAGCAGCAGCAGCGCTTGTGAGTGTGACACGAGCAGGAGGAGTAAGCGTGTGGGACAGTGGAGGCGTGCTGGTGTGGGGGAGTGAGGAGGGAATCGTAGGTCTAGATAGAGGCTTTTCAGCAGCAGCACATGTACCAGCAACAGCAGACACATCAGCAGCCGTAGAAGCAGCAGCAGCAGCACCAGCAGCAGCAGCACCAGCAGCAGCAGCAGCAGCAGCAGCAGCAACAGCAGCAGCAGCAACAGCAGCAGCAGCAACAGCAGCAGAGAGACCAACTGTCACTGCTTCCACTACCGCCCCCGCTGGTGGTGCTGGGAGTGCAAGCAATGCGGGCAGTGGTGGTAGTGGTGGCAGTGGTGGCAGCAGCAGGGAGTGCATGGAAGTGCAGTGGAGTATGGGCACAGGAGCATGTGTGGATGCATCACCTCTCCTTGTGTGTGCCAACGGCACATGGCTCTGTGTCATTGCATCGCACTCTGCCACTGTCCTATGCTGTAACCTCAGGTGTGTGCTGCCATACATGCTGCTCATGCCTTTCCCACCCACCTCCTCTCAAACTTCTCCCATACACACTGTGCCCCGCCCTCCATTTGTTGCCAAGTTCCCTGTCTGTTTCTGCCTGGTCATTCGCCCCATCACTCCCTCTCAACCGCACTCTCAAGTCCCCTCACTCCGCTCTCACTCTTCCCCTCGCTCCTCCCCCCGCCCACCCCACCCGCCCATCGCCCCTCATCCACCTCTCCCTGTGGCGTGCGGTCACCATGCAGTGGCAAGGAGGTGTGGCGCACAGCCGTGGGCGACAGGGTGGAAGCC
This sequence comes from Closterium sp. NIES-65, assembly GCA_948144175.1. Taxonomy (NCBI): domain Eukaryota; kingdom Viridiplantae; phylum Streptophyta; class Zygnematophyceae; order Desmidiales; family Closteriaceae; genus Closterium; species Closterium sp. NIES-65. The sequence goes on along the minus strand of CANXME010002591.1, from coordinate 1,887,634 downwards.
AGTCCTGTAGCCATGCTGCTGCTGCCTCCGCACACAGCAGCAGCCACTGCCAGTGGAGGGGCAAGCGCGTCTCAAGGCACGGCAAAGGAATCGGGAGGAGAGCAGCAAGGAGGAGGCGTTAGAGGCGTTGACGACACCAGCAGCAGCGAATCGCCTCTGGTGTGTGTGGGGGCACTGTGGCTGGTAAAAAGCTCGTCTTCTTCCGGTATATCGCCTTCAATGGAGGTCTACCTGCACAGAAAACCTCCGTTCCGTTCCATTCCATTCCATTCCATTCCACCTGCACTGCACCGACCTGCACGCTCTCAGCCTGCCCATCTCTCTTAACGTGCTCCTTCCTTTGCAAAGTGTTGCTTCCCTGCCCTTCATTGGCCGTGTCCTCCTTCTCCCCCACACCACGTGGCAGGTGGTGGTTGGTTGCTATGATGGTGCGATCTACTTCCTCCGCTTGTTGGATGGGTCACTCTATTGGAAGTACCAAACACATGACCAGGTTGCCACTCCGCACGCTTGCATTCCCACATGCCCACATGCCCACATGCTCCCATGCCCACACGCCCCCGCGCTGCACTCGCGCATTCTTTCACGTGCGCACGATTCTTTTTTTTGGAAAGCACATGTGCTAGCGTTTGTTCAGAGCTCGTATGCCCCGTGTCGTGCTCATGGTCCTGGGAATGTGTGCTGCTGTGCGGATGTATGCACATTGTGCGAGTGGCATGTGCATGATTGCATGTGCGTGTGGGCATATGGGCATGTGTGCATGTGTGCATCTATGCATCCATGCATGTGCAGGTCAAATGCACACCCTTGGTTGACCCATGGCGCCCTCACCTCCTCTGGTATACCCTCGGCTTGGTTCTTCCCTTCATTACCTTGCCCTTGAACTGAACCTTCTCTGTGGAACCGTCTCTCAAATTTCTCCCTTCGAAGCCTTCTCCTCGAAATTAACCCTCCTTTCTTGCTTCTCTGCCAGGGCTGACCCGTGTGCCCCTTTAAAGCACGTCAACCCCTGGCTTGGGAAGAGTAACATTCACTCAAACAGCCCACTTAGTCAGAAACCGACCCAGCAAGTACGCAGCCTCAGCCCCCTTAGAAGTTTCAACCGCTCACTTTTCCGCCACTGCGTTCAGTCCTATGGATACCCACTCCTGCTCAGCCCCAAGCAAGCTCGTTCACAATTCCCCACATCCCCACCCTGCCTTCCACCTCCTCTCATCCCCCCTACCCGCTCTTCCCTCCCCCATCCCCTTTCCCCGCTCCCCCCTCCCCCCGCCCCCATCCAACCTCTTTGTACGCAGGTGCGGATCCCATGATAGGCACATTTATGTGCTTCATGCTGCCCTGCGTTGCTGCCTCTGGCGCCTTTCCCTCTCCCCTCCTGCTGCCTTCTTTGCCTCTCCTGTTGCCCACCTGGTATGTGCATGCAGGGAAACATGCTGCCATGACATGCCTTCACCCCCGTGCCATGCTACATGATGCCATGAGATGTCATGCCATGCCGTATCAGGCCATGCCATGCCATGCCACACCGCACCATGCCATGCCATGCATGCCATGCCATGCCATGCCATGCCATGCATACCATGCCATGCCATGCATACCATGCCATGCCATGCCATGCCATGCCATGCCACGCCAGGCCATACCATACCGTGCCATGCCACGTCGCACCATACCATGCCATGCCATGCCATGCCGTGCCGTGCTATGCCATGCCGTGCCGTGCCGTGCCGTGCCGTGCCGTGCCATGCCATGCCATCATGACTGCTGGGTAGACGCATCCCCCCATGCATCATGGTCATGCACGCTCATGTACAAGTGCGAACTCTCCTTAGTACCCTGCCCTCCCTTATTCTTCCTCCCCCACACCACTCGTCCCTCTTAACCCCCTCGTGCCTCCCATCCCGCTCTCTCCGCACCCACCCCTCCCTCGCGCAGCCATCTCGGCATGTCATCATAAGCACCACATCCCCACGCGGCACTGTAGCTGCCTGCCGTTCCTCTCCCTCCTCCTCCTCGCCCTCCTCCCCCACGGCTTCCCCTACTCATCCCCGTGCCGCTCGCACTGCCTGTGGTAGTAGCGGGGGGGTGGGGATTGGTGCAGACAGTGGCATGGGGAGAGGGAGCGAGGGAAGTGGGAGGAGCGGATGGGGGGGAGGGGTGGCAGCGCATGGGTTGGCAGTGGTGTGGCAGCAGGCAGTGGGTGCGCCAGTGTTCTCCACTCCTGCCTGTGTCCGTGGTGCGCATTCCTTTCCTGTGCCATGTCTATTGCCTTCTCTCCTTGCATTCTCTCCACTTGCCTTTTCTCCTTGTATCTTCACCACCTCTTGCCACCGTGCTGCACCACACAATGGATTTTGGATCTATGCAACCCATAAGCCTCGGTTACAGTGTGTGGCGTGTGTGGCATGTACGTGCGGTGTGCGTGCGGTTGTGTGTGTGTTTTTGTGTGTGTGCGTGTGCGGTGTGTGTGTGAGTGTGTGTGTGTGGCGTGTGGCGTGTGTGTGCGGCGTGTGTGTGTGCGGCGTGTGTGTGTGTGTGGTGTGTGCGTGGTGTGCCTGTTGCGTGTGTGCTCTGTGTGTCTCCTGTGGTGTGCAGAGCACGTGGTGGTTGCCACCGTGGCTGGCACTGTAGCAGGAGTCAATGTGTCCTGTGGTCGCATAGACTGGCAGGTGACTTTTGTCCTGCTCACAAACTATGCATGCACCCGTGCACACACACACACACACACACACACACACACACACACACACACACACACACACACTGCATACGTGCACAGCCGTATGCATTCGCTTCATTAAGTTCGAGTCAAAGCTCCGTTCATGCAGTGTCCCTGCCCCTCTATCTCTCCCTCGCTCCCTTCTTCCATCATTCCCTTCATCTTTCCACATGCACTGCTGCTGCTGCTGCCGTATCATAGCTCTGCTGCTGATTCCATCCATCCCTCCCTCCGTCCACATGCTGCTTTTTACACGCTCCTTTTTCCCCTCCCTGCCTTACCCCGCTCCCTGGTTCTTTGCATCAGGTGGCAGTGGGAGCGCCAGTGTTTGCACCCGTGGCACACATGGGCAGTGCAAGGAGTGCATGGCCCGTGCAACATGTGAGAAAAGAGGGAGGGCAGGTTGCGTTGGGGAGCGAGCAATGGAGTGGGAGGGCAGTGGGAGGGCTGGTGAAAGGATGGTCGAAAGGGGGAACGGGCTAGGTAGTCTAGTGAAGCTAGGTGCGCACTGCAATTTAGTTCTAATAGGTGGCCTAGGGTGCACGTGTGTGTGCGCACGCGTGTTGGTGCGTGTGTGCATGCCTGTGCGTACATCCCACGTCTTATTCCTGCAAGTTTTGTTCCTGCCTGTGCCTTGCATCATGTTCCCATCCCTGCAGGTGCTTGTAGCTGTGCAGAATGGGGCCGTTCTTTGTATGGATGGGGTAAGGCCATGCACGCACACATGGGTGGGTTCATGAAAAGGGGCACTTCGAGTGTTGCATGTGTCGAAAACATGGGTAACATGTGTCGTCTCGGTATGAAATATCTGCGTCAGAGAGTCATCATTACTGACACATGCGTCATCTCATCTCATCATGTCCCCGAAAGTCAAGCAGTCTTATCACATCCTTTTCGTATGCCATGCATGAATTGGCATGCTCCCTGTCGAAAGCTTCTCTCCTCTACTCGTGACATTTCACCACTGGTTTGGTTCTTCCCAGGCCACAGGGCGTGTTCACTGGCAATGGCAAGTGCCTGCAGCCCCACATCATGCGCCTTCTTCGAAACCTCCCACCCTTTCCATTGCCGCCGCTGTGTGTCGTGATGTAAGCTCTCTGTTTCCACTCCCTGGAGAAATGCCTGGGGCTATTCAACAGCTCGTTGAATTACACCCTAGCGCAACGATCCAAGAGTGTGTGACGCGTCCATCTCATTTCCGAGTGCTTGTTGCTACCACAACCGGTAGGCTCTTTCTGCTTTGTGTGCCTAATGTGATTCATGGGCATAGTGGGTATCAGCTGGCACCTGTTGTAGGGCCTGTGGAATGGGGGAGAGGAGGGGATGATGCAATGGATATGCATGTATATGTTGAAAGCAGCTTGGAGTTGCCTGGTGAAGTATTCTCATCACCGGTGCTTGTTGGAGGTTTAGCACTTGTGGGTTGCCGAGATAATAACATGTATTGCATGAAAATAATGGATGACCGGGTGCTATGATTTGTTCAGCTGATGCTTTTAGCTTGCACTCTTGTATTGTCACAATATCAGTGGTTGTTTGTTACGGGTGCAATTGAGTGAGCGAGCGAGAATTGCACTGACGAAGCAAGAGTACAATGAGCGAAGGCATGAGTGAAGAATACATAGCGAAACTACAGTGGTAACGGTAATGGACTGTGGTTGTCGCGCAACGGGCCTGGGACTGAGGTTTGGGAAAATGTCGAAGCGGAGGCCTGGGGCACGGGTTACCCGCCGAGCCGTGAGGTCGGGGTGCGACGTGCGAAGGTGGCGGGAGGATTGTTGATGCGAGGATGTGCGAGTGGTAACGGTGCTGGCTGTGGTGCTACAATGGTGTACGCGCTGAGCGAGGACGCCAAGGAAAAGGAATTTTCCTTACATCGTTTAAAAAGTAGTAAAAAGCTACGGTGTAGTCTGCACTCTACGACTGTATATCGCTTCGATTGTGGTCCCACTGCTGCTGCTGACGTGTGTTATCGGAGTTGACGATGGCGCCCAAGCCCAAGCCACCTGCACCTTTCCCTCCAAGCTCCATCCTCCTGCAGATCATATCCAACCCACCCTATTGATTCTACTGCCGCATTTCGCGCTGAAAACATTCCGGTCGCACCTCCGATAGTCCCTGCATTCTGCAATCTTCATCGTGACCAGTGACCACTGCATGCTTCAAGCATTCCACCGCTAGCTACAATGCTTTTATTGTCAGAGGTCCACTGGAGATCCCCGATTGATCCTAGGGAAGGGTTACAGGCATGTTGGCCTGGGGGGTTATGGGCGCACTGACCCGCTACTTAACAAGCCCTTTTATCCCAATGGTCTAGTGGTTGGGATTCTGACATGGTATCAGAGCGGTCTCGGGTTCGAATCCCAGTGTGTGCACTTCGGGCATCCCAGTGCGGGGGGGTGTCAGAGGTCCACTGGAGATCCCCGATTGATCCTAGGGAAGGGTTACAGGCATGTTGGCCTGGGGGGTTATGGGCGCACTGACCCGCTACTTAACAAGCCCTTTTATCCCAATGGTCTAGTGGTTGGGATTCTGACATTTATAACCCATCTAGGCATCATTCAGGCTTTCATTATTCAGGCATTATACGACTTATTGCTGCTCCCACACCCAGATGCGGTCGGTCCCGGCTTTTACATAATAGACTCCCTTTGCTGCTACGAACTGCTGCAAATTTCCTCCTGTAAAGAATGGATCCGTTTGGTATCCGTGGGTAAATAGGTTTGTTAGTAGGGGACTGGTCTGGGCGAGTAGTATTGCGTGGATCTGGGCAGTGGGGCGGGTCAGTGCGTCGGCGATGTTCGAGGCTCCCTTTTTGTAGGTGACCATGTAGTGAAAATTGGACTCGAGAAAATCGAGCCAGCGAATCTGACGTGGGTTGAGGTGTGGCTGTGCGCGAAGGTACTGTAGTGATTTATGGTCTGTCCGTACTGTCACGTTTGCGCCGGTCAAGTAACAGCGCCACACTTTGAACATGTGCACGATCGCAAGCATTTCGCGGTCGTGTATCGGGAGATTTTTTTCGGGCGGATGCTGTTTTCGTGACTCGTATGCGATGGGCTGTAGGCCGTTTCCGAAGTCCTGTAGCAGTACGGCTCTGATGGCGATGTCGCTTGCGTCGGTAACCACTTCGAATGGGCGGTGTGGGTCGGCGATGCGCAGGAAGGGCGGTGAACAGAGAACATTTTTTAGGGCAGAGAAAGCAGCGTGCTCTTTCTCCCCCCACGTAAAAACGACCCCCTTCCGTAACAAGTCCGTCAGCGGCGCAGTTAACCGTGCCATGTCGGGGACGAACCGACGTACGTAGTTTACGAACCCAAAAAGCTCTGTAGTTCCGTGATATTCGTCGGGGGGTGCCAGGCTTTCACCGTGTCTAACTTCTTTGGGTCAATTTCGATCCCAGCTTCCGAAATAACGTGCCCCAAAAACTCTAACCTATCCTGAAAGAGCTCGCACTTGGAACCCTTTCTTAGTAGCCGATGCGCGTCTAAAATATGAAGTACTGCTTCCAGATCTGCTAAGTGCTGCTGCTTATCGCGACTGTACACGAGGATGTCGTCGAGGTAAACTATCACGCATTAATCTAAAAGTGGCCTAAGCGCCTCGTTCATGGTCATCTGAAATGTTGCTGGTGCGTTGGTCATCCCGAAAGGCATCACGGTGTACTCGAGTGACCCGTACCTAGTCCGGAAAGCTGTTTTGGCGCAGTCCGATGGTTCGACCCTAATCTGATGGTAATCTGATGGTCTAATGTTTTGTCGTCCGGTGCGGCGAACGGTGACGAGCTCAGTCAGATGAATTCCTGTCAGAATCCCAACCACTAGACCATTGGGATAAAAGGGCTTGTTTCAGTAGCGGGTCAGTGCGCCCATAACCCCCCAGGCGAACGCGCCTGTAACCCTCTCCAGGATCAATCGGGCATCCACAGTGCAGATCTACTGACAATTCCTTCTCTAACAGGTACTCTAACTGCTTCCTCAGTTCGTCGAGCTCAGGCTGTCTCAGTCTGAACTGGCGTTGTACAGTTGGTTGTGCCCCCGGTTCTAATTCTATTCGGTGGTCATGTGCTCGCTGAGGTGGCAGTCCTTCCGGTAAGTCGTCAAGATAAATCCCGGGGTATCGTTTCAACAGTTCCTGTAGTTCGGGCGGTACTGCTGCCAACAGTTTCTTGAAATCACTTGGCTGCTCCCTCTACCATTTCAATGTCTACTGCGTACACGTCAGCTCCAGCAGCGACAACCCGTTTCATGGTGACGGCATTGACGTGTACCGTTGAAGACTCGGGCGACTGCCAGCGAGGTAACTCGACCCAGTTACCGCTACTTCGCACAGTGCAGCTACCCGTCGTCCAGTCAATTCGCGGGTTATACCGTCGTAGCCAATCACGTCCCGGTAAAATGTCGTGCCCATCTAGTGTTGTTGCGAGTATTTCCTGTGTAAATCCGAAATTCCCCCCGCAGCGGACTTTGACTCTCTCCACCCTTTCCCGTATGGCCAGTGGCGTGCCGTCGACAAAGCGTGCGTCCATTTCAGGCAAACAACGCCTACGTGTCAGTTGCAGTTTTCGGGCGGTTGCGGTATTAACTAGACTGTGACTTGCTCCTCCGTCGATAAAAACTTCTGCTGCTCCCTGTATTTTCCCGTGGATCAGTACTGGGCAATCCGTCGCTATACCCTCTTTATTCGTCCGAGTCCGATCGATGGCATGAATCGGTACTGTGACTCGGTGAGGGTCGGTGGGGTTGGGCGAGCAAGCAGTCTCGTCAGTAGTTGGCCCGATTCCTACTGAGTGCTGGCGTTTCCCTGCCTTGGAGACTCCCTCCCCTGCTCTGCTCCGCGGTGCCGTAGCTCCTCTGGGCATTCACTCTTGCGATGGCCCAGCCTATTGCAAGCAAAGCAGCGCCCCTTAAACGACGCGGGAGCTGCATTCGTCGCAACAGCGTGTACGGTGGCGTGCTCGATTGGTCCCCGAGGACGATGTCCGTAGTAGGACCCCGGTCTCGGACGGCGTAAAATGTCGATTTTCTCGGCGAGCGCGAGAATCTCGTTGAAGTTTGAGAGCCCGCGTAGCATGATCTCGTGCGAGATGTCCGGCTTCAGCCCTCCGACGTAACGGTCCACCCGCTCTGCTTCGTGCATGTAGCTGACTTGCTCGCATAATGCGAGAAAACCTCTCGTATAGTCTTGAACCGACCCGAGTTGCCGCCAAGTGCGCAATCTCTGACGCGCCGAAATAGAAGCCGCGATCGGCTTGAAGCGCGCCCGAAGCCCTGCGCACCACGCATCCCACGTGCTGTATTGGGCGGTTTCGCAGAATGAACTCCATGTGACAGCTGGACCCGTGGGCCCTTCCTCTTGCACGGTGGCTTGTAGGCGCGTGGCGACGTCACGATGACTCGCCACCAGTCCATGGCGGGGCCCCTCAGCAGCGAAACGGCATATCGGATCTTCGCTGCGTCCGACTCGACGTAATTCGCATCGAAGAAGACGTTCATCGTGAAGACCCACGATTGAACCGTCGGACCTCCACGCTGGCTCGGGTCGAAGCAGGGCGGGCGTTGCGGCTTGAGTGGCATTGGTGCCATAATGGCCTGTTCGCCACTTGTCGCCGCGGACTCCACGTGCTGACGGGCTTCACGAGGCTCCCGCGGGCTTGGTGCGACCCTGTTCCCTCCCATGCCAGGCATCGGCTGGGCGGCGCCATCACTGGCTGCGCCTGAGCGCTGTCCCACGCTATCGTATTGTGTTGGTGTGCCGGACGAAATGACGATCGGCTCGTCCGATTGTGCAGATGCATTTGTCGGTGCGTGTGGTGGCGTTGGAGTGTTCACTGTGGATTGATGACGCGCGGAGTCACGTTCCGCCGTGAGCATCGCAATTTCGAGCGCTGATTCTTCAACTTGGCGCACCAGACGGTCTATCTGGTCCTGCGTCAATGTTGCGAGTGTGAATTCGGCCATGGCAGGGGTGTCGGGCAAGCTCAGCGAGAGCCTCTGTCGTGGCCGTGCATGCTTACGAGAGAGCACTACGAGCGGCGGTGCTGTGTCGCTGAGAGACGTCTACCCCTCCCAAAAATTGAGATAGTGAGGAAGCGAAGGTGTGGGTGCGGTCCGAGAAGGGATTGTAGGCCCTGATAACCAAGCGTTACGAGTGCAATTGAGTGAGCGAGCGAGAATTGCACTATTGAAGCAAGAGTACAATGAGCGAAGGCATGAGCGAAGAATATGTAGCGAAACTATCGTGGTAACGGTAATGGACTGTGGTTGTCGCGCGACGGGCCTGGGACTGAGGTTTGGGAAAATGTCGAAGCGGAGGCCTGGGGCGCGGGTTACCCGCCGAGCCGTGAGGTCGGGGTGCGACGTGTGAAGGTGGCGGGAGGATTGTTGATGCGAGGATGTGCGAGTGGTAACGGTGCTGGCTGTGGTGCTACAGTGGTGTACGCGCTGAGCGAGGACGCCAAGTAAGGAAAAGGAATTTTCCTTACATCGTTTAAAAAGTAGTAAAAAGCTACGGTGTAGTCTGCACTCTACGACTGTATATCGCTTCGATTGTGGTCCCACTGCTGCTGCTGACGTGTGTTATCGGAGTTGACGATGGCGCCCAAGCCCAAGCCACCTGCACCTTTCCCTCCAAGCTCCATCCTCCTGCAGGTCATATCCAACCCACCCTGTTGATTCTACTGCCGCACTTCGCGCTGAAAACATTCCGGTCGCACCTCCGATAGTCCCTGCATTCTGCAATCTTCATCGTGACCAGTGACCACTGCATGCTTCAAGCATTCCGCCGCTAGCTACGATGATTTTATAACCCGTCCAGGCATCATTCAGGCTTTCATTATTCAGGCATTATACGACTTATTGCTGCTCCCACACCCCGCGACCAGCTGCTGATTATGGCCTCGCCACCTCAGGCTACGCTAACCCCGCCGCTGCCATGGGAACAGATCGTATCAGCGGTTCGGCCCGTCATCCGCTCCGTCGCGGCTGTTTCCTCCGAAGCCATCGCGATGCTTCCGGAGCTCTCAGAGGCGTTCCGCCAGTCCTCTTCCACTTCCACCCGCCAAGCGGTCGCCGCCGTTCGCGCCGCAACCGACGCCGCGGCTTCCGCGACGAGTCGAATACGTCGCTCGGCTGTTGCCGCTGGCTCCAAATCCCTCGAGTCGATTACCGCTGCGGCTTCAAACCTCGTGAAACCGCCGGCTGCGCCTCCCGTTCCCCTCCTCCCGCCTCTAACCACAAAGAATCAGGAGTCCAGTGGATGCTCGGGATCAGCCTCGGAAACGCGTTCGGCGAATACCGTGAGCTTCGTTCGGATGGTACCGCGTAAGAACCAATCAGCGACCACGAGTTCAGCAGCATCAGCAGCAGCAGAAACGGTATCCGAGTCTGCTCCTTCGTCCTTAGGATCTACACCAGTGACCGCTGCCGATGCCATCTCGTATCTGCAATCGCCTTTTAAGCCGCCCCGTCACGTCTCGTCCGCGGCCACGTCAGCAGACGCTGCGTCAGCTCCTTCGGATCTTGCTGGGCCCACCACCGAGTCCGAAAAAGCAGGAACAACCAGAGCAGCAGGAACGGGTAAAGTAGCAGGAATAGCAGGAACAGCAGGAACAGCAGGAATAGCAGGAACAGCAGGAGCAGCAGAAGCAGCAGGAGCAGGAGGAGCAGCAGGAGCAGCAGAAGCAGGAGGAGGTGGTGACAGCAGAGCAGCTGTGGCAGCGTCGGGGACCAAAGCAGCCAGAAGAGCAGCGAAGAAAGCTCGGGCAGGCGCTTCTGTGGAAACAACGGGAATTTCGCGAGCTACGGCAACAGCCACGACGGAAGGGACGACGGCAACAGTGATTGCGACAGCAGTAGGAGCAGCAGCGGAAGGAGCAGCAGCGGGAGGAGTAGAATCAGCAGGAGCCGCCGCTGTGAAACTGGCACAACCGGTAACGGGTCAACCAGTCGCTGCAGCAGCCGACACTCCCACTATGGCCACTGCAGTCAACGCTGCTGCCACTGCTGCCACCGTCGCTCCTGCCGCTCTCCCCACCTCCCCTTCCGCCGCCTCCCCGCCCCTGCCGTCACGGCCACTATCTCACCATCTGGAGGGTCGTGGGGTGGGCACTAGCACCAAAGCTACCACAGTAGCAGCAGCTTCTGGTAGTGCAGCAGCAGGAAGCGATTCAGCCCCAGCCTCCCATCCGCACCCCTACGACCCACACCACGACACCCTCCGCCACAGTCATCACCACCAGCACCAGCACCACCACCATCACGAGCACCACCATCACCATCACGAGGCGGCGGCGGCGCAGCCTCTGATAACGCAGCAGCAGGTGCAGGAGTGGGTGCATGAGGCGAGCGGCATCCTGGGGGCCATCCGGCGACTAGGCCTGCCTGCAACGAGCTGGCGCAACAAGATGCCGTACCGTGTGCCCCGCGCAGAGCCGCTTGCTCGAGGCCTCAAGTGGCCGGAGCAGCACGAGTTTGCGAACGAGCACGAGAAGCGCGTGTTCCTGCGCAGCCAGCGGCGGCTGCAGCCGTTCCTGCTGGGGGACATCCCGCAGTGGTCGTGGTTCGCTGCAGACGTGGCGCTGCTCTTCTTCCTCACGTACGAGCCGCGCTGGCCCTGGGCGCTGGACTGAGCAGCGTTCTGCTGTGAAGTGAGATGGCGCAGTGTGACTGACATGGCCTGATGTGACATGGCCTGGTGTGGCATGGCCTGGTTTGACATGGCCTGCCTGGTGTGACATGGCATGGGTGGCATGGCATGAATAAGTGTGGCTTGGGGTGGGGTGGCGTGGCTTGGTGTGGTTTGGTGTGGTTTGATATCATGCCGTGGTTCTTCATGTTGTGATTTGTTGACAGCTGCACTCTTTGTTGTGTTATGATGATAATGGATCTACTGCGGTGTATACCCGTGTTGAGGATCACTTGCATAGGGGAAGGATCGGGAGCAGGAGAGGGGAGGGGGCAGAGGGAGGTCAGACAATTATGGTAACTTGTAGTGGATGGTTGCGATAGGGCCAGGAGGGTGTTATTCATGGTCATGGAGGATGCAGTAGAGCATCGGATCGGATACAGCTTGGGGTAGCACTGACTGCTGCACAAGGGCTGGGCTTAGGGTTTCACGCATAATTTCTTATTCAAGAAACCCACAACACTTTCATCGTGTACAATCATCACCGTACCAACCATTTGATCCACAAGGCCCTGTTACCGGTAATCCATTCTTTTGTAGTTGCATTGCATCATGAAAGATTCAGCATGGGTTCATCGCAGCGACATGACTCAGTCTTGCTACCATACATAGCCATATGCACCAAATAGGTACCTATGCACTAGGTGGGATGAACACCGTATTGCTTACCTACTGAGAGCTTATTCCTATCCTCGTATCAAGAAAACCTCATATCAAGATTGTACTTTTTGCCTGGTAAAAGTAGCGAGAGGTTTTGGGTTTAGGGGAATTTTCAGTGGGAGGTTGATACGAGGTTTCATTGATTCGAGGATAGGAATACGCTCTAAATGAGTGAAGTTTGCAAGTTGCAACTAGCTGCAGTGTACAAACCAGTTGCAACGAGTCAGTCAGCCAGTAGCCAAGCTCTCAGTACGAGGAAACACAACACATGCCTACAGGCTACTACCGCAAGGTCTCCCCTCCACTCCACACACACCGCCAGCCCCCATGCGGCCCGGGCATCAGCGCGCGGCGCTGCGCTCCTTGGCCTGCATCTCCTGCTGCTGCCAGTGCCCCGGCCCGTGCCCCTCCAGCCGGAACCCCTCTTCTCGCTCCACCACCACTGCGGTCGCGCCGCCACCCCCGTTGCACACCGCTGCCACGCCACGCTTGAGCCCCGTGGCAGCCAGGCAGGAGAGCAGCGACATGAGCACCCGTGCCCCTGATGCGCCTATGGGGTGGCCTAGGGCCACTGCTCCCCCGTGCAGGTTCACCTGGTCTGGGGTTAGCCCGAGCAGCCGCTCGTTGGCTATTGTGATGGCCTGGCAAGGGGGATGGGGGGGGTGGGGAGGTGGGGGGGGGAGGGGAGTTTCTAATTGACTCAAATAAAGGTGGCCTAGGGCGACTGCTCCCCCGTGCAGGTTCACCTGGTCTGGCGTTGGACCGAGCAGCCGCTCGTTGGCTATTGTGATGGCCTGGCCTGGGATTGGAGGTTGGGGGGAAGGAGGGGAGAGTGGGGGAGGAGATGCGGGAATGCGGTCGAGGGGAAAGGGTGCGGGGAGAAGTTGCGAGAAGTTGGGGCGTGGGTGTAGGAACAGGAGAGAATGGGTTCACAGAGACTGGTGCGGATGGAAGGGGTGTGCATTCGCGGGGAGGAGGAAACGTGACGAAAAGGAGCCGCAGGTAGCATGGGAACCAGCATGGGTTAGGCATGGGCAAGACGTGGGCACGGCATGAGCACAACGTGGCAGAGAAGAGAATGTGTGCAAGGCAGGCAGGAGCGGGCGCTCACAGCAAAGGCCTCGTTGATCTCAAAGAGGTCGATGCACTCGAGGGTCAGCCCTGCTGCCTGCACCGCCTTGGGGATGGCCAGCGACACTGTTGTGGGGTACCGCTCCGGTGCCTGCTCTCATGCAGAGTTTAAGGGGGGAGGAGGAGAAGGTGAGAGAGGTGGGGAGGGCATTTGAGACGCCAAGTCTGCCTGCACCGCCTTGGGAATGGCCAGTGACACTGTTGTGGGGTACCGCTCCGGTGCCTGCTCTCACACAATTGGAGTTTAAGTGGGGGGGGGGAGGTGTGTGGGAGGTGGGGAGGGCTTTTGCAGCCCCTCAAATGGCTGCTTGCACCGCCTGGGGAAGTCGCCGGCGACCCTGTTGTTGGGAAATGCTCTGATGCCTGCACCCATTTATGGGTGTTAAGGGGGGGAGGGTAGGTGTGGGGAGGTTGGGGTGGGAGTGGGCGGAAGGACAGGGAGGACAAGGGTTCGCAGTGATGGGATGAGAAAACAAGGTGTAGAATGAGTTTGGGGGGGGGGGGAGGGGGAGGAGAGGAGATGAAGATTAAACACCCAGATGAATCCATACTTATCCCTGAAGCCATCCTCAAAGCCATGCAACTCCTCTCACATGCTACGGCACGCATTCAAGGCAAGGCAAAGGAGGAAAGGCAAGGCAAGCGAAGCGAGGAAAGCGAGATGCGGGTGTCCAGGTGCATCACATCACCTGCTCGGCATCAGCAAAGCCGAGCACGCGGGCGAGCACGGGCAGGCCGTGTTGGTGCGCATAGGAAGCGGAGGTGAGCACGAGCGCTGCAGCACCGTCACTCAGCACCGACGCATTGCCTGCTGTCACAGAGCCGTTGGGCGAGAAGGCCGGCGGTAGCGCGCGCATCTTCTCAGGGTCGAACTGATTGGGGGGTTCGTGGACGGTGGGGGTGGAGAGAAGTGGGTAGGCGTTTCGGGGAAGGGTGGGGGGTTATGAGAAGGAGAGAGCAACATCAGAGGAAATTGAACAGTGCAGAAGGGCAGGAATCTAAGTGGTGTGCCTTCGGCATCAACAGTCACTGCATGGATTTCAGGGAAATGCTGAGGGACAAAAGAAAACAATGCACAGAAGGATAATTACCTGCTGATTGTTGCCTTTGCATGTACCCACATCCGCATTAATACGAAGGACCGTTTGAGAGGGATAATTACCCGTGTGCATTCCTCGTCGTGCATCAAGCATGCGTCTCCGCCTCCTCTTCCTCCACCAGCCGTGCTTCCACCCTTGCCAGCCTTTGCCCCCTCACCCTTCTTCGCAGTGGCAGTAGCAGCACCAGCAGCAGCAGTGGTGGCAGCATGCGGGTGTGGCACGGGCACTATTTCAGACGCGAGGAGACCCGTGGCCTGTGCTGTGACGGCCTTGCTGTAGCTGTTGATCGCCTCATCGTCCTGCCCGTGGCGCGTGGGTGCATGGGTGCATGGGTGGATGGGTGCATGGGTGCATGGGTGCATGGCTGCATGGTTGCATGGGTGGATAAGTTGATTAATTGGGTTAGTGGATTGAACGATAAAGGGGGCGGAATGTGGAGGGAAGTGTGGTAGAGAAGGGTACATGGATGGGGGTTGCAAGGCACATGGAGAGGACATGAGGTGTGCAGCTGCAGAGAGCAGGGGTCCGCACGCCGGAATAGGTATGCTGTGCTGTGTGCCCAGAGCGCATGGTTGGCGCAAACCTGCTCCCCCCCCCACCCGCTCACACCCACCCTACCCGCTTCCCCCCACCCGCTCTCCCCCACCTTCCCCCCCGCACCTGCTCGCGGCGAGAGATCCGGAGCTGGGCAGCGGCGGCATCAGCAATGGTGCCCATGTGGCAGCCGGCGCGGGGGTCCCAGAGCCCGTCCAGGATGAGCGAGTCGCACAGCGCCAGGTCACCGTGGCGCCGCGGCTTGATGACACGTGGCAGCAGGTAGGGCGCATGCGACATGCTCTCCATGCCGCCCGCTGCTATGACGCTCTGGTGGCCCAGCATGATGGCCTGACTCGCTAGTGTCACCGCTGCCAGTGGGGGCACGCACGTGCGTACGCGTACGTAGCAGGGGATGCGGTTGGCGGGGAAAGGGGGGAAGAAAGCGGGGGAAGCGATGGGAGAGGAAGGGCGGGGGTAAGTTGGGGAAGTGGGGGGAGAGGGGGGGGGTGAGGGTCAAGCGAATGGGAGAGGGGAGTGGGGTAGCGGAGTGTGGAAAATAGAGGTGGAAAGAGATGAGAGGGACGGGCAGGAAGGGAGGGAGGAGGCAGAAAGGACCGGGGATGATGAGAGATGAGACGGAAGAAGCAGAGGAGGAGGTGCAGAGGGTTGGGAAGAGAGAGTGGGAGAGGATCGGATACGGATACAGTGGTGAAGAGAGAGAGGTAGCGGAGGGGGAGAGCAGAGCACCTTTGAGTCCTGAGGAGCAGACTTTGTTGACAGTGGTGCAGATGGTCGTGTCTAAGAGCCCTGCTGCCTGTTGGTGGGGTGGTGTCAGGACGGACATGCTGTTTGTTTGTTCCGTGCTGTGTGTGCGTGCGCAAGTGCGTGTGTGTGTGTGTGGGGGGGGGGGAGGGCACGTGTGCAGCACTGTATACGTAGCTAACGTAATTTCACAAGCACACACGAAGACCCTCCTCCTACCACCTCCTCCCAAATCTTCCCCCATCGCTCCCTCCTTCCCTGCCTCTTACCCTCCCTCCCTCTAATCGCCACTGAACCGTCCGTCCTAGCGCCAGCCACAATACCCCCCCAACCCCCAGTCCCCACCACCCTTACCCCCAGCCCCCACCCCCCGAACCCCATCCAACAGACGCGCCAAGGCGGAACGCACCAGCGCGGCCTGTCGGGCGGGCGCCTGCCCCAAGCCCGCGCTCAGCACGTTCCCTATCACCACCTCCTGCACCGCCGCTGCTCCCCCGGGCAGCCGCGCGCGCGCCACCGCGCCTGCGGGGCCAAGAATGGGGGATGGGTGATGGCGGGCGGATGGGGGGAACCGAAAAAACGCGGAGGGTAAGAGCGCGGGCGAGGGGAAGGGGTGGCGCGGAGAGCGGGGAGACGCGCGAAGGAGACGGTTGGGCAGGTGGCGCAGGCAAGCGAGAGAAGCAGGGGTTGCCGGAAACACACGCGCGCAGAGGAGGGCGCGCGCGCGCGCGAGAGAGAGAGAGAGAGAGAGAGAGAGAGAGAGAGAGAGAGAGAGAGAGAGAGAGAGAGAGAGAGAGAGAGAGAGAGAGAGAGAGAGAGAGAGAGAGAGAGAGAGAGAGAGAGAGAGAGAGAGAGAGAGAGAGAGAGAGAGAGAGAGAGAGAGAGAGAGAGAGAGAGAGAGAGAGAGAGAGAGAGAGAGAGAGAGAGAGAGAGAGAGAGAGAGAGAGAGAGAGAGAGAGAGAGAGAGAGAGAGAGAGAGAGAGAGAGAGAGAGAGAGAGAGAGAGAGAGAGAGAGAGAGAGAGAGAGAGAGAGAGAGAGAGAGAGAGAGAGAGAGAGAGAGAGAGAGAGAGAGAGAGAGAGAGAGAGAGAGAGAGAGAGAGAGAGAGAGAGAGAGAGAGAGAGAGAGAGAGAGAGAGAGAGAGAGAGAGAGGAGAGAGAGAGAGAGAGAGAGAGAGAGAGAGAGAGAGAGAGAGAGAGAGGGGGGGGGCGAGAGAGAGAGAGAGAGAGAGAGAGAGAGAGAGAGAGAGAGAGAGAGAGAGAGAGAGAGAGAGAGAGAGAGAGAGAGAGAGAGGAGAGAGAGAGAGAGAGAGAGAGAGAGAGAGAGAGAGAGAGAGAGAGAGAGAGAGAGAGAGAGAGAGAGAGAGAGAGAGAGAGAGAGAGAGAGAGAGAGAGAGAGAGAGAGAGAGAGAGAGAGAGAGAGAGAGAGAGAGAGAGAGAGAGAGAGGAGAGAGAGAGAGAGAGAGAGAGAGAGAGAGAGAGAGAGAGAGAGAGAGAGAGAGAGAGAGAGAGAGAGAGAGAGAGAGAGAGAGAGAGAGAGAGAGAGAGAGAGAGAGAGAGAGAGAGAGAGAGAGAGAGAGAGAGAGAGAGAGAGAGAGAGAGAGAGAGAGAGAGAGAGAGAGAGAGAGAGAGAGAGAGAGAGAGAGAGAGAGAGAGAGAGAGAGAGAGAGAGAGAGAGAGAGAGAGATGAGAGAGAGATGAGAGAGAGAGAGAGAGAGAGAGAGAGAGAGAGAGAGAGAGAGAGAGAGAGAGAGAGAGAGAATACAAGTGTGGAAAGACTATGTTCGGGGCGCTTCAGCGTAACGGAGGGAGGGAGAGAGGAGTGCGGGTGAGACGCGAGCACCTGCGATGGCAGCGGCACCAAGCTGCGGGGCGGTGAAGGTGGACAGCCCGCCTTGAAACCCGCCTATTGCGGTCCGCGCCATTGCGACAATCACCACGTCCTGCAGCCCGCTACTGCTGCTGCGGCTGGTGCTGCCGCTACTGCTGCTACTGTTGCCACCACCACCGCCGCCACCGCCTCCACCACCGCTACCGCCGTCACCGCTGCCGCCGTCGATGGTTGCAGTGGTGAACGCGCGGTGAGGCAACTGCTCGCCGGCCCTGCCTGGGTCGACGCCATTAGTCCGAGTGGTACTTTCGCTGGGATGAGCTTTTGACACGGCCTCCCCCCTATTGGCCGACACAAGTGCAGCGGCACCGCGCCGAGCGATATGCAAGCTCCTTGCAGCGCCCACGCTTAGAATACGCCCTGCCGCAGCTCGCGCCGCGAGGTGCGCTATTCTTTGGCATGCACGACTGTCCATGGCAGCAGCGTCGTGCTGGGAAGTGAAGTTCGACTTCTGTTATGGAAGTCTGGTTGGTCGTTTCGAGAAGGCGGAACCTATGGATGGAAGACAATATGCGCTTCACGCCATTCTTTAGGTACGAAAAACAACGGAAATGAACATCAGAAGCTGAAAGGGACAGGCAATGGGAAGCGACAGGACGGGGCAATGGCGTTGAAATCTAGTGAGGTGTGGGGGGGATATTTGGTTGACCAGGCAGCTTGGTTGCGGATTGCGTGGTCCAGTGTCAGCAGTGAGTCAGCAAAGCCCTTGTGATCGGCATGCAGATGTGTCGAAGCATGGTCAACTACGCGGATGCAGGTTCGAAGTGTATTACGGGTCTCTACTAACGAGTTGTGTGGCCGTGGCTTTGAAAGATGGGACTCTATCGATGCTGCAAGAGACGCCCCTGATTGGGGTTTGCATAACAAAAGAGAGGGCTCGTGTATGTGTACAGTATAACGACCATGATCGGTTTGCTCACGTGATCCTGCAGGTGTACAGGTTGTTCCCTCAACAGAAACGAAAATATACAGCTTACAGGTGTAGCTCCTCCTGGACAAAGTTTTTTCCGAAGTGTGACAGAGAGGACATTCTTTCCGGCCATTTTCAGGTGCATGCAGCTTAGCCGAGGCGCGCTAATCAGGTGCATGCTATCCCGTCGTTTTTCTCCTTCGGTTATCACTGTTTGTACACATCCGCCACTAAAAACACTGTTCTGTCAGGGGATGTAACCCACGCAGCACAAGCAGCACACGCAACACACGCAACACACAAAATCGGCCTGGCAGGGAAGCCCGGAAAAGAAAAATGCAACTCCTAGAAAACCTGGACATTGTTCGGGATGGATCAACCCTAAACACGGGAACGCGCTGGTGTTTAGGGTTGATGTCCCTTAAGGCAGTGGGACAAAAAAAATATAGGGAACCTGGACTCGTTTTTCGGAAGGGATCAACCCTAAACACGGGAACTGCCCTCGTGTTTAGGGTTGATTCCTCCCGAGCTGCATCCGTTTCCAATTGGGTTTTATATTGTTTTACCCGTTTTTGTCAGGTGTGTTGCGATTTGTACTGACCTTTTTCGCAGTAATTTTCGTGCGACTGGTGTGGTTGGACGACGAATTCGTGCAAGAGCTGCGCCAGTTAGGACGTGGTGCAGATCGGGGCGATCTGAGGTTAAATGCCTCGATCTCGCAATCCACAAATTCCGAGAAGGTCCAGGGGGTACTTTTGGGCAATCGGGCGCAATCTGTCGCTCGCGATCTACATTGCAATCGATCGCGATCGATTGCCTTGATCTGATGCAATCGATTGCAACCGATTGTGATCGATAGATTGGGTATGTTGGCGAAACTACGCGAGCTATTACTACAGTCGCTTGAGGTTCGCTTTTGCTCGCTTCTACAGAACATCTCTTGACAGTCGTACTAGTAATAGGGCTACCCTGTAATTGTACGAAAAACATATTGTCGCTTGTGTTCGCCAAATTTGAGGTGGAAGGAACATACAGCTCGCCCGGAAGGCACGGTTGAGGCTCCGTATTGTTTCGTAGAAAAACATGCGTCAGATCGCGCGGCGCGGGATGCGATCGATGATTGCGTCAGATCGGGTCAATCACACCCAATCGATTACGATCTGATCCAATCGACCACCGATTGCGTGAGATCGGAGCGATCTGTACCACGTCCTTACTGTCAGTCGGATTGTAGCATCCCCTGACAGAACAGTAATTTTCGTGGCGGAGGTGTACATACAGTAACAACAGAGGCAGAAAAACGACGGGATAGCATGCACCTGAATAGCGCGCCTCGACTAGTTTGCATGCACCTGAAAATGGCCGCATTCTTTCTGAGGACATTACTCCGATTGGGCAAGGATATGGCATCAAAGGGTTGCGACTCAACTGTGTGATTGTCATCCACTACTTGCAGTCGCTGACACGGGTGGTATATGATCTCCGCTGCATGTAACTGGAGGACGACAAACAACGAGGCACCCAGCCACGCAAACCACCTCGGTCTGCGACCAAGAGATAGCGTTTTCTGTCGCGTCCCTTTTCTCTTCGCCCTTACATCCGGCTGTTGCTCGCACAACCCCCACAATCACCCTCCACATACCGTCGCATGCCTTTCCTCCTCGTCGCACACCACCACACCAACTATTTCTCCCACCACCACCACTTTCTCTCACCTCTCCCCCCTCCACCATACCTCCAAGACACAGCACAGCACACACCACATGCGCTCCTATACCACCTCCACCTCCCCTTCTTGCAAGCCATCCCTTGTTCCCTCCCCATTCAAGCCATTCACTTCCAAATCTCACATTCTTCACATTTGGAGTGCCAATAGGCCTTCCAATTCTGTGTCTAGTCTGGGATGTGCCTTCGCTAGACCTCATGCTTGTAACTTAGCAGGGTACAGCCACAATACGCCTTTAGTTGGAGCTTGAAGTGAGGTTGAACATATTATTTCCTCCCCTCGCTTCGCTCCGTTTTTTTTTTTTTTTTTTTTTTCGTTTCTTTTTTTCCCCCTTTTTTTCCCCACGTGTTTTTGTGTTCCGTCGACTTCTTGAAGGCTTCGCATACAGTCTCAGCCTATCTTTTTTCTCAGCATTTCCGTGGATTTGCACCATTCATGAGACCGCGCCTTTGCCTTTACCAATAAGGTGTCGATTCTCATTCACTCCGGGCAGAAGTGCTCCAACCTGGGTGCATTGACTCAGTGCCTGACTTTGTAAAGTAGCAGCTTGTAAACCAGTTAGGTAAGCTGTGATTTTTTTGTTGTTCTCTTAACGATTCCACTGTTTTCCTCCTCCGTGTGCAGCTCAGTTAGTCGCTTTTGTGTTATAAGTATGTTTATAACTGTTTTCCTGCTTCATTATTTATTTTCTGTTTGCAGGTTGCGTCTCATAGCGAAATAGAAGCTCTTGATTGAATCTGACATTTTACGATTCGAATAGCATATCTTTAGGCTCACGGTATGCGCTTTGCGATTCAGCACATGTTTTCATAAAACAAGTTTACAGGACCCGTGTACGTCTTTTTTGTTGCTTGTTATTGCGTATCCACTGAATTTTTGAAGTCGTTCCTGTTTCTTGCCTGCATCTTGTTACAGGCATTTGCTGTAATACTAGGAGGACTGTCCGAAAATGGCCACTGAACTGGGTACCGAGAAGGCCAGCATAAACGGAGGGCGATTTGACGCAAGTCAGTACGCCTTCTTCAACGCCGACTCTGCCGCTTTACCTCAGGAAGAGTTAGGCGGCTTGGAGGATGATGGTGCAGATGGGGAACTTGGCGGATGGGACGAGAATCCGGACAACCCGGAAGAACCTTCTGTTGAGTGGTCGGATCAGCCAAGCCTTAAGACCAACGATGTGAGCGCTATGGAGTTAGCGCATAGTTCCGGTGCTTTTTTCTTGATTATTATTTTCTATTTATCCTCTATTTGTCAGCGCGCGTCCTACACAGTTCAGAAATTTCTTTCGTCATTTGGTCCCTCTCGTTGTCTTGCAGGTAGGTGATGACTTAGGGCTCAGTCTCCAGCAGCTTCGGATAAAAGACTCGGAGCAGAGCAAGCCGGAGCAACAGGAAAAATGGTTGGAGCGACAGCAAGAAGAGCAGATTCCTGTAGGATCGGAAGCCTCTAGGGTCTCAGCAAGTCAGAACATCGGACCGCCATCTGCTGGCGTTTCGGGTCCCCCTCTGCCGACTGGGTTCGTTGGCGGAATGCCGCCTCCTACGATGCGCCCCATGGGCAGCCATCCCGGAGGTGCTTGGCCCGCACCTCCTGCCCCTTTTCTTCTTCCCCCTAACATGCCTCTTCCGCCGAATTTTGCGGGGCCGCAAGGCGTCGCCGTTCCGCCGCCGTGGCCTGCGCCAAATGCACCCTATCAGCAGCAGCAACCACCTCCGCTACCACAGGGTCAGCAGCAGCAGCAGCAGCAGTTCTTGCAGCCTCCAGGGATGCAGCAGCAGCAGCAGTGGGCGGGCAGCCCAGGCGCGTGGCCGGGACCGGAAGCTACGGCGGGTCCTGGTGCTTCTCCGGCTCAAGGGGGACAGGTTATGATGCCGACGTCCGTCGGCATGTCTGCCGGGCCGGGCCCCGCGCGGCCCATGCACAATGCTCACGGCGGCCCTGGAGCCGGTGGCCTGTCGGAAGGGGGTGGCGGTTCGCCGGGTATGGTGAGGTCGCAGTGCATGAGCGTGGAGGAAATGCAGTCCATTATCCGTATGCAGTGGGCAGCTGTTCATGCCGGGGATCCGTATGTGGACGACTATTACCATCAAGCGGTGGAGCAGCGCAAGGCAGCGGCTGCTGGCATGCGCCTCCGCCACTTCGCGCCCGCTACCCTCCAGCCGCCAGGGAGCTTGCAACGAGGCAACGGGCAACAGCAGCAGCAGTCCACAGTCGCGTTCGTTCCGATTCAAGGTCTGGGTCGAGTTCCTATTCCCTCCATTCGCCGTCCGCGGCCGTTGCTGGATGTCGAGCCGCTTGCTTGCCTGCACTCTTCGTGGCACGAAAGCGGGCTGGGAGGCAAGGGAGATGGAGTCGGTCCGGATGGGCGGCAGCAGCCAGTGCGGCCGCTGGAGCAGGAGCCTATGCTAGCGGCGCGCATAGCCATTGAGGAAGGCATGAACGTGCTGCTTGACGTTGATGACATTGACCGACTCTTGTCCTCGCCCCAGCCGCTCCCACCACATGCTGCTGCGCAGTTGCATCGCACGCGCCACTTGCTTCTGGAAACCCTCGCGGCCTCGCTCCAGCTGTCGGATCCTCTCATTCCTGGAAGCCCGCTTGCTCCCATGCATGATGTGCGAGCCGCGGCCTCCGCTGCAGCAACTGCTGTCGCCACTGCTGGACCTACTGGCGGCTGGGGAGGAAGGAGTGGAGGTAACAGGGGGGTGTCTAGTGTCGTTCCTCCAGAGGATGTAGTCTGGCTTCGATTGTCTGTTCTTCCCAAAGGAAGGAAGTTTCTGGCTCGATTTTTCAGTGTGGTGCCAGCAAACTCCCCACTTCAGCGCATTCTGCTTCTGGCTGTGTTCCGGCACTTCCGCATACTCTTTTCCCCATCGGCAGTAGGTTCTGCCCCACCTGAGCCTCCATCCACGCCTGAGGCTGCCGCCCTCTCACTCCCTACGCAAGTCATTCGAGCCATGCAGAGCCTGTCTTCGTTAGACGTTGCTGCTGCATGCCTTGCAGCAGTTGTGCTTGCTCCTGAGGCTCCACCTTTTGCCTCGCACACACCAGCAGGGCGTGCTGCCACCTCTGTCCTTCGCACACTTCTTGATCGCGCAGCTAATGTTCGTGCAGCTGCTGCCGCATCAGCGAATGCAGCTGCATGTGCTGCTCCTCACAGTCATCACCAGGTCCAGTTTCAGCTGCAGCAGCAGCTGTTGTCCTGGCAGATTGGATTTGATGCCTTCTTTGACAGGCTGTCCTCAGCATTGTGCTTTCGAGCCATCCTTTCATCACTGCCTCTGCCTGCAGTTGCAGCTGCAGCTGTGAGCAAGGAGATGCCTCTTGAGCTTCTCCGTTCTGCCCTGCCTCACACAAGCCAGGAGCAGCGTGACCAGGTTGGAGCTCTTCTCCAGGGACTGCTCCGCAGCAGCAACAGTGCTGCATAATGAGTCACTGCTCGTAGTTGTTGATGGAAGAGGGTATGTTCTCGTGCACTTTCAGGATGTGCTTTGTTTGCCAGTGTACAGTATAAACTAAGGGCATTGATTGACCTGTGCAGGTTGCAGGAGTGGCTGCAACAGTCCCATCCTCTGCTGATGTGCTACACTGTATGTGGTGCCTGTGATTAGAATGTGGTGCAACTGGAGGTGAGCAGGGGAAGCAATTGAGAAATTGCTTGGATGTGAAGTTCCAGGAGATGCAGGAGCAGACTGGATGTGGATAATGCAGATTGACACTGCATAAGGCATGTAGTAGTTTGGCCTGTTTGTGATGTGTAACAGTCGAATTTCTCAACTTGGACCTGTTTTTCTCTGTTCAATGTTGGAGGTGAGAATTATTTGTCAAATGTTTGAAAGTGTATACCAGGTTACTTCCAGAGGTTGCATGATGCATCAGAGAGGGAAACTTTGCCAACATTCAAACTCCGCCCTAAGGTGGTTTGTGGGAGAATTACTGAACATACCTGGTGTAACAGGCCCTTATGTGGACCTTCCCATACTCGCTATGGTTATGCAATGAAGGATGGTCTAAATATCCATTTTTTTCATCTAGCATGGTAGAATCGAATCGGGGTGACACTTCCCTTTCCCGCGTGAGGGAATGAACTCCACCTCAAATGAAACACATCGTTGAATCTTGTGACATTTCCATTTCCCGCGTCGCGCCAAACCCTGGCAGTCACAGACCGCGGTCCGCTGTTACCGCTGTCAGTCAGAACACTCGCCCAAGCACTACTGACCTTTCTGCTCGGCGCGGTCCACAGAAAGCTTGAAAGCCAGTGTCAAAGTCGCGTTTCGGTTTGGAGCCTCTGAGCTTAGTTTAGGTCCGGTTATCCTTCCCGAGCCTCCTGGTCAGACCTCGAAACTGAGGAAGATCGAGATCCCGCGAGGTCTCTTCGTCTCAACCTGGCTCGGAACCACCCGATCACCAACCTTACCGAATTCGCTTCGGCTCCCTCCTCCTCAACCTCCCCAGCCTAACCAGGCTCCTCTCATCCCGAACCTTGTTTCCCTCCATCGGTCCTTGTGCGTTTCCCACATCACCCTCTTGCTCCGATCATATCGACACATCCATCCACCATCCTCTCAATACGCCACAGCAGAACGGAACGGAACACTCACACATCTATCACCACCACTAAAGCTTCACTGCCTCAGATCTTGACATGCTTGCTGCCTCACATTGTTCACGCCTGTTGCACCAACAGAGAGTAGTTCTGCGCGATGGGGAATCTTTAGGTGCTCCTGACTTAGTGCTGGCATCGAGCATCTATTCAGCAATCATCCCGTTGCTAGGAAACTTTTGAAGTAATCGAGGCTGCAGGAGCCTCAGATACGAACTAAACAAGTTTGCATCCGTCCAAATTCCACAACCGTCCATCATGGGTCCAAACGCGGCGGTCGAGTACTCGCCAGCTCCGAAGTGAGTTTAGCTTCAGTGTTCGAACTTCGTGAAGCCTTCTCTCCTGAGTGGTGATGTACTTATGAACATCCACCTTATTCCCGTGCGCTGCTCTCGCAGATCCGATCCGAATCTTCGACGTGTGAAGTTGTTGATACGCGAGTCTGCGTCCACGTCCAGAACTCTCGTCTGTGCGACCACGGCGATGATCCTGCTTCTTCCTCTCCTATTTTGGGCCTCCACGTCAAACTCCGCGGACACGCTTCAAGGTTGCCTAGCCTGTTTTCCTGTCTATGCCGTGATGATCTCTATTCAATCCGCTTGTCTTTTGCATATGGAATCTACCCCCTTCTGCATGGAAGCTGCTAGTTTCGGTCCGACTCTGCAGTATCAACTCGTTGCCCTACGCCTCGTGTTTTCCGTGGTTTCCATGTGTATTGCAGAGCCCTCGAGCGCGACCATGGTTACGTTTGCCCCCAACTCCGAGGTACAGAATCCGATACTCTGTGATTTCGTTTTCTTCCTTTGTCGTCTCTCTCTTGCACTGCTGTTGTCCTTCTCTTTTCTATGATTGTAAAAAACAAGGTACTCGCTGCGCGCATGATTGGAGCCATTTGTAAACCTATAGTGATAGTTTTATCCAAAACGGGTTTAAAGCAGTTTTGTTCCATTATGTTCCCCTGGCGATTTGAAGGTAGTTTTCGTTCTTGGGCTACGTCGTTAATCCCGATTATGCCTCCTGTGGCCTAAAATTCGTATTTGTGTGAATCTTAGTGTTTGCTTTTCTTCTTGTTTCGCTGGTACGAAAGTCTGTGTGCGTGGTTGTATGTGCCTGTGGGCGGCAATGGCGTTAGGTTTATCCGGGTTTTGACCGTGTGTATGTGCTATCGTGTGTGTGCGACTGTGCGATGCTATGAGCGTGCCCCTTTTTTTCACGTGCGTCGCTGGTAATGCACATGGGTGTCGCATGTAGTGTATGGTCATGGCTGCGGTGGGCACACAGCTGCAGCTTCGCGAGCGTGTTTTTGCTCCCAGCCTTGCTCTCTGTCTCGTTCGAAGCAACGACGCAAAAGGAGGGAAATCTGTTGCCCTGACCCTAACTTCTCGTCTTGCTTGATGATTGCTCGTGTGGTGTGGTGTTCGGTGGAAACAGAACGAAGCGGAGGACGGGGTGTTGGCGGACGGTGGCGTGGACAATGTGGGCGACAGCCTATCGGAGACCGCCAGGATCGGGCGGATGCGACCAGCTCCAGAGGCGGAGGACGGGGAAGCGGCGGAGCAACGAGACGAGGGCGCAGGAGCGGAGCAGGAAGGCGGGGAGGAAGAGGGAGGTGCGGCGAAGGAGAACAGCGAAGGGAGGAGTTCCAGAAATAACCGCGGCGGGCGCAAAGCAGGCCCTGCAGAACCAGAGGAGGGGGAGCAGGAGCAGGAACAGGCAGGGGAGGAGGGCGAGGGGAAGGATGGGGAGGGCGAAGAGAAGGAGAAAGAGGATGGCGGGCGCAAACCTAGCGCTCCGGAGGTGGTGGTGGTGGTGAGGGACGGGAAGGAGAACGTACCAGAGGAGAAGAAAGAGAACTACATGTCTCTCATGGGCGACCTTGTCGGACAAGTGGCCGACATTCTGCCGGAGGCGGAAAAGCGCGAGAACGCGCAGATGGTAAAGCACGTGCGCGCGGCTCTGGAGCGTGCGGAGCCGCTGGTGGAGAAGTGGAAGGGCGACCGGACGTGGGCGGGCGAGGAGAAGGTGCTGGGGCTGATCAAGCTGCTGGAGGCTCTGCGCGCGCGCGCGCAGGAGTGGAAGAGCACGCTGTCGACGCTGGACCGGCTGAAGAAGAAGGTGGAGTCGCTGACCAAGGAGCGCAACCAGCTCGACCTCGCCGCGGCTAAGGCGCTCCCCAAGGCTCTGCACTGCCTCAACCTGCGCCTTGCCGTGGTACGCTGCGCGGGGGTGGGGATGTGGGGAAGGGGTTTGGAGGAGAGGTGGCGGGGAAAGGAGAGATGGGGAGGGGTGCTGGATAGCGCTGTCTGGTGAGCGTTGGGAGTGTGGAGGGTGTGGGTGTGGTGAAGTATAGATGCATTGAGTGTATGTGGGTGTTGCGATTTCTAGTCTAATCTATCTGTGCCTGTGGTGGCGGTTATGGTGCATTGTGTGTGCGTGGGGAGTGGATGTTTGAGGTTCGTGTATGTGTGTGTGCGTGTGCGATTGCGTGTGTGCGTGTGTGCGCGTGTATATGTGTGCGAGTGCAGGCGTACGGCAAGGACGACGAGATGAAGGAGCTGACGAAGGCGCGGGAGCAGAAGCAGGCGGACAAGTTCAAGGACCCGTCGCTGCACCACTACGCGCTCTTCTCCGATAACGTGCTCGCCGTCTCTGTCGTTATCAACTCCACCGTTCAGAACACCAAGGAACCGGAGAAGTAAGAAGCCCTCGTTTTGTTCGTCCTTTCTAGAAGGGGGGAGGGGGGACACGTTTGAGTTTAACACGGCTCTGCTTTTGCTCCTACCTGGTCTCCCTCCCTCCCTCACTCGCTCACTACCTCCTTCCTGGTCTCAGACTCGTTCTGGTTTTCTGCCTTTCTCGTCCTTCGCTCAGCTCCTCCGCTTCCCCTCTCCCTGACTCGCTTCCCACATACTTCCCCGTGCAACCAATCCTCCCCTCCCCGTGCAAGTCCCTCTGCCTCGTTAGTCCATGACTCGTGTCATTCCCCCATGCCCCTCATGCTCTCCATTCCGTCCTCTTCTTCCGTTCCCGTTCTGCACAATGTTACTTGGTTTCTCGCTGATTAATTTCTCTTCCTTTTTCTTCCTCGTTATCCGCGTCACCTGCTTTCCAAAGATTCTAAAAACCCTGTGTTTCGTCCCTCCCTGCTCATCGCCTCCCCGCCTCCCCACCTCCCCACCTCCCCGCGACCCCCCTACCCGTCCCCCTGCGCGGTGCAGGCACGTGTTCCACGTGGTGACGGACGAGATGAACCTGCCGGCCATGCGCACGTGGTTTGCGCTGCACCCGCCGGGCAAGATGGCGCTGGAGATCAAGGCCGTGGAGCACTTCACGTTCCTCAACGCCTCCTACTGCCCCGTGCTGCAGCAGCTGCAGGCCGCCGCGCTCAAGACGTACTACTTTTCGCAGCACGAGGAAGGTGCGAGGGGAAGGGGAGAGGGAGGTTCAAGGGACGGTTGGTGGGAGATGGTTGCATGGGTGATGGGAAATGGGTGTGTGGGGAAATGCGAGGTGGGTGTTTTGGGGATGGGAGCTGGGATGTTTGGGGGATGGGAGATGGGCTGTGTGGCGAGTTTGAGAAACGAAAGAAGGAGACATGTGAACAGGGCAGGGGATGCCTCATGACTTCCGCATTCCTTGCCCCCATGGTTCGCCCTTGTGACTTTCTCTTAACGACTCGTTGTGACTGTTGCACTACTGTGCACAAGATGCATCTGTGTTCCGTATTCCCTATTCCTTCACCTCTCTTCTCCACCTTCCTCTCGCAATTGTCCCCTCTCTCTCACTCTCGCCTCTCTCTCACCTCTCACTCACTCGTCTCTCCTCTCGCCTCTCGTGCCCTGTGGCCCAGCAGGCAAGGCCAAGACAGCAGTGAAGTTCAAGAACCCCAAGTACCTCTCCATGCTCAACCACCTGCGCTTCTACCTCCCACAGGTCCGTGCTCTCTTTTGACCACCACGCACACATGCGCACGCAAGCGCGCGCGCGCGCACACACACACACACACAGGAAAGAAGTGAAAATCTACATGAACAACGTTTTCAGCGCTTGAATGGAATCATAGGTTGACTTTAGAAGCGCTCAAAGGTCATCTCCATTACCAAACCACATGCACTCCTGGCCCCACAGGTCAGTGCTTCCTCTCATCCCTTCGTCATTGCAGCTCCTCGTGCCCCTCCTACATGCTTTCATCATCACTTCGTTTCACTGAGTACCCATCCGGAACCCTCCATTCAACCTACCGCCCAACCTTACCTTGGCCCCCTTGGCAGCATGCGTGGCTGCTGGTTTGGGTGGTTATCCCTCTCTGCTTTGTCCCTCGACGATGCCATTCTGACCTCCTTCAATCAGACCCGCACAAACCTGTCACTTGTCGCTTGCTTCAACGGGTCCCATCCCTCTCATCCTTGTAAACATCCTGCCTCTTTAACTTTCCCCACGGTTTGACATCTAATCATAAAAACGTCATTACATTAAAACGGTGGAATGCTCTAACGTCCCAACGCCCACCCATGTATGCGTGCAATGCCAACTGCCCATGGTGCCATTTTGCTGCTGTAGATGTACCCGACGCTCCACCGTGTGGTGTTCCTGGACGACGACATAGTCGTGCAGTCGGACTTGTCGCCGCTCTTCTCGCTGCCGCTGCACGGCAATGTGAACGGCGCGGTGTTCACGTGCCGCGATGAGGACGAGTTCCACCGCTTGCACAAGTACCTCAACTTCTCGCACCCCTTTGTCAAGGAGCACTTTGAGCCCAAAGGGTGCGGGTGGGCGTATGGCATGAACGTCTTTGACCTCGAGGCGTGGCGCCGCCTCGACCTCACTGAGGTCTACCACAAGTACCAGCGCATGGTGGGTTGTGTGGAGGGGAAGAGGAGAGAAGCGGGGCTGGAGCTCCTGATTGAACTGGAAAGAAGTGAGGGGCTGGCAGGTCTGGGGTTTGAGGGGGCTGGGATGGAGGTTGGGATTAGGAGAGTAAGACAGTGGGAGGGGCAGGTGGCTGCGGGTGATTGATGCAAGCTGGTATTCATTCTAGACCTGTAGCTCGTTCTCCTGTCCCTACCCATTCTAGCTCTCGTTCCCAATTGCTTTCTCAGACTCCTCATTCCCATTGTAAATCTCACTCTCATACCCCTGTGTTTCTATTCCTCTGGCGCTCCCTTACCCCCCGGCAGAACGAGAACCGCACACTGTGGCAGTTGGGCACATTGCCGCCCGGGCTGATGACGTTCTACAACCTGACGGAGCCTCTGGACGCGCACTGGCACGTGCTGGGGCTGGGGTACAACAAGGAGGTGTCTGTAGATGATGCACAGGGCGCTGCTGTCGTGCACTACAATGGCAACTGGGTGAGTGGGTGGGACTTGAATGGAGGACGATCACTGAGTGCATTGACTCATCCATTCGTGACTACAACTGACGAGTTCAGCTCATAGCAAATGTGTGGGCTTCATCTGTATTTTGCCCATTTCTCTAGTCCTGGAGCTTATCCACTTTTGAAATCTCCTTTCTCCCTGTTGTGCTCCTGTGCCTCTTCCAAATGTGTGGGCCTCATCTGTCTGCCTCCCCTCTGTGTGTGCCATGTGGTGTGCAGAAACCTTGGTTGGACACGGCACTCAAGTCATTCCGGCACTTCTGGACCAAATACGTGGCAGCAGATGATGACATTGTCTCACAATGCAACATCGACCTCAACAGCTGACAAGCTCATGAATTCCCATGCTCCCCCATATCCCAGCCATTTCCCCCAATCCCTGGATGAACCGCCTTCCCCTCTTTCCATCCACCTCACATGTACACAGTGTGCGAGGTATTATTAGGCTTTCTAAACTTCTCTTTCCTCCAACCTACTTTTTTTCTCTGCCTTCACACATACACAAGCAAACACACCTTTCCTAGCATGGCACGCCCTGGACATGTGCATGGCCACATCCCGTCTGGCTGAATCAGTCCTGCGCCGGCCCCAGTCAACAATACAGTACTGTTACCATTGTGGTGACCATGGTACAACATTCCTGCATGGATGTGATAGTTACTGATCATATAGTAGTCTGTTTTTGTGGACGCCTGCAAGGAGCAGGTTGCTAGGTTTTCTTGACTCTGCCACTTGCATCAATGAGTATGTGCTGGCTGTTTGCCACTTACCCAAATATAGTGGTTTCCATGTCTTCTGTTATTTGCTGGCTGGCACCTGTATTGGGGAATGCTGTGTCGGATTGCTGAGATTCACTGTTGCTCCCTGCAGTGTAGTGAGGTGCCTCAAACCCCTGATGCATTCTGCCAGACCTAGGTGCCAGTAAAGCACACAGAAAAATACATATGGTATGGTACAACACCTACTAGGATGAGCTAGTACCCCATGAAAGGGGCTAATCACTCATTGCGGCATGTGGCCAGGAGTCAGCCAGCAAGAGCTTGTCTGTGCGATGCTGGCTTGTCAAGATAGTAAGCAGGGATGATGGCATTCAATGAATTGTGGGTACAAGTACAACTAACCCTAATATTGGGTTGTACCCCATATAGCCTACCCCACTATAGCTTACACACAACTAGCACAAATATGGTTTGACACACCCCCATAGGCAAAGTGGGGAGAACAAGGGGTCACAAGACCAGTCAAGAAAAGAAAAGCAAGCTCAGGGTGGATCACAACGTCACCACACACTTCGAGCACGAGTAAGAGGGCCACAAGGCCAGTTCACAGGCACAGGTATATAAGGTAGTATGCAACAACAACAGTGCAGTGATCACTGCCTAGAAAGCGTAAACATGCAGGTATAATTTTTGTTATATATACCTGCCATAGTACTGTACAACCAAAGTCTACAGCAAGTGAGGAAACGTAGGCACCAGGCCTAGAGCAATGCAGAAGCGCTGATCATCACCAGCCGGAAGGTCCTTGGTGAACACATTAGCCGTGTTGGCAACACGAAGCTGACCACGCTGCTGTAAATCTCGAGCAGGAAGTAACACAGAGCGATGTGCTTCGTTCTGTGCTCCAGTCTGTGGTCCTGACAAAAGGCAATGGCAGCCTTGTTGTCGACGTACAGAACTAGAGGAGAAAGAGGCCTCTCTTCCAAGTCGGTCAGCAGGTAGGTGAGCCAGCATAACTCCTGTGCAGCCATGGCTGTGGCGTAGATCTCAACCTCACAACTGGAGCTGAGAACAGAAGACGAGCGTGTAGACCGCCAAGAAACAGAGCTAGAGCCAAGGCTGAACGTGTAACCCTGTGACGACCGTTGCGTAGCCAGGTCGTTAACCCAAGAAGCGTCTGAGTGCCCAGTGAAGACAACTGGACTCCGCCCTCCAAGCACGAGCCCCCTTGCCCGATGTACTGCACAAGTAGCGCAGTACCCTCTTCGCAACATCGAAGTGCACCTTTCGGTGGCTACCAGGAGCCACGTAGCGTGTCAGAAGGCCAAGAGGGTATGCAAGGTCAGGAAGAGTGCAGGTCATGAGGTACATGAGGCAGCCCACTAGCTCTAGGTACGACCCACTCAGCTCTACGAACTCGTCCGAAGGTGGAGCTGAGAGCGAGTGACCTGTAGCCAGGGGAGTGGACTGTGGCGAGGACCTAGTGAAGCCGAAGGGGTGAAGGACCTGCTGCACCATGTGTGACCGAGTCAGTGTGATGGTGCGCCGTGCTCTGTCCCGGGTGATCTGCAAGCCAAGGTAGCTGCGCAGCTCACCCATGTCTGTGCACGTGTGTCTCTTCCGCAACTCCGACTTCACCAAGGCGAGAGCCTTAGTGTCAGCAGTGGCAAAGACCAAGTCGTCGATGTACAGAAGGACGTAGAACGGCGGCAACCAAGTGTTGGTGCGCAGAAACAGCGACGGGTCAGCCCAAGAGTCTGTAAGTGTCGTCCTCAGTGTATCCTGCCACTCATGAGGTGCCTGACGGAGACCGTAGACTGGCCGGCGGAGGCTCCACTGGGTACTAGGAGGGAACGATCCACTGAAGCCAGGTGGGCGGCGCAGCCAGATCTCCTCCTGCAGACTGCCCTGTAAGAATGTTGTGCTGAAGTCCAGAGAGTGAAGCTTGTAGTCATTCTGAGCGGCAACGTGCAGCAGCACCCAAAGAGTGGTCATCTTCGGGGTGGGGGAGAAGGTCTGGAAGAAGTCAACTCCCTGCCACTCACTGAAGCCTCGTGCAACGTAAGGAGCCTTGAAGATAGGCGGAGAACCTGGCGGCCGCTTCACCCTGAAAATCCACATGTCATCGACTAAGTTCGCCCCAGGAGAGGGAACAGCGTCGACGTAAGTGCCTGTGAACTTCCAAGATGCCATCTCTACATCCATGGCTGTCTGCCACTGAGAAGAGTACTCACCCGCGATCGCCTCAGCGTAAGAGCGCGGGGTCGGGATGTCTGGAGCATCCGGGTCTCCCTTAGGGGCAAGCAGCATGGCCGCGAGATGAGACGCAGCGGCTGCAAGACACTCAAAGTCCTCCTGCCTGTCCTCAAGGACGTCCGTGCCAAGAGCACACTCACCCCCGACGGACGGAGGACAGACAGACTCAGACTCAGCAACAAGACTAAGAACGAAGTCTAGACAACAGGCAGCAGCAAAGTCAACAAGCTCAAAGATTAAGGCAGACGCAGCAGTAGACTCAAACGACGGGTCAGTGACAACAGGTGCAAGCTAACGCGTGACAGTAGGGTGAGCAGCACAAACCAGGTCGGACTCAGGGTCGGGTCCGTCAGCAAGAGAGGACGCAAGAGGAGACGGAAGGGTAACACGCTATGAAACAGAGGAAGGACGAAGTGCCATAGTGTGCGTGCCAGGGATAGGAGGCAAACGCTCACGAGGAGCACGACAACCAGTGCGACGAGCGCAAACAGGCGAGGCAGGACGAGATGCAAGCTCACAACGCTCTATAAGCGAGTCTGTCAGCTCAGTGTAAGGAGAAGGAACACGCAGTGGTGCGCCGGGTCGTAACGGGAGGCCAGTAGAAGACGGGAGGCTAAGAACTTGGCGAAGCACGGAGTCAGGCGGCGGCAGAGACGACGGTGACGGCGGAGCGAAAAACAGACGCGGCTGGGCAGTGCCACCAGCACCAGTAGCTCCAGCGCCTCTAGCAGCTCCAGATGCTCCAGCTCCAGCGCCTCCAGCAGCTCCAGAACCCCCAGCTCCAGCGCCTCCAGCAGCTCCAGAACCTCCAGCTTCAGCGCCTCCAGCAGCTCCAGAACCTCCAGCTCCAGCGCCTCTAGCAGCAGCGTCTCCACCTCCACCGCCTCCAGCAGGAGCACCTCCAGCTCCAGTGCCACCAGCAGCAGCACCCCCAGAACCGGCACCTCCAGCCCCAGGGTCCCCAACTCTAGTGTCGACAGTACTAGCTCCAGGGCCTCTAGCTCCTGCTCCTCCAGCGTCAGCACCCCCGGAACCGGCACCTCCAGCCCCACGGTCCCCAACTCTAGTGTCGACAGTACTAGCTCCAGGGCCTCTAGCTCCTGCTCCTCCAGCGTCAGCACCCCCAGAACCGGCACCTCCAGCTCTGGGGTTGACAGCACCAGCTCCAGGGCCTCTAGCCTTAGTACCTTCAGCAGCAGCACCCCCAGAACCGGCACCTCCAGCTCTGGGGTCGACAGCACCAGCTCCAGGGCCTCTAGCCCCAGTACCTCTAGCAGCAGCACCCCAAGAACCGGCACCTCCAGCTCCAGGGTCGACAGCACCAGCTCCACGGCCTCCAACCCCAGTACCTCCAGCAGTAGCACCCCCAGAACCGACACCTCCAGCTCCAGGAGCAGTACTAGGCCCGACAGCTCCAATACCTCCAGTACGAGCACCTCCAGAACCAGAGACACCAGTACTCCTAGTGCCTCCATGACAAGCAGCTCCAGTAGCACGACTCCTCAGGCGGGTACGCGACGCAAGCCACTCTCGTGCCTGCTGTCGTGAGAGAGGCCCACGTCGGGAAACGAGACCCGGAGGAACGCCAGCAGACTCAGCACCCCCCAGGCACCGCACCCTCGAGCACCTCACGCACAGGCTCAGCAACCCCAGACGTAGCACCTCCAGCAGCACCTTCCGAAGCAGCACCTGAGTCACTAGTGACCTCTACAGGCTCAGCCAAGGGGAGCAGGTCTACCTGAGACACACCTGAAGGAGCGAGACCCTGAGGGGGGAGAGGTTCTACCGGAGGGGGAGATGGAGCGAGAAAAAGCGGCGGGGGGGGGAGAGGGGTAGTGCGGTAGGGGAAGAGACGGTAGAAAGGAACTGACTCGTCAAAGGTGACGTCCTGAGAGGGCGGGACACGGCGCGAGGTGGTGTGGTAGAACTGCCAGCTAGGCGCGTCAGGGACAAAGCCAAGGAAGACACGGGGAATGGTGCGGGAGGAGAGCTATTCCGCGGACGTATCGCGGACATGGGCACGAGCACCCCAAACCCAGAAGCGCGACGCATCGCCAACCTCCCTCGTCCAACGTAGTGTGGGCGAGGTCTCCGGCAAGGAGACACGAGGCCAGAGGTTGAGCTGCTGTGCGGCGTACCGGACCGCAAATGGCCACAGAAATCGGGGAGCCGCCGCATGGATCAAGGAGGTACAAGCGACCTCCATCACCAAGCTAATGCGGCGCTCAGCAACCCCATTTTGCTGCGGTGAGCCCGGAAGCGTGAACGACTGCTCGATGCCCCACCCTTGACAGAAGGCCCGCAAGAGGTCGGAGGTGAACTCACGACTATGTCAGAGTGCAGACGCAAGACAGGAAGGTCCTGGCGGAACCTGCGGCGGAGCTGGAGACAAACTGCTCGGAACTAAGAGATCAGGACAGCAGGGACCTCACCCTTGGTGCGCAAGGGGAAGACCGTGGTGTAACGCGAGTAGTCGTCGACAACAAGCAGAAAGTACCGCTCACCATCCTGACCACGAACGTGGGCTAGGCCCCACACGTCCAGGTGGAGGGTCTGAAGAGGAGCCTTTGTCGGGGGAAACGAGGAGGAGTGAGGAGCGGCGCGCTGCCGCCCCTCGATACAAGGAAGGCAGGGCGGCGCAGGTGAGGCAGGGAGGGGAGGGAGAGACCTGGGAAGACCAGACACAAGAAGACGACTTTGCATGCCACGGAGACGTTGCAAGGAGGGGTGACCTAGGCGGTGGTGCCCGAGAAGAGTCTGGTGCGACAGGGAGCGACAATC
This sequence comes from Closterium sp. NIES-65, assembly GCA_948144175.1. Lineage (NCBI taxonomy): Eukaryota > Viridiplantae > Streptophyta > Zygnematophyceae > Desmidiales > Closteriaceae > Closterium > Closterium sp. NIES-65. The sequence goes on along the minus strand of CANXME010002591.1, from coordinate 1,851,773 downwards.
ACAAGGGGAGGCTACTTGACCTGACGCAGACACTTGACCGACAGAAGCTACCTGAGGAGACATAGTCGTCAGTGTGTAAAGACCCTGGGTTTAGGGTGAACGTGGCCAGGTGACGGCCACTCCTGGAGCACGTAAAGATCGCCACACGCTACCCTCCAGGGGTAAAGGTGTCAACGCAATGATCCTGGAGGACGGCGTTGCTCACCAGGTCCGTCGAGAACGAAGGGAGGTGAAGACTCGACTGTGAGCCAGACGGAACCGCCGGGCACGGAAGCATAGTGGTGGACCGTGCAAGAATTGGGCCCCCTGAGGGGTTAGCCAGAGACACTGCAACATGTGCAAGAAGTGGCGTGAGTGCGGTATTATCGCAAAGAAATAGCGGGAAGCACCTAAGTCAAGCGTGAAAGTGTGCAAGGCCTCAGCACGCGCAGTACCTGAGAGAGCAGACTCGCTAGCACCTAAGGCAGCAGCCTCACTAGCACCTAGAGCAGCAACCTCTATACCGGGGTCATACTGCACACACAGGTAACAGTCACTCTCAGCACCACCACGCAAAGCATACAAAGCAGTAAGGATGGCGTCATAGTCCAAAGCAAAGACATCAACGCCCAACCTAAGCAGCTCAAGCCAGTGGGGGGTCTCAGCCTCGTTGCCAAACTCTGCGTGCCAGGCGTCACTCAAATAGGCGAAGCAACGGGACTGTGCGTGACCAGGTGTCCCACAGGTCTGACCAGGACTCGGAGATGTCCCACGCTGGCAAAGCCACTCACAAAGCTGCTGGAACGTAAGGGTCAGACCCCGCCGTAGCTGCATCTGGCCACCGCCAAAAATTCCGCACCAAACAGCGCCACAGTGACTGCTACTACGGCCCCCACCACTCCCACTATTGCCACCACCGCAGTCACCACTCCCACCGCTCCTATAGAGTGAAGTCATGGCGGGCAAGCTAGGAGGAGCGCGACCTCTAGGGCAGTACGGAGTGAAGGCAGTAGCACGAGGAGTAGCAGCAGCAGTAAGAGCAGCAGAGCGGCTCGGTGAAGCTAGGTTGCATCACCTCCAGCACTCCTAGCCTCCACTAGCAGCAGCAGTAGCACGAGCAGTAGGGCGGATCGGGTCGGATAGGGCGGCCCGGTTCGGTTCGCTGGGCGGCGCGGGCAGCAGGGCGCACGCTGTGCAGGGCAGCAGGGCGCGACGCGTGTGCTGCAGCCGGGCGCGACGCGCAGGGCAGCAGGGCGAGATGCGCGGGCTGCAGTAGAGCGCGACGCGCAGAGCAGTAGCGCGCGACGCGCGGAACAGCAGTGCGTGACTCGCAGGCTGCCATAGGGCGCGACGCGCGGGGCAGCAGGGCGCGACGCGCGGGCTGCAGCAGAGCACCACGCGCGGGGCAGCAGCGCGCGACTCGCGGGCTGCCGTAGGGCGCGACACGCGGGCTGCCGTAGGGCGCGACGCGCAGGGCAGCAGTGCGGGCGTAGGGCAGAGCACAGGTGTCGAGAGTAAGGGAAGGAAAAGGTGGTTGCACTATCGAGAAAGTTGGGTACAAGTGACAAAACCTATACCCTACATTAGCTACCCCACTAAAGCCTACATTTTATTATGACAAAGGTATTTAGTTTGACACACCCCCATAGGCAAAGTGGGGGAGAACAAGGGGTCACAAAACCTCTCAAGAAAAGCAAAGCAAGCTCGGGGTGGATCACAACGTCCCAACACACACCGAGCACAAGCAGAGGGCTACAAGGCCAGTTCACATGCAGAGGTATATATGCAACAACAGCAGTACAGTGATCACTACCTAGCAAGAATAAGCATGCAGGTATATATATGTAGATCACAGTACAAGCAAAGTCTACATCAAGTGAGGTAACGTGGGCACAAGGCCTAACAAAGTGCAGAAACGCTGATGATCACCAGACGTAAGTGCCTTGGTGAATGTATTAGCAGTGTTGGCTCGAGTGGCCACATGAGCAAGACGAATCTGACCACCCTACTGCAACTCTCGAGCAAGGAAGTAACGCAGAGCGATGTGCTTCGTTCTGTGCTCCAGTCTGTGCTCCTAACACAAGGCAATGGCGGCCTTGTTGTTTACGTACAGAATTGGAGGAGAACGAGGCCGCTCTCCCAGGTCGGTCAGCAGGTAGGTGAGCCAGCGTAACTCCTATGCAGCCATGGCTCTGGCGTAGATCTCAGCCTCACAACTGGAGCTGAGAACAGAAGACGAGCATGTAGACCGCCAAGAAACTGAACCAGAGCCAATACTGAAGGTGTAACCCTATGACGACCGCTGCGTGGCTAGGTCGTCAACCCGAGAAGCGTCTGAGTGACCAGTGAGAACAACTGAGCTCCACCCTCCAAGCACGAACAACGGTTTAGGGTTCAGGTGAAGCCGATGCGCTGAAGGACCTGCTGCACCATGTGTGACTGAGTCTGTGTGATGGTGCGACGTGCTCTGTCCCGGGTGATCTGCAAGCCAAGGTAGCTGCGCAGCTCACCCAGGTGTGTGCACGTGTGTCTCTTCTGCAGCTCCGACTTCACCAGGGCGAGAGCCTCAGTGTCAGCAGTGGCAAAGACCAAGTCGTCGACGTACACGAGAATGTAGAACGGCGGCAGTGAAGTGTCGGTGCGCAGAAATAGCGACGGGTCAGCAGTCGACGGAGCATACCCAAGAGCCGCAAGTGTCGTCCTCAGTGTGTTGTGCCACTCACGTGGCGCCTGGCGGAGACCTTAGACTAGCCGCCGGAGGCTCCACTGGGTACCAGGAGGGAACGACCCAGTGAATTCAGGTGGGCAGCGCAGCCAGATCTCCTCGTGCAGGCTGCCTTGTAGGAAGGCTGTGCTGAAGTCAAGAGAGTGAAGCTCGTAGTCATGCTGAGCGGCAACGTGCAGCAGCACCCGAAGAGTGGTAATCTTCGAGGTGGGGGAGAAGGTCTGGAAGAAGTCAACTCCCTCCCGCTGACTGAAGCATCGAGCAACGTAACGAGCCTTGAAGACAGGCGGAGAATCCGGCGGCCGTTTCACCCAGAAAATTCACATGCCATCGACGATGTTTGCCCCAGAAGGGGGAACCTCATCGACGTAGGTGCCTGTTGACTTCCAGGATGCCATCTCTGCATCCATGGCTGTCTGCCACTGAGAGGAGTACTCACCCGCGATCGCCTTAGCGTAAGAGCGCGGGGTCGGGATGTCTAGAGCATCCGAGTCTCCCTCAGGGGCAAGGAGCATGGCCACGAGATGAGGCGCAGCGGGTGCAAGACACTCAAGGTCCTCGTGCTTGTCCTCAAGGACGTCCGTTCCAAGAGCACACTCACCCTCGACGGACGGAGAACAGACAGACTCAGACTCAGTGACAAGACTAGCGGGGTAGTCTAGACGACAGGAAGCAGCAGAGTCAACAAGCTCAGCGACGAAGGCAGACGCAGCACCAGACTCAAACGACGGGTTAGTGACAACAGTGGGTAGCAGACGCGTGATAGTAGGGTGCTCAGCACAAAACTGGTCAGACTCAGGGTCAGCAAAGACAGGCAAAGAAGACGCAGGAGGAGACGATAGAGGAACACGCTGCAGAGTAGAGGAAGGACGTAGAGCCATGAGGTGTGTGTCGGGGACAGCCGGCGGACGCAGACGAGGAACACGCCTACCAGAATGACCTGTGCGGACAGTGCAAACAGGCGAGACAGAACGCCACGTAGGCTCACAATGCTCAGCAAGACCTCCTGGCTGCTCAGTGTAAGGAGAGGGAGTAGGCAGAGGTGAGCCAGGCTGTAACGGAAGACTAGTAGACGACGAGAGGCTAAGAACCTGGCGAAGCACGGAGTCACGCGGTGGCAGAGACGACTGAGACGGTGGAGCAAAGAACACTCGCGGCTGGGCAGCGCCACCAGCACCAGCAGTTCCCGCACTACCAGCAGCTCCAGCGCCTCCAACAACTCCAAAACCTCCAGCTCCAGCACCTCCAGTACCAGCGTCACCACCAGCTCCATAACCTCCATCGCCAGCACCTTCCGTACCAGCGTCACTAGCAGCAGCACTCCCGGAACCGGCACCTTCAGCCCCAGGGTCTCCAGCCTCAGCGTCTCCAGCAGCGGCACCCCCAGAGTCAGTACTGCCAGCCTCAGCAGCTCCAGTACCTCCAGTACGAGCACCTCCGGAACCAGCAACTCCACCACCTCCTGTAGACAATGTACCAGCACCACTACCAGCTGCAGAGCCTCGAGCTCCAGCAGCGCGACCCTGACGGCTAGCGTACCACTCGTGCAGCTGCTAAGGGGAGAGAGGCACACGCAGACGAAGGCGGCCTCTCCAAGGAGACCGCGCACCAGCGGTCTCAGTACCCTCAGGCGCCGCACCCCCAAACTCAGCACCCCCAGGCTCCTCACACTCAGGCTTAGCACCCTCAGACGTAGCGCCCCTAGGCGTAGTACCTCCAGCCTCCTCACGCTCAGACTCAGCACCTCCAGGCTCCTCACGCTCAGGCTCAGCACCCCCACGCTCAGCACCCCCAGACTCCTCACGCTCAGGCTCCGCACCCCCAGGCTCAGCACCCCCAGAGACAGCACCCCGAGCAGGACCACCCCCAGCAGGACCTGAGCCACCAGTGACCTCAACAGGCGCAGGCTCGGGAGGGTCTACCTGAGAAACACCTAAAGGAGCAGGACCTGGCGCGGGGAGGGGGTCTACCTGGGGAGGACCTGGAGCGAGAAAGAGCGGCGGGGGGGGGGCGAGGGGCAGTGCGGTAGGGAAAGAGACGGTAAAAGGGGACTGACTCGTCAAAGGTGACGTCCTGAGACGAAAAGACACGGAGCGAGGCGGGGTCGTAAAACTGCCAGCCAAGCGCGTTAGGGACAAAGCCAAGGAAGACGCAGGGAATTGCGCGAGGGGAGAGCTTGTCCGCAGTGGTATCGCAGACAAAGGCACGGGCACCCCAGACTCGGTAACGCGACACATCGCCAACCTCCCCCGTCCAGCGCAGTGTGGGCGAAGTCTCCAGCACGGAGACACGGGGCCAGAGGTTGAGCTGATGCGCAGCGTACCGGACCGCAAACGGCCACAAAAAATGGGGGGCAGCCGCATGGATCATGGAGGTACGAGCGACCTCCATGACTAAGCCAATGCGGCGCTCATCAACCCCATTTTGCTGCGGAGAGGCCGGAAGCGTGAACGTCTGGCGGATGACGTGCTCCTCACAGTAGGCTCGCAAGAGGTCGGGGTAAACTCACCACCTCTGTCGGAGTGCAGACGCAAGACATGAAAGTCCGAGTGGAACCGCTCACGGAGCTGGAGACGAACAGCGCGGATCCAAGGGATCAAAACATCAGGGACCTCCCCCTTGCGCTGCAAGGGGAAGACCGTGTTGTAACGCGTGTTGTCGTCGACTACCAGCAGGAAGTACCGCTCGTGGCCCTGTCCACGGTCGCGGGCTGGGCCCCACACGTCCAGGTGGAGAGTCTGCAGTGGAGCCTCTGTGGGAGGGAACGAGGAGGAGTGAGGAGCGACGCGCTGCCGCCCCTCGACGCAAGGAATGCAGGGCGGCGCAGGCGAGGGAGGGAGGGAGGGCAGAGACCTAGGAAGACCAGAGACCAGGCGGCGAGAGTGCATGCCACGAAGGCGAGGCAGGGAGGGGTGACCTAGGCGGTGGTGCCACAAGAGAGTCTAGTGCGACAGGCTGCGACACTCACACTGGGTAGCTACCTGAGCGGACGCGTATAGCTGAGGAGACAAAGGTGTGGAGCGCAACGCAGTGGTGAGGGTGTACAGACTGGACCCAGGCGCACGTGCGAACATGGCTAGGTGATGGCCGGTCCGGGAGCACGTGCAGATCGCCACACGCTGTCCTCCAGGAGTAAAGGTGTCAAGCCAGGTATCTTGAAGGACGGCGTTGCTCAACAAGTTCGTGGAGAACGAGGGGAGGTGGAGACCAGACAGCTCACCAAACGGGACCGCCGGACACGGAAGCACAGTGGAAGACCGTGCAAGCACTGGGCCCCCAGAGGGGTCAGCCAGTGAGACAGGGACAGGTGCAGGGAGGGGAGTGACTGTGGTGGTGTCGCGAAAGAAACAGCAAGAAGCACCAGATTCAAGTGTGAAGGTGTGCAAGGTCTGTGCGGACGCAGTACCAGGGAGAGCAGACTCACTAGCACCTAGAGCTACAGGCGCTATACCTGGGGCTATACCGGGGTCAGGCGGCACACACAAGTAGCAGTCACCCTCAGCACTAACAGTCAATACATACATGGCAGCAAGAATAGCATCATAGTCAAGATCAAAGATAGGTACATCACGCCTAAGCAGGTCTGCCCAGTTGGGGAACTCAGTAGCATCAGGAAACTTGACGCGCCAGGCGTCGCTAAGCCGAGCGAAACAGCGGTACTCAGTGTGAAAGCCGGTGCACTGGCGACCAGCACGGGGACCTGCGCGAATGATATAGGGGCAGCGACCAGGACCCCCAGACGCCCCACGCCCGGCATACTAGTCAAGAAGCTGCTGGGAAGTGGGGTTCTGGCGCTGATGCTGCTGCGGCTGCTGCTGCTGCTGCTGCTGCTGCTGCTGCTGGTGCTGCTGCCCCTGGCCATCACTGGTCTCACTCAAGCCCCCACCACCGCCGCCACCGCCACTCCCCCTTCCGCCACCACCGCCGGCGCCACCGCCACTACTCCCGTCACCACCACCGCCCCCACCACCACCTCCACCCCCACGACCACCCCCACCACCTCCACCTCCCCCGCCGCCTCCACCACCGCCCCCTCCACCGCCACGTCCGCCACCCCTGCCTCCCCTGGAGCCGCTGCGCTTCTCACTAGGAGCGGAAGTAGTTGCGACCTTCTCAGCACCAAGGAGGTCGACAGCAGCAGCTCCGGAGGCGTAGGAGGGGGTAAGAGGGGAGGGGGAGCACCCCTCAAAGAGGGGAGTGCGAGGAGTACCATGAGCAGCACCTACAGCGAGGATGTTCTTCTCTGCTGCTAGGAGGTGCTTCTCGAAGTCGGCGACAGTGAGAGTGGTAGGGTCTAGGGCTAGGAAGTGGTCCCTGACGAAGCTAAGAGTGTCAGGGAGGCGGGTGACGAGGAAATAGAGAGTGAAGTACATCGGGGGGGGGGGGGGGGGGGTTCTCGGCGCAAAACTCGGCTAGAAGGGCGGCACGAAAGCGAGTGTCACTAGCGCGAAGATGAGAAATGAGGTCCTCAGCAGTGGTAAACGATGACAGGTCTGGGGACAGGTAGGGTAGCATGAGCCGACCTAGGGTTGCAGTGGCCGGGGAGGAGTGGCGCGCAACTACAGCGTCATACAGTGCCTTAGCACTTTTGTGCTGGCTGAAATGCTCGCGCTCAGTGAACGGCAGATGATTTCGAATAGCTAGGCGTGCAGCAGCATCGCGAGTCTGCCACTGTGAGCGTTCGAGAGCGCTAGCATCGTCAGCAGGAGCAACGGCAGTGCCAGACGTGTAATCGAACAGTGAAACGCCGTCTTTGGCATCAGTCAGAAGAAACAGTTGGAGATCGTCTAGCCACGTGGTAAACTCTATCGGGCGACCATCAGGCTCAAACGCGAGAACATTAAGTGTCGCCATAATCGCATTGTAGGCAAAGGCAGTAGGCAAAGGCAGTGGGCAGCAGGCAGCAGGCAAAGGGCGCGAGCAGCAAGGGCGGAGGAAGGGCAGTACGAGGGCTGCTCGGGCAGCACGAGGGCTACTAAGGCAGCACGAGGGCTACTAAGGCAGCACGAGGGATGTTAAGGCAGTGGGAGGGCTGTTAAGGCAGCACGAGGGCTGTTAAGGCAGTGGGAGGGCAGTACGAGCACTGCTTAAGGCAGTGGGAGGGCAGTGCGCGGGGTTGACGAGGCAGCAGGCGGGCTGTGCGGGCGACGCACGGGGCTGACGAGGCAGCGGGCTGGCTGCGCGCTCGCGGGTCAGTACAAGCAGCGCGAGGGCGGAAAGGCGGCGCGCGGTGCAGTAAAAGGCAGCGCGAGGGCTGCGGAGCGGCGCGCGGGGCAGGAGAAGGCAGCACGAGGGCTGCGCGGCGGCGCGCGGGCCTGACGAGGCAGTTAGCGGGGCTGACGAGGCAGCAGGCGGGCTGCTAGCGAGCTCCACGAGGGCCAGCAGAGGCGAGCGCAAGGGCTGCGCGACTCAGGGCAGTGTAGGCAAGGGGCGGGGTAATGCGGTAACCGGCGGAAAACGGTTGGTGGGCCCGGAAAAACAGTGCTAAAACGGTCCTAAGGACCTATTTTGCTCTTAATACCATGTCGAGAGTAAGGGAAGGAAAAGGTGGTTGCACTATCGAGAAAGTTGGGTACAAGTAACAAAACCTATACTCTACATTTGCTACCCCACTAAAGCCTACATTTTATTATGACAAAGGCATATAGTTTGACATCAGGCGCAGGGTGACGCGAGGCAGGGCAGGGCAGGGCGTGCGCTAGGCAGCGCGACGCGGGGCAAGGCAGGGCGTGCGCAGAGCAGCGCGACGCGGGGCAGGGCAGAGCGTGCGCGGGGCAGCGCGACACAGGGTAGTGGGGTAACCTGGTAACCGCAATCGGTCGCTAAGTATGGTGGGCCCAGAAGAAACAAAATGGTCCTACGGACCTAATATTGGGTTGTACCCCATATGGGCTACCCCACTATAGCTTACACACAACTAGCACAGATATGGTTTGACATGGCTAAGGGACATACTGGGGGGTGCAAATGACACGCCAACGCCATGTACTCACGGATACACATAGTGCAAGGCAACAGGAGGGCACGGAGTCAAGTGTGGGGGGGAGGAGAAGGCGGGAGGGAAGAAGAGGTGCATAGGACGGCAACGTAACGGTGGCAGCTCCCGTAGCAATGGTCACCCACAACGACCTAAAGAAGCGCCTGGCGGAAAACCCAGATGAGGATTATCCAGCCACTTGCAAAACGGGGTCGCAGGAGGCAGCGTCCGCTCAAATCACATTGGCATGATGAGCCACACGGGTAAGAAGGGTGACATTGGCACTCCCTGATAGAAGTGAAGAAGGGCATCCAAGCACTGTAGAAACCTGTAACCTATATAATACAATCCAACCTAGCTGAACAATGTACCTACAAACTGTATAAGCATACATTGACACTCCCCACTCCCTCCCCCCATCTTGCGTTTGTTGGGAACAAATAAGTTAAGCGCCTCTGTCGTGTCGAAACTCAGGACACAAAGCGAAGAAGTCCAAATCGAAGCGTCGCGAGTCAACCCTCGGAGGTTAGGGTAACCGCCTGGAGGTTACGCGAAGGTCAAAGGTCAGCGACCTTTGACTTGACCAATACAGCGCGACAGCAAGGACACACAACTGACTCGACATTGAGCAGTTGCCCGAGTCGCACTGTATCGAATCGCAACAGCAAGGTAGTTTAATTACATCTATTCGTATTCCTTGTACTCTTATATAAAGCTTTGTATTTGCCTGTTTTAATCAACTTACTTTGCCCTCACATACCAGCGCAAGGTGGTTCAAGGCTTTCTTATTCAACGCTTCCGCTATTACATAATCCTACTCAAACTTTAACTCTACAGAGATCCTAGGGCACCTCAGCACAACAGCGTTCAGCACCTACCCCCACTACAGCTCGTTTGCTAGGCCAAATGGCCTCCACCCCCTGCTATATAGTTGGCGAAGAGTGTCTAGCGCTTCGCCGTTGCAATTGCCGCATTACAAGCAGCTTCGCTTTCAAAATACACATTTGTAGAAACTGTTACACACTTTCAAAAGATTTCATGTCTTGAATGTTGAAAAGCCCTAACTACATCCTTCACAGCGAACCAAAAAAGGTCACAACCAAGAGGCGAATCCCCTAGTGCAAGACTCTGCACCAGGACTGGTAACCATGCAAAGGCTGGAAATCGAGCATCTTCACCCTTGGAAGCTTCTCAGCCTTGCAATCCCAAACTTGAAAGCTCTGACGCTAACTGATCCTTGCCACCTTCAGCACCAACTACTAATACAGCTTGACTCTCATCCACCACGCTCATGTGCTTCAGCTTCAGCTTGTCTGCATGTGCCTTAGCCCTTTCCAGCTCTTCAGTCAATTCTTCAGCATGCCTCCGCAAGTTCTCGCCACCATCCTTCAGGGTAATATTCTGCAAAACACAGAGGCCATAAGGGCGATAAGTTTGACAAAACTGAAAGAGATGCCGAGCAAAAAAACGAGGAAAGCTTACCGGGTTGTCGAGCATCTTCTTCAGCCTTGCAAGCTTCTCAGACAAGTTAACCACATGAGCTTGGGCCATGCGATGCTGCTCAGCCTCTCGGTTCACCTGGTAGCTGTCTGGAACAACCACACCTGCTGCAGCCAGAATCCCCCCAGGGCTGCAGGAGACAGAAACAGCCAGTGAACATCAGTTTAACAAGCGAATGCCAGAGTTAAAGATGCCAGAGTGGTTTTTACAGTAAAAATAAAATAAAAGAGGGATTCTTACGCATGTCCTGTTCCGCCCCTCCATTGACCTCCACCAGGTGCGACATGCTGTCTGGAGCCCCGTGCGGCAGAGTTGCCCCCTGAAGGACGCCTGTGCAAACGACAAAGAAAAATATCAGGATGTAGGCACAGATGCTACGAAATGCAGAGGTTACAAGATTCACAAGTCATGGATCAGTCTCTTGCCTCTGAATAGCTGTTGCTTCCGGGAGAGTGGGACTCCCTGCCAGCAGTTCTGGCTCCTCCGTTGAGAACAAGAGGTCATGGTGAGAAATACCAACAACAACTTTCTGCTTCTTTATGAAGTCCAAATGATGAACCATGTCCTTTTTCCTGAAAAGAAAAGAAAAACCCATGTTGATAAGGGTCACTATGGAGAACAGATAAAGCACCTTGTCGTTCATGCTTACAATTTTATCTGATCCCTGTGAAGTTCCTCCATCCTTTGCTGGGTTTCTGAGAAGCCAAAGCCGTTATCTGGCATTTTAAACATGTCTGCCAGTTCCTGGAAGATAGAAACAGAAAAGAGATTGTCAGTTGACACATAGACGATGACATACACAATAACAAGTTCCCAAGAGACTCACAGAGTTAGTGAAGTACCGAAGATTGTTTTTGTCAGATGTTGCTGACCGCATAAGCCCATCCTTAAACACCTGCATTGCCAGTGCACAACATAATGAAGAGTAGGTTTGTAATGAAGTTGCAAAAGAGAAAGTAACAAGAAGAGAAAGGGCTAGCATCCATACCTGCTTTCGGTAGATTTTCTCCTCCACGGTTCCGGCAGTAATGAGTCGATACACCACTACATCCCTTGCTTGGCCAAGACGATAGGCCCGGTCAACACTTTGATTGTCCACGCTGCAAGGAGAATAATCATCACTTAGTCGTTCTTCCATAAAATCAGAGAACACAGCGCAGAGACACTTACCTCGGATTCCAAGCGGGGTCCATGATGATCACACAATCAGCAGCATGAAGTGTGAGTCCCAGGCCACCAACCTTCGTGGTCAGCATGAAGACAGGAATTTCTCCAAGTTGGAACTCCTGCCAAAAAACAACCATTTAGTAAAGCAAACTGCCAAGGGCACCAATAATTTAATAGTGGCTTCACAAATACCTGAACCCGACGTTCTCGCATGTCAGGCTTCGTATCGCCATCAATCCGGACATAACCAATGCGCAGCTTACGCATGGTACTCTGGGAAGGAATGCGACCAAGTAAGTGGGACAGCGAATTTAGGCCATATGGACCATGAAAACCTTACAGGGATTACGCAAGAAATGCACAAGATGCATCCTTACCTCCGCCATGTTCAGCAATATCTTTGTCTGCGAGAAGACTAGAACTCGATGTCCGTCATTGACCAGTGAGACCTGAAAGATATGAAGCAAAGCGTTAAGATAGAAAAGCATGGCAAGTGATAACTGCAGAGGTGGAGGGTAGAGGACTCACAACAAGCTCTTTGAACATCCTAATCTTGCACGAGGCACCAGGGTCAGCCATGATGCTTGGATCGTCAAGGAACTGTTGCACAGCGGCAGAAATAGCCTCTCCATTCTGAGAGCTTTCACGCTCGATGCTTTCCTTTACTTCTTCCAGAGCAGCCTCCGAGAGAAGGCAAGGATGATCACATATCTTCTTCAGCACCTGCAACAAAAAATCACCACGAATCATCAGCATGCTGCAGACTGGGTTACATAATGTAAATCTGGATGCTGTCCTTACAGTGATCGCATTCAATGGCGACGAGGTCTTGTTCAGAACGTTTCGGACAGCGTCTGACATTAGAAAGGTCTCGTACATATGAATCTGCCATGCAGAAAGCAAGATGGGTGAGCGCGTTGCCAGACGTAAAATTTAATTTAACATGCCAGATAAGTCCGCTTTACCTGACGGTTCGTGAGCTTCAACCAGACAATCAGGTCATGCTTCTGTGGCAGCCTGGGAAGAGCAGAACCATGACGCCTAGCGGATGGGTTCTCCTCTGCAAGAAGGCTTGGAAATATTTCCTTCTTCATGCGCCTCAAAAAGTATGGTCTGATCTTCTCACGAAGAGCCTGAAAACGCGAGCGCACGGGATCAGACTAAGCACATCAGGTAACGGAGCAAAATGCTCAATTCAAAACTTACAGCACTGGCTTCATTCGCACATCGCTTCTGGTGTCCCGATGAGTTGGACTGGCTACCATCCAGGATGCGCTTTTCGTACTGGGCTCGAAACCTTAAAACACACCAAAGACACGGATATCTCATTTGTTAAGACCCAAACCTCAGTGAAACAGCAGGAAGAAACATACGGAAATTAAACTTACTCTTTGTAATCTCCCAGTAAGCCACAGCAGCACAAATCAAAAAGCGCCCACAACTCCTGCAGCAAACGCCCGAACTTCAGTTTTGCGCAACAAACTGGAACAACCAAGTGTTTGACAAGATCTGATACTGACCTTGAGCTCATTTTGGATGGGAGTTCCCGTCATAATGAGGCAGTGGTGAAATCTTAATGCTTTCAGCACTTGGAAACGCTTCGTGCTTGGGTTCTTGGCAAGATGACCCTGAAGAAGTAGCGGTGTTGTTTTCATTAATTATACTGACATCGAATGCAAGAGCGAGAGAAAACAGGAAACCTACCTCGTCAAGGATCAGGTAGTCCCAAGTCAGACATTGTGGCGGAATATTTTGGACCATCTCGTAGGTTGTGAGCATAACGCCGCCTCTCTGCAACGCATGGGTAGATCGTCAGTACCGACGTGAACAAACATTTTGATAAAAAGCCTGCAAAATATCTCACCTCCAGAAACGATTCCAGGAAAACTGGCCTCTCCCGCACGGAAATAGATGACGTGAACCTGCAGCAGAGAGGTCGTTCAGTCACTGAAATTATACTGCTACCAAGTAGATTGCACGGGGTGACTTACTCTTTGCAGTGGCTGATGCCGACGGACGAGAATTCCAGTTTCCATTGAGGCAACAGTGTACCGGGGACCACGAGTAAAAATTGCGAAGCAAGCTTGGCCTCCAACAGTCCAGCAATGAAGGTGGCAATCTGCACGAGCGTTGACAACAACCGTTAGTATAAGAAAAACAGCAAAAAAACAGCAAAACCAGTTGAAAACTGATAACAACCACGATGTACCTGTCGGGTCTTTCCCAGGCCCATGTCGTCACCAAGAATTCCTCCTCGCTTCATCTCATGCAGACCCCACATCCACTCTATGCCTTCCTGCTGGTGTTCGTACAATCCTCGTGCGATTCTTCCAGAAACAACAAACTTTCCGCCACCAAGGATTAGATCAGCCGAGCTTGTTTGGTGTTCAACAGGTACAGAGGCAATCTCAGAATAGTCAGATTCCACTTCATCTTCTTCTTGTCCCTTCGAAGCATCAAAAGACTGCGATGCACTTTTGAATCCACTGGTGCTTTCACTCTCGCCTCTTGATGCAGCTCTCTTTGAAATTGTCGATGCAGCTGCGGCACTCCCGGATGAGTTAGACGAACGAGCTTTGTCCTTGCCTAGCTTCAATGATGTCAGCCCTTCAATCAGGAGATTTGAATCTCCTGTGTCTTCGGTCACGTCCTCCCTTGAGTCTCCAGAAGACTGTGAGCCTTGAGATGACTCTTCTGGGCCGTCCTCGTCAGAATCAGCCTCATAGGTAACTTTTGACCTACTATAGGCCACATTCTCAGCAAGTTGCTTTCCCGCTTTCTCCCTCCTTTTGTTGACGAGTTCCAATAAGGCAGCCTTTCTAGCATTACCGTCGGTCTTGGATAACGGCATTCTGCGACCAACAGGGTTAGTGTCCATTGGCGTGCTCCCAACAGTCGATGATAACTCGGACAGGCGAAAGGCAAACGGAAAGTCAGGCAGGGGGGAAGGCAAAAACTAGAGAGATTAGACAGGAACGTCTGAAGGATGGTCATGAATGAATGAGACTACAGTTTTGAGTACATGCCATGCCAAGCATGGGGCTCAATCAACAAAGAAACTGGAGAGAGAGATTTCAAATTCGCGGTTTCTGACAGAAGCTGACACATGCGGTGCCATTACATGACATGATGTGCCCCAGAGGTTGCCATCCCTGACGAGCTGGTTCGATATCCTCCCGCGCAAACCTCGTTCAGTGTTCTCAATAACAATATGTCTCAAATTAAACTGTAGGTGTACTACATTTTACAGTGCATTCTGTCCGCAAAAACAAATCGAACTGTTTCTGAATGCCATAAAAAATAGATGGGGTGTTTTTTTATCATATTCTTAGATATTCTAATATAAATTCACATGCCTCAACATATGCCATTCAATACAATAGGAAATAGCATACTATAGTATGCATGCATTGTAAATAATAATTATTTCAAATAAAATATTTTCATGCTATTATCATACTATCTTTCTGTCTGCGTTGTGCTATCTACAAATGAGAGCCTTAATAATTCTTAGCAAGCTTTATGTCATGCCTTATTTAATTCTGTTTGATTGGATAGCCTGTCTATGAAGCGTACATCTACTCACACTTCACCTCTCGCTGTGTGGATTGACCAATGGACTGCACGCTTGATCGCTGCGGTGTGATCATCCTTGCCATGCCATCACACGGAACGGAACAACCTCCACTATTGCCATGTCAAAGTAGACGACACTTGCAAGCTGTTGAGGTATTTTCTTTCCAGCTGTGCCTCTTCTTCAAATTGGGCGTGAGGAACTTATTACAAGCGGCACAACTCCGTTCCGTATAATCAGCGAGAATATTGTCATTCCACTGAAGGAAACGCAACTACTGCGTGTTTCTGTATATCATTTAGGTTTCCAGGGTATTTATGCAGCGGAAGTACGATTCAGGATAATCAAACATTCGCCCATAACAACAGCCTCCTTCCAACTGAAGCACCCCCCTCCTTTCCCCAAATTCTGCTCTGCTCCTTCTGCCGCTCCGCACACGCATGTATAACGGCTCTTCCTGGAAATCATGGCGGAACGCGTGCACAGCAACAGCAGTCTCAAAATGCGCTACGGCGTGCTGCTGGAAACCGGGGAGGTTGAGGTAACGGGAGGGGACACGGGAGGTTGCACGAGCCGTCCGCTGGAAGCAGCTCAGGTGGTTCGAATCGCCAATCTCGTAATGATCATCCGGAGCCCCCTTAGCCTCACACGAGGCCATCGCTTCGGGCATTCCAAAGGCTATTCATGCTTTTGATCGATTCACTTGATGCACTTTCCAAGGGACTCACTTTTCCAGGGACGACGAACACCCCACTCTGGGCTGGCCATTTTTTTCCCGGGCGAAAATTTAGCGAGGAATGCCCGATTCAACACACTTCCTAATATCGGGCCATCCTTTTCGTAGTCGCTTTCCTCGTTTCCAGGGCTCCTAGGCAGCTCCACACGGGTGAAATATTGTACAGCTTTGGTTGTCAGGCAGGCATGATCTCCAGTAAGCATCAGTAATGAATCCGCATCCGCCGTGCGTTCAGCGTCAGCTACGGCGTGAGCGTCAATCGCGGAACAGTCTGTTGCCCTAGAATGGAAAATTGGTGTTAGGCCTTACACACCATGTCCCCGTTCAAGCCCGTAAGGGGCGGCCAGGCACGGAAGCAGGTGCTTCCAGACATATCCCTTCTAGCAACTCCAGTTCTCAAGGCGTCCTCTCTGACCCCATCACATGCCGTGCTGCCTGAGGGTACGGCAGCAAGCAGCAAGAAGCGTACCGACCTGCAGGTCTCAGTACCGCCTCGGGCGTCCTTCTCATCGTTCTGGTCATCGAAATTCTCTCCCTTACCTGCTACCATCACATGTCCGACCGCAGAGCCAGGAGTTGACATATCGGGGCTGTTATTGACTGACCCATCGTCTGATCCACATGCCGAGAGCTCCAGTGAACAATACCGTTTGGACGAGGGGAGTGAGATAGTGACATCTACATCATCAATGAGTGGGTCCTGGCAAGCGTTTCCTCTGTCTGTGGCGTCTGCACCATTGTCATCATCCTTTTCGCCATCTTCCTACTCACCTTCATGCCTACTATCCCCAGTTTCCGCAACGGAATCAGCATCACCACCGCTCTCACCATCTCGTCGCACAACATCACTCCACGCCACCGACCCTTTCGCTGTTGAAACCGTCTGCGCGGACAGTACGGAACCTAGATGGGCAAGCGAGCGGGAACGAGCGGAGCAACTGGAGCTTGAAGTTTCTGCGTTGAAGGCGGAGATGGCCGCATCACGGGAGGAGATGTGCATGGAGAGGGAGGAGTACGAGGCTGCCATTGACGCCCTTAAGGCGTCGCTTGCCCGAATGATGCGAGAGCACTCGGAGGAGCTGCAGCAGCTGCGAGCTGCGCTGGAGGAGGCATCTGGTGTCAAGGCGTCCCCGGCAGAGGAGGCATTAAGCGCGGAGGGTGACAAGGCTGACTGCGAGCAGGGTGGTGTGGGTACTGATTATGAGGACAGGGATGTGACTGGATGGCGTGGGGCCGAGGCCGGTGCAGCAGGATGTGAAGGTCGCGCGAGTGAAGAAGATCTACGGATGGAGGATGACAACGAGAGCAAGGAGGGGGGCAGCATGGAGGACCGAGAGACGGACAGTGCAGAGGCTGGCGCTGATGTTGGCACGTACAAAGACGAGGAGTGGACAATAGGTCAAGGGAACGTGGAGTGGTTGCAGCAGAAATTGCAGGAGAGCCAAGCACGAGTGGCGGAGTTAGAGAAAGAGGTGATGGTGCTGGGAGAGCGCCTTCTGGATGCGAGGAAGAGAGTGACAGCAGGGATGGTGCAGATGGAGTTGATGAGTCTCAGCAGCGGAATGGCCAAAGTCCAAGCTGTGCCTCGTGTGGATGCGCATGTGGATATCCTTGACTGTGATGATGACTATGACGATGGTAGCAGCTGTGATGGTGGTGAAGAAGAAGAAAAGGAGGTTACCTCTGCTACCTCTGCTGCAGCAGATGCACCATCGGATGCCTGTTGCTCACTAGAGTCAGCTAGCAGCAGAGTGGATAGGGAGGAGGAGGACCATGCCTGCAAGGATGTGGACCATGCTGGTGGTGTCAGTGCACATGCAGCGGTGAGCTTGGATGCTGGTGCGCATGGCAGCAGCACGTTGTCGGGGTCCTGTGAAGCACCAGGGGTGGGAGTTAACGATGGTCCTGAAGTGAGTCCCGCGTGTGAAGAGCCTGCCAGTGCTCTTACTGATAGGAAGGTTCGGTTCAGAGAGTTTGTGCAGGTGCTTGGGAATGAGGCGGAATCTGTTGACTGCACAGAACGTATGATGCTTTCAGACGAGAAGAGCTGGGACTGGATGGAAAGTGCACGGGCAAGAGACAGGCAGAGGGAGTGGTGGCCGACAGGGCAGAGCATGAGGGAGCGACGGAAGCTTACATGCTCCGACCACAGCAACGTTTGGCAGGACTCAGAAACACATGCAGGGGATGGGTACGAGTGGGACAGCATGTATGGTGCAGAAGAGATGTTGGGGGAACAACGGAACGGTCAGCAGTGGAAGCGGAGGGAGATGCTACTGCAGCAGATGGAAGCTCAAGTGCAGTGTGTGGAGGAACAGCTGGGGGGTTACTGTTCCGACATTGCAGGGCAGATGAAGGTGGACATGCAGGCTCTGGCACAACAGCTTCTCAATGGGATGGTGAGCTGGCAAGGCTGGAAGGAGAAGAGAAAGGCAAAGAAGAGCTTAGCTGCTGATCCCACGGAAACACACGGCCAACCCCCTTGTGCTACTGTTTCTAGTGCAGATGGTGCGGCGGCTGCAGTTGGGAGCTGTGATGAGTCTTGTACAGGGTCTGGCTTTTTCCCACAGCCGCTAGACGTGTTGGCCGCCTGTGTGAGCGAAGTCATGTTTGAGGACTTCGAGTGCGACAGGTTTCAAAGAGCAGCATACTGCGAGTTCGCATCTGACAGCGAGAGGTGTGCACGCAACTATGACAAGTTCCTGGTGCAGCGCTGGAGGCGAGGGCCCATGAATCCTCTGAGGGAGCCTAAGTTCGTGAGTTTCTGTGAGAGGAAGGCCGAGAGGGTTGCTGATGTTCTGGTGGGAGCAATTCTTGCTATCTCGCCGTTGCCTTGCAAGCAGGATGCCGGGTTATCCAGGAGTGATAGCGCTGGCAGCAGTTCCACCCGCAGTAGCAGCAGCAGCAGCAATGACAGTTGCAGCATGGAGGACAGTAGTGACAGAGACTCTCCGCTAAGCGGAACAACATGGGCAACGGACACCACAGGTAGTGAAGAGGCTTGCCATGTTGCCAACAGGTGCGACAGTGGAAATAATGATGGTGATGGTCGGGTGGACGCAACATTCTGTGGCAATGGCATCTCCTCGGAGAAGTTTGTGGCTCTTGCTCGAGCAGTATGGGCGCTTCATGCCCTGGCTTGGGCTTTTCCAGAGCCCGCTCGTATTCATCGTGTTCAGCCATTTTTGCCCTTCAGCTCTTCTTTCATGAGGGCTGTGAACCGAGAGTGGGTTGTACATGGGGCGCTGCACAAGCAGCACATGGCGGCCTTTGCCATCTTGCCAGCGTTCATCATTGGAAGTACAGTGCTATGTGGCAAGGTCATTGTCACTGTACAGGAAAAATACAAATGTGTTGATTGATGGTAAGTTGGGGCTGGCAGAATTGACAGCTCTTTGAGTAGGGGGGAGGATACATTTGGGCAGAGGAGCATGGTTGTATAGATGAGATGAAGGGGTTATGGTCAAGTGCTGGGGAATGATATACCTGGTGCATATGCCACCGTTGACAGGTCCTCCCATGCCCATGCTATTTTGCATGCTACCCACTAGAATTTGGGCATGGTTATGGTTTTTTTTTTTTTGTTAAATGACGTGATAAAGCCTATAAGTGTAACTTACACACGCATCAACCGATTTAGTGAGGTGGGTGAGCTGAACCGCACCAACATAATCTTGTGGTGTATGTTTGCCTAAAACAGTTGCTGTGGTCCATGCCAACTAAGAACTTGAAATGGCACGTGTCAGTGGACCACACCACTGGCGGAGCGCGTGCTTCGAAGGCGCACCTACCCTGCTTTCCGCCAGAACACTGACAGGCTCCACGGTTGACTTCCTGCCATCGACGTGTCCACGGACGACCTCCGAAGCAAAATTGAATGGCTATGTAACAGTGTATTTCTACCAATGGGGTGTAGTGCTCGGTGGTTCACGTACAATGGAATCTGTGTTTGTTAACGGTAGAGATGCGCTTACTACAGAAGGTGACAGTTACCAGCCGTGGATGTCGACAGCGCAGATGGCGAAGTCGGTGACTATGACAGCCTCTGGTTCGTCGTCAGATTCCATTCCATCCTATCCGTTCGGACATCCGACGCGAGCCTCCACATTTCATCCTCACTGCAAGGATGATGGAAGCAGCTGTGTTGGGAGTGGTCAGGCTGGGAATTGGTGATGGGCAGATTCAAAGCAGTCACGGGAACATGGTGATGCACTGCTGGAGGAAACAGATTCTCCTTCCCGCCATCCCTGACAAGCACACCACGTGGTTTGTTGAACCCGCATATCTAGGCACTTTTCCCCCAAATATTGTCTGCAAGCAAATTCGGGTTACGCTTTCATTTCAATCCTCATTTGGTTCAGGGACACTAGTAGTTGGGTCCTTCGCTAGGTAATTTTCCACCGTACTGATTGACTACGTTGAATCTCCGAACTCACCAACACGATGCCGCAAGGACCGCATGGCAAGCTAGTGCAGAACCTCACGCTGGAAGGTCTGCTCAAGACGAAGGACATGCCAGTGCAGCTCCGATCTGCCATACGCGCTGAACACGCGGCGCTTGAAAGCCTGCGTCAGTGCCACTCAGATCTCGATCGATACACATATCTCCGCAGCTTGAGAGAGAAGGATGAACAGCTGTTTTACAGCCTCCTAATTAACAACGCTCAAGAGATCCTTCCCTTTGTTTACACTCCCACTGTTGGCGAGGCCTGTCAAAAGTACAGCCACCTCCCGATCGTCACTCGCGGTCTCTACATCACTCCCGCGGACCGTGGACAAGTGCTTGAGAGGTTGAAGACGTGGCCTGAGAAAAAGATCCGCGTGATAGTGGTGACGGATGGCGAGCGCATCCTGGGTCTGGGCGATCTGGGGTACGGCGGCATGGGCATCAGCGAGGGCAAGATCCTTCTGTACACGGTGATCGCGGGCGTGGATCCGCACCAGTGCCTGCCCATCTGCCTCGACGTCGGCACCAACAACGAGTCGCTGCTGGCGGACCCGCAGTACAAGGGCTTGAAGCAGCACCGGCTGCGCGGCGAGGAGTACGACGCGCTGGTGGACGAGCTCATGACGGCCGTGCGCGCGTGGCAGCCGCACATCCTGCTGCAGTTTGAAGACTTTGGCAACACCAACGCCTTCCGCCTGCTGGACCGCTACCGCGGGCTGCAGTGCTGCTTCAACGACGACATCCAGGGCACCGCCTGCATCACGCTCGCTGGCGTCCTCTCCGGCCTCCGCGTCACTCGAGGAAAGCTTCAGTGGCAACGCATCGTCTTCCTGGGTGCGGGCGAGGCCGGCACAGGAATCGGGCATCTGATCGCGCAGGCCATGCACAAGCGGTGCGGCGTGCCGCTCGAGGAGGCCATGCGTAACTGCCTGTTCGTGGACTCCAAGGGCCTTGTGTGCAAGTCGCGAACGGAGCTGCAGCACCACAAGCTGCCGTTCGCTCATGACATTCCGTTCCAGCCTGACCTCTACTCTGTTGTTAAGGCTTACAGGTGAGAAACATAATCCTGCCAGTTGATTTTTTTTTTTTTTTTTTTGGGACCTGTTCTTTTGCCTCCTCCCGCTCGTCCCAGCTGATCCATGTCTAAATTGTTGATCCTCTGGCTTCTTGTTGATTCTGCCTGGTATTACACAGGCCAACGATTCTGATTGGCGTGTCAACCATCGCGGGTGCGTTCACGCGCGAAATTGTCGAAGCCATGTCCGAAATCAACGATCGGCCGATCATATTCCCGCTCTCCAATCCAACCTCTAAATCCGAGTGCACGTACCGAGACGCGTACAACTGGAGCGGCGGCCGCGTGGTGTTCGCGTCAGGCAGCCCGTTTCCGCACTTGAAGACCCCCTCTGGCGTTACGATGTACCCGGCTCAAGCTAACAACGCGTACATTTTCGGGCCCGTGGGCATGGCGGCTCTGCTCACCAACTGCCGGCAGATCACGGACGACCTGTTCATGGCTGCCGCAGAGTACCTGGCTGATCTCACCCCTCAGGATAATCTCGACGTGGGAATGCTCTTCCCCAGCTTCTCGGCCTTCAAGGTAAGACAATCCGGACGATCAACTCTGACTCTTTCACCATTCGAGCCTCGAAAGCGCCTCATTTTTCGTTCAGTATTCACGCCTTTTGCCTTTGCGTGCTTTCCCTATCTCTTTCCGCATCTCCGAAGCCATCACTCACTTTGAATTCCTCCTCTTCACCCCCGCCGTCCAACGTCTTCCCCCGCTCTCGCATCTCCCAATCCCCCGGCGCAGTCGCTTGTGGTGCCGCTGGTGGCGCGCACGGCGGAGTTCATCGTGCGGGAGGGGCTGGGCGTGGCGCCCAAGGGCGTGAAGAACTGGGAGGAGGCGGTGCGCGCAGCCATGTACCACCCGTCGGGCGTGCGCTCCACCACGCCGCGTGCCGCCGCCGCCATCAAAGTGCCCAGCCACCCGGTCTCCGAGGTGCCTAGCCATTTGAGAGCGCCAGATGCGCGAAGCCGGTTGTGATTTGGTTGCTGCTTGCAGCACGTGCGGCGTGCTGGCATTGTAGGGGCTGCTTGCGTGGATTAGAGCGTAGATGGAGCGAGGGGCAAGAGAGTATGGCCAGTTTAGGTGCTGGCGCATGGCGCATTCGCTTGTCTGATACTCCTGTGAGTATGGAAATGTAGTTCACGTTGTTAAGCAATAATAAGACGCCCTAACTCTGTCCACTTTCACCCAAATTTTTCACCACTTCCTCCCACCCCAGTCAAACAGTGTATCTTTCAGTTGCCTTAGCCCAACATCTCCCACCACATTCCCACCCATCCACTATGTTCGAACACTCCTCCCACATCCACTGCCTGCATCTCTTGGGCTTCGTTCATCGCGTGCTGACACGCTACTCCATTAGCACTCCCCTGTGCCTTGTCATTCTCGTGGTGGAAGGGGCAAGGAGGGAAAAGGGGGAGATGGGGATGGGTTAATGGAGAGTCAGTGGGAGCAGGGAGAGGGGAGAATGGTTCAATAACGGTTGGAAAGAGCACCCGAGAGAATGCATGCAATCGTTGTGGTGGTCGTACCAGTGGCCTCATGGGGGTTGTGTGTGTGCTGCGCATTGCTTGGTGTGCCATGCGTGCTGTGATGCGTGGCGTGCCACTGGATGTGCTGTGCATGCTGTGTGTGCCGTGTTTGCTGTGTGTGGTGTGGCGTGGTGTGGTGTGCGGTGTGAGCAGGTGCACTGGGAGGACATGGAGGAGTTGGTGCAGCTGCGGGAGATGTACACGGACCTGCAGCGCTACCTCTTCCTCCGCAACCTGCAGGTATGGCTGCCGTGCTGCCCGCGGATGTGATGCATGCAAACAACTCAAGCACTCCGTGCTCCATGGCACATGTGGCAGGCACGGGAACGAGAGTAAGGGCTGATGCACAGATGAGCAGATGCACGGATGCAAAGAATGGAAGTACTCGCTACACTATGGCACACACATCTCTGCTTTGGTTCTGAGGTTCCCCTGCCTGAAGAACATGCTAACATGTACAGCACGTGGCACTTTGGCAGTTGATTAGTCAGAAATCCATGACATTCCATGACAATGTCAAATCTCAGTAACCCATGCGGCCACCACCAATCCGATCTCCCTCCCAATCGCTGTTGTGCACCACAGGAGAAGAACGTGCAGGCGTTCTGGCAGCTAACAATGAACAACGCCCAGGAGATCCTCCCATTCGTGTACACGCCCACGGTGGGCGAGGCCTGCCAAAAGTACTCCCGCCTGCCCATCAACACCCGCGGCCTCTTCCTCTCCCCCTCGGACAAAGGCACCATCCTGGACAAGCTTAAAGCATGGCCAGACCAGAAGATCCGCGTGATAGTGGTGACGGATGGCGAGCGCATCCTGGGTCTGGGCGATCTGGGGTACGGCGGCATGGGCATCAGCGAGGGCAAGATCCTTCTGTACACGGTGATCGCGGGCGTGGATCCGCACCAGTGCCTGCCCATCTGCCTCGACGTCGGCACCAACAACGAGTCGCTGCTGGCGGACCCGCAGTACAAGGGCTTGAAGCAGCACCGGCTGCGCGGCGAGGAGTACGATGCGCTGGTGGACGAGCTCATGACGGCCGTGCGCGCATGGCAGCCGCACATCCTGCTGCAGTTTGAAGACTTTGGCAACACCAACGCCTTCCGCCTGCTGGACCGCTACCGCGGGCTGCAGTGCTGCTTCAACGACGACATCCAGGGCACCGCCTGCATCACGCTCGCCGGCATCCTGTCCGCGCTGCGCGTGACCAAGGGCGAGCTGAACCAACAGAAGATTCTCTTCCTGGGTGCGGGCGAGGCCGGCACGGGAATTGGGCATCTGATTGCGCAGGCCATGCACAAGCGGTGCGGCATTCCTTTGGAAGAGGCGCTGCAGCACTGCCTGTTCGTGGACTCCAAGGGCCTCGTGTGCAAGTCGAGGAAGGAGCTGCAGCACCACAAGCTGCCGTTTGCGCATGACATCCCGTTCCTGTCGGACCTTCTCTCCGTGGTCAAGACACACAAGTATGCTCGTTCTCTGTCTCTCTCTCCTTTGCTGTCTCACATTCTTGTCATGTGACGGGTTGCTCTGTTACCCCAGATGCCTACTTTCGTCCTTCCACCCTCTCCCCTCTCCTCTCTTGCTTCTCTCTCCCTCTCTAATCACTCCACATCGTGTCCCCAAGTAGGCGCTTGACCCTTCTCAAATATGCATGCTGATTCGCATTGTCCTACTCCCATCCCTTGACCATCATGTGCAGGCCGACCATGCTGATCGGAGTGTCCACCATAGCAGGCGCCTTCACATCCGAGATCCTGGAAGCCATGGCGGATCTGAACGAGCACCCGGTCATCTTCCCGCTCTCCAACCCCACCTCCAAGTCCGAGTGCACCTTCCAGGACGCTTACCACCACACGCACGGCAACGTCGTCTTTGCCAGCGGCAGCCCCTTCCCCGCGTTCACCACGCATGACAAGCGCACGCTGGTGCCGGCGCAGGCCAACAACGCGTATGTGTTCCCGCCCATTGGCATGGCGGCTGTGCTCACCAACTGCAGTGCCATCACGGATGGCGTGTTCCTGGAGGCTGCGGAGGCTCTTGCGAGCAAGGTGCCGGAGTCGCGCCTGGCGTCGGGCATGCTCTTCCCTGCCTTCTCTGACATGAAGGTGCGATGCACGGGGTGTGTGGGATGCATGGGATGTGTGGAATGAATGGGATGTGTGGAATGCTTGGGATGTGAGGAATGCATGGGTTGCATGGGATGGTTGCACCGGAATGGTTCTGAACGTTTACACATCTATCCACGTTTGCTTGAGTCTGTTCAGGTGTGCAGGCCATTGCACGCATGCCCCCACGCCGTGTAGTTAATCTGAATGGTGGCCCTCGCCTGATAGTCTCCGCCAATGTTTTGACTCCTCCCGTTGCCTCCTTCTCCCTCCAACCACGCAAAACTGCAGGTGGTGTCGCCACAGCTGATAGCAGACATTGCACAGTACATGATCAAGGAGGGGCTTGGCTCCGTGCCTGCCGACTTTGATGCAGCCAGGGGCTGGCTTGACTATGTGTGCACGCGCATGTGGCACCCTGATTCGGCCTGATTTTGTCCACTCTTTCTTGGGCTTGCCTGGTGAATTTAGCCCGGCTCAACAAATGGTTCGACCACGTGCGCACTCACATACGACAACCTTACTCTGCCTGGTCCGCTCCACTTTTTCTCTGGTTGCCCTCTGCTCTTCCTGTTCTGCCCCGTCCCTGTTGCCTCTCTTTCTTAGTTGGTCCTCCTTTCATCCCTAGTGCTCTCAACTGTGAAGGTGTCGAGTGTTAGACATGGGTGCTGCTAGTTTTAATGACGGCACTACAATTTTGGTCCCTGGCATTGTTCTAAGCCTCCTGAGTATTCATATTTATGCTCTAATGAACTTTCAACACCTACAATGCTTGCATTCAGCCAAGGACAAAGGATGGAGGACCAATGGCACTTAGCTACTTATGCAGATGACTAAAGGTACATTCCTGTGGAGACACTACGAGTCGCGCCTGTAAATTTGCCAAATTGAGAAAGCTTGCTTTCTTATTCTTATCAATTGGCATCGTTCTCATTACAAATGGGCATCGTTCTCATTACAAATGGCTTATTACAACATTTGCATCAACGTTGAGCACAAGCTGGTGCAATCGAATAACACTAGCTAAGATGTACCCTATCCAAGTGGCATTAGCAAGGCGGATTACTCTGGGGTGGGTGGTGGGAGTGTTGAGTGAGCCGTTTGAAAATCGAGAAACGTGGGTGGAGGGAAATGAACTCCAACCCACGGTTTTGGTAGTTGGAGAAGGGCGTTTAGCGCGCTTCGACGATGCCAATTGTGCAGTACAAGCAGCTTCGCTTTCACAATGTGTGTTTAAAAATTATAATATGTTGTGTCACCAACAACCAATGTATCACAACTGTGAGCGACAGTTGGGCACGGCCAGGTGGTCGCTTTCTATTGGTTGCAATGTACAGGTTCCGGCCCTCAGCGTTTTCCCGCCGGGCATCGTGGCTAAACACATCATCCAGCAGCGCAGATCGCGCTGGTGCTAGCCAGAGTAGAGGAACTTGCAATTTGGTCGAGTCGGGAGGTTTGCACCAACCCACACACAAAGGCATGTACTCAACTACTCTAGCAAGTACATAACTACACGCATCAAATACCCAAATGCACCACTCCTTCTAGCAACCATGGCACAGCCTCGCGAGGTGCCATTCCTCATGCGACTTCTGGTCGCATGGGTGACGTTCTACTACAGCATCTTCCTCGACGCCGTCGCCAAGTCGGTCGGAGGTTTGTTGGAGGCGAACGTCTTCACGGAAGATGAGTCCTCGGCCTCTAGCTCACACGGCTCCAACCAAACAGCCGAGCGGAATAGAAGGTCAGGGCTTCGCCGAAGGAGGTAACACGTGCTGCTAGAGGACCTGGAAGGCATGGGGGAGGACGAGTTCAGAAACTTGTTCCGCATTAACCGCGCCATCCTAGATCACATTGTAGTCGGGATGGCGATCTACATGCAGCCGTACGTGGACAGATATCTCATTAGCCACGAGGTGGCATGCCTGGTCGCTATCAAATACCTGGCCACCGGCATGTCGTTCGTGGACTTGTCTCTCGTCTTCGGCCTCTCCAAGACCCTGTGCCACATGCTTGTTGACGCTCCGCTGATGCACTTCCCCTCCGTCTTCAAGCAGCAGTGGGTCCACTTCCCGACCCGTGACGACCTCGACGAGATGGCGGAGGAGTTCCGCGCCATCAAAGGAGTTCCTGCAGTAGTGGGGGCTATAGACGGCACACATGTGCACATGAAGGGGATGGAGGGGCACAGGCAGGAGTACTACACGCGCAAGTCATGCTACGCCGTCCAGCTACAGCTCACATGCGACGCGCGCGGAATCATTTGGGACTATTTGATCGGATACCCGGGCAGTGCACACGATCAGAGGGTGTTCATGAAAAGCGCGTTACACGAAAGCTTGCACAACGGTGTCAAATTATATATATGCTCGTTTAGGTTATCTAGGCTGTATGGGGGTTAGCACTAGGGGGTACACAAACTTTCTCGACACCCTAGTCTTGTACCCTAGCCTTCACCTAATCCATCATCCTTGCCTTAGGTTCTTAACATGGTAACTAGAGCAGGAGGTCTCTAGGACCTACGAATCGGACCCACCTAACTGCCTGCCTTGCCTACTGCTCGCGCGCGCCTCGGCTGCAGCGCGCGTCACTTATTTTTCCCGCGCTCGCCTCGGTTTCTAGCGCGCGCGTCTCTGTTTTTTTAGCGCGCGCCACTGCTGCAGAGCCGCGCGCCGGTCCGTGTCGCCCGCGCAGCCCATGTAGAGCCCGCGCGCCCCTTACGCCGCCCGCGCGCAGCCTGCTTAGGCCCGTCGCCGCACGCAAACCGCAGCCGCGCGCGCTGTCCATCCCCACGTGCAGCCAGGAGCCGCGCGCAGCAGAGAGCCACGCGCGGCCCTTAGCCGCACGCAGCCAGCAGCTGCGTGCGCCCTACTCGTGTACTTGCCTGTGAGGCTCACTGCTGCCGAGCCCACTGCCTTCGAACTGTACGGCCTGCCACTGTCTAGAGCCCCACCTT
Source organism: Closterium sp. NIES-65 (assembly GCA_948144175.1). Classification (NCBI taxonomy): domain Eukaryota; kingdom Viridiplantae; phylum Streptophyta; class Zygnematophyceae; order Desmidiales; family Closteriaceae; genus Closterium; species Closterium sp. NIES-65. The sequence continues at coordinate 1,824,006 of CANXME010002591.1, read as the reverse complement.
AGGAGCTCGGGTGCAGCAAGCTACTGCCCTGCACGTTGCCTGTACTGCCTACTGCCTACTGCCTCTGTCTTAGCCTGCTGTCTACTGCCTGCTGCCTCGTGTCTACTGCCTGCCTGCTTTCTGTTGCCTTTGCCTACTGCTGTTATGACGATGCCTAATGTTCTCGTGTTCGAACCTGACGGTCGCCCCTTAGAGTTCACTGTGTGGCTAGACGACCTGCAACTGTTCCTTCTGACCGATGCCAAAGAGGGCGTTTCACTGTTCGATTACGTGTCTGCCACTACCGTTGCTCCTGCTGGTGATGTTCCTGCTCTCGAACGCTCGCAGTGGCAGACTCGCGATGCTGCTGCACGCCTAGCTATTAGGAACCATCTGCTGATCACTGAGCGCGCGCATTTCAGCCAGCACAAAACGGCAAAGAGACTGTACAACGCTGTAGTTGCGCGCTACTCCTCCCCGGCCACTGCAGCCATAGGTCGGCTCATGCTACCCTACCTGTTCCCCGACCTTTCCTCGTTCACCACTGCTGAGGACCTCATTTCTCACCTCCGCGCTACTGACACTCGCTTTCGTGTCGCCCTCTCAGCCGAGTTCTGCGCCGCAAATCCCCCCCCCCCCCGGATGTACTTCACTCTCTATTTCCTCGTTACGCGCCTCCCTGACACTCTTAGCTCGGTCAGGGACCACTTCCTAGCGCTAGACCCCCCCACTCTCACTGTCGACGACTTCGAGAAGCACCTCCTTGCAGCAGAGAAGAACATCCTCGCTGTAGGTGCTGCTCGTGGTACTCCTCGCTCTCCCCTCTTTGAGGGGTGCTCCCCCTCCCCTCTCACCCCCTCCTACGCCTCCGCAGCTGTTGCTCACGACTACCTTGGTGCTGAGGAGGTCGGGGCTGCTTCCGCTCCTAGTGGGAAGCGTCGCAGCGGCAGGGGTGGCAAGGGTGGCAGGGCAGGTGGGGGCGGCGGTGGAGGTGGCGGTGGTGCAGGCGGCGGGGGCGGTGGAGGTGGTGGGGGTGGTCGTGGGGGTGGAGGGGGTGGAGGTGGTGGTGGGGGCGACGGAGGCACTGGGGGCGGTGGAGGGGGCAGCACCGGCGGTGGGGGAGGAGGGAGCGGTGGTGGCAGTGGTGGTCAGGGCCAGCAGCAGCAGCGTCAGCGCCAGACCCCCACTTCCCAGCAGCTTCTTGACTGGTATGCCAGGCATGGGGCTTCTGGGGGTCTTGGTCGCTGCCCCTATATCATCCGCACAGGTCCCCGCGCTAATCGCCAGTGCACAGGGTTTCACACTGAGCAGCGCTGCTTCGCTCGACTTAGCGACGCCTAACGCGCCAAGTTTCATGATGCTACTGAGTTCCCCAATTGGGCAGACTTGCTTAGGCGTGATGTACCAATCTTTGATCTTGACTATGAGGCTATTCTAGCGTCTATGTATGCATTGTCTGCTAGTGCTGAAGGTGACAGCTACTTGTGTGTGCCGCCGGATCCTGGTATAGCCCCTGGTATAGCCCCTGCAGCACTAGGTGCCTGTGAGTCTGCTCCCCTTCGTACTACGCCTGCACAGGCCTTGCACACCTTTACACTTGACTCTGGTGCTTCCCGCTGTTTCTTTCGCGAAAGTACCACAGTCACTCCCCTTCCTGCACCTGTCCCTGTCTCACTGGCTGACCCCTCTGGGGGCCCAGTGCTTGCACGGTCTTCCACTGTGCTTCCTTGACCGGCGGTCACGTCTGGTGAGCTGTCTGGTCTCCACCTCCCCTTGTTCTCTACGAACTTGGTGAGCAACGCTGTCCTCCAGGATGCGGGTGTTGACACCTTCACCCCTGGCCGACAGCGTGTGGCGATCTGCACGTGCTCCCAGACCGGCCGCCATCTGGCCACGTTCACCCGTGCGCCAGGGTCCAGTCTGTACACCCTCACCACTGAGTCCTGCTTCACCCCTTTGTCTCCCCAGCTGCACGCGTCTGCTCAGGTACCTACCCAGTGTGAGTGTCGCCGGCTGTCTCACGACACCCTCCTGTGGCACCACCGCCTGGGACACCCCTCCTTGCCTCGCCTTCGTAGCATGCACTCTCGCTTTCTGGTTTCTGGTCTTCCCTGGTCTCTGCCTGCCCTCCCTCCCTCGCCTACGCCGCCCTGCATTCCTTGCGTCGAGGGGCGGCAGCGCGCCGCTCCTCACTCCTCCTCGTTCCCTCCCACAGAGGCTCCACTGCAGACTCTCCACCTGGACGTGTGGGGCCCAGCCCGCGTCCGTGGACAGGGCCACGAGCGTTACTTCCTGCTGGTTGTCGACGACTACACGCGTTACACCACGGTCTTCCCCTTGCAGCGCAAGGGGGAGGTTCCTGATGTTTTGATCCCTTGGATCCGCGCTACTCGTCTCCAGCTCCGCGAGCGGTTCCAGTCGGACTTTCCTCTCCTGCGTCTGCACTCTGACAGAGGTGGTGAGTTCTCCTCAGACCTCTTGGCCGCCTTCTGTGCGGAGCACGGCATCCGCCAGATTTTCACGCCTCCGGCCTCTCCGCAGCGGAATGGGGTTGCTGAGCGCCGCATTGGCTTAGTCATGGAGGTCGCTCGTACCTCCATGATCCATGCGGCTGCCCCCCATTTTTTGTGGCCGTTTGCGGTCCGGTACGCCGCGCATCAGCTCAACCTTTGGCCTCGTGTCTCCTTGCCGGAGACCTCGCCCACACTGCAGTGGACGGGGAAGGTTGGCGATGCGTCGCGTTTCCGGGTCTGGGGTGCTCATGTCTTTGTTCGCGATACCACCGCGGACAAGCTCTGCCCTCGCGCCATTCCTTGCGTCTTCCTTGGCTTCGTCCCTGACGCGCCTGGCTGGCAGTTTTACGATCCCGCCTCGTGCCGTGTCTTTGCGTCACAGGACGTCACCTTTGACAAGTCGGTCCCCTTCTACCGCCTCTTCCCCTACCGCACTGCTCCTCGCCCTCTCCCGCCGCTCTTTCTTGCCCCAGGTCCTCCCCAGGTAGACCCCCTCCCCGCGCCAGGTCCTGCTCCTTCAGGTGTTTCTCAGGTAGACCCTCCCGTCCCTGTGCCTGTTGAGGTCACTGGTGACTCCGGTCCTGCTAGTGGTGGTGCTGTCCCTGGGGGTACGGAGCTTGGGCGTTTGCAGCGTGGGGGTGCTGAGTCTGGGGGCGCTGGGCGTGAGGAGCCTGAGGGTACAGAGCCTGGGGGTGCTGAGCCTGCGCGTGAGGAGCCTGGAGGTCCTGCGTTTGGGGGTGCTGCGTATGGGGGTGCTGAGTCTGGGGGTGCTGAGCCTGCGTGTGCGGAGCCTGGGGGTGCTGAGTCTGGGGGTGAGTCGTCTGAGGGTCCTGAGACTGCTGTTACGCGGTCTCCTTGGAGTAGCCGTCTTCGTCCGCGTGTGCCTCTCACCTCCCAGTAGCTGCACGACTGGTACGGTCGCCGTCACCGTCGCGCTTCTGCTCTTCAGGGCTCTACAGCTGGGGGTTCTTCTGCTGGCGTCACTGGAGCTGGGAGTGGTGCTGGTCCTTCGCCTGCTGGAGGTGTTAGTGTCGCTGGTCCCGGAGGTGCTCGTACTGGGAGTGCTGGAGCTGCTGGAGCTGACAGTGGCGTGTCTGAGGGTTCTGCTGCTGGTGGCACTGCGGTTGGAGACCCTAGGACTAGAGGTGCCGGTTCTGGGGGTGCTGCACCAAGTTGGGCTGGTGCTGAGGGTTCTAGAGCTGCTAGAGGTGCTGGGGCTGCTGCGGGTACTGGGACTGCTGGAGGTGCTGGAGGTGCTGAGGGTACTGGAACTGCTGGAGGAGCTGGAGCCGCTGGGGGTACTGGAGCTGCTGGAGGAGCTGGAGCTGCTGAGGGTGCTGGAGGTGCTGGAGCTGCTGCAGGTGCTGGAGCTGCTGGAGGTGCTGGAGTTGCTGAGGGTGCTGGAGCTGCTGGTGCTGGTGGCACTGCACAGCCGCGCCTGTTCTTTGCTCCGCCGTCTCCGTCGTCTCTGCCCCCGCCTGGCTCCGTGCTTCGCCAGGTTCGTAGCCTCCCGTCGTCTACTGGTCTTCCGTTACAGCCTGGCTCACCTGTGCCTGCTCCTTCTCCTTACGCTGAGCAGACGGGGGGCCTTGCTGAGCGTCGTGAGCCTGCGTCGCGTCCTGTCTCACCTGTCCTTTCCGGTCGTTCCAGTCGTCGTGTTCCTCGTCAGCGTTAGCCTGCTGTCCCCGGCCCTTCCCTTGTCGTCCGTCGTCCTTCCTCTCCGCCGCCACGTGTCCACCTGCCGTCTCCGCCTCCGTCCTCTCTACCTGCCGTTGCTGACCCTGAGTCAGACCAGTTTCGTGCTGAGCACCCTACTGTCACGCGTTTGCTAGCCATTGTTGTCGCCGACCTGTCGTTTGAGTCTGCTACTGCGTCTGCCTTAGTCGCTGAGCTTGTCGACTTTGCTGCTCACTGTCGTCTAGACTACGCCGCTAGTCTTGTTGCTGAGTCTGAGTCTGTCTGTCCTCCGTCTGTCGGGGGTGAGTGTGCTCTTGGCACGGACGTCCTTGAGGACAGGCAGGAGGACCTTGAGTGTCTTGCAGCCGCTGCGCCTCATCTCGTGTCCATGCTGATTGCCCCTGAGGGAGACCCGGATGCATCAGACATCCCGACCCCGCGCTCTTACGCTGAGGCGATCACGGGTGAGTACTCCTCTCAGTGGCAGACACCCATGGACGCAGAGATGGCATCCTGGAAGTCCACAGGCACGTACGTCGACGAGGCTCCCCCTCCTGGGGCAAACATCGTCAACGGCATGTGGATTTTCAGGGTGAAGCGACCGCCAGGTGTCAGAATGTCATATTTGTTATCTAGCCTGTAGTGGGGTACTCTATAGCGAGTATAACCCCTTAGGGTTTCATATTTGTATCTCATTGCTTGCTAGAACAATCCCCTCTTTTGCCTAACTTCTTCTTGCCTAGCTAGGTAAGTCCTAGCTATGGCTACTATCGTTACCTACCTATTTTCACATGGTGATCAGAGCAGTACGCTCCTGGCCTGTGTGCCTAACCACGTTCCTTCCGCTGCAACTACTACTTTCCCTTACCGCCGTGCGCCCCGAGGCGCGCGGCGGTTTTCTGCCCGCCGTGCGCCCCGAGGCGCGCGGCGGGGCGCGCGGCGGGTTTCTGCCCCGTCACACCGCGCGCCGCTCCCGGGAGGCGCTGTCACGGGCGACGGGGACCTCCGCGTCGCCCCCCGTCGCTCGTCGTGGCCTCTGTGCGACCCGTACAGGCAGCGCGCGGCCCGTACGGGCTGCGCCAGACCCACGCGCTGCCCGTACGGGCTGCGCCAGGGTCGCGCGCGGCCCGTACGGGCTGCGCCAGGCCCCCGCGCGGCCCGTACGGGCTGCGCCAGGCCGTCGCGCGGCCCGTACGGGAGACGCCCGACCCGCGCGCGGCTCGGGCCGCATGCGCGCGGCTCGGGCGTCCCTACCAGGCCCGTGGTGGGCCCGTTTCCTACCTTCCCTGCCCTCCCCGCTGTTCCCAGTCCCTCTACTACCGCCCTACCCCTCTTACTCCCCATTCTCCTACTTTAGGGTTTGGGGGTGAGGGGTATGGGGGTGACCCTCCTCAGTACCACTCCCTGCTCCTCCTCCTCCTTCGTCTCCTTGTGCTGCAGCTGCCGCTGAGGGGGGGGTGATTGTGGTGGAGCCGGTGGAGTGATACTAAGGGGGGGGGGAAGGGGAGGAGAGCTAGCGGTGTAGCAGTGGGTGTGTGCCAAGGGGAGTAGGACAGTCTGGGGAAGCTGAATGGAGGATGCCGATGTGTCGCTAGCAGCACCTGTAGTCCGGGGACTTCGTCCGGTAGCCCAGTCGTAGCCAGCTGTGCCAGCCGCCCGTGGGTCCGTTGCTCGTCTGCAGCTACTTTAGCCGCGGGGCCAGTTACTCCTGTAGTCCGGGGGCTTCGTCCGGTAGCCGCTGTGCCAGTCTGCCTCCTGTTGCCCGTGTGTCTGCAGCTTCATCCGTCGCCTCCTATCTCCTCTCCTCTCAGTCTCTCTCCTCCTCCTCACTTGCCCGTTGTGACTACCTCTAGCTTTGCTTATAACTGTGAACTTTATACTACTGTTGCTTGAACTTGTGCTCAGACTGTGTGGTGACATTGTGATCCACCCTGAGCTTGTTCTGTTTTGCTTGCTCTGCTGATTACACCCCACTTTGGCTATGGGGGTGTGTCAGAATGTCATATTTGTTATCTAGCCTGCAGTGGGGTACTCTATAGCGAGTATAACCCCTTAGGGTTTCATATTTGTATCTCATTGCTTGCTAGTACAATCCCCTCTTTTGCCTAACTTCTTCTTGCCTAGCTAGGTAAGTCCTAGCTATGGCTACTATCATTACCTACCTATTTTCACACCAGGTTCTCCACCTGTCTTCAAGGCTCGTTACGTTGCTCGAGGTTTCAGTCAGCGAGAGGGAGTTGACTTCTTCCAGACCTTCTCCCCCACCCCGAAGATGACCACTCTTCGGGTGCTGCTGCACGTTGCCGCTCAGCGTGACTACGAGCTTCACTCTCTTGACTTCAGCACAGCTTTCTTACAGGGCAGCCTGCACGAGGAGATCTGGCTGCGCCGTCCACCTGGTTTCACTGGGTCGTTCCCTCCTGGTACCCAGTGGAGCCTCCGACGGCCAGTCTACGGTCTCCGCCAGGCGCCACGTGAGTGGCACGACACACTGAGGACGACTCTTGCGGCTCTTGGGTTTGCCCCGTCGACTGCTGACCCGTCGCTGTTTCTGCGCACCAACACTTCGCTACCGCCGTTCTACATCCTCATGTACGTCGACGACTTGGTCTTTGCCACTGCTGACACTGAGGCGCTCGCCCTGGTGAAGTCGGAGCTACAAAAGAGACACACGTGCACAGACCTCGGTGAGCTGACAAGCTATCTTGGCTTGCGGATCACCCGGGACAGAGCATGCCGCACCATCACACTGACTCAGTCACACATGGTGCAGCAGGTCCTTCAGCGCTTCGGCTTCACCTGGTCCTCAGCACAGGCCACTCCTTTGGCTACAGGTCACTCGCTCTTAGCTCCACCTTCGGACGAGTCCGTAGAGCCGAGTGGTCCTTACCCAGAGCTAGTGGGCTGCCTCATGTACCAGATGACCTGCACTCGTCCTAACCTTGCGTACCCTCTTGGCCTTCTGGCTCGCTACGTGGCTCCTGGTTGGCACAAAAAGGTGCACATGGATGCTGCTAAGAGGGTACTACGTTACTTGTGCAGTACATCGGGTATGGGGCTCGTGCTTGGAGGACGGGGTGACGTTGTCCTCACTGGTCACTCGGGCGCCTCTTGGATTGACGACCTGTTTACGTCGCGGTCGTCACAGGGTTACACCTTCAGCCTTGGTTCTGGCTCAGTTTCGTGGCGTTCTACGCGTTCGTCTTCAGTTCTCGGCTCCAGCTGTGAGGCGGAGATCTACGCCACAGCCATGGCTGCACAGGAGCTACGCTGGCTCACCTACCTACTGACCGACTTGGGAGAGCGGCCTCGTTCTCCTCCAGTTCTGTATGTCGACAACAAGGCCGCCATTGCCTTGTGTCAAGAGCACAAACTGGAGCACAGAACGAAGCACATCGCTCTGCGTTACTTCCTTTCTCGAGAGCTGCAGCAGCGTGGCCAGCTTCGTCTTGCTTACGTGGCCACTCGGGCCAACACTGCTGATATATTCACCAAGGCGCTTCCGCCTGGTGATCATCAGCATTTCTGCACCTTGTTAGGCCTAGTGCCCACACTTCCTCACTTGCTGTAGGTTTTGTTTGTACTGTGATCTATATATATATCTCTGCATGTGAACTGGCCTTGTGGTCTTTTGCTTGTGCTCAGACTGCGTGGTGACGTTGTGATCCACCCTGAGCTGTGTTTTGTTTCTTCTCTTGACTGGTCTTGTGACCGTTGTTTGCTCTGGCTATCCCCCATTTCGCCTATGGGGGTGTGTCAAATTATATATATGCTTGTTTAGGTTATCCAGGGTGTATGGGGGTTAGCACTAGGGGGTACACAAACTTTCTCGACACCCTAGTCTTGTACCCTAGCCTTCACCTAATCCATCATCCTTGCCTTAGGTTCTTAACAAACGGCGGCATAGCGCCATACCAAATAGTGGGAGATGCAGCCTACCCACTCAGGGATTTCTTTCTGACCCCCCTACATGCACCCCATGAAGGCCTAATGGATGGCAGGGAGCAGTGCTTTTACTACTGCCAGAGCGCAACGCGCATGGCAGTAGAGCGCTGCATCGGCGCCTTCAAAGGCCGGTGGCGTCTTTTCGCGGGCCGCAATGCTTGCAAGCTCTGGCGCATTCTTGCAGGGGCGTCTTGTGGCATCATCCTACACAATATGTGTGAGACAATGGGGGCCGTTAGGCGAGTCTATGCTTCGTGGGCAAACTTGCCCCAAAACCGGGACCCGTGGTGGACGCGTGGCGCAGTCGCTGATTTCAAGTGGGAGCCATGCAATCCGAACACGCAGGCGAATCTGAGAGAAAGGCGCAAGCGGCTGGGCGAGGCTCTGGAGTCGTCTTACCTCACTTGGCGGCGCCGCGAACCCACACCTCCTTGCCCGCATCAGGGTTAGAGGCGCTGTCGCGCGCCTGTTAGAATACTAGCGTGACTTAGGAGCCATGGCTAGTGAGTGTCGAGAGAATTTCGGGTGAGGAAAGTCGAGAAGGAAGAATGAGGGGTTTCACTATAGAAAGTTGGGATACAAATAGCAAACCCTAAACTGGGTTGTACTCACTACAGAGTACCCCACTGCAAGCTAAACAGCAAATACATTCTGACACACCCGCATAGTCAAAGTGGGGTATAATCAGTAGAGCAAGCAGTCATAGAGCAGGTTCACAATGGCAAGCAAAGCTAGAGGCTATCACAGAGGGCAAGTGAGGAGGAGGAGAGTACTGTGGACGGAGAGAAGATGGGAGGCAGCGACTGAAGCTGCAGAGGCACGGGCATAGGAGCGGCTAACTCAGTGGCTACCAAAGCAAGGGCGACAGACTACTGGAGTAACTGGCTCCACGGCTATAGACGAGCGGCAGGAGCAATGGACCCACTGGCGACTGGTGCAACAGGCTCACTGGCTACCGAAGCAAGGGCGACGGACTACAGGCGCTGCAGGCGACACGACAGCTACCTCCACACAACCTCCTCCAACTGACCCACACCCTTGACACACACCCCCTGCTGAACCCCTAACTCCACTCCCACGTCACCCCCCTAGCACCACTCCCTCGGCTCCCACACACCCACCCCCCTCAACGGCAGCTGCAGCAGTGGGAGACGGAGGAGGAGGAGGAGCAGGGGGGGGTTCACACACCCGCCACCCCCATACCCGCCACCCCGCAGTTGCACCCACACCCGCCACCCCCATACCCTCCCCCACTGCTGCACCTGCAGCAGGGGATGGAGGAGAAGGGGGAGGGGGGGGGGGGCGGGGGGGGGCTGGTGCTGCAGATCCCCTCCCCCCCACTGCTGCACCCGCAGCAGGGGGAGGTAGGAGAAGGGAGGGGGGGGTGGGGCGGGGGGGGTCTGGTGCTGCAGATCCCCTCCCCCCCACTACTGCAACCGCAGCAGGGGGAGGTAGGAGAAGGGGGGGGGTGGGGGGGGGGGGCTGGTGCCGCAGATCCCCTCCCCCCCCACTGCTGCACCCGCAGCAGGGGGGAGGTAGGAGAAGGGGCGGCGCAGGAGCCGCTCGGGCGACAGCAGGTTGGCCACACCCGCCACCCCCATACCCTCCCCCCACTGCTGCACCCGCAGCAGAGAGATGGAGGAGAAGGGGGGGGGGCAGGGGGGGGGCTGGTGTTGCAGGTCCCCTCCCCCAACTGCCGCATCCGCAGCAGGGGGATGGCAGATCGCTTCCCCCCCACTGCTGCACCCGCAGCAGGGGGAGGTAGGAGAAGGATGAGGGGGGGGAGGAGGGGGGGGGGGGGGGGGGTCGGTGCTGCAGATCCCCCCCCCCCTTCTGCTGCACCCGCAGCAGGGGGAGGTAGGAGAAGGGTGGGGGGGGGCTGGTGCTGCAGATCCCCTCCTGCCTCCCCCTGAACCTCCAAGCTCCCCCCCTCTCCCAACACAAGGTGCGGCAGGGAGAGAGAGAGGAGGAGGCGTGGCGGCAGCTGCTGCTGCTGAGGCACATCCGCCACCCCCTCACACCCTCACCCACCATGTTGCAACAGGGCACCGGGGCCGCGGTTAGGGGTGGCAGGTCGAGAGGGGCAATGGCTAGGGGCGACGGGGCCATGGCTAGGAATGGGGCCGGGCGCTGGGCAGGTACGGGGCCGGGCGCTGGGCAGGTACGGGGCCGGGCACTGGGCAGGAACGGGGCCGAGCGCTGAGCAGGTACAGGGCCTGGCGCTGGGCAGGTATGGAGCCGGGCGCTGGGCAGGTACGGGGCCGGGCTCTGGGCAGGTACGGGGCCGGGCGTTGGGCAGGTACGGGTCCGGGCGCTGGGCAGGTACGGGGCCGGGGCGCGGGCTAAGTTCGGGGCCGGGCGCGGGCGTTATACGGGCCGGGCGCGGGCTAGGTACGAGGCCAGGCGCTGGCGACAGACGGGGCCGTGCGCGGGCTAGGTACGGGCCGGGCGTGGGCAAGAGACGGGGCCGGGCGCAGGCGTAAGACCTGGCCAAGCGCGGGCTAGGCACGGGCCTGTCGCGGGCTAGGTACGGGCCGGGCGCGGGGCTAGGAACGGGCCGATCGCGGGCTAGGTACGGGCCGGGCGCGGGCGCGAGACGGGGCCGGGCGCGGGCTAGGTACGGGCCGGGCGCGGGCGACGGAATCGACGGGGCCAGCGGGGCCGAGGGGCCGAGCTAGGGGCGACGGGGCCAAGGGGCCGAGCCTGGGGGCTAGGGGCGACGCCAAGGAGCGACGGGCCGGGGCCTAGGCTAGCAGGGCATTAGGTGGTGGGCCCATTAATGTGAGGTCCTAGGAACTATTGCTCTTAATACCATGTTAGAATACTAGCGTGACTTAGGAGCCATGGCTAGTGAGTGTCGAGAGAATTTTGGGTGAGGAAAGTGGAGAAGGAAGAATGAGGGGTTTCACTATAGAAAGTTGGGATACAAATAGCAAACCTTAAACTGGGTTGTACTCACTACAAAGTACCCCACTGCAGGCTAAATAGCAAATACATTATGACAGCGCCCGCCCGCGACGGAGCCAGCCGTCGTCGCCACCTTCGGCAGCGTGAGTTGCGGGCATGTTGTCCGCGTGCCCGGGGAAGCCGTCGCTGGCAGGCGGGTTTGGGGCCTGCTGCTGCACGCGTTCGCGCGCAATCCGCGCGTCCTGCTCCATCCATGTGCAGACGAGGCCTTCAAGCCTGTTCATCGCGTCAGAGTGGCACCCCTTGATTGTCTCACACACCAGCTTGGCGGCGGCCATCGTTGTCGTCTCTGCCACCCGTGGGCGCTTGGAGGTGGGCGTACCCTGCGGAGGTGGAGCTGCACATGCGAGATGCATTGTAATCATTACAAGCTGTGTGGTGCGAACAATTGTGTTAACGGAAAGATCCCATTGTAAAAACAATATGTCAGACATGCACAACCACAAACAAAACACCCGTCAAACAGCGCAATCTCACCCGTGAATGTCGGGGTCGAGGTGCAAGGTGCAGATGTGGACAGGACCGCGAACCCGCACGGCACGTTGACGTGTGCCGCGCCACCACCGTCGACGGCGTGCGGGTTGCCGACCGCCTTGTTGTTCTCGTAGAGCTCCATGTACGGGTACCAAGGGGGCTTGCACACCGCCCCCTTGCCGCTCGCACGCTCCCCCTTACTAATCTGCTTGTACATGCTGACGAGGTTGCGCCACTGCTTTTGCAGTGCATTCACGCCACGCACCCACCCGGGATTCTCCTCCTCGAAATGGCGCGCGAGGCGGGCCCAGTACTGGGATCCCTGCTTCTCGAGGAGCTTCTCGAGCTCGTCCTTCATGAACCAACGTGTCGCCACGAAGATCGTGCTCTCGCGGTGGGACCACACACTCCGCTTGACAGGGTGCAGGTTGCGGTTTTTGGCAGCGGCACGCGGAGGTTCCCCGCCCTTTGCGGCAGTCTTGGTTACGGCGGCGGCAGTAGCACGGGAGTGACGGGGAGATGGGGTAGCAGGCTGGGCCTCCTCGTGCGCGTCCTCATCGTCGTCGTCATCTCCGTAGGGGGACATGCCCTTGTATTCCTCTTCGCCAGAGTCCGCATCGTCGTCGGAGTCGTTGTAGTCGGAGTCCTCGGCGTCGTCATCGAAGGGGTCGTCGTCAACGACGCGGGAAGATGCAACCCGGTCGGTATCACGGGGCCCACGGGTAGGGACATCGCGCGGGGCTTCGAACGAGGTGTCCCCCGCACCCGGCGCACCATCGGGCAAAGGGCCGGCGGGCATACGGCCGGCAGCAATCTGCTTGTTTATCCAAGCGATGTACGGAATCTCATTGAGATCCCGCGGGCACAGCTCGGCGCTACTAGCTACGCTCTTGCGCTTACGAGCCATGGCTATGGCGTGGAAGAAAATGCAAGAAACACGAAGTAGAGAGATGGGGTTTGGAGTAGAGGAATAGATTGGAACGGGAGGGAGCTGTCACCCTTGTTGGAACGGCTTGCGCAGCAGGGCAGGGACGTGACCGTGTGGTTACATCCACCACTCAGCTGTCAGCCCGGGCAGAGCGGTTTCCTTTCCCGCCCGAAATTTGCCCATTTCGAGCGTCCAGGTGCATGATGTACAGTGTGACATTTCGACACGCGTGCGATTTTTAGGAGGTGACGGGGCCTCGTGTAACTCGTCCGCGACACCCGCGCAATTCACGCCAACCAATGTAAAATACAGTGGGGATCGCATTACTGCGGTCCGCATTTGTGACACAGTATTAGTGCCCTAGATATCAGAATTTTTACGCTGATTCAGCGTCCATTCAGACTTTTTTTTGGTACCTGGTCTGAACTGTAAGTTTTTTTTTATGTACCTTCTCTGATTTTTCAGAGTTTTTTTTATTGTAACCGCTGAAATTTCAGCCAATTTTTAGGGGTGTAGGCTGAGCCTCAGACTTGTGTCGGGGGTGCACTCTGCGAGCTTATCGAAACGAAGTTTCCTGGAAGTTTCGTTTCGATATGCCCACTTCCGAGATGGCAGTGCAGTGCCAGGACGTGAGCAACGCACGCTTCAACAGCTGGGACATCCGAATACACTCGTTTGTCGAGAATATCTCCCAGTTACACTAAGAAAATGGTTGTGTGATTACGAGATTTCGTAGACAAAATCTCGTCACATGTAAGTTATCGCTGGTGTATTTTAAAGAATTGGCGATTTTGATGCTGATTCTTTGTAAACAAACTGCTGTGAAATTGCGAAGCTCCTGATTCGTAATGAAAGTTTCGTGCGGCACTGCCATGTGCTCACACACGCCACGCCAACCAACAGTTTCTGCCTGCTGCCAGCTCAGCTGCGTGGCACTTGGCCCACCTGGCACTGTACGTGACAACAACCAGATCGGGTGAATGATCACATCGCTTGAAACGCAAATCCAAAATTGACAAAATCGGCACACAGGCGAGAAAATGGGTACAGAACGGTAATCAGACATACGACGAAACGAAATCTAATCAGCAGAAACAACCCATGCGCTGCACGTGACAAAACAACCAAGGCGATGCACGAGCACGTTGCCTGATGCAAACCCGCCGACCCTGACTGGTTCGTACCGCACAGTTGAGTTGGTATGCTGTAATCAGCTTCAATGCTATTATAAATATGCTTTTACGATACTGCATCATCATCTTAAAATTTGAGGGTAACTCTGACAGTTCAGACAAAAAAAGTTGTGCTTGTCTGAATTTTCAGACTAAATTTTCGAGGCACCTCTAACAGACAGAGTTCCAGGAGGGGTGTACTCTGAGGCGTCAGACTACCTCAAAACGAATCTAGGGGCCTGCACAGTACGTTATATGCATTCTTTGCGCGTCACTAAGGGCGTGTTCCTACGGCCCCTTATCAGGCGAACCTCTTGTCAGATTCGCGTCGCAACGCACTAGAACACATGTAATACGGTAACATTCGATCGCACTGAAACGCATGGAACCGCACAAGTATGACAAGAGGTCGGCTGATAAGGGGCCGTAGGAACACGCCCTAAGGGCATGTTCCTACGGCCCCTTATCAGGCCAACCTCTTATCAAGCTCGCGTCAAAACACACTGAAAATTTCATAAACCTAAAAACCCTCGCTACTTTTACCAGGCAAGGCTGACAAGAGGTTTGCCTGATAAGAGCGTAGGAACATGCCCTAAGTGTTTCAGACACAAGTGTCTCCACAGGAATGTACCCTAAGGCACCATCCACTGTGATCAACAGCATAACCGATAGAACAATCCTGATTGCACTATCAACCTCATATCTTTCAGTGTATCCACACTGCAGTAATCTCTCCACCCTCACCCCTAGAACACACCTATCAGCTGCTTCCACAAGTGGTGGTCCAAGCACTCTGCTACCTAGACCCAGCCAGTATCTTGTCAAGCCGCACAGCGCAGGCCATGATGCCCACAACAGAGATTCAACCAGGCTGGAACGCGCGGCGGGCATAGAAAGGATCCCTGCGACCAGACGGGGGATACGTCTCCCTGCCTCGGTACTCGGGCCGTGGGCCTGGGTGCCCCACCACACGGCCCGACATGGGAGCTGGCCGGCCACCCATGAGGTGCGATGCGGGGTAGCGCTCTGCTGCTCGCATTTCCGATGCTCTCATCCTGCCTATTGGAGCCCAGTCGCTGTTGCGGCTGCTCACCAGCCCACCGCCACCATCACTCGCATCCAGCCATGCCTGCCTGCTCGCTCCCTCTAGACCACCGCCACCACCAGCTAGACCAGCAGCGCCACCGCCACCAACACCTGCGGCAGCGGCTGCGGCTGCTGCTGCTGCTCCAGCAGTGCCTGCAGCAGAACGGGAGTCCTCTCCTTCCCCCGTCCCCAGCCCCAGCCTGCTCGCGCCCCTCACTCCTGCTGCTGCCATGCCTCTCGCCTGACCCATGCGATCAAAACCCAACCTACTCTCTCGCATCGTGTCCCCTCCTCCACTCTCCCCCATCCCTCCTCCCGGTCTTTCCCCACCCCCCCTCTGCAACCCACCAACACCCTCCGCCACCCCTCCGCTCCCTCCCCCATCTGACAGGCCCCTGAATCCATCCCCACCACTTGATCTCATGCCATGAATTCTCAGCCCTGCTGGTCCTTCTTCGGGCCTCCTTCCCCCCACGTTTGCCCTCGCAACCTCCCCATCCCCACCTGCCCCTGCTCCTCCTCCGCCTCCTCCTTCTCCTCTTCCGCCCATCTGCATTCCCCACATCTCCTCCCCATCTCCACCCCCACCTGTTCGCCTGCTCATGAGCAACCCTAAACCAGCTGCTAATCTCCCTGCACTCCCACTCCCACCACCACCGCTCCCACTCCCACCCGCACCAGAACCCCCACCGGCAAAACCTGACTCGTCCATTTCCAGCCCGCGTATCCCCAACCCTGTTCCAAGAGCATGCGGAGCAACACCAAGAGGGTCTGAATCGCCTGGAACCGAATTACCCAATGCTTCACCGCCAGCAGAGGAACCCACGTGGGCTCTGCGACCAAACTGCCAGGCGGCACAGAGGAAGATGAAGATGAGCAGGATGGGCGTGGAGAGGAAGGAGGAGGAGCGGCGCGAGCGTGCGGAGGAGACGGGCAGGCGGGAGCGGTAGATGGCGACGTTGTGGGCTGAGAAGGCCACCGCGAGGAGGGACTCCTTGTTGGAGGCGATGAGAGGTGGAGGGAGGGTGGCGGAGGCGAGGGCGGAGAGGAGGGATGGCGGGAGGGAGGGGAGGTGTGGCGGGAGTGCGGCGAGTGCGGAGGAAAGCGGGATAGTGAGGATGAGGGTTGGTGCCCATGGCTTGGAGCGGGGGGAGACGAAGCGGAATGGCTGCAGCAGCGGGCGGAGGAAGGAGGGAGGGAGAAGGTGGGAACAGGTGAGTGCGAGGCAGGGAAAATCAGGCTATTATCATAGCAGCACTAGAAATCAAACATGATAAATCAAGCAGTCTGATCATTTGAGGAAGCAGGGAGTGCCAATGCCTCAACAATCAAAACACAGGTGTGTTCGCCATGCGTGCAATCACAGCCCTAACATGCAGCAATGCATCACACCATGCATTGACGAATCACTTCTGACCGGATGACCCACCTGACCGGAGACATTGAAGATGAGCAGCGAGCCAGCCCCTGCCACAAACACATACCCATGCACCGCTGCCACCTTGCCCTGCCCCACGCCCACCACATCCCCCACCTCTCCCCGCCCACCATCAGCACCGGCAGCAACAGCGGCAGGAGGAGAAGCACTTTCAGCCCCGTCACCAGTGCCATCAGCAAAAGCATCAACACCGACCCCAGAAGCAGCAGCAGCAGCAGCAGCAGCAGTAGGAACAGCAGCAGGCTTAATGGACTGCAGCGCAGGTACTCTCCAGCGCACGCGGCAGTCAAACCAATTAGTATCCCCTGTAATCGTCACCAGCACCAGCTCGCCCTCTGTCGTCACCGCGTACGCGCGAGAGCGGCTGGCCGGGTCAAAGGAGAAGGCAGCGAGTGTGGAGCCATTGAGCCCGTGGCACGTGGCGGGGTGCATGGTGAGCGAGAGCAGGTCCACGGACGCTGCTCCTGCTGATGTCAGGAAGAGCACCCGCTGGGAGGAGGGCGTGCGGATGAACGCCAAGGGGACACTGGGCCGACCGACAGCGGCAGCAGCAGCAGCCGCGGCAGCAGCAGCAGCAGGAGCAGGAACAATGGCTTCACCCGAGTTCGGACCCTTCCCTGAACCCTTTTCTTGTGCTTTCGCATCCGCACCTGCAGCATCAGCAGCAGCTGCAGCTGCAGCCTCAGCGGCCTCTCCGCCTCTCTGCTTCGACCGGGCCTCCCCTGCTCTGCCTTCATGCTGCAGACCTTGCTGCACGGGCAGCATGGTGGCATGGCCGTAGATGGAGCCATTGGATCGCAGCACAGCAATGACGCCCCCTGCACTGCCCACCAGTATGTACCGCGACGACCCTGACTTGTGCACCTCCAGACACGTCACTGCTCTCCACGGCACCCTCCACCCCGCCTGCTGCTGCTGCTGCTGATGCTGCTGCTGCTGCTGCTGCTGCTGCTGCTGCTGCTGCTGCTGCTGCTGCTGCTGCTGCTGCTGCTGCTGCTGCTGCTGCTGCTGCTGCTGCTGCTGCTGCTGCTGCTGCTGCTGCTGCTGCTGCTGCTGCTGCTGCTCGGTTTGTGCATCGCTTGCTGCACCTGCCGTCTGTCCCACAGCAGCAGCAGCAGCAGCGGCGGCAGCAGTCAGGGCGTGAAGGGCGCCAGCAGGGAGCAGCTCCACCACGGGCACCGCATACGACGCCAGCATACCGCCCTGCAACACCTCCCCGTGCTCCCCCGCAGCCGCCGCCGCCGCCGCAGCAGCAGAAGCAGAAGCAGCGGTGGTGGTGGTGGCAGGGGCGGCAGCAGAGCGGCCTCGGGCCTGCAGCTCGGGCACACGCACAAGGTACACAGACCCGTCCGCATGCCCTGTTGCCAGCCACGTCTCGTTGCGCTTCACTGCTGCCGCCACCAGCGCCGTCACCGCCCACTCCCCTCCCCTCCCCCCTCCCCCTCCCCCTCCTCCACGTGCTCCTCCTCCGCCTCCTCGCCCCCCATGGTCATGCGCGTGTGCATGCTCGTGGGAGTGCAGCGAGGGCGGGTGCAGGTGCAGCAGCAGGTGGCCCTGGGAGGAGAACACGCGCACATGGCCCGCCATGTCCCCCACTGCCACCAGCCGCCCGCCCGTAGGAGATGACAGGTCCAACGGGAGAAGCTGAAGGACGGGTGAGAATGGGGGCGTGAACATGGGGTGGGGACGTGGGGTTTGGGGGTTGACGGGACAGAAATTAGTGCTTAAGAATTCATAGCAAGTATCGCACGTCAGACCAGACCACCTCACCTCACCAAACTCACCTGCGCCAAACCCTGACTCCGCCACAGCCAACTTGCTACAACCTATCCCAAACCCCAACTTGGGCCAAATCAGCCGTCACCAGCAACACCTCCGCTCACCAGCAGAGCAGTGACACGAGCGCCCATGGCCGCTGTTCCCACCAGCTCCAAGCTACCAGTCCACGTCAGCGGCTCACTCCACCTCTCCGTCCCCACGCCCGCTCGCTCCTCCCCCGCTTCCCTTCCTCGCCATTCCGCGCCACCCACTCCTTCCGCTGTCCTCCACATGCGCTCTCCCTCCGCGCTTCCCCCCATGCTTCCCAAGGGCACAGCGTCTTTCACTCCGCCCATTCCGCCCCTTTCGGCATCACCTCCGCCAATGTTCCCCTCCTCTGGCCTTGATCCACCAATTCCCCCCCCACTCGCGCCCAGCCATCTCTCTGCGCCCAAACCCCAGTCCCCTGGCCGTGCGCCTTCCGCCCGTCTCCCCGCAAGCTCCGCCAGAAGCCGCTCCATGCGCTCCAAGCGCGCGCTCTGCCCCGCCACGGTTTCCTGCAGGCGCGCGAGCGCAAGGCGTTCCGCCTCCACTGCTGCGCGCACGGCATTGACGGCGGAAAGCACCAACTCCGCCGCGCTCGAACCCTCGGGCGACGCAGTCGAGGTTAGCGACGAGTTCAATGCCGCCACAGTACGGGTTGAAGCAGACACGCAGGCGTCGCTGTCGCCTGCTGCTTCTTCGGTACGGTCGCTGGCAGCAGCGGTGCTGCCGCATTCCCCGGCGCAGGTACCGGCGGAAGCGGTCTGCTTGTGTGCAGCCGGGAAGGACGCTGCCGACTTTGGTTCACCATCTCTAACAGTGTCCACTGGGTGCGCGCTCGAGTCGGTTGCAGCGGCTTTGCACATGCGCGCATCGGGATATCCCGCGGCGGCATCGTCCATAGTAGCCTCCCCAGCTTCACACCCACTAACTCGTGTAGCGCCCTCCGCCGCTGCCCCTCCCGCTACCGCCGCGGCATCGTCGCGAGCGTCGGCAGAGGAGAGGCGAGAGGCATTTTGAACGGCAAGCACCAGCAGCAGCAGCCAACGGACCGTGCCGCG
Organism: Closterium sp. NIES-65; assembly: GCA_948144175.1. Lineage (NCBI taxonomy): Eukaryota > Viridiplantae > Streptophyta > Zygnematophyceae > Desmidiales > Closteriaceae > Closterium > Closterium sp. NIES-65. The sequence goes on along the minus strand of CANXME010002591.1, from coordinate 1,804,966 downwards.
CGGAGGACCAATTCTACTCAATGAAATCCCGAATTGGCTCCATGCACAAGCTTTTCGCGACCAAGACATGTCGGGCTCGAGCTCACTCCGTCTGTCGCGCATCTGGCAGGGTCGGCGATTCTAAGAAGCGAGATTGGTAGCTGAGATCACCATGGATAGCGGAGGAAGAATTTCGATATTCTAAATGGCGTTTGAGTGCGTTGACTTTTGAGTCGACTCAAGAGTGCGTGCGGTCGAGGTGGATTGCTTAGTCATGAGATGCGGTGCCGGCGCAAACCATGGCCGGGTACTAAGTGACACGTTTGGAGGAGAGCGGTTGGTGCGAGAACCGAGAAAGCGGTTTGGAAGTAGCTGGGAGATCGTTTATTTCTGATGCGATGCGATGTGATGCGACCGCAGCTGGTGGTGCGCAGCAACATTCAGCGGAGCATTATTCGTGACTCCCATCGACGACGGCGTCACTTCCTGCAACACAACAGACTTGGCTCGACTTGTAGACAGCTGCTGCAGCGCTGCAGGCGCTCGCGACCACCGCAAGCCCACTGATTGCTGCTGAGCATCTGTGCTCGGAATGGTGGTGCTGACAATTAGTCTCTACCAAATAATGGCTAAAATGCGGCTCAATGAGATGCTTTGCGTTCTACAGCTGTCAATAACGTATCTGAACCGGTCGGGTAGGGTACTGCAGGAAGATAACATCTGCCCTGCAACGAACATCCATTCATTTGTTAATGGACAGCGCCAACGGATCAGATGAGCTGCGTTCACCTGCTTCTTGGGTTTTTGAGATCTTTGATGCGTTGTGTGAACAGAACAGACGCTGTACACCTGATGCCTATTTCAGTTACCTTCCCCATCTTTCCCTATGCTCCTCTCTCGAGCCGCGCTCACCATGGGGAGAATGGGACTGTATTTGGGTAGCCAAGCGTGTCCTGTCTGGGAAACTCGAATAACTTATTCGAGGTCAAGGGTATCTTGCTTTTGTCGTGGGCCTGTAACGTTCGGGCTGTTGGCTGGGAATGTCGACCACTGGGCGTATGGAGTAGAAAGAACCGTGTTCAGAGTGGGCAGTTGGGTGAGCATTAGGGTGTACAGCGGGAGGAAAGCAAGGCGGCGAGGGAGAGGTGGGGGAGGGCAGGTAGGGAGGGAGGGAGGGGTGGGCTTGGACGCGGATGGACGCGGAGGGAGGGAAATGTTTCTGGAGAAGTTCTTCTTGGGCAGCCCATAAATCATCACGTGTACAGCATGTGCAATTTCCGGGCTGGACTGTTTTGCGAGTTTTGTCATCTTTATGGCCTCCCTCTGTATGTCAACAAGCAAAGCATCATGCAAGGACGGACGTCAGGAGGGCAGATAAACGGACAGCTGCACCAACCAACCCCCAAAAGTGTCAAAAAGGTTTCTGCCGAATCATATCGAGTTTCTTTATGGATCTGGCCAACACACGACAAGAACGAGCCTGTGCCAGACAAGCGGCACACAGAACACCGAGGCCAGAGCTTTTTTTGGCCTGCTTTGGTGGTGGTCGTGGCTAGGTTTGGTGCTCGGTTAGGTGATTGTGTGGTCCGGTGGAGGTGAACTGACCAGGGTGGCTGACCAGGATGGCTGCTGTGGTTTGGCACCAGGGCTGTCGCTTGCAGGGCGTTTGCCCTGCTGGACCTTGAATTCCAGGGCTGGGTTGCCCTTGAAAACTGAAATTGATGGGTTGGAAATATTCTGGCCCTGATTCTTACAGGGCTGATTTCGGGCTCAGGCTTGGTGTGTAGGGGCAGATTTTAGGCGAGCCCTGGAACAAAATCTCTCGAGACCCCCCTTCCACTCCCTTCCCCCCCCCCCCCCAACACTCCTCCCTCTCCTTCCCCTTCGTTTCTCACCTGATTGCATCCAACAAGGCAATTTCGAGTTGCTTGGTTGGGCCACAAATTCAACTCAGCCTATAACTTGTGCTTAAACCAATCACAAGAACCACCCTGAAGGTTGGGTAGTAAAGATGTGCAGACGATCATCGGTTCTGCAAAGGCTAGGAAGCCTGCAAAGCGTACGTAGTGATTTGACGCTAACTATTTCTATTCTTGTCGTGTTTGCTTGCTTGTCGTTGACCTCAAACGTAGTTGTAAGCTTGGTAGTTGAAATGAGGCTCCCGACTTTTTCGCGCCAAACCTGATTCAAGGGAGGAAAAATTTCTAGCCCTGAAGCCTAAAGGGCCGAGATTCGCCCCAACCCTGCTAAATACAGGGTCATACATGCCGGGCCCCCTGATTTGTCCGGGGGGCCCAAAACGAAACAACAGGCCTGTTTGGCACAGATTCTCCTTGGACAGTCCAAGGAAAACCAATCAGGTGCTGATTGAATATGGGAGCTGCATGTGTCATCCATAGGCTGGTGCACATGCATGTACAATCTCACCAGTGTACTCGTTTTACTGCTCATGTATTGTTACAGTAACTTGCATTTCCTTAACTACCTTACAAGGAAGCTCATTTCCTTGCATCACATCATGTCATCATCGCTCCACATCAGTTTGTTGCAAGTAAGCTCATTTCATTACCCTTTCTGTAATCATTTTCCTATCCTCTTTTGTTCATGTTAGGAAGCCACACAACAACTACATTGACCACCCATAATTCATGATCAACGATGTTACCAGGATCCTTGTTATCAGACCAAATTGGTCTGATGGTCTGAAAATCAGACCTAATTTTTCTATTTCATCTGATTTTGAAGACAAGCAAATTTAGTTCGTCTGATCCATAAGACCATAAATTTTATTTCGTCTGGAAAATCATACTCGGCGTTACACTTCATCTGAAAAATCAGATAATGCGTACGTTTTCGTCTGACACCAAAGTACCTAGTGCTTCCCTCTTCCCCCTAACCCCCACGCGCTTCAGCCTCCCAAGACCCGAATTCCCTCGCTCCTCCCCACTACCTCGAATTCCCTCCCGCCCCGCCACAATCTCCTAAATCAGCACTCGTGCCCCTTCCCCCCCTGTCCGTCTCGTACGTAGCCCAAGCCCCCCACTCCCCTGTCTCTCGCAGGCCAACACCTGCCCCACTGCCCCATTCCCGCTCTCGCGCGTCGCAGCCCAAACCTGTTTAGGTTGTGTCGCTCTGTCTGATACAAGTAAAACAGTACACAATTCAAATTTGAAAAAACAAAAACAGACCACTATTATTTCATCTGAAATTTCAGACATGGCTTTTTCCTTCGTCTTAAAAACCAGACCAGAACAAATTCCCAGTCTGAACGTCAGACGAAACCTTTTTTTGGTATATACTTTTCAGACGGGCTTAAATCCTAGCATTGTAACATCATGTTACAATCCCAAGTGGGACTTAGTGAAGGATCGCTCAGGGTTGATCGCAGAGTAGTGTTGCAGCAGAATATTTGAATCTCAGGTCAGAGTGAATGTAAATTACTGAGTTGATAAAAGCATTTACCGGTATATAAGAGTACAGGGGAATACGAAAAGACCTAGACTAGCCATGTACTCTAAGAGGTGCATTTCCCTTATTACAACAAATTCAAACCGTGCGGCGCGGGAATCCGTTTTGAACCTTTTCCCGCTCTTTTCATTTCAAGCGTTTCTGCCTACATCGGTCTTGGTCAGACGGTTGCTGCGTCGCTTCGACTATTCTGACTCCTCGACTTCGTACTCGGTAGAGTCAGCTCCTTCAGCATACAGAAATGCCGTACTCATAAAACTTCATATCGTAACACTCCCCTTCATTCCTGGGCGCAGGAAGAGCTGACTCGCTTAACTACTCCGGTGAGGAGCTGACTCGCTTAACTACTCCGGTGAGGTCAGAGCAGTGCTTGTACTGCTGACGTGGCAGGCGCTTGGTGAGGAAGTCTGCTGCCATCTCGGTAGTCGGGCAATAGGCGAGGTCAACTTTGCCTTGGTCAATTTCGTCCTTGACGAAAAAATACCGAAGTGCGATATGCTTCGTGTGGTTCACGAAACCAGGCTTGTTCGCAATCCTGATGACACTCTGGATGTCGCAGTGAAGGCGAAAGGTAGGCGAGGTTGGAATTTTCGCTTCCTGTAACAGCTCTTGCATGTACAGGCCTTCGCGAACTGCTGCTATCGCGGCGATGTATTATGCTTCAGCCGACGACAGGGCAACCAGCTCCTGCTTTTGTGAGTTCCAGGAGATTGGCCCAGTTGGTTCCAGGCGAAAAACAAAGCCGGTTCGGGACCGTCGATTGTCAGGGTCAGCGGCGTGATCTGCGTCCACGTAGCCGTTGAGGTTGAAGGAGGTCGTCGTCAGCGTTGAATAGGAGAGGCCAATGTCAGGCATGGAGATGAAGTACTGCAGAGCGCGTTCCAGGTCCGGCTGGTTCTCAGCTACTGGCTTGCGAGAATACTGCGCCAGTTGGCTAGCGATGTACGAAAGGTCGGGTCGACAGGTGACAGAGGCGAACAACAGACAACCCAGTTGCTGCTGGTACAGTTGGAGCCCTGCGGGTGACAGTGGTTTGTTATCCGGTTTGTAGTTGGTGCTATGGTTGCGGTAGGGAGTTGAGAGTGGTGCGGAAGAGATGTTGAAGCGTTCCCCCAGCTGCTCTGCATACTTGGAGGCTGACAGTGGATTGCTTCTGGCGCGTAAGTGATGTTTAACCCCAAAAACTGCTTCACTTCGAGGTTGAGAGTGATGTCTACGCGCTGCGCCAGGTTCTCCTGAAACTGATCCAGGAGTTTGTTGCAGGTGCCCGTGTACAGCAGGTCGTCGACGTAGACTGTCAGGAGGATGTAGTCTCCACTGAAGTGAAGGCGATACATTTCCGGGTCGTGTGGGAGCTGCTTGAAGCCGATTTCGAGGAGAATTTTGTGCAGGTGCTGCTGCCAGAGGCGAGGCGTCTGCTTGATCCCGTAGAGGGACTTCTTCAGTTGACAGACCCTGGGATCACCTTCCCCGTAGGTGTGCGGCTGCTCCACAAAGAAGGTGGTGTCCACCAACGCGTACAAAAACACGTTCTTTGCGTCGATCTGTCGTAGTGGCAGGTGCTTTGCGGCGGCAATGGCGAGTAGAATCCGGACTGAGGTGTGGCGACTGACGGGAGCAAAGGTTTGATCGAAGTCGATACAATGGCGCTGATCGTACCCGCGTACGACTCAGCGTGCCTTGAAACGCTCGATAGTGCCGTCAGCGTTAGTTTTCAGGCGAAAAACCCACTTCCCGCTGAGCACCCTCCTCCCCTTCACTGCTGCACGATCGACTAGGACCCAGGTATCACGCGATTCCAGCGCCTTTAGCTCCGCATTCATCGCAGCACGCCACTCCTTGGCGTGAGGACCGGTTAGGGCCTGGCGAGGATTCTTTGGTTCCACGGCCCGTTCAAGAGTGGAGACAGATGTGTGCAGGCCGAGAAGTTGAAGGCCTGATACATTGGTGGTGTCTGTGTTGGTGGGGACTTCCACCACGTCGTCATCTCCGCTCTCATAGCCGAGTGCTGCGATGCTTGGCTCTGCTTGGCGCCGTGATGGTCCTGGCGCAGGGTGGTCATCGCTGTCATCGTCGTCGTCGGCGCGCGGGCGAGGAGGAATGCCGGGATGTTCGTCGGTGTCGTCACGGTCCAGTACTGCTGCTGCTGCTGCATCTTCTAGAGTCGCGAAGCTGCGGCCGCTATTGACATATCCGCGTGCCTGGTTTCGGCGCTCGTCCTCGATCCACTGCTTCAGGGTGAGTCGTTCATAGAAGAGGATGTTGAGAAAGTGAGAACGAGAATGAATGAACAATGAGTGAAGTGGGTACAAGTACTTGTCAGAATTATATTTATTATAACTGCATGAAGTTCTAGCTGTAGTGTGGTTATTAAGTTTGTAGGTGGTGCACCTCTTCACTTGTTTCCTTGCTATATGTACTTTGAAACTATAGTGAAGAACACATTCTCCCATTCCTCTTCCAACTCTCTCGATACTCACCCTAGGTGAAACCCGCTCGACATTCTACTTGGGCCTAGGCTACTAAGCCTAGGCCCTAGCTTAATCTACTCGTTCTCTCATTCGTTCAACTCTCGATAGTACTAACCCTAATTGGGTTGTACCCCCTATGGGATACCCCACTACAGCCTACACAAAAGCATAAGCTATAATGTTCCGACACACCCCCATAGGCAAAGTGGGGGAGAACAGGGGGTCACAAGACCAGTCAAGCAAAGCAAAACAAAGCAAAGCTCATGATGGATCACAAAGTCACCACACATTCCGAGCACAAGTACAAGGCCACAAGGCCAGTTCACATGCAGGAGTACATATATATAAAAGGCTAGACAAGCAAGAGCAGGTATATATATATGCAACAGTACAAGCAAGGTCAAGAGGTGAGCAAGTGAGGCAAGACAGGTACAAGACCCAGCTGGGTGCAGAAGCGCTGATGATCACAAGGCGCAAGTGCCTTGGTGAAGACATCAGCAGTGTTGGCCTCAAAGGCCACGTACGCAAGCCGCAACTGACCACGCTGATGTAGCTCACGAGCAAGGAAGTAGCGGAGAGCAATGTGCTTTGTTCTGTGCTCCAGTCTCTGCTCTCGACACAAGGCCAGCATGGCCTTGTTGTCTACGTACAGCACTGGAGGAGAACGAGGCGGCTCTCCGAGGTCAGTCAGCAGGTAGGTGATCCAGCGAAGCTCCTGTGCAGCCATGGCCCCAGCGTAGATCTCAGCCTCACAACTGGAGCTGAGAACAGAAGACGAGCGAGTAGCCCGCCACGAGAAAGAGCCGGAACAAAGGCTGAAGGTGTAACCCTGTAACGACCGCTGCGTAGCCTGGTCGTCAGCCCAAGAAGCGTCTGCGTGCCCAGTGAGGACCACTGGACTCCGCCCTCCAAGCACTATCCCCATGCTCGACGTACTGCACAAGTAGCGCAACACCCTCTTCGCTGCAGCCATGTGCTCCGGTCTGTGTCTCCCAGGAGCAAAATAGCGTGCGAGAATGCTAAGAGGGTATGCAAGGTCAGGTCGTGTGCAAGTCATCAGGTACATGAGGCAGCCAACAAGCTCTGGATACGGGCCACTCGACTCTACGGACTCATCCGAAGGCAGAGCTGAGAGCGAGTGGCGAGTAGGCAGAGGAGTGGCCTGAGGCGAGGAGTACGTGAAGCCGAAGCGCTGAAGGACCTGCTGCACCATGTGTGACTGAGTCAGGGTAATGGTGCGGCGTGCTCTGTCCCGGGTGATCTGCAAGCCAAGATAGCTGCGCAGTTCACCCAGGTCTGTGCACGTGTGTCTCTTCTGCAGCTCGGACTTCACGTAGGCGAGTCCAGCAGTGTCAGCTGTGGCAAAGACCAAGTCGTAGACGTACACGAGGATGTAGAACGGCGGCAGAGAGGTGTCGGTGCGTAGAAACATCGACGGGACGACAGTAGAAGGAGCAAACCCAAGAGCCGCAAGCGTAGTCCTCAGTGTGTCGTGCCACTCACGTGGCGCCTGGCGGAGACCGTAAACTGGACGCTGGAGGCTCCACTGGGTACCAGGAGGGAACGACCCAGTGAAGCCAGGTGGGCGGCGCAGCCAGATCTCCTCAAGCAGGCTACCCTGCAAGAAAGCTGTGCTAAAGTCGAGAGAGTGCAGCTCGTAGTCACGGTGAGCAGCAACGTGCAGCAGTACCCGAAGAGTGGTCATCTTTGGGGTGGGAGAGAAGGTCTGAAAGTAGTCAACTCCCTGCCGCTGACTGAAGCCACGAGCCACGTAACGTGCCTTGAAGACACGCGGAGAACCCGGCGGCCGCTTCACTCTGAAGATCCACATGCCACTGACAATGTTCGCCCCAGGCGGGGGAACCTCATCAACGTAGGTGCTTGTGGACTTCCAGGAAGCCATCTCTGTGTCCATAGCTGCCTGCCACTGAGAGGAGTAGGGACCCTCTATTGCCTCCGCGTAGGAGCGCGGAGTCGGGATGTCAAGTGCATCCGGGTCTCCCTCAGGGGTAAGCAGTACGGACACGAGATGAGGTGAAGCAGCTGCCAGACACTGGAACTCCTCCTGCCTGTCCTCAAGGACGTCCGTGCCAAGGGCACACTCACCCCCGACGGACGGAGGACAGACAGACTCAGACTCAGCTACAAGACTAGCAACGTAGTCTAGGCGACAGCGAGCAGCCAAGTCGACGAGCTCAGCAACTAGGGCAGACGCAGCAGTGGACTCGAAAGAAGGGTCAGTGACGAAAGTAGCCAGGAGACGCGTGACAGTAGGACTAGCAGCACAAAGAGAGTCCGACTCTGGGTCGGCAAGAGCAGGAAGAGAGGAATCTGGAGGAGAAGGCAAAGGGGCACGCAGAGGAGCAGTGGACGGACGCAGAGACATCCGGTGCGTGCCAGGGACAGGAGGAGGACGCTAACGCGAACCACGACCACTAGCGCGAGCAGCACGGACAGGCGACGTAGGGCGAGACGCAGGCTCACGACGCTCAGCAAGACCTCCAGTAGGACCAGTGTAGGGAGAAGGAGCAGGCAAAGGGGAGGTAGGCTGCAACTGGAACTGTGACGGGACAGGAGTGGAACGAAGTACGGTCGAGGCCACGTGGCGACGCCAGACACAGCAAGAACAGCACCAGTACCCCCAGCAGGAGCACCCGCTCCGGCAGCAGCTCCAGTAGCTCCAGAACCTCCAGCAGCACCAGGAGTACCCCCAGCAGGACCGCCAGCGGTAGTCTCAGCGCCAACACCCTCAGCAGCACCAGCTCCAGTCGAACCCGCAGGCCCAGCAGCTCCAGTACTCCCAGTACGAGCACCTCCGGGACCCGCGACAGCAGCACCCTCAGTAGCCGAAGAACCTCCAGCACCAGCAGCACGGCTCCAGCGCCGGGCAAACCACTCGCGCAGCTCCTGTGGAGAGAGTGGCTCCCGCAGAGACGAAGCAACCGGAGAACCTCCAGGCGTAGCACCTCTAAGCTCAGCACCCCCAGGCTCAGCACCCCCAGGTGGAGCACTCCCAGGCACAGCACCCCCAGGCGGAGCACCCCCGAGCACAGCACCCCCAGGCTCATCACCCCCAGGCTCAGAACCCCCAGGCTCAGCACCCCCAGGCGCAACACCCCCAGGCTCAACACCCCCAGTCTCAGCATACCCAGGCGCAGCACCCCAAGTCTCAGCACCCCCAGGCTCAGCACCCCCAGCAGCACCAGAGTCACCAGTAACCTCGACAGGCTCGACTGCGCCTACCTGGGACACACCTGAAGGGGCAGGACCCTGAGGGGGGAGGGGGTCTACCGGGGGGGGACCTGGTACAAGGAAGAGCGGGGGGGGGGGGGGGGAGGGACGGAGTGCGGTAGGGGAAGAGGCGGTAGTAGCGGACCCACTCGTCAAACGTGACGTCCTGGGAGGACAAAACACGGCGAGAGGTGGGGTGGTAGAACTGCCACCCAGGCGTGTCAAGGGGGAACCCCAGGAAGACGCAAGGAGCAGCACGAGGGGACAGCTTGTCCGCAGACAAGTCGCGGACAAACGCCTGAGATCCCCAGACCCGGAACGCCGACGCATCGCCAACCTTCCCCGTCCACAGCAAGGCTGGGGAGGTCTCCGGCCTGGAGACCCTGGGGTGTAGGTTGATCTGATGCGCCGCGTACCTCACCGCAAACGGCCACAGAAAATGGGGAGCAGCCACATGCATCATAGACGTACGAGCGACGTCCATGACCATGCCAATGCGGCGCTCAGCAATCCCATTTTGCTGCGGGGAGTCCGGAAGCGTGAAGGTCTGGCGGATGCCTCGTGCGTGACAGTAGGCTCTCAGAAGGCCAGAGGAAAACTCTCCGCCTGTGTCCGAGTGTAGACGCAGAACAGGAAAGTCCGAGCCAAAGCTCTGCCTGAGCTAGAGACGAGCTGCGCGGATCCAGTCGATCAGCACCTCAGTGACATCACCCTTGCTGCGCAAGGGGAAGACCACGGTGTAACGCGAGTAGTCGTCAACAACGAGCAGGAAGTAGCGCTCGTGACCCTGTCCACGGACGCGGGCTGGGCCCCACACGTCCATGTGAAGCGTCTGCAGCGAGGCCTCTGTCGGAGGAAACTGGGAGGAGTGAGGGGCAGCCCGCTGGCGCCCCTTGACACAGGGGACACAGGTAGGGCCAGGGCCCTGAAGAAGGGGAGGGAGGGACCGGGGGAGACCAGAAACAAGAAGACGGGAGGCCATGCCTCTGAGCCGAAGCAGAGAGGGGTGACCAAGACGGTGGTGCCAGAGGAGAGTCTCGTGAGACAGGAGACGACACGAACAGGGGGCAGACTCAGGACCAGACCTGGACGCTGCAGCAAACACCTGACCCGACGCAGCTACCCTACCAGACTCAGCAACTGGAGGAGACGCAATGGTCAGTGTGTACAGGCTCGACCCCGGCTGACGGGTAAACGTAGCCAGGTGTTGGCCTGTGCTAGCCTCTGTGCAGTGCGTCACCCGCTGACGCGCAGGAGTGAACTGGTGTACTCCCCCATCCTGTAGGTCAGCACCACTCACCAGGTTCGTAGAGAACGAGGGGAGGTAGAGACCAGACAGGGTACCAGAGGGAGCCGCCGGACACGGGAGGACTGTGGAGAAGTGAGACAGGACAGGACCCCCAGTGGAGTCAGCCAGAGACACCGCAACCGGCCGACTAAGCGGCGTGAGTGTGGTGCGGTCCCGAAAGAAGGAGCGAGAAGCCCCAGAGTCAAGGGTGAAGGTGAGGGAGGCCGAAGCCGACGCAGTACCTGAGAGCGCAGACTCACCAGTACCTGAGGACGCAGACGCACTAGCACCTAGAGCAGCAGCGTCACAAGCACCTAGGGCAGCAGCCTCACCAGTACCTAGAGCAGCAGTCTCAATGCCCGGATCGGGCGGGAAACACCGGTAACAGTCACCCTCATCACTAATAGACACATCATACATGGCAGAAAGAATAGCATCAAAATCAAGATCATAGATGGCAACTCCCGCCCTAGACATCTCGCCCCAGCGAGGGATCTCTGTGGCCTCCGGGAACTGGCGACGCCACGCGTCCGTTAGGCGGCTAAAGCAGCGCTGGGTGGGGTGCGCACCCCCACACTGCTCACCCGCACGGTCGCCGGTGCGCAGGACGTAGGTGCACGGACCAAAACCCCCACCCCGCTGGCGTGTAGTGTACCACTCACGGAGCTGCTAAGGGGACAGGGTCTCACGACCGCGCTGCTGCTGCTGGCGTGGGCCACCACGGGAACCACTCCTCTGTGTAGATCCGCGACCAGCTCCACCGCCACCCCCGCTGCCTCCGCCGCCTCCGCCGCCTCCGCTACCACTGCCGCCTCCGCCGCCGCCTCCACCTCCACCACCTCCGCCACCTGCGCTCCCACCACCACCGCCGCCGCTGCCTCCGCCTCCACTGCCGCCACCGACACCTCCTCCCCCACCTCCACTCCCACCGCCACCCCCACTCCCCCCGCCGCCTCCACCTCCACCGCTCCCGCTCGCTCCTCCAACGTCTTTGCCCCCCTTGCCCTTGCTAGAGCGGCGTCTCCCGCTAGGGGCGGACGCCGCACCGACCGACTCAAGACCAAGGAGGTCGGCCGTAGCAGCAGAGGCAACAGAGGGCAGAAGGGGGGAGGGGGAGCACCCCTCAAAGATGGGGGTGCGCGGGTCACCACGAGAGGCTCCTACAGCGACTATGCTCTTCTCGGCCGCTAGGAGGGACTTCTCGAGGAGGTCAACAGTGAGAGTGGTGGGACAAACTGAGAGGAAGTGGTCCCTGACTACGCGAAGGGAGTCAGGGAGGCGAGTGACTATGTAGTAGAGAGTGATGTACATGGGGGGGGGGGGGTTCTTGGCGCAGAAGTCAGCAGGAAGCGCAGCACGGTAGCGAGTGTCATTAGTGCGAAGGTGCGTAATGAGGTCAGTGACTGTGGGAAAGGCAGCAAGGTCAGGGAAGAGGTACGGTAGCATGAGACGGCTCAGTGCAGCAGTGGCAGGGGAGGAGTAGCGCGCAACTACAGCGTCGTACAAGGTCTGAGCACTCTTGTACTGACTAAAGTGCGCACGCTCGGAGGTAGGGAGGTGGCGACGCACAGCAAGACGTGCAGCAGCGTCGCGCGTGGCCCACTGGGAGCGAACAGTGGCGTCTGCATCAGCAGCAAGGGCAGGAGAGGCGCCAGAGGTGAGGTCAAAGAGAGAGAGAACGTCTGCCCTATCGCACTGTAAGAACAGCTGCAGGTCATCTACCCAGACGTCAAAGTCAATGGCTCGACCCTCAGCGTCAAAAGCGAGGACACTAGGGGTAGCCATGACCATATTAGACTAGTAGTGCAATAGTAGGGTGAGGGCAGAGCAGCAAAAGAGGCACTGTGCTCACCGGACAGGGCAGCTCGTGCGGCTCGGCAGTAGGGCGGCTCGGCAGATCGGCGGCTCGGCTACTGGGCGGCTGGGCGGCTCGGCGGTCCGGCGACTCGACTGTACGGCGGCTCGGCTGCTGGGCGGCTCGGCTGCAGGGCGACTCGGCTGCTGGGCGGCTCGGCTGCAGGGCGGCTCGGCTGCTCGGCTGCTCGGCGGCTTGGCGGCCGGCTGTCTGGCTGCTCGGTTGCCCGGGCGGCCCGGCGGTGCTGCTGCAGGGCGGCGCGGCGGTCGGCTGCTCGGCTGGGTGGGGCGGGTCGGGAAGCCCGGGTGGCGGGCGGCGCTGCAGTAGGTGACGGGGTCGCAGATGAGAGCGGCGGGGCCGCAGGTAAAAGCGGGGGGGGGGGGGGGGGGGGGGGCGCCAGTGAGAGCGGCGGGGCCGCAGGTGAGAGCGGGGGGGCCGCCAACGAGAGCGGCGGGGCCGCAGGTGAAAGCGGCGGGGCCGCAGCAGAGGGCGGCGGGGCCGCAGAGAAGGGCGGCGGGGCCGCAGTTGAGGGCGGCGGGGCCGCAACAGTTGAGGGCGGCAGGGCCGCAGCAGTTGAGGGCGGCGGGGCCGCAGGTGAAAGCGACGGGGCCGCAGGTGAGGGCGGCGGGGCCGCAGCAGTTGAGGGCGGCGGGGCCGCAGTAGTTGAGGGCGGCGGGGCCGCAGGTGAAAGCGGCGGGGCCGCAGGTGAGAGCGGCGGGGCCGCACCAGAGGGCGGCGGGGCCGCAGAGAAGGGCGGTGGGGCCGCAGTTGAGGGCGGCGGGGCCGCAGCAGTTGAGGGCGGCGGGGCCGCAGCAATTGAGGGCGGCAGGGTCGCAGTTGATTGCGGCGGGGCCGCAGTTGAGGGCGGCGGGCCGCAGGAGAAGGGCGGCGACGGGCCGCTTGTGAAAGGGCGGCGCGACGCGGCCGTTAGGGCGGCTCGACGGGCCGCTAAGGGCGACGCGACGGGCCGCTAAGGGCGACGCGACGGGCCGCTAAGGGCGACGCGACGGGCCGCTAAGAAGGGCGCGACCCTAGGCGCGCTTCGGGCAGGGGCAGGACGCGCCCCGGGCAGGAAAAAAAAAAGAGGATCGGTGGGCCCTAGGAACAGTTCCCACGAGGGAACCTGCTCGATACCATGAGAAAGTGAGAACGAGAATGAATGAACTATGAGTGAAGTGGGTACAAGTACTAACCCTAATTGGGTTGTACCCCCTATGGGATACCCCACTACAGCCTACACAAAAGCATAAGCTATAATGTTCTGACAGATGTCACGCGCAGGAACGATCTCGTTGCTGTCGATGTCAAGAATGAGCCAGCCTTTATGCTCGTGACTGAGCCCCAAATGAACTCCCCAGCGCGCACGATGAACGAACTTGCCGATTGTTGCTGAAGTCGGCCGATATTGCACCATGCACCCCCAAGCTCTCAGCATGGAGGGGTCTCCCCTTGAGCCGGTCCACTTCATGTGAGGGGACAGGTTATCCCTGTTGGCGGTGGTGGAGAGGAGGTTGTGCAGGCGCACCGCGTGATTCATGGCATAGGGCCAAAATTTCTTTGGCAGGCCGGACTGGTTCATGATGGCGCGGACTTTGGTCATGAGGGTGCGGTTGACCCTCTCGGTGACACCTTGCTGCGGGTGAGCATAGGGGAGAGAAATCTCATGCTTGATCCCCTTCTCGGTGAGTACACTCTCCAGCTCATTTCTCCGAAATTCCTTTGACCCATCACTTTGCCAGATCTTCAATTTCCTCCCCGACTGTCGCTGCGCGTGCGCGAGGAAGATGCGGAACACCTCCAGAGCCTTGGAGCGGGCATCAACATTGGCGATCCACACGTGGCGTGAGTAGGCGTCGATGAAGGTGAGAGTGTACTTTTCGCCGTTGATGCCGTCGTAGGTGAGTACGATGAAATCGCTGTAAACTTTCTCCAACTTTTTGTAGCGGTTGGTACTCGGCTCCAGGGAGGGATAGGCGGTGTGGGAGAGTGCAGCTGTGGGGCACACTATGCAGGTGGTCGAATGAGGGGTGGTGTGTTGTAATTCCGTTCCGTCGGGGCGCAGCAGTGCTCCTAGCAGGAAAACTTTAGCGCGGAGGCAGTTGGCGAGAGTCTGACGCGAGGGGTGTCCCATCCGCTGGTGCCATAGATCGTCCTTGGCGCGAATGCCCGAGGTACGCTTGTAGCGGGTGTGATGTTCTGCTGCCTCCTCCGCCGTGAGTTGCGGGATCTGGAGTGGAGGTTCTTCCTCTTCTCCTAGTTCTGCTTCGTTGTCCGGCTCCTCTGTTTCTGCTTCTGTCGTTGCCTCCCCTTCTGCAGGTGCCGTTGTGAGGTAGAGCGCGAGAAATTCGCGGTCGGGGATGATGGTGAGCGGGGTCGTGGTGCCTTCGATGAAGCGAGCAAACGGATCTGGGCGGGAGATTGGACCAAGAGAGTCCCGAGGAGGAGTTGGTGGTATATTCCCCTCCTCAATCTCCGACCAAGGATCGGTCCAGCGATGAGGTGAGCGAGGTGGTTCACCAGTGCGGGGGGTCCGCCCGAGGGGAATGGCGCCTCGAGGTGGTGCTTCGCCGCGCTCAGCTTGCATTTCGCGTTCAGCTTCCTCCAGTTCTTCTTGGGTAAGCTCCCCTTCATCGGGTTCGGCTGTTCCCCATCCTCCTATGGTAACCGTGCCGCTGGCGCTGGCTCCCCATGCTCCAGTGGCGGATGCCCAGGTTGCGCAGTGTTCTGGGTTGGTATCCTCGTCGCCCCATCCTCTGTGTGCTGATTGTTCGTCCCATCCTGCCGCGATGCGCTCCTCATACAGCTTTTGCTTCTTTTCCGCTCGTACCTTGTCTCGTTCTTCCTGAACACTCAGCTCTTCTGGTGCGTCAGGGTCTTTCCAAGTTGGATCAATCTCGTGACGGTAGTATTCGCGGGTGTATGGGCGCGGTTCTGCGTCTTCGTCGAAGGTGGTGGTGTTGGCTTCTAGACCGAAGCGGAGGGTTTCCGAATAGGGCCTTGGTCTGTTCACCCTCTGCTGCCCGAATTGCTTGTTCGGCTCACCGAAGATACGCTGAGATGACACGGCGAGTTCTTCACGTGTCATGCCTGTAGGTTCTGCCTGAGCGCTCTCCGCCTCCTGAATTGCTGCGTACTCCTGCTCAACTTGCTCCGTGCGGCTTGCCGTGGGTGTATGGCATGTTGTGCACAACCCGTTGATGTCTGGCTCGTGCAGGTTGATCTCGCGGGGATGAGGGCTGCGGCGAATCCACGGTCGACCGTCCGGATGCTCCCATGATTCTTTGTTCATGAAGGCGAACTCGAGGGGAACAAGATCCACGAGCTCGTCCGATGATGCTTGACATGGAGGTATGTCAAAGTCCAGGATGTAGATCCCGTTGATTGAGCGGGCTCGTCCGAGGTATTTGAACGTCTCAGGAGGAGTGTCCGGGGGAGCGTAGGTAAGGATGAGGTCGCGTGTGGCAAGATCCGTGTGAATAATGACGCCACAGTCGCGGAGCTGTCCAGCCTAGAGCAGATTGAAGCAGAGGTTCGGGACATAGAGCACGTCGTTGAATGAGATGTGGGTGTTACTGTCTCGTGCTTGCAGGACAACAAGGCCTTGTAAGTTTGCGCGCAATTGCTCGTTGTTGGCGACGGTGACGTAAGTTGCGGGAGCGCGACTTAGGTTAGAAACGTATCGCGTGGATCCCACCATGTGTTGTCCGCAGTAGCTGTCCAGGTACCAGGTGTTATAGTTGTCGGTGGTGTTTCGGCGCAGGAGTAGCGCCAATCGCGGAGTCACCAAAGTGGCCTTGTAGCGCCTGTGTAAGGAAGGGTCTTCGTCCTCCTTCCAACCCACTGGTACGTAGTGTTGATTGTCGTGTGGCGGGCTTTCCCGCAGTGTGATTGGTTGATTCCAATCCTGCTCGTCCTCGTCGTACACGTAATAGTGGTCTTCAGTGAGGGGATTATTCCACCCCTCTTCTGGTTCCAGAAGTCTTCCTTGCACTGCGTTCTCCTCTTCAGGTTCAGCGGTGCGGCGGCGTCGCGTCGCCATATTCGCAATGATGTTCATGGGAGTTCCTGACTGAGACCCTTGATTTTGTTGGAGTTGATGCTGTGCAGGGGAACGAGCTTGTTCATGCTGAGATTGAGAGTGACGAGCGTCTTGTCGGCCGACCCAGTTGTTATGGTGAGTGGAATTTGGGTGGCGGAAGTTGGATCGGGACTTGCATCGATCCGTTGAGTGTCCGAAGACATTGCATAATTTACAATAGTGGCGCCTTGGTTGTCGTCGCTCTTCTCGGTTGTCCGCGTAGAAGGCGAGGCGCTCTCGGCGCGGCGCGAAGCTTGTTTTGCTCGAGTCCATGTCCTGCTGTTCGGACAGGAGTGCGGCGCATAGCGCGGCTTCGGAGATGATTCCTCGCTGTCGGAGTAGCGCTTTACAATGCTTCCACTCTGGCCCGAGTCCTTGAAGGACTATATTAACGAAGATCTCTTCTGAGATCGTACTCCCATGCTTCGTGATCTGGTCACGAATGTTGCGACAGCGGTTAATGTATGGATTCGCCTTCTCCCCGTGCCCCATTTTTATCTCCAGGAGTTGCTGCAGAAGCCTGCTGGCGGTGACCGAGTCCTTCGGCTGATAAACCTCAACGAGGTGCTTCCAAGCTTCCCTGGCTGGAGCGTTGCTCTCTTTGTAGAAGCGAATGTTGAGTTGTTCCGCAGGCGTCATGTTTCGTAGCAGCACACTGTAGGCCATGAGGGACTCGCTGTAGTACTGAGCCCTGGCGACGTCGGTGTTTTCCACCGGTTTAGGATAGGAGCCGTCAAAGTAATGGTAGATTTGCGCCGTTTGTAGGAGGAGCTCAAGCTCGAAACTCCATGTGTAAAAGTCCTTGCCGTCGAATGCGGCTGTAGTCTTGATTTTTGAGACGCTAAGGAAGCGTGTTTGCACAGAGTTGATAGCTTCATCACTTGGACGGGGGGCAGTTGTTGTTGATTTGTCTGTGTCGAGGGAGAAGGTGTGCGCGGCGGTATCACGACTTTTCTCAGCCGGTTGTCCAGGTTGTCCTGGTTGGGAAGAGGTTCCCGCATCGCCTTTGCGCAGGTCTTTGAGTTCTTTCTCCATAGTTGAAAGTTGAGCAAAAAGTTGCTCGAGAGCGGCAGTGGCGATCGTAGTTGTCGCCTCATTTGTCGCAGCCGGGTTGGATTGTCCTTCAGCCGTCAGATTTGCTTGGCCTCCGGATCCTCCGGCCATCTTGATCTTGGAGCGTGTGCCGCTCGCCAGATGTTGGTTCGGCGAATTTTACGGAAGTGAGGTTGCAATGAATTCCCGAGTAGCTCTCATACCATGTTACAATCCCAAGTAGGACTTGGTGAAGGATCGCTTAGGGTTGATCGCAGAGTAGTGTTGCAGCGGAAGATTTGAATCTCAGGTCAGGGTGAATGTAAATGACTAAGTTGATAAAAGCATGCATACATCGAGTTTATATAAATGTACAGGGGAATACGAAAAGACCTAGACTAGCCATGTACTCTAAGGGGTACATTTCTCTTATTACAGCAAATTCAAACCGTGCGGCGCGGGAACCCGTTTTGAACATGTTCCCGCTCATTTCATTTCAAATGTTTCTGCCTGCATCGGTCTTGGTCAGACGGTTGCTGCGTCGCTTTGACTCTTCTGACTCCTCGACTTCGTACTCGGTAGAGTCGGCTCCTGCAGCAGACACGAATGCCTTACTCATAAAACTTCATAACGTAACAAACGAAACTGGTTTGATCGCATGAAATTGGACTAATTTGATTTCAGCGGCTGCGATCAGTAGTTGATCGTGGCCTAGGATCTACTCAGGAAGGTTTGCACGCAGAGAAGTGGTGTTGGTGGGCCCTTGACCTCAATAGCAGAGTGAATGTAAATGCTTGAGATGATTAAGACATGCAAATACAACGATATAAATAAGAGTACAGGGGAATATGAATCGACCTAGCTAGCCATGTACTCTAAGGGGTACATTCCCTTATTCAAATACATCCCCAACTGTGCGGGGCGAACAGTTACGAAACTGTTCCTGCCGAAACCATCCTGCCTGCAGCTGCCTTATGCTGTCTGCTCCGACGGTTCAGATGCGTTCCAACCGTCTGACGCTTCTTGTTCATTCGCGATACTATGTGCTTCTCTTTGCTGCGGTGAGGAGTGCACAGTAATATTCAAGTATTACTATTCGGAACACCCCCCTTCACTCCTGGCCGCAGCTCGACTTGACCTGCTTGACCACGCCGCTGAGTTCGGAGCAGTGCTGATACTGCTCGCGTGGCAGTTGATTCGTGAGGAAGTCTGCTGCCATGTCACCGGTCGGGCAGTAGGTCAAGTTGACCTTGCCCTTGTCCACCTCATTCTTCACGAAGAAGTACCGCAGCGCAATGTGCTTGGTGCGGTTGACGAAACCAGGCTTGTTCGCGATGCGAATCGCGCTCTGGTTGTCGCAGTGCAGGCGAAAGTTCGTTGAGGCCGGAATTTTTGCTTCCTGCAGCAGTTCCTGAAGGTAGAGACCTTCGCGAACAGCTGCTGTTGCTGCGATAAATTCAGCTTCCGCCGATGACAGGGCAACCAGCTCCTGCTTCTGAGAGTTCCAGGAGATGGGGCTGCTGGGCTCGAGGCGGAAGAGGAACCCTGTCCTGGACCGTCGATTGTCAGGGTCAGCGGCGTGATCGGCATCCATGTAGCCGACCAGACTGAAGGATGTGGTTAGGATGGTGGAGTAACTGAGCCCGACATTGGGCGTGGAGATGAAGAATTGAAGGGCTCGCTTAAGATCTGAGAGATTCTCAGCCGTTGGATTGCGTGAGTACTGAGCCAATTGGCTCGCAATGTAGGAGAGGTCGGGCCTGCAGGTAACGGATGCGAAGAGCAGGCATCCCAACTGCTGCTGGAAAGTGTGAAGCCCAGCAGGGGACAGGGCTTTGTTGTCAGGCTTGTGGTTGGGTCCTGGAGTGCGGTAAGGGATGGAGAGTGGTGCAGGCGCAATGTTGAAGCGCTTGCTAAGCTCCTCCGCATACTTCGCCGCTGAGAGATGAATGGCTTCCGGCGAGTAGGTGATGTTGAGTCCGAGAAACTGCTTCGCGTCATGATTGCAGGTGATGTCGACGCGCCCTGCGAGGCTTCTCTCAAACTGCTCGAGCAGTTCGTTGCTTGAGCCTGTGTAGAGAAGTTCGTCGACGTAGACCGTGAGGAGGATGTATTCGCCGTGGAAATCGCGGCGATACATTCCAGGATCGTGAGGCAGCTGCTTGAACCCGATTTCAAGCAGTATGCTGTGCAGATACTGCTGCCAGAGTCTCGGTGCCTGTTTGATCCCATAGAAGGACTTGCGTAGCTGACAGACACGTGGGTCCCCGTCGCCGTAAGTGTGTGGCTGTTCCACGTAGATCATGGCGTCCACTAATGCGTACAAGAACGCATTCTTCACATCGATCTGCCGGTGTGGTAGGTGTCGTGCGGCTGCGATGGCGAGGAGAATTTTGACGGACGTGTGACGGCTGACCGGTGCAAAAGTCTGGTCAAAATCAATCCCGTACCTTTGATCGTAGCCGCGCACCACCCAGCGTGCCTTGAATCACTCAACCCTTCCGTCGACTCCTGTCTTCACTCGGAAGACCCATTTGCCGGAGAGAATCCTTCTCCCCTTTACTGCTGCACGTTCGACGAGCACCCAGGTGTCGCGCGACTCGAGTGCGCGGATTTCCGCATCCATTGCTTCACGCCACTCCTTGCTGTGTGGTCCAGAAAGAGCTTCGTGCGGATTTCGGGGCTCGACGACCCGTGGCGCCTTCGAAGTTGCGGTGTGAAGCCCGAGCAGCTGCAGTCCTGAGATAGTGCTGTCGTGGCAACGTTGCGGGATGACTTTCTGTACGTCGTCGTCATCGCTTTCTGGTTTATGAGGCGCTGGTAGTGTTGTGCCTCTGCCGCTTCCGCCTGTTCCGCTTCCGCCTGCTGCGCCCATTCCTCCTCCCGAGGAATCGTCGTCGTCGTTGTCGTCGTCGCTGCGTCGTTCTTCCCACATGATGATGGTGTCCGATGGATCGCGCCGCGGGGGGTCGTCAGGAGGAGGCGGTGCGAGTGGAACGTGACGCGGGGGACGGCCAAGAGGAACGACTGCAGGTGTTGCCTCATTTTCCTCAGTTTCGTCCTCTCCCCCCTTTCGTTCTTCACGGAAAGTACCCCAGCCGCTGTTGTCAGCGCTAGTTGCGGTGCCCCATCCGCCGCTCACGTTGGCCCAGGTGTCGCCGGTGTCTCCCCAGCCGCTAGTGTCACTTGTTCCCCATCCTCTAGCGCTTCCCCACCCCCCTTCATTGGAGGCACTTTCTTCAGCCTCGGCTCCCCAGGTGGCGCAAGCGAAGGTTCCACGTGCTTCTGCGAGGCTTAGCTGGCGAAGCTCCTCAGCTTCGCGGCGCGCCAATTCTTCTCCTTGCTCCGCGGTGAGTATCTTCGATGAGTTGCGTCGATGGGAGTAGATGGCCAAAAACCTCTCTTAGGTGTAGGGTCGCGGCTCGCCATGGGCATCAAAGGTGCCGACGCCGGTTCCGCGCAGCATGCCTTGAAGGTGCTGTGAGGGGGGACCGATGAGGGGATGCTCTGGCGTGCCAAAGATGCCGTGGGTGGTAACTTCAAGCTCGAGCTGCGTCATCCCTTCCTCTGGGGGCGCGTGGCGCTCTGCTTCAGCGATGGCGGCGAGTCCGCGGCCGGCAATCGCGCTTGTTGATGTCGTCGGCGTGTGACAATCCCTGCAGATGCCATCTGGGTCGGGGTTGTGTAACGCCGTTTCGCGTGGGTGGGGATGATGCGGCACCCACGGTCTGCCGTCAGGGTGCTTCCAATCCCTGCGGTGGATGTGCTCGAAGCGCAGTGGCACGAGATCAATCAACTCGTGCGAGTCGCCGCTGCAGTCGGGAATGTCGAAATGTAGGACATACACCCCATTTTCGGAGTGCGCTCGTCCGATCTGCCTGCGGGGAAATGTGCTTGATTCGTAGTGCAGCAGGATGTCTCGTGTTTCGCGATCCGTGCTGAGGTCGACGCCGCAGTCCATGAGCTGTGCGGCGGACAGGAGGTTGAAGCGCAGGTTCTGGACGATCAGCACATCGTTAAGCGTGATGTGCGTGCGGCTTCCACGTGCTTTGAGCACGACGATGCCTTGTGCGCTTGCGCGCAGGCGCGTGTTGTTCGCCATAGTGACGTAAGTTACTGTAGGGGTGGGGATAGCGTTGGATATGTAACGCTCGGAGCCCACCATATGCTGGCCGCAGCAGCTGTCCAGGTACCAGGTGTTGTAGCGCTGGTTGTCGTCACGTGCGAGCCGCGCCAATCGCGGTGTGACGATGTGCGGAGTGTCGAACTTCAGAAATTGCTCGCGCGAGAGCCAATCAGGTGGCGCCACCCGCATGTCTAGTATGTGCGGGGGACTTTCAAGCAGCGAGACTGGGAGGTTCCAGTCCTGGTCGTCGTCGTCGTTGTAGTCACGGCGCGGGTTGAACGGATTGTTTTTGGTGAACGCGCCGATGGGGTGCGGTGCTGGCTCAGGTGAGGGTGAGCGAGCACGGCGACGACGTGACTCGCCTGTCATGGCCATGTTGCTCATGACGTTGCGCGTAGGGGCAGTTGATGGTTGCTGCTGCTGATGCTGAACGGTTGAGTTCAGATTGCGCGCGGGTGGGGGTTGATACCCTTGGGCTGGACGCACGTCGCCTCGTGCGTCTTGTCGGCCGGACCAGCTGCTCGGATTGGTCTGGCAAGGGCGAGATCGGAACTTACATCGATCCGCCAAATGCCCGAAGTTTCTGCAGATTTTGCAGTAGAGGCGCCGCGGTCGTCGCTCTTCGTTGTTGTCGGCGTAGAAGGCGAGCCGTTCGCGTTCTCGTCGTGGCGCTGGTCGCTGCTGATCCATATCCCGTTGTTCGACGAGAAGGGCGGTGCAAAGGGCGGCCTCCGAGATGACCCCCTGTTGTCGGAGGAGCGCCTTGCAGGGCCGCCACTTTGGGCCAAGCCCTTGAAGCACAATGTTTACGAAGATTTCCTCGGAAATCGAGCTTCCCAACTTCAGGATTTGATCGCGAAGGCTCCGACAGCGGTTGATGTAGCTGTTGATCTTCTCCCCTGCGGTAATCTTAGTTTCCAGTAGTTGCTGGAGTAGTCGGCTCGAGGAGACGGAGTCCTTGGGCTGATACACGCCGTTCAGGTGGCGCCAAGCGTCGAGGGCTGGGGCAGTCGATGACTTGTGTGAACGAATGTTCAGCTGCTCCGCCGGCGACATCTTACGCAGAAGAATCCCGTACGCCATCAGGGACTCGTTATAATAGCGAGTCCTTGCGTCGTCGGTGTCCTCAACAGGTCCCGAGTAGCTCCCGTCGAAATAATGATAAATCTGCGCGTTTTGCAGCAGCAGCGCCAGCTCGAAGCTCCAGGTGTAAAAGTCTCTGCCGTCAAAGCACACACTTGTCTTTATTTTTCTATATGCTCAAAAACCTTGATTGCGAGGAGAGAATAGCTTCATCGCTGGGACAGGGAGTCTTGGGGGTTGAGCCGTTCATATCTAGGGAGAAGCCTTGCGGGGCGGAGTTTTGGCCGTTTGGGGCCGGTTGAGTGGATTGGGAAGAAGTTCCCGCATCGCCATTCCGCAATGTCTGGAGCCCTTGCTCCAGGATCGTGAGTCGCTGAAGCAGTTGTGCGAGGACGGCGGAGGGAATCGTCGTCGTTTCCTCGTTTGTCGCAGCCGGGTTGGGCTGCGCTTCAGCCGTCAGATTTGTCTGACCTCCAGATCCTCCGGCCATTCTCACACGTGATCGTGTGCCGGACGCCACTTTCCGAGTGTTGCAGACTTCGGAGATGGCGGTGTGAAGGATTCCTGAGTCGCTCTCATACCATGCTGCGATCAGTAGTTGATCGTGGCCTAGGATCTACTCAGGAAGGTTCGCACGCAGAGAAGTGGTGTTGGTGGGCCCTTGACCTCAATAGCAGAGTGAATGTAAATGCTTGAGATGATTAAGACATGCAAATACAACGATATAAATAAGAGTACAGGGGAATATGAATCGACCTAGCTAGCCATGTACTATAAGGGGTACATTCCTTTATTCAAATACATCCCCAACTGTGCGGCGCGAATAGTTACGAAACTGTTCCCGCCGAAACCATCCTGCCTGCAGCTGCCTGATGCTGTCTGCTCCGACGGTTCAGATGCGTTCCAACCGTCTGACGCTTCGTGTTCATTCGTGATACTGCGTGCTTCTCTTTGCTGCTGTGAGGAGTGCACAGTAATATTCAAGTATTACTATTCGTAACATCAGCCAGCCCATCAAAGTTTTCGTGTGGAAATTCGTACAAAACGTTGTAGTTTGTGTGAGAATATAGTACCGAAGTCGATTGTGCCGGACACGTTAACCCAGTAATGCAACAGTTCGGATACATTATCATATTTATTATGCCACTTTGATGACTTGAACAAAAGCTGGAGATAACTAGTTTAGACTACCGTATGCAAGAACATGTATGCTCCGAAGAACTGATGTATTTTCATTCTCTGCTAACATCTGATACGGTATGTTATTCCAGCATGATGTGAGTTATGTGAAAATTTTGCTTCAAGAACGAGCCGCTACTTCACGTAAGGTAGTTTGCGCTCCGGTGCTCCCGAATTTGCTCGACCCTCTCACATTCACGTTCCAGGCCAGACAGTGCCAGTTGACATGAGTGCAGGACCTGACTGACAGGTAGTTGACGAGAATTGTAACGTGTGCGAAAGCTGATGCCCTTCTCGCGGAAGGATCTCCCTCCCAAGGCATTTGCTCCAAACGTTGGGGCTCCGACACTTATTCAACGGCCCAGATTGCGTCTCTACTTCGACTGGTGCGATATCAATTCTCCAAACCTTCACCCTTGGTTCGCGGATGCAAGCCCTGGACTTTGAGTGGACGCGCGCCTCGAGCTCATCTGCGGTTTGTGCGCTTCGATTCTATGGACCTGAGATTGTGCGCTCATCTGCAGGAAAAGCAGCACAGGAATTCGGGTGCAGCAAGGGAGTGACTGATAGCCAAGCTGCTGGTGCTGGTGCTGGTGATGGTGATGGTGTTAGGCCTGGGAAACACTCCGCCATAATTCAAGATTGCTGCCGCAAAGGGAAGCTGTACTGTGTAGATTCTTCGCCAGAACTCTACTTCCATCAACCACGACCTCCAAGCCGAAAAGAACCAAGAGATCATGGTGCCAGTTTGTGTTGCCTTTGAATCCTAACTCTGTTTGCGACGTAGCGAATCAGGTTATTGGTAGCACAATGAGTTTCTTTACCCAATACCAAGCAGGCTGTCGCTCACTTAGTGGACAAGGTTGCACAGCACGAGGACGGCAGCGCGAGGCCTGCTAAGTTCAGCCGGGGCACATATCGTAGTCGATAGGAATAGAAGTGGGAGTAAAGGAGGGCCACCGTAGCGCACGAGCAGGGAGTACTTAGTCCGCGTCTCTTTGCATCGTGAATTTTGGATCTTAACGTCACTACACGGCGGCTGCTTATAGTGTTCTCGCTCAAGAACGAGAACGAGTACCGACAAGAGCAACCAAGAGCAGCCATGTTTAAGGGTTTAAGAACGCAGAGAACCAAAGAGAAGTTCGAGTTTCGGTTCCGCTTCCATGCCACCAGGGTGCGTAACACCCCACCCTCACCTTCTCCTCCGCTTCCTCCATAGCGCTCGTCGTGCAGCCTTGATCTCGCAGGATTCTATTCTCGCGTAGCATCGTGCCCGGTTTCTTTACACGCTCTGCATGTTCTCCTCCTCTCCTTCCACCAATCCTGTCGCGCCTCTTGAACACCACTCCCTGCCCTTCCTGGACCCTTGAACCCTTCAGTGTCTAAATAAGATTAACCTTTATCCCATTACCCGCTCCATCTCCTCCACCTGTCCCACCTGGTATCCCTCCGGCAGGTGCCTCTCACGGGGTTCGAGCAGCTGGTTGTGTCGCTCGTTCCCACCGACACCAACCGCTCCGACGTGCGCACGGACTCTGCTACTGTGCGTAACGGAATCTGTCGATGGACGGAAACGGTGACGGAAGTCGTCAAGTTCACGCGCAATCCCAAAACGAGGACGTTCGAGGCCAAGGCGTACCGGTTCGCGGTGTCCTCGGTAAGTCCGAGCCCTGCACCGCGGAGAGAGGGGGGGAAGGAGGGGAGGGGATGGCGGAGGGAAGGGATGCATATGGAAAGTATGTAGTATGGTCGTGTGCACGCGCCATTGCAACCGTTTCTCCGGATAAAGCCTCTCCGCCTTTGCCCCCGCGCGCTATGCTCTGTGTCCCTTCCGGCCCATTTCACCCTTCCTCTCCCCTTCTCCTCCGCCTCCCCCTTTCCCTACCTCCGCATCCCTTCCCCTCTTCGCTTTCCCCCCATCCCACCCCGTTCCTCCCCCCTGTCCGCCCATGCTGACCGCGCTTGTCTCCGGGGGCGGTGCGCGGGCGCAGGCGGCGGGCGCGGTGCTGGGAGAGGCGTCGCTGAACCTGACGGAGTTCATCGGGTACTCGCAGCTCGACCAGCGCGCGCTGCCGCTGCGATCGTGCCCCTCCGGCTCCGTGCTTCATGTAAGGGAGCAACTCTCAACTATGGAGCTACCCTCCTTCACATCTCGCCAGTGCTGCGCTGCATCAACACCTCCCCCTCTCTCCCTCCCCTTCTCCCCCTCCCCCATGCCCCACCCAGCTGGATTTAAGAAGCTTGCACTTTCTCCTCCTTGCTCTCTTGTCGCTACCGCCCCATCTTCGTTACACGTCGGAACCCACGGCGACCGTATCCAAAGCCAATCAGATCCAGTTAGAACGAATCCAGGGCTAGCAGAACCGCGAATCTCCCTCGCGAGCTAATCTGTGTGCTCTCCTCTCGTTCGTTGCCTTGTCTGCTCTCACGCGCCGCCCCTCACACACACACCTGCTCCTCGGGCGCTGTATCTCCGCAGGTCACGGTGCAGTGCTTCCCCATGGATCCCAGAGACGGCGACGACTCCGCCGACAGCGTCGCCGACACCCATGCGACGCCTGCGACAGCGTCGTCAGCGGCCGCTGGCGCCACCGCAGCAGGGGGAGTAGGGGGGGAGGGGAGGAAGAAGCGCTCGGGGGAGAAAGAAGGCAGCGCGCCGGTTGCTTCTTCCGCCAGTGCCGCTGCGGCCGCGACTAGCGCAAACGCTACTGGCGGAAGCGGCGGGGGGAGAGGCGGAACGGAGAAGGGGACAAGCGGTGAAGCCCCCACAGAAGTTATTAAGCCCGGTGCGGAAGATGCTGCGGCAGTCGCGGTAGGAAGGGATGGCGCTGTGTCAGCGGTGGCGGTGGCGCCCGCGATTGGCGGCGGAGGAGGAGCAGATGGTAGTGGCGGCGTGGTGATGCTGAGAAGCACGGTAAGACTCTTGGGGATTTGCGCTGACAGCTCTAGTTGCTGTACAAATGGAATTCTTGGAATTAGTAACGAAGAGAAAAGAGTAAACAAAAAGGTCATATTACTGAATGAAGCAGTTCGTGGTAGTCGGGTCTCGTGAGTTGCTAGTAGGAAGCTTTGCATTCCTCACAAGGCGCTACTCTTTGCAGGCCATCAGATCTCACACGCCGTCCATTCCTCACCCCCCTTTACCCTTCCAGAGGGTTGAGTCAATGCAGCCGCCGCCGTCGCCTCGGCAGCCGCAATCGCAGCCGCACGGGGAGCAACGCAGGGAGGACAGCGGGGAGAAGCGGAGGGAGCTGCTGGGGTGGGGCAGGGAGAGGAGCCAGGAGCATAAGCGCGCGGGGCCTGAGCAGACGAGCAAGGAGCACGCGAAGCAACAGCAACAGGAGCAGCAGGGGCAGCAGCAGCAGCAGCAGCGAGGGGATGGTAATCACAGCGGCGGCAGCAAGGCGCCGTCGAGCTTCATGTATCGCTTTGGCAACGCGGCGGGCGCGAGAGTGAGTGACCGCCTGTCCCAATCCCCGCGGGAGCTGTAGTTCCCCGAATCGGCTCACCATGGGAGAGTGTGTGACACTGGAATAACCGTTACGTTCTCAGCCAGGCAACCTCCTAATCCTATTCGCATCCTCCCTGGTCTCTCGTCTCTCGTCCCCACTCTCCCCACGCATATTCCCCAAGCCCCTCCTATAATCCTCTCCCACCACCCCCACTCCCTCTCCCTCCCCACCTCCCTTCTCCTCTCCAGGGGGAATCAAAGAGCTTCAGGGCACCGGCGGCAGCAGCGGTAGCAGCAGCAGGAAGCGAGCGGGCAGGGCTAGCGTCAGTGCTGCCGGCGGCAGGGGAATTTGAGGAGGATCAGGCGAATGTGACGTGCACCACGGGCGGCGGGGGCTCAGGCCCCACGTCCATGCTCATGGCCGCTATGCTCTTCCGCCGCTCCTCCTCCTCCGGCTCCGCCACTCACGCCCACCACGGCCTCGCCGGCGGCGCCGGGTCGTTGTCAGGCCGGCGTGCTGCCGTGTCGCCTGGAAGGTCCCGTGGCCTTGCGTCCCCCGCCGCTCATGCCGGAGGAGCGGCTGGAGCGGCAGGAGTGGTTGGAGGGGCAGGAGGGGGAGGAGCGGCAGGAGGGGCAGGAGGGGGAGGTGGTGCTGCGGCGGCGGCGGCGCTGCTGACGTACTCGGGGGAGATTCTGCGGCAGGAGGAGGCGTTCCGGAAGCAGGGCGCGCAGGACTGGCGCAGAGACGTGGCGAGCGGACCCATGGAGGTGGGCGGAGGTGGGCGGTTCATTCCCGGCGCGGGGTGGCTGTGGCCTAAAACAGGCGGCGATGGCAAGGACAAGTACAGGGAGCCGCAGGTGCCCCCACTGTCGCAGCAGCAGCAGCCGCCACCCTTCCATCAGCAGCAGCAGGTGCAGGTGCAGGTGCAGGAGAAGGAACGGAGTGGGCAAGGTGGGCAGGAGAAGGAGCAGCCGCATGCTATCACGGAGCCACAGGCACGCGTGTGCGTGGGGACAGGCGCAGGTGGGGAGGGAGGACAGGGGGAACCGATGACTGCATCTGCAGGCTCTGTTGTTGTTGGCGCTGCTGGTGATGGTGGTGCCGCAGCTGCTGGTGCTGCCGTTTCCAATGATTTGTCCTCTGGGAAAAAGCAGCAGGTGCAGCAGCAGCAGCAAGCGAGCGCCCTTCTGCCTCGGTCTGCGAGCCTGTCCAGTGTGTCGACTGCTGCAAGCAGCACAGGCGGGGGCAACGGCAGCAGCAGCAGCAGCAGCAGCGGCAGAGAGAAGAGGAGGAGCAGCAGCAGATCAAAACGGAGAGCAGGAAGCAGCGGAGTGGAGTCAAAAGGAAGTGAGAAAGCAGTGGCGGCGGTGGTGATACCTGCACCTCCTGACGTCCCCCCTCCGCTGATCCCGTCTCCACTGCCCGTCAACGGAGCCTCTCCTCCTACACCACCACCAGCTGCTGCTGCTGCAGCTGAGAAGTCTCAACCCCTTGCACCTGCACCTGCTGCGGATGCTCCTTGTGTTGCTGCTGCCGCTGGTGCTGCTGCAAGCAGGGGAAAGGAGGAAGCGTCTGGTCTGCCGAGCCTGCTGCAGCCGTCTAGTGGCGACGTGGACACGTCTTCCGACGATCTGAGCAGTGCCGGCAGCACTGCTGGCGCTGCAGACGCTGGTTCCGCTGCTGCTGCTGGCCGCGGTGGTGACGGCTCCGCTGCCGTTGCTGCCGTTGCTGCTGCTGCTGCTGCCGCTGCTGGAGGTGTTGCTGGCACTCCTGCCGCGGGGATGGTTGCGGTGCAGTATGGCGGTGGGTGGTCTGCGGCGAGTTCGAGCAGCAGCGATAGCTCCGCGGATTACCCTCTAGATATCCCCCCGCCGCCTAGCTGCGTGCTGCCGTCGCACAAGGCGGCAGCGACGGATGCGGCGACGGGGACGGGGACGGGGACGGGGACGGGGACGGCGACGGGGACGGGGACGGGGACGGCGACGGCGGCAGCAGCCCCGTCGGCAGTGTTAGGGGAAGGAGCGTCTGCGGCCCCCCCGCCCAGGCAGTACCACGTGGGCCCGCCACTGCCGCTGCCGCCAGCAGCGGACGCAGGGAAGGCCGCAGGCGCAGGCGCTGGCGCAGGCGCTGGCGCTGATGCGGCGCAGGGACCCGGTGGGTTCGGCGGAGGGGAGGCTGGAGGGGCGGCTGGAGGGGGCATGGGAGGGGTAGTTAAAGGAAGCGGGGGAGAGAACGGCAGGGAGGGAGTGGGGGAGGGCGTGTGGCGGACGGGTTGGAGTGCGGGGAAGGCAGGGCAGAGGCCGGGCGCATGGCAGGTGGCGGAACAGCAGGGGGGCGGCGGAGTGGCAGGGGAGATGAAGCAGGTGGGGGCACAGGAGGCAGGGGAGCGGGAGGAACGGAACGAAAAGGCAGACGCTGCTGCTGCTGCTGCTGCTGCTGCTGCTGCTGCTGCTGCTGCTGCTGCTGCTGCCGCTGGTGACGCTGCTGCTGCTTACTCTGCGGAAGGTTACATGTCTGAGGTCCCCGGATATCCCTATCCCCACCCTGGCATGGGGCAGTTTGGCGCGTTCGCTGACGGCTTTCCTGGTGGTCCCGGCGCGTTCCCCGCGGGGCACCCGCCAGGCGCAGCGGGGGATGCGCTGGGCGGACTCGCGGGGTCCGGGAACCTTGGGAACTTCGCCGGGATGGGAGGCATGGGCGCAGGGGGCATGGGTATGGGCGCTGGCATGGGCATGGGTAGCATGGGCATGGGTTTGGGCATGGGGATGGGTATGGGGATGGGGTTGGCGGCGGGGGGAGGCGGGGGCGGGGGCGGCGCGTACACGAGCAGTGGCGACGCGGAGTCGGACCTGGCGGCTGCGGAAGCCGCCATCGAGGAGCTGCAGCGCGACTGCACGCACTACCAGCACGCGGTGCGCAACCTGATGCGCGAGGTGGAGGTGCTGCGCGCGCAGCTGGCGGAGACGATGACGCAGGACCGCGCGGTGGAGGTCGCGATGGAGGCGCTGCGCGAGGAGCGCGACAAGCTCGTCGCGGAGGTGAAGCTGCTGCGCCAGCTGGTCGTCGCGGGGGGCGCGGGGGAGAACGGGTGCCTGGGGATGACCCCGCTCGACGGCCCCGCGGGAGGGGGAGGCGGAGGCGCGTTCGGAAGAGGCGCGGCGGGGTTGGGCGGCGGGATGGTCGGGGGGCCCGGGGGACTGGGCGCGGTGGCGGCTGCTGCGGCGGGTGTGGTGGGCGTGGACGGGCGAGAGGCGCTTGCGTGCGTTCTAAGCGACCTGGCGTATCACAAGGGGCTGACGGAGAGCCTGGAGGCGCAGGTGGAGGAGCTGTCGGGCGCGAACGAGGACTTGCTGCGCGCGCTGCAGCAGGCGGAGGGGGACGTGGGGAAGTACCGGCGGGACGCGGAGGAGCTGTTCGAGGTGAGCGAGCAGCGCGACCGGGAGCTGAAACGGCTGATGCGGGAGATGGAGCAGGGGCGGAGGGAGGGCGCGGCAGGGAGTGATTGTGGGGCTGCCGGTGGGGCGAAAAGTGAGAAGGAAGTAGGTGGTGGAGAAGGAGGGTCAACGGCTGGTGAAACGGGAGGGAGTGGAGGAGGAGGGGGAGGAGATGCGGGAGGAGGAGCAGCAGGGGCGGCGGCACTAGAAGGGGAGGTGAGGGCGCTCCAGGCGAAGCTAGCAGAGGTGGAGAGGGAGGCGCAGGAGCTGACAGCAGAGAGCCTGGAGCTGGCAGCCACGCTCACGCAGGCACAGCGAGAGGGCGAGGCTAAGGACGCTCGAATGCGCCTGCTGGAAGCCAAGCTGGCGGCTCTTAGGGGAGAAATGGCTGGGAGTGATGCTGCTGAGGCGATTGCCGCTGCTGAGGCTTCTGCTGCTGCTGCTGCGGCCGCGGCAGCTGAGGCTGAGGCTGCTGCTGCTGGGGTGAAGCGGAGGGAGGGCGGGAAGGAGGGAGAAGGGGAGGGTGTTGAGGGTGGGGTGGAGGGGGCGAAGGAGAGGATTGAGGAGCTGGAGAGGGAGGTGGAGAGGTTGAAGGGGGAGTTGGAGGCGGCGGAGGAGGAAGGGAAGAGGGTGAAGGGGAGCCTGAGGAGGGCGGAGGAGGCGATTGCAGAGGCTGCGCGCGCGGGGATACTGGGTGGGGACCTGCAGGCGCGCAATGCGCGGGTGAGGGAGCTGGAGGAGGAGGCGGAGGAGCTAAGGCGCGCAGCAGCCATGGCTGCTGCTGCAGCGGCCGCAGCGGCGGCTGCTGCGGAAGGGGCTGCTGTGTCGGCAGCGGTGGGAGGTAATGGTGATAGCGAGGGGCGGGGAGGAGGTGGAGAGGGGGGAGGGGCGGGAGGTGGGCTGGGAAAGAGGCAGCAGGAGGAGGTGGATTTGCTGCTGGCTGGAGTGCGCAAGGAGCTGGAGCAGCTGACGGTTGAAAAGGCAGAGGTGGAGAGGCAGCTAGCGATGAGTGTGCGGCAGGTGAACGCCTGGCAGAGGCGGTGCGAGGAAGGCGAGGAGAGGAGGAGCGAGGTGGAGGAGAGGCTGAGGGAAGCTGTGGGGAGGAGGGAGAGGAGTGAGGAGATGGTGGTGAAGTTGAGTGAGAGAGTGAGGGAGTTGGAAGAGAAGGTGGAGCAGGTGGAGACGGCGAGAGGGGCAGCAGAGGCTGCTGCTGCTGCGGCGTCGGTGGCGGCTGCAGTGGCTGCAGAGGAGGCGGCTGCGGCGGAGGAGAAGAGGCTGGAGGCTGTCGCTGCTGCTGCTGCTTGTGCGTCGGCTAATGTTGCTGCTGCTGCTGCTGCTTCCACGCCTGCGCTGCCGTCGCCACGAGGGGGCCGGGGAGGAGGGGCCGGGCGGGGACGGGGAGGAGGAGGTGGTGGGGGAGGAGGAGGAGGGAGGGGTGCTGGTTCTCATACCGGCGGTGGTGGTGGCGGCGGCGTCGCTGGTGGGAGACGGGCGGCGGATTTCCGAGTGGAGGAGCTGGAGATGCAGCTGTCATCGCTGCGGGAGCTGCTGCAGGAGGCAACGAGCGTGAAGGTGAGAGCGGCGAGGGAGGCCGCGGCACGCGCTAAGGAGGTGGAGCAGCTGACGACCGAGGTGGTGGTGCTGCGGCAGCGAGCAGAGCGCGCCGAGCGGGAGCTTAAAGGCCTGGAGGAGGAGAAGGTGGGGCGCGAGGCGAAGATATCGGAGCTTGGACGGGAGGTTATGGAGGCGAGGCTGAGAGTGAAGGGCGCGGAGGAGGAGGTGGGAAGGGCACGGGTGATTGTGGGGGAGGCGGAGGGGAGAGTGGCGGAGGCAGAGGGGCGGTGTGCTGAGGCGGAGAAGGAGGCGCGGGAAGAGAGGGCTGCGACGGAGGCTGTGGTGGGGCGGGTGGCGCATTTGGAGGTGGTGATGGGGCGCATGGAGGAGGAGAGGGCTAAGGCTGTGGCTGAGATGGTGCAGGCGGTGAGAGAGAGGGAGGAGATGGAGGGTAGGGTGAGGGAGATGGAGGGGAGAGTGAGGGAGATGGAAGGGAAAGTGAAGGAGATGGAGGGGAAAGTGAAGGAGATGGAGGAGCAAGTGAGAGAAATGGAGGAGACAGTGAGTGTGAAGGAAGGGAGAGTGAGGGAGATGCAGGGGAAAGTGAGGGAGATGGAGGAGATGGTGAGGGTGAAGGAAGAGACAGTGAGGGAGTTGGAGGGGAAGGTGAAGAGGTTGAGGGAGGAGAGTGATGAGAGGGAGCGGAGAGTGGCGGGGTTGCAAGAGGAGGTGGGGAGGAAGGAGAAAGCAGTGGAGGAGACAGAGAAGAGAGTGAGGGAGGCAGCAGAGAGAGCGAGAGAGGCGGAGGAAAAAGGGGAGGAGCGAGCAGCAGCATTGGAAGGGCTGGTGAGGGAGAAAGAGCAGAAAGTGCAGGAGACAGAAGAGAAAGTGGCAGTGCTGGAAGCAGAACTAGAAGAGGTGAAGGAAGAGGCGGACAGGGAGGTGGAGGAGATGAAGGAGATGGAAAGCCGGCTGTTTGAGCGGCTGGAGCTGCTGCTCTCGGAGAAAGAAGAGACACTGGCCCGGGCGGTGCGAGCGGAAGAGATGCTGGAGAGCGAGAGAGCAGAGAAAGAGGCGGCGGTGGTGCGGCTGCAGGCAGATCTGCTGATGCTGAAGGAGCAGCTGGAGGTGGTGGCGCCGGCGGCGCTGCAGCAGCAGGAGCAGGACGAGCAGCAGAAGGCGGACCAACTGCAGCGGCTGCTGGAGCTGCAGGAGAAGCTGAGGCAGGCGGAGGTGAAGGTCCAGCATGCTGAGGCCGGGTGGGCGGCCGAGGCCAAGGAGCTAGGCGGGAAGATTGCAGGGCTGCAGGCGGAGAGGAATGCGTGGAAGGCCAAGGAGATTGGGTTACTGGCGGAGCTGGAGGTGGCGAAGCAGGAGACGGTGCGCGTGCAGGCGCTGGTGCAGGAGGTGCGGCGGGTGAGCGGGGAGAAGGCGGAGGTGGAGGCGCAGATGCGGCAGCTGCAGTGCGTGATTGAAGGGCTGGAGCGGGCGAAGGTTGCTCTGGAAGCGGAGAGGTCGGCTGCGCAGGCGCAGGCGGCGCTGCTGGGAGGGAAAGTGAAGGAGTGCGAAGGGCTCAAGGTGGAGTTGGCGCAGGTGAAGGCGGAGAAGGCAGGGGTGGAGGAGAGGCGGCTGGCACTGGTGGCGAAGCTGGGGAGGATAGAGGAAGGTATGGAGCAGGTGCAGGAGCTGAGGGTGAGGAACGCGGTTCTGAAGGGCGAGGTGGAGGTGATGAGCTCAAGAGTGGGGGATATGGAGATGCTGAGAGCGGAGAAGGAGAGTTTGGAGAGGCAGGTGAGTGAACTGCAGGCTCTCATGTCGAGACGGCAGGCGGTAAGGGATGTGGCGGAGGAGAGGGAAGTGGCTGTGGGTGGCGGTAGCGGTGGCGGTGGTGGTGGTAATGGTAGCAATGGTGGTAGGGCTGTTGTTAATGAGAAGGAGAGTGGGATGGAGGGGTTGAAAGAGCAGGAGACTAGGCAGCCTGGGTTGACAGCGACGGGTGGTGGTGAGAAGGTGACGTGTGGGAGCGTGGAAGAAGAAGAGGTGGTGCATGTCAGAGAGAGCAGAGAGAGCAATGGTGAGGCTTCTGAGGAAGATGGCGAGAGGAGTGGAAAGGCGGAACGAGGGAAGAGACGAGAGAAGGCTCCTGCAGAGGAGTTGAAGAGCAGAGTGGAGCGCGGAGAAGGTAGTAGTATGGTGAGTGGTGGTGATGCTGATGGAAAGAAACAGCAAGGAGGGGAGGAGGGGGGAGAAGTGGGAACGCAAGGACTGTCAGATGCAGGAGCAGCTGACGGCAGTAGATTGGGTGCGGACTCGGTTGAGCAGCAGCTGCAAGGGCAACAGCAGGAGACACCGCAGGAGCAGCAGCATCAAGTGCAGCAAGTACAGGAGGACGGGGTTGCTGCTGCTGTATTGGATCACAAAGGTGAAGAGAAAGCAGGGACCGAGCAGGGGAGGCAAGAGGAGCAAGCGGTGGGTGAACCAGTGATGGGGCAGTCAGATGCCGAGGTTACCACGGAAGAAGGAAAAGCATGTGATGGTGGTGAGTCGGGGGCAGTCACAGCAGCACACGCGGGTGTTAGTGAGAGCACAGCAACCGCGGGTGATGGTGGTGGTGGTGGTGAGGTGGGGGTGGTTGTGGCACCGGGCAAGGTGATGGTGGACGGGGTGGCTGTTGATGCCAAGGCCGCTGAGATGCGCAAGCGGATTGCAGAGCTGGAAGGAGAGCTGCATAAGGAGAGGCAGAGAGCCGTTGCCGCTGCTGTGAGCAGCAGCAATAGCAACAGTGGTGATGCTGT
Organism: Closterium sp. NIES-65; assembly: GCA_948144175.1. Taxonomy (NCBI): domain Eukaryota; kingdom Viridiplantae; phylum Streptophyta; class Zygnematophyceae; order Desmidiales; family Closteriaceae; genus Closterium; species Closterium sp. NIES-65. The sequence continues at coordinate 1,769,941 of CANXME010002591.1, read as the reverse complement.
TGATCCAGCAGGCGAAGGGGGAGCAGCAACCGCCAGTGGGCAGCCGCAACCTCAAGCTGCTGTTGATGAGGAGACGGTAAGGAGTGGAAGCGCCAAGCCCGAATGTAAAGCCTCAGCAGCAGGTGCTGCGGCAACTGTGGCTGCGGCGAGAGGTGGAGGTGGAGGTGGAGGTGGGGTCAGCATGAGCAGGAGCTCCAGCACAGCTTCAAGCAACGGCAGCACCAGTAGTGCTGGGGTTGTTGCCACCCGGCGAAAGGTGAGGGATAACAGAAGGGCGCCAAACGATTTATCTCTCTTCTCCCCCTCGCTCCTTTTCATGTAACCCTCTCTCATAAGCACGGCAGTCACTTGACAAGTTTTGTAGTCACTGCTAAAATGCATACCACCCGGTGCTGCTTCCCTGGCTGTGCAGGTTGTGAGGGATCCATCAGACTCCCATGGTCCAGGCCGAAAGGTGGTGATTCGGAGGGTGGTGTCATCCAGTGATGCATCATCTGCTTCTGCCAAGGCATCTGCTGGCAGTGCAGCAGAGCACAAGGAGTCCGGAGCAAGCAGTGTGACTGGAGCCACCAAGCCCAGAGGCCGTCTTGTTCAACAGTAAGTGTTGGCCTGCCATTATGACACGTTGCATCCCTCCAACAACTCCCACCTTCCCTCCAACCCACCCCCCCTTGGTTCCTGGCCGCTAACAAGTTAAAAGGGATTTTTGACAGCGTTTTGAAACTGGTGTATTTTGCTTCTGGTTTTCAGGTCTGTATCGTCACCGGCTGACAACGGAGCAGATCAGCCCACGACCACAAGCACACCGACAGGGAAGGTCCGGGTGGTGCGAAACCGCAGCGAAGGACTGTCAAATAAGATCCGTCCGCCTGCTTCCGGTGCCTCACGGAAATAGTAGCCAGTTTTGATGTCATATGTTAGTTCCATTGTCCGAGACTCGGATTGCATGCACTGTACAAGCGATTTAGATGATAGATTAAGGCTCCCAAACTGAGCCAAATAGATTACACGCAAAACATACCGGTACTCAACGAGGATCGGGCATGGTTGACATTGTTATGAAGTGATTAAGTTGATATTTTCGTTATGGGTTCAAGACAGTTGGGTATGAACTGCACGGGCATTATGGCAGCGTTCATTAAATTATTTGCTTCACTCGTATTGCCGTTCAAACCACTGGAATGCGGGATCTCCCATAACGAAGGACTCGATCCGAAGTATGACAAGATCTGGTGTTCAGGCTCGTTCTGACAGCATGCTTGGCATCCATGGCTCTCCCGGGCTTTTGTGAACATGCTTCGCATTGATTTGTCAACGAGCCGCAAGAGAACCAACCAGAAACCCTTCTGATGGTGGATGCGTACCGCCTTGTGTCTCTGAGCGCGACACGTTCATTCCCAACCTAGCACTTTTTCGCGTCGAGTTCACCACAGCACAGATTGCGGGTCGCATAGCAAACATCAAGGTCGCCTGGAGCAAACGGATCTCAGTCAGGCGTTTGGTGTCACCATCCCTCGCCTGCACCCTCAGTCAAGCTGTTTTCCTATGAATTGTTTGGCAAGGAAACCTCACGGCCAACCTAGCCTGGACCAAACTACGGATCTGGATTTGGCAGGCAGTCGCGAAGCGACATGTGTCTTCGCGCCAAACCTGAACCTCACCTCTAGGCTCTGCCGCTCTCCGGTTTCAACCAGAGCACTGAGCATTGCAGACAGCCTCGTGATCCGTCGTTCCGTCACAAGCTTCGAGTCGAATTCATCGTCTGCGGCTGTCGAGGTCGCAGAGTCGCCGCCTGGCTCTAGGAATCTCGTGTCAGTTAAATCTGGTCCGTCAGTTGCCCTGCTCCCTGGTCATCGGAGAGCCGACGCACCCCACCTCATTTCCCGCTGCTTGATTTGTCAGTCACTCCCCCAACGTGCCCATCCCTCCAGCTCCACCCCATCCCACCCCATCCATTCTCTAGGTCCCACCGACGTCTTTAGTCTGGCGGGTTTGTTCAGTCCACACTTGCCCACCCGCATTCTTCAACGAAGGTATCTTCTCCCCCTTCAACCTGTTCAAGATAGCCTTCCTGCCTTTGGCTGCCCGCACTGCACGTGCTTTAGTTTAGGATTACGCGATGGCGGAGAGTAAGCCGGCTCGGGCTAAGACCTCGGGCGCCATAAACTCCGCTCCTGCGTCCGAGAGCGATAGCAAGCAGCCAGTCACATCGAGGCTCGGGCACCTGAAGCTCGGTTACCACTACTGCGTGACGCACGGCGGCACGCTTCTCCTGATTCCGCTGCTCGCGTTCCTGGCAGTGCAGGCGAAGCGGCATGTGACGCCGGACGATATCATCCAACTGGCGCAGCATCTTGTCGATACGCATCTGGTGGAGGTGGTGGTTGGCGCATTCCTCCTGCTCATCGTCGGCATTGTCTACTTCCTCACGCGCCCCACCCCCGTGTACCTCCTCGACTTCAACTGCTACCGGCCCCCCGACTCGTTCACCGTCACCATCCGCAACGCGCTCACCATCGCGCGCTCCTGCGGCTTCCTCGACGAAACCGCGCTCGCGTTCCAAACCAAGGTGTTCGACCGATCCGGGCTCGGCGACCGAACCTGCCTGCCGGCATGCCTCCTCACCATTCCGCCGACGCCGAGCCTGGCGGAGGCTCGGAAGGAATTCCAGATCGTGATCTTCGACATTCTGGAAGACCTCTTTGCCAAGACCAAGGTGAACCCCAAGGACGTGGGCGTGCTGGTGGTGAATTGCAGCCTCTTCTGCCCGACGCCGTCGCTCGCCTCCATGATCGTGAACAAGTTCAAGTTCCGTACCGACATTCAGTCGTTCAACCTGGGCGGCATGGGATGCAGCGCGGGTCTCATCGCCATCAAGCTCGCGCGCGACCAGCTCCAGGTGCAAAAGAACACTTACGCAGTTGTCGTGTCGACGGAGAACATCACGCAGAATCTTTATCTCGGGCAGCGCAAATCCATGATGGTGGCTAACTGCCTCTTCCGCATGGGCGGCGCCGTGATGCTGCTGACCAATAAGCCCTCGGAGCGCCGGCGCGCCAAGTACCAGCTGCAGCACGTGGTGCGCACGCACCTGGGAGCGGACGACGCGGCGTACCGGTGCGTGTACCAGGAGGAGGACGACGGGGGGATCGTGGGCGTGTCGCTGTCGCGCGATCTGATGAACACCGCCAGCACCGGGCTCAAGACCAACATCACGACGCTCGGACCGCGCGTGCTGCCGCTGTCGGAGCAGCTGCTGTTCCTCGGGAACCTAATCGCGCGCAAGGTGCTGCGGATGAAGATCAAGCCGTACCTGCCGGATCTCAAGCTCGCGTTCGAGCACTTCTGCATCCACGCGGGCGGCCGCGCCGTGCTGGACGAACTCGAGAAGGGCCTCGGGCTCACGCCGTACTTGGTGGAGGCGTCGCGCATGGCGCTGTACCGCTTCGGAAACACGTCATCGTCGACGCTCTGGTACGAGCTGTCGTACCTCGAGGCGCAGGGGCGCATCCGGCGCGGCGACCGCGTGTGGCAGGTCGGGTTCGGTTCCGGGTTTAAGTGCCAGAGCGCGGTTTGGAAGGCGCTGCGTACGCTCGACCCGGCGAAGAACCAGGGCCCATGGTGGGAGGAGGAAACGTCTACCGACGCCGCGCCGGCGCGCACTAAGTCGTCCTACGTGCCTGTTGAGGAGATGAAGGTGGAAAAGGTAGATTTGAGCCGCATCCATCCCAGCCAGGTTGCGGCCGTGAACGCAACTGCTGCTGCTGCTGCCGCTGCTGCTGCCGCCGCTGCAGCTGCTGCTGCTGTTTCTGATGCTCCTGCTGATTCCGCACCTGCTGCTCCGGCTCCGGCAACGGTCACCGCATAAGCTGTTACGGTGAGAGGGTATGTGGATGGTATTGTGCGGTTGGTGAGAATTTGAGGCACAGGCGCCCTCAGAGTCGTATGCTTATGAAAATCTTCTGCAGGTGTTAGTTCTTGCTTCTCCTGATGCTCTCACCTGTGGTGTGTTCACCCCAGTGCCTGAAGGTTGGTCTAACCTAGGGGGGCCAAGGAGTAATCGTTAGCTACTACTATACAATGCACCCGTTAGATTCTTGGAGTTTCTTTGATTAAAAAATCTTGACTACCTTTTGAAATTGACAGGTACTGACGAAGAGACGAGAATGTTCTTGAAATTACATGAAAAAACACCTGGTATGTTTGAGGTTTGTCTGTTAGATTTCCCTGGTGGCTGCTTTGAATCTACTCTCCTTCCCAGTTTGCTTCAACATTGTTAGTCAACCCTCGCAACCATCCAGCCACAGTACAGTGCCATTCTCGCATCACTATGCCTATGGCCATGAGCCCTCAATCGTCATGAGTAACCAAGGGATTCTAGCATGAGATAGTAGACTAGTTTGAAGGCAATGCTAAGGTGCCTAAGCAAATGTGTTGGTGCACCATGTTCATAATGCCTAAAGCTTCGCAGACAATCGGGAGCTGGGGCTTGTCAAAGCAGGCAACACTAGAGACAATTTTTAGGTATCGTATCTTGAAATTGTGTTGGACGATTGAGCAGCACAAATGTCAAGATTCAAGCTTCGTAGGAAAAGGGGAGCTTGAGCTCGTTCAGGTTGGCAACACCGGAGGCGGGCTTGCCAGGCTCGTATGACCCCATGGCTGCTGCTGCATCGGGCCGATCCAAGGTGGCTCCTGCACTGCCCTCCCCTGCAGGGTATGGGTGGTACCAGTCGCCAGGTTGCCTCAGGATAAAACGTGCCTCTGGTTGGAGAGAGAGGGGTAAGGTGTTGGGAGAGGAGTGGTGGGAGGAGAAAGGGATGGGAGAAGGGGAGAAGAGATGAGGGTGAATGGAGGAGCTTGGTCAGTATGAGGGATACTCATACATGAAGAGGGTATATGCAATCATGGTTGGAGGAATGAGAAAGGGCGTGACAACAATTGATTGCAGCCAACACCTGCGACAATAGCACACCTGCGACAATAGCACACCTGCGACAAAGAACACCTGAGACGAAGAGCCCCTGAGATGAAGAGCACTTGAGTCGAACAGCACCTGAGACAAAGAGCACCTGAGACAAAGAGCACCTGAGACAAAGAGCACCTGGGGCAGGGAGCACCTGAAACGAAGACATTGGCGTAGGCATCATCGTCATAGATGAACTCGGGCGGGTCTGGGTGCCCCACTCCCACTATCGTGCTCCCACTGCTCCCACACACACGTGCATGGGTGTGGGTAGGGGTGACAGGAGATTTCAGGGAATAGGGTGCGTGAGGAGAGGGGAGGCACACTTAGTGAGAGGGAGGTACGGCGAGAGGGGAGGCACACTTAGTGAGAGGGAGGTACGGCGAGAGGGGAGGCGGGAAGTGTGGATGGCACGGACAAAAGACATCCATCCCCTGGCATGGCATGGCATGGCCTGCATTTGGGCCCTAAAGGAGAGTGTATGGTAGTACCGCATGGAACATCACGGATGGGTCAGTGCAGTATGGCATGGCAGAAGCAGCGAGTGCAGTGCACTCTATTAGTCAGGTGGGGAATGTGGCGTGAGTGCAGTGCATTCCCACCTGCCGGACATGAAGACCGCGGAGTAGCGGCCTCGACCAGCAGCTGCCACTCTCGTCTTGAACGACTTGAGCGACGGCAGCACCTCAAACGCCGGTGGCTCTGCGCAGGTGCAGGGTGGAGGAAGGATGGATGGGGGAGCGAGGGAGAGGGGAGGGGGGATGGAGGGAGGGGAGAGGGGGGAGGGAGGGAGGGTTGAGACGGGATGGAGGGAGGAGGGACGGAGAAGGAGAGATGAAGAAAGATGGGAGTGGAAGGCACGGATCAAGAAGCATTGTTGCTTGCTGCTGGCACGCTGGCATGCATGCACGATTGCATGGATGCATGGTTGCAGGGTGATACACGGTGATGTGACGCATGCGAGGAGATAGCAGAGCAGAGCACGCACCGAGGTCGTTGATACATGTGGCCTGGGTGATGCCCTCCTGCCGCACTCGCTCCAGCAGCACTCCCGGGTCCTCCTTGCTCGCCCGGTCCAGACGAAACTTCTGTACGGTGGCACGCGCATGGCATGGCCGCGCACAGAAAGAGGCAATTTCTTTTCTAGATGGACGGTGGTAAAGAGGAACGAGGTTGATGGAGGTGGAGATGGTACAGACGCTCCAGAGGGATACTCGAATCGCAGGAAACGGTGGTGGGTAAAAGTGGGCAGGAAATGTAATCGCAGGAAGTCGGGCCAAGGGAGTCCTGGGACTACATTTCCTAATCACCTACCATAGCATGGCATAGCAAACCATACCATGCATTGTTATCATCCATGCTGTTGCACAACCACACCACTTTATGCAATGCTGTGTCATGCCCCACTGCACAGCATGCATGGCATGATGCTCACAAGCAGCCAACACGCAGGGACTCAGACACACGCACGCACGCACGCACCCTGTAGACGTCAGCAGTGGAGCAGGCTTCAGGCGGCTTCATGAGCACCAGGGGCAGGTCGAGAGGCAGAATGGGCGTCACGTCCTCCACTATCTGACACACATGGGGCGAGGCGGAGGGCGAGGAGGGGGAAGAGGGGGAGGGAGAGGGAGGGGGAGAGGGCGAGGGAGGGGGAGAGGGAGAGGGCGAGGGAGGGGGAGAGGGAGAGGAAGAGTGAGAGGGAGAGGGAGAGGCACGAGCATCCACAGTCATACGTGCAGGGGAATGAGATTCACAAAGGGAACACAAAAGTCCAAGGGTGTGGACAGAGGGTGCCGTGAGGTAGGGGAAGAGACGGGACGAGAGACACGCCCCTCTCGTTCCCCCACGCACGCACGCACGCACCTCCCCGCGGCCAGTGCAGTAAGCGGCGCCCTGGGAGAAGAAGGAGGAGATGTCGGACCCGATGTCCGCCGACCACTCCAGCAGCTCCGATCCATCGGGTGCTTGTGGAAAGGCTTTCCTATCTCACACACCAGCTGTTATCACCCACACCCCATCTCTTCTTCCGTACTTGCCCTGTCCGTCCTCTTTATCGCCCAACCCTTGCATCCCCTCTCCTCAGCTCCCCTATTCTCCTCCGCCTGCTTTGAACCCCCATTCCCCCAACCCACGCACCTCCCCGCGGCCGGTGCAGTAAGCGGCGCCCTGGGAGAAGAAGAAGGAGATGTCGGACCCGATGTCCGCCGACCACTCCAGCAGATCAGCCTCGCTCGCCACGTTGCCGCACATCCTGTTCGCCGCCCACAGCGCCGTCGCTGCGTTTCCGCTGCCGCCGCCCAGCCCTGCTCCGGTGGGCACCTTCTTGTCCAGATGCACCTGGGGGGGAGCGGGGGAGGTGAGGATGTCAACGGTGAGACGCGCGGGGTTGCTTTTGACTTTTGGGAAGGCCTCTCGAAAGGCCTTCGGTGGGTGGGCACCTTCTTGTCCAGATGCACCTGGTGGGGAGCGGGGGAGGGTGTCAAAGGCGAGGCGTGTGGGGTTGCTTTCGACTTTCGACATCTCTAAAAAGGTCTCCGGTGGGCGCTTTTTGTCCAGATGCACCTGGGGGGGAGCGGGGGAGGGTGTCAAAGGCGAGGCGTGTGGGGTTGCTTTCGACTTTCGACATCTCTAAAAAGGTCTCCGGTGGGCGCTTTTTGTCCAGATGCATGTGAGGGAGATGTCATGGCATGTCATCCATCGTGGTGAGAGGCGATGGTGATGCATCCATGTGGGCGAGGCAGGGCTGTCCGGGGAAGGCAGATCATGTGCGGAAGGGGATTTACATGAGATAGGGGGGCTATGTGGCCAAGTGGGGTTATGGATGGAAACGAGGAGGATGAAGGGGGACAGACAGTGGGAAAGAACGCCAAGTGGGGTTATGGAGAAGGAGTTGCAAGGGGGGCTGATGAGGGGATGGAAGGAGGGAGAGGGAAAGGGCAACATGAGAAGATTAGAGGATTGCAAAAGAGGGGGAATAGAGGTGCGCGAACGGGAGGTCACAGGAGAGCGAGGGATTGGAGTGAAGCGGCTTACCCAGAAGTACTTTTGGATTCCTGTTTTGCGACGGAAGAGGTCCAACGCCTTGATGACCTGCCACGGTGGAGGGACGGACGGGAGGGCAGGATGAGGGCAGGATGAGGGCAGGATGAGGGCAGGATGAGGGCAGGATGAGGGCAGGGAGGTAGAGATGGAATGGTTGCACTGAGAGACAGGTTGCTGCCTCGACCCAAGGGAGAAAGGCAAGGAAACGAAGTGCACATGCACGGGCAGGGCAGGGCATGCGAGCGAGTGTGCTTGTGCTGGTATGCACAGTCAAATGGGTAACCAGATACGCAGGGCAGGCAAGGGCAAGCATGGCATGGGGTGGGCGGGCAGAGGGGCGTACAAGGTTGGAGGAGTCGAGTGGCACGCCTGGTGCGTTGGTGGTGAGGGCGTCACGAGTGTTGGAGGGCGAGAAGGAGAACTTGAGCGTGTCCCCCAGACTGATCGCCTGGGGGGCGTGGCCACGGGAGGAAGCAGGCAGGGGGTGGAGTTGCGGACAGAATGGGGTTGGTAAGGAAGAGGATCCAGAATTGGGAAGGAGAACTTGAGCGTGTCCCCCAGACTGATCGCCTGGTGGGGCGTGCCGTGGTGTCATAGGCGCGAGGGGAGGGAGGGGGGAAAGGTATGGGGCTGGTTAGAGAAGAAGCGGTAGAGAAACAAGTGGTAGGGGAAGGGAACAAGTGGTAGGGGAAGGGAACAAGTGGTAAGGGAAGGGAACAAGTGGTAAGGGAAGGGAACAAGTGGTAAGGGAAGGGAACAAGTGGTTAGGGAAGGGAACAAGTGGTTAGGGAAGGGAACAAGTGGTTAGGGAAGGGAACAAGTGGTTAGGGAAGGGAACAAGTGGTTAGGGAAGGGAATAAGTGGTTAGGGAAGGGAACAAGTGGTAAGGGAAGGAGAATGCGAGAGTTTTGCCTAGTGTGATTGCCTGGTGGGTGGTGGCCGTTGCACTCACGGATGCGAATGAGCGATTGAGACTGGTTGATTATTGAGGATTCTCAGGAACCAACTAGTGGTTGAGTGAGTGAGTGAGTGAGTGAGTGGGAGTGTGTGTGCATTGTGCAGGACAAGGAGAGAAAGTTTGGAGCCTGTTCTGTTCTGCACAGTTAGGGGGAGCATGGACGAGGGGAGGGCAGTAGCAGGTGCGGGAGAAGGAGAAGGGGCTCACATGGAAGAGCGAGGCCAGCTCGTGATAGCCGTCAGGGCGCTTGCGTGTGATGCGCAGAAACACGTTCACCTGGGGTGGTGGGTGGGTGGGTGGGTGGGTCGTTGTGGGTGTGGGCCGTGGCATGCGCAGAGGGGGGGGGCACAGGGAGGAGAGGGATCAGGGAAGAGAGAGGAGTGGGGATGATGGAAGAGTGAGACGGCGAGGGGCGAAGGGCTAAGGGGTGACAGTCGAGGGGTTCGAAACAGGGTTCGGGGGATTGGGGATAGCTTGGTGCATGTTTAAGACGACGATGTTCCCCCTCCGAGTTTCCCCACCCTCTGATTCCGCCAGCCCCGCCAGCCCCGCCAGCCCCACCATTCCCTCCCTCCACTCCCGCCATTCCCGCCAGTCCCAGCAGCCCCGCCAGTTAAGGGGGTTGTGACATGCTGACATGCTGACACGCTGAAACGTGGCGTACTGACCTTGGAGGGCGAGAAGAGCGTGAGCGCGCCGGGTCCGCGCTTCTCGCGCGTGGGGTCCGCCTCCTGCGCGTACTCCTCCATGCGCCGCTGCGGGCTGTACGACACCTGCCGCTCACCGCCGCCGTCGTCGCCAGTCGCAGCACGTGCGTCGTTCAGTCGCCACGCGGGGTTGCGCGCACCGCACAATAGGGGAGGCAGGAGTGGGGAGATCTCCGTGAGAATTTGAATGCGGTCAGCGAGAGTGGGATGCGAGGAGAATGCGCATTCTGCGGAACGTGCGCTGAAAATGGGTGACTGACCTAGGTAGTTACTTTTCTTGTCAGCCTTTCGTGAGTAATCAAGCGACGATTACCAGCCACGTTTATAGGCTGATGAACAGCTGGGGCTCTAGGGTCCGCAAAACGTAACCCTCAGTCTACTTGGGCTGATCTCGGATACTCGGTATGGCGTCTTTTGCTATCGCACCACATTGCCTCGTAAAGCATCGCGACACGCTCTAACGTACCTCAACCTGCTTCTTCCCTCCATTGGATTCACCGCCAGCCGCTTGCGCACGGACAGCCACCAATCGTGGCTTGACGTCTAGCCGCACCACTGGTGACTGTTTGACCGACGAAAAATTAGCCGTTCGTAATGACGGCTTCAAGTGAGCCTGTCGCACGGAGGGGCACGCGGCGCTGAGAGTCTGCATTACGTGCGACGCTGCGCGACCGACTGTTTATTGGGTGAGCGCGATCGGCGGGGAGACCGTGGCGAGAGGGAGGAGAGGGGTGGGAGCAGGGAGGTCGGAAGAGCGGGGAGAAAAATGCGGGTGAGTTAGTCAAGGTGCTATGTGTTGACTGGGATCAATGTGGATAAGGAAAGATTGCTGTGCTCATCCGCGTCACAGAACGAAATTGCAATGGTCACGAGGCAATGCGAATGAATTTGCAAAACGGGTTTTTACCGTAGATAAGATGCATTTTTTAACTCCAAGAGTTTAATGTCACCTAATTGATGGAGTGCTTGCATTGGTTTCGTCCCCTCCACCCCTCCCCCCACCCCCTCTTCTCTAATAATGAACCACTGACTTGGGGAAGAACTTACAGCACCTCACTACTACCGTAGCAACACACATGGCAGCCCAATTCATGCACTAAAAGGCTACGGTATGGTGTTAGGCTGCTATTCCTTAGCTCCTTTAACCCTGGTGGAAGGAAAGGTGGGGAGTGAAAGGTCCAGGTTACATAAAGCAATAAAAGATGAAGCACCAACAAGAGATCCACATGGAAATGAGTAATGGTTGAGGAATGGATGGGCAGGGTGGAACGTGTGCGTGCGTGCACAGAGAGGCAGAATCAGGACTCTGCTGAGATGAGAGGCATGGATGGCATGAGTCGCTTGGGAGATGATAACGGTAGTGAGGTGTCATGAGATTGGTGTCCCGTGGGCTATTGTGATGTGGTAGTGTGGTAGTTAAGTCCCAATGTGTTGTGTCGTGTACTCACCACCGGGTGATATAGTGAGGTCGGACTTCTGCACTATGATCTCGTCTTTTGCCACCACAAACGACTTTTTGAGGCGCCTAAAAGAACAAGTGAAGCCCCCCTGCCCGTGTGTGCTTACCTGGTGACATAAGTGAGGTCTGACGTCTGCACTATGATCTCGTCTCCTGCCACCACAAATGATGGCACCTGCTCGCATGCACAGAGCAGGCAGGCACAAATGGATGGGAAGGATTAGTCGGTGGAAAGAGAAGCAGCAGAAGAGCGGGGAGGAGGATTGGCATGGTATGAGACAGTGGGCGAGTGCATATGATAGCAGTGCGTGGTTCACGTCAAGGTTCTACCGCCCTGCCGCATCAGTGTGAGGAGAAGAATTCTGACGGGCAGCGATGAACACAGGAGGTCAAGATGGTGAACGATGGTCAACAGCTGGAAGGTAAAGTAAGGTGGCGTCTTGACAACGATTGTCGTATTGGGATTGTCGTTGCTGCTCACCTGAACTGTGATCCCCGATCTCAACTTGACCTTCTTGTACCTGCCGCACCCCGTAAGAGAGAGAGAGGGAGAAAGTGAGAGCTGAACCAAGTTTCATAGCAGAGAAGGACAAACTTGGGATAATACGATTTTTGGTTAGAGAAAGTAGTTTCATAGCAGAGAAGGACAAACTTGGGATAATATTTTGGTTAGAGAAATTTAGGGGAGAGAGGTGCAACAGAGGGTGAGGAGCTCTGCAGGCAGGGAGACATGCAGGGATGGAGGAGCGAGAAGGGAAGACGAATCATACGAGGGGGCGGCGGTCTGGCCCTTAAAAAAGGGCTCTGCCTCGTCCACGACATCGGAGACTCTGGCCGGCAGCGATGCAGAGAGGGCCTTGTCGTTGAACAGATGCACCACCACCTCCATGCCGTCTGCACTTACACACACACGGGGGGGGGCATGCATGGACGGAGGGCACATGGGGGGCAGGGCGGGGCAATGCAAAGCGAGGGGGAATTTTGAGACGTCAAAAAGGCAGCGATGCAGAGAGGGCCTTGCCATTGAACAGATGCACCACCACCTCCATGCCGTCTGCCCTCACACACCGGGGGGGGCATGCATGGCAGACGGGCACCACAGGGCATCATGGCAAGGCGAGGCAAGGCAAGGGAGCGCGGAGAGATGCGGGGGGTGCGGAGCTGGGGAGGTGTGGAGCGGGAGGAGGGGCAGGGGTACCTTCTTGTCGAGGTAGGGTGAGAAGGAATAAGTTGCATGATGGATTGATGAAAAGGATCTGATAAGGAAAGACGATGCTGGCTGGGCTGGGCAAAGTCTAGGCTATAGTCCACTGTCTGTTCTTTTGAGACGTCTCAAAAGGCAAAGCCTAGGCTATAGTCCTTTGAGTATTCTCAAAAGTCATACCAAGGTCTAGGCTATAGTCCTTTGAGTATTCTCAAAAGTCATACCAAGGTCTAGGCTATAGTCCTTTGAGTATTCTCAAAAGTCATACCAAGGTCTAGGCTATAGTCCTTTGAGTATTCTCAAAAGTCATACCAAGGTCTAGGCTATAGTCCTTTGAGTATTCTCAAAAGTCATACCAAGGTCTAGGCTATAGTCCTTTGAGTATTCTCAAAAGTCATACCAAGGTCTAGGCTATAGTCCTTTGAGTATTCTCAAAAGTCATACCAAGGTCTAGGCTTTAGTCCACTGTCTGTCTGTTCAGTTCCCTTCCTCTTTCTTTCTCGTTTTAGTTGTCTTCCGTTGTTTAAGGAAAACAAAAATCGTGCCATACATGACAGAAAAAAAAAACATTATTCTCAGGGTGTGCTTGCCTTGCAGTAAGGGTGCTGCATCGCCAAACATTGACACGGGAAGTGAGATCTGCTCGAATGTTTGCTTCCTGATAGCAGAAGATGGAGAAAAGGCAGGGTGATGAGGATCATGGGGAGAAAACGGGAGGCAACAGCAGATGCCAAATGATTTCACAAAAGAAAGGTGGGGAAGTGGAAGCAAGTAACCGGTGATGGAGAAAAGAGAGAGGAACAAATGGACATTGGGTGCAGTGCACTGGATGAAGGAGCAAGAATGGCAGCAGCAGCAGCGGCAGCAGCAACACCACCACCACACAATTTTGTTCGTACTCCTAACTTGGCACCCTTCCATTCTGCCGTCGATGCCTGAAGCACTACACGTATGTGTGCGTGCACGCACTTGCCCCAAGCTTGCTTGACTCCCACCCCATGCGCTCATGCCATGCGTGCACACATGCGTGATACGTTCACTCACTCCATGAGGCAAGCGTTGTCCTCGTCCACATAGAGAAACACAAAGGGCTTGTCATCTGAGAACACCACTGCGGTACGTAGGGGTTCAAAACGGTATGAGGGGATCCGGGCAGTAAGGGATGAGGACGGGGAGGGAACACGAGGTGGCTAGGCAAGCGTTGTCCACGTCCACATAGAGGAACACAAAGGGCTTGTCATCCGAGAACACCACTGCGGTGAGCATCGGACCGGTGGAGTGAGGGACGAGGATGGGGAGGAAAGGGAAAGTGAGTGAGGCGGGGCGGGTGGGATGGACAGGCAAGCGTTGTCCTCGTCCACGTAGAGCAACACAAAGGGCTTGTCATCCGAAAACACCACTGCGGTGGGTGGGTAGGGGATCAGAGGGGTACGGTACGGGGACGGGTGGGTGGCTTTTAAGTTGGCTTAGAGGTAACCTCACAAAGGGCTTGTCATCCCAAAACGGTATGAGGGGATCCGGGCAGTAAGGGATGAGGACGGGGAGGGAACACGAGGTGGCTAGGCAAGCGTTGTCCACGTCCACATAGAGCAACACAAAGGGCTTTTCATCCGAAAACACCACTGCGGTGGAGAGGGGAGCAAGCAATACGCGGGGTGAGGACGGGGTGGAAGGGGAAGGTGAGTGAGGCAGGGTGGGAGGGTGGGGCAGGGTGGGTTTTCATGGTGGGACCCCAGAAAGATGGATGAAGAGTAACCGGGAAAGACAAAACCTCACATTTGAAATTGAAACCCAGACGAGAGGCATGGAATTGAGTGGTTACGACTGGAGAAATGGCCGCGACTGGAAGCCTTCAATAGTTGAAGGGAGAGCAGGGCGGAAAAAGAGCAGGAGGGGCGGAGAGCACGAGCTGACTGACGTTCAATGTGCTCGGAGGTGCGCAGCTTCTCGTTGCTCTTGAGGCCCGTCTGCACGTCCCGCAGCTCCACCTGTGGCACAACAGCACCCACATGGACACGCACACACATGCAGGACGCGGGGTAGGCGCCGAGGGGACCGCCAGAGTGTGGGGGAAGGGGAGGGGAAGGGGTCAGGGGGAGCCGCAGAGACTGGGCACGGAGGCATGGGGCAGAGGCAGGGCGCAGCATGTTTAAGATGGACCTGGAGTGGTGAAAGGTGGTGTGGGGAAATGGCAGCATGAGAAGCAGTGGGGGAAGATTGGGGCAGTGCTGGTTTGATGGCACGTGGCACATGGTGTGTGTGTGTGTGTGTACCTGAATGGTAGCACCGCCACGGCCTTGCTGTGTGTGCTGCGTCTTCACAACCTGGATAAGGAGGCGGATAGGAGATGGAGGAGGAGGAGGAGGAGGAGGGAGATGCAATGCATGAGAGAAACGCGTTGTGGCACAACTAGCAAACCTAATGTGGAGTGGACGCACCCTGATGGTAATAACTTTGGTCTGTGTGTGTGTTCACGGCACATTCATACGCTTGCGCCCGCACCACTCATGCATGTACCCACGCAAGTGGCAATCGACCATGTGCATGCACTATGAACTCATTTGCATGCGCACTTGTAGCAGCAGCAGGAGCAGCAGCAGCAGCAGCAGAAGCAGCAGCAGCAGCAGCAGCAGCAGCAGCAGCAGCAGCAGCAGCAGCAGCAGCAGCAGCAGCAGCAGCAGCAGCAGCAGCAGCAGCAGCAGCAGCAGCAGCAGCAGCAGCAGCAGCAGCAGCAGCAGCAGCAGCAGCAGCAGCAGCAGCAGCAGCAGCAGCAGCAGCAGCAGCAGCAGCAGCAGCAGCAGCAGCAGCAGCAGCAGCAGCAGCAGCAGCAGCAGCAGCAGCAGCAGCAGCAGCAGCAGCAGCAGCAGCAGCAGCAGCAGCAGCAGCAATACACACACCTGGAAATATCTGCCTGCATCAGAGGATCCACGTGGCATGGCATGACATGGCATTGCCCGACGTCAACAGGGCAGCACATGGAACGGGAAGTGGAGGAGGAGGCGGATGGGAAGGGGGCAGTCAGATGGAGGCGGTGAGACATGGACTGATACGAGACATGTGAGACAAAGCTTCGTGTGAGACAATGCATGGTGTGAGACAATGCATGGTGTGAGACAATGCATGGTGTGAGACAATGCATGGTGTGAGACAATGCATGGTGTGAGACAATGCATGGTGTGAGACAATGCATGGTGTGAGACAATGCATGGTGTGAGACAATGCATGGTGTGAGACAATGCATGGTGTGAGACAATGCATGGTGTGAGACAATGCATGGTGTGAGACAATGCATGGTGTGAGACAATGCATGGTGTGAGACAATGCATGGTGTGAGACAATGCATGGTGTGAGACAATGCATGGTGTGAGACAATGCATGGTGTGAGACAATGCATGGTGTGAGACAATGCATGGTGTGAGACAATGCATGGTGTGAGACAATGCATGGTGTGAGACAATGCATGGTGTGAGACAATGCATGGTGTGAGACAATCCATGGTGTGAAACATCAGAAAGGTGAAAGATGTAACAGTGGGCAAAGAAAGAACAAGGGCTAGATCGTTGGTGGATGCAAGAGAGAGAGAGATAGATGGAGAGAATGATGTCTGGTAAGGTGAGGTGCATTGTATTGTGTGCACAGCAGCAGCAGCAGCAGGTTTGGAATGCCTCACCTTTTCGCTCTATGACACTGCCCACTTTCACCTGCGCCCACATAACACCCATCCGCACATGCCCACATGCACACATGCCCACATGGACACATGCCCACATAGACAAGGGGGAAACACATACATAAGTGCACGTACGTAACACACATTCTGCTGTATAAAGCTAACGCCTTTCTAGATGTTGCACAAGCGATGGACTAAAGAACCATGGCTGCCCGCATGGGAGGGTGCATTGCCATCCACCCTCCCTCCTTCCCCTTCCCTACCGCGACGCTCATTCTCTTCTCGCCCCCACCCACACTCCCACCCTCCGTTCCCAGGCCCTACTGCTACGTCCTAATCTCCCCAACACCCCTCGAAAAACAACCTATTCTTTCAGGCGCACATATAATTTCGCCTCCTCCCTTCCGCTTCCCCTTCCCTGCTCTCCCTCTACGCTCCCCCCTCCGCTCCCCCCTACGCCGCACCTCCGACCCCGTGACCCGCGCGTGGCGCACGCTTTGCGCCAGCCCGCCGCGACTCAGCGGACCCGTTGCCAGCTGTTGCCACAGCAGCCCGCCTTCCACCGCCGCCGATTGCGGAGCAACAGTCGCTGCGTGGCCGCTGGTGAGCCGCTGCACCGTGGATCGCGCGTTGGAACTGATCACGACCGTCGGATCAGTTGCCGCGGTTTCAGGAGATGTCACGGTGGCGGGAGATGCGCCTCCGAATGTAGATGACGTGGCATGGGAGATGTGATTTGGGCTGATCTCATTGGAGGACGTCTGTGCGGGAACTGACAAGAGCGTCGCGACGTTGTGCGACACAGCGGCGACGACGCATTCATGGCATGCGCCTTTGCTGCTGCGATGCCGAGCGACTGCACGTGCGACGGTGAGCATGGCGGCGATAACAGCCAATTTTGCGGCAGAAACTGCGGCGGTGCGGCAGGGAATGCGGTGGTGAACAGGCCTGTCGAAGTTTCTGGGGCTCGTACTTGCGCTCCCCCAGCTCCTCCGCATCTGACCCTTGGTTGGGTGTAGGTGTGCGTTTTGGCGCCCTTAACGGTCACGGGCGCACCCCAAAGTGAAAACTTGAAATCCGGGCATATTTGAAGTTTACACTTACACTGTATTTTACTGTGATACGTGCAGTTTTCAACTTATATTAGATGTCAGTCATACCTAATACTACACATGTCTTCAATAGTCATAAAACCTACCTTGCCTGCAATGTTCTACTTTTCACTAACTACAGATTTAGCATGCAGATTTAACTACCCTACTCTACCCAAACATGCAATGCAAGCCTATTTGGCAGGCTTCCTCCCCTTCTCCTCAAACAAGGCATAGGCGGCTGCCCAGTCCACTGGGTAGTCTAGCATCTTCACCGTCATCAGCTCCCCCAGCCTAACATCAGTAAGAGCAACACGATCCCACGACTTAATAATGTTTTGGCGGGAGAAGCCCCTCTCACACTCAACAGTGCTGAGGGGCAACACAGAGACTGCACGCCAGAGGGAGACTATGGTGGGATAGTCATCCTTCCAGTCTGCCGTGCGCAACATGTTGGTGAGAGCCTGATGAAAGCTCTGCTTCTTGAACTTCTTCTCCATGGTGGCTGTGAAGAGGCGCATCTGCGGCTCTATGTCAGCAAGAGCGACTCCTGCCAAGGACATATACAACAAGGTTAGAACATGCCAATGTTGGAGAAAACCATATTCAAGGTTAGAACATAAACAAGGTTAGAACCTTTACAAGGTTCCTACTCTACCCCTCTCGTCTTACCAGGTAGCTTGTTCTTGAACATGTCAAGGAGCTCGGAGAGATGGCGCTTCACCCACGCGTCCTGCTCTCCTGCACGGTCGGGATACTTATCAGGGGAGAAAAAACCAACACCATCGAAATGACGCAGATCCGCCATCCTCTTCCCCAGCGCCTTAATCAGGCGCTGAGCGAAACGCCTCGCCAGGTCCACGCACGCCTCCAAGTCGCATCCCCCCCCAGTGTTTTCAGGGTTGATGATGTCCTCGTGAAGCTCGATCTCGGCTTTTGCATGCTTGCCGTTCTCGTCCAGTCCCTTGAGCTCCATCTTACGCTTGTCCTTGCTGCCGTGTGCAGCAAGGAACTTGTTCAGGCGAGAGGTGTTCGGCCCGTTGGATGCGCCGGGCTCGACGTAGTACTGCGACAGCTTGGTCTTCACCTTGTCGACATGGTTCTTCACCTCTATAATGTCGACCTGAAAGCAAACAGAGCGCGAAAAAAATAGAGCAAAGCACACAAGTCAAGAAGCGACAACGCCATGCTCATCTGCACCTTACCGTCTGCTTCTGGAAGGACAGATTGAGTCCGTTGAGCAACGCCAGCACGTCAGCCAGGAGATACAGCATGTAGTGGAACTTGAAGCTGGTAGCGAGTTTCTCCGTCTCGCCCTTCTCCTTCGTCCACATCCACATCAGCACCGGCAGCACGTCACAGAAGCGACTCACAGCATCCCCGCGAGACAACCAACGGACGGTGCAGAAGCCTTGCACCTCCAGGTGCGTCTGCAGAATGACGTCCTGGAGATGCATGTAGGTCTTGTGATCGGTCGATGAACGCCCGAGATGCTCAGCAGTCTGGCGTATCATATGATCTACGACGTTGAACTCCTTGAAGCTCTTCGCGGCATCCTTGGCAGCCAATGCCTCGCTGCACAAGCACGAGACGTGCGTGAGTATGGTTGGGGAGGGGACAGGTGTACAATACGATCGGAAGCAGTGCAGTGCAACCTTACCGATGCGCCACGCAGTGAATCGCCACCAGCCACGGGCAACGTTTCCGAAGCATGGCGACAACGCCGTTCTTCGCACCAGTCATCACGGATGCACCATCCGTTGACACCCTGACAAGCTTGTCCAGCGACATGTCCTTCGACCACAAACACTTAACGATCGTGTCGTGCAGTGCTGCGGTGTCGCAACGTTCGAGTGACAGGAGAGCAAGAAACTGGGACACCACGGCCTCGGCTCTCTCAAACGTGACATACACGATGAGATGCTTTCCACGCGCGCGATCCGTGGATTCATCGAAGGAGAGGCTGTACCAGGCCGACTCTTTGATGTCCTCGAGCTGCTTGGCCACCAGATGCTCCGCCATAGCCTCTACGAACTCGCCGAAGGCGTATCTGCAATGAGCACCGAATGAAAATGTGAGTAAGTTATCCACAATAGAACAGCAGAAGTAGAACAAAGCAGAAGCATACGAACAGAAGCAAAAGCAGGAAATCAGGAGCAGAAACAAAGGCTAACAAGCACGTACTGCGAGTAATAACGACCGTACGATTCGTCGGTCATCATGTCGGGGCATCCTTGCTCCGCCATGAACCGCACCAGCATGGGGTAGAGCGCGATAGGTGCATCGTTCCGCGCAATCCAGTGAGCTCCTTGCATGCATTTGACGACCCTCGCCATGACAGGATCGCTGCTAAGCATATTCAAGAGGCTGCGCTGCCTCACCTCCGTGCCTTCAGAGAGTCGTTCAGCTTCCATGGCCGCGAGGTGCACCTTGGACTGGTCATGGTTGCGGCACGACGACTTCTGAAAATCCCTTGCACCGACTCCAGCACCGCCAAAGGGAGACTTGGTGTTAGGAGCAAACTTACAGCAGACGGAACACTTCATACCATACTGGCGCTCATGTTTGTTGTACTTCAAGCTCAGCCACGAGTACGTCTGCTTCCACGACGTGCTGAAGCGACGTGCAAGACTCCTCTCGGCCTCAGGGATCTCGGTGTCCGGGGGTACTTCTGCATCCTCTGCGATCGCGTTGTCTTGCGCCTCCAACTCCTCAGCAGTGGGTGGTGGCGGTACGCATCATGCGCGCTTTCGCGTGTCTGGTGGCAGACTAGCGAAGCTTAGGTGAACCTGACGATAATGGGCTATAGACCTCGGAGTAGACTGTGACGATGAGGCTTGCTGGGCGAGGCACGTGTCCAAGACTGAGATTGCTACGTCTAGCATGTCTTCAGCATCCGTGGCTACGTAGGGCTCGGTCTCGGTTGTAGTATGAGAATAAGAGAAGTTCGTCGTGGGCAAAACTGGAGGAGGGGTTTCACCCTCGCTATGGTCCATGGTGGGAGATTGTGGCTGACGAAGGGAACGGGTTAGCTAGCCAATATATAAACCTCGCGTGTGTGAACGAGGCGACGCGAGCTTTACTCGGCAGAGTTGGTGGGTGGAGGAGAGCAGAGAGCTTGGGTGGGCGGTACCGTGGAGGTGGTCAGACGGTGGAGAAGAGAAAACATGGCACGAACAAAAGAGGAGAGGAGTGGGAGGTTGGGTGGGTGGGTGGGTGGTGGTGTATGGAATGCATGGTGGTGGAGAGGAATGGTGGCACGCACGAACGAAGGTGGTGAGAGAGCTCCTACGCTGGAGTGCTTCACTTCCTTTGAGGTGCTTTGGAGTTCTCTGTGGCTGATAAACTTAGCCAGATTCACCCAACCTAATCCTATGCGTCACAGCTGTAAACTGCGGCCAGCTCGTATTGGACGCTAAGGGAATGTTCGGGTGCTCCAAGGCTGACTGAGACACACTACACACATACGAGATTGGCTAGAAAACGCTAAGGGAAAAATCCCCTTGGCGCGCTCTAGTGCAGGCTAAGGAGAAAGGGGGGGGGGGGGGGGGGGGGGGGGGGGGGGGGGTCTTGGGCACCCTGGGTGGGGGGGGTCCTACGAGCGGAAACCAAAACTTAGATAGGGGGGAAGGCCTGGTTTCGTCCCTTAACGCATCCGGGGAAGGGTCGAACGAAGCACTTAGTGGCACGGGTGGGATTCAGAACTTGCCGCATTGGAGCTGGAGCGAAACTAGCTCTTAATGTTCAGGGCATTAAGGGCATTTGCCCTTGAATCGACGGGCCTGGTGGTGAATGAGGTGGTCGTGCTAGTGTTGGTGAATTTGACAGGGCAGGGAATCTTCTGACCAATGACAAGTGGTTCACGATCGGATAGGTATTGTATATAGCAGCCAGGCGAAACTTTCATGGTCCTAGACAGAAAAAGGAAAAAAGAGAAAGAAAGACATAAATAAAGGAGAAAGGAAATGAAGAAAGAAAGGGAGAATGAAAATGAAACTGCCATAGAGATCCCAAAGGCAACACACATAAAACCCCCCCTCAATATACCCAATCAAAACGCCCAGTCAAGACACCCCATCAAGACATCCCATCCCACACTCCATTTCAAACCCCCCCCCCCCCCCCCACCCCCCCCCCCCCCCCCCCCCCCCCCCCCCCCCCCCCAATTCACAACAGCGTAGCCACCATGTACGGGGCCTCCACCCAGAGAGCCCCGCCTTCCATATCGACATCGTCCCTCTCCCGGTCCACCAAATCTACGTTAATCCCCCCCATGGAAGACGCCGCTCGAAGCAGGATGACACGGGCTTGCGCACGTTGTAACGCCACCCCGATGAGCGCCTTCAATGACCCTAAAAGATAAGCCGAAAACACAGTGTCGTCCTCCCGACAAGCCCCCCGCTGTTGGGAACAATAAGTCTTAAGGCGCCTCTGTCGTGTCGAAACTCAGGACACTAGCGAAGCAGTCCAAATCGAAGCATCGCGAGTCAGCCCTCGGAGGTTGGGGTAACCGCCTGGAGGTTACGCGAAGGTCAAAGGTCAGCGACCTTTGACTTGACCAATACAGCGCGACAGCAAGGACACACAACTGACTCGACATTGAGCAGTTGCCCGAGTCGCACTGTATCGAATCGCAACAGTAAAACGGTTTAAATCTATCTATTCGTATTCCTTGTACTCTTAAATAAACCTTGTATTTGCTTGTTTAATCTAACTTACTTTGCTCTCACATACTAGTGCAAGGTGGTTCAACCACTCTTTTATTCAACGCTTCCGCTATTACAATCCTACTCAGTCCTTAAACTCTACAAAGATCCTAGGGCTTCTCAGCCCAACATGGTATGAGAGCAGTTAGAGTTTAAGATCATTTTCTCTCTCAATACTTAAATACAAAGAAAGAAGACATGTCTGCAAGGAAGGAGAGGAGCTCCTCCAACGGCTCCCCAGGCACTACTCCTACTCCACCTCCTACCTCTGGCCTACAGACAGAGGAAGGCACTACCGCAAGACCAGCAGCTGGGTCCACGGAAACACCAGCAGGCTTCGATTCAAACATGATGGAGAATTTTTTCTCCTTCATGTCCTTCTACGAGCAACACCAGCAAGGAGTGCCTGCGCAGTCAAACAACAGCAACAACAACAACAATGTTACTCCGATGAGCCTCGACGGCTCATCCTATGCACGCGGGATGCAACAACAACAACAGCAGCCTACCTTTGCGCCGTACGAGCCCCAACGTGGCTCCGTCAGCTTCATGCCGCAATCGCAACCTGCATCGGGACAAGAAAGGACATTGGACGCGTTACAAGTCCAATCGGAATTCGCGCACGTCCTAAAATTACAAACGACAAAGCCTTTCGACGGCAAAGATTTCTTTACCTGGTCGTTCGAGTTTGAACTGATGATGGAAGGAGCACAGATTCTTGGCTTCTTCGACGGGTCCCTGCCATATCCGACAAACGGGACACAATATGAGAAGCAGCAGTATACATATCAATCGATGATGGGGTACACGATTCTGCTGAGGAACATCACCCCAACCCAGCAGCAGAACATCAGGACTTACCGAGGCTACGGCAACTCCTCGGAGCTCGCGTACAACCACCTGAAGAACCTGTATCAAGCAACAGACAGCGTAAACCAAAGCAGGTTAATGGCGCAGTTGACAACGATTGAAATGAAACCAGACGAGAAAGGCATGGCTTATATCAGCCGCTGCCGCGAACTGCGCGACAAGCTTCTTCGATGCGGCGGGTCAATTTCAGAAGACGCCTTTGTCACGGTGGTCATCGGCGGTCTCGGCCCCCACTGGCGCTCCACTCGCGCCATATTACGAGCACACGGGAGGATCTCCGAAGCGGCACTCTGCGCCGAAATTCATGCTGAGCAGCAGGACATGGACCTGCAAGAAGAAAGACACAAGAAGAAAGCTTTAGCACCAGAATTTGCTTTTCACACTCAGCGACGACACAACGGCAACAACAATCGACAACAGCAAGTGAAAACAGTACCTCCGTTCTGCCACATCTGCAAAACCTCGGGCCATCCTCGCACGCATTGCCCGTCTCGTCAGACGACACCACAGCGACAACTGCGGCCTTCAAGCTCCCAAGTTGCTTCAACGCAAGCAAGTCCGACAACCACGATCCAAGCTTCAACGACTTCAACTGGACAACCTGCACAAGGAGCAAGAAGCATCGTCAACTGCATGGTAAAGATAAACGATTCCTGCATTACAAAGTCGCCACCCTACTACTCACCAGAAGAGGAGCTCGACAACAGGACGCCTCGCCGCGAATCACTCCAGCCGAATCCGACGTACGCCGCCATCGCTCAAAGCGAACCGTCCGGCCAAGACACTTGGTTCTTGGATAGTTGCTGCGGACAACACATGTGTTCCTCCGGGCGCTTCGTACAACGCGAACATCGACTCCAGCGAGAAGTAGTCATCACGGTCGCCAACAACCAGAACCTGCGCACAAGGCGACAAGGAGTCGTTCAGCTTCAATCAAGAGAGACCAACGTTATACTACACATGTCAAAAGTACTCATCGCAGAAGGACTCGGTTACAACTTACTGAGTGTTAGCCAGCTGATGGCGAAGGGGATTCACTTGGAAGCCGACAGCACCAACCAAGAATTTAAGTTATACCACGGGAGGGGCGGCCTCTACATCGGGAAAGCAGTGTTGAAGAATAACGTCTTCGTTCTTGACTTCGTCCCCGACCTGGGCACTGCAGACAGCGACGCCATCGTCAATTTTACCGACTGGACACACCCTCCGGACCTCGATCCTGATTTCAGTCCAAGAGGCTTCTGGTACTCACACACCATCCCTGAAGCAGAGCGAACACGAGCATTAGCAACAATTCAACAATCGGCAGCAGCAGAGACAACATCGGCAGCAGCAGAGACAACATCGGCAGCAGCAGAGACAACATCGGCAGCAGCAACAACATCGGCAGCAGCAGAGACAACATCGGCAGCAGCAACAACATCGGCAGCAGCAGGAACAACGACACCAGTCATCGTCGACGAAACACCACCAACACCCGCACAACAGCTGAACCCGACTCAACGAGAAGTCCACCGCAGCGCCAACTTCGTCGCCAGCTTCTACTCCAACTCTGACGCATATCAACGTTCACCCGGACACCGCGCCTCCGAAGACATCTGGCACGCACGCACAGGACATCCAAGTAACACGGTGTTAAATAATACGATACGAGCAGGAGTACTAGACAAAGACTCACTACTACTACTCGACGGCAGAGAACTTCAACGTGCACGGGGGACTTGCCTCATCTGCCCCGAGGCCGACTTACCACATCGACCTTTTTCTTCTCACCACAACCCGAGCGCACCTGCATACGCACCACTCGAAAAAGTCTACAGCGACATCCTCTACAATCGAGAACCAGGCCAAGTAACCTATAATTACACGATTACCTTCATCGACGCCGCCACTCGATACGTCTGGCATCGCAACCTACCCAGCCGCGACATGGCACTCGCAGCATTCGCCGCTTGGCTACCGGTAGCAGAAAGGGAATCAGGAACACAGCTGAAAAGCTTCCAGTCAGACGGAGGTGGCGAATACACCTCTCAGCGCTTCAAGCAGTACCTGGCGGAAAGGGGGATCAAGCAACTCCTCTCCCTTCCCTACGCACATCAGCAGGAGGGTGTTGCAGAAAGAATGAACAGGACCCTGCAGAACAGCATGCGCAAACTACTACGTGGCATGCGGCTACCCAACCACCAGTGGCCAGCAGCAATGGACCATGCTGTCATGCTGCACAACTTGCTTTCGTCGTCGTCACTCCCGAACAACGCATCACCGCATCTGCTGTGGACAGGAAAGCAGGGCAGCACAAAAATGTTACGAGTATTTGGGTGCATGGTACAGTACCGACCCCCAGAAGCACGAGCGGGAAGATTTTCGCAACGGGCACAAAGGGGACTACACCTCGGCATAAAAAAAAAATTACAACGCGTGGAGAATCTTCGACGTCCACACAAAAGAAACAGTAGCAGCACGTGATGTGATCTTCTACGAACGACTCACCCTTCAGACGTACCTCGCCAACTTGCACGAGAATCGGGACCCCACAGGTGGCTTTCGTGGTGACCGAGGTTTCGCCTCAGCAGCGGACGAAGCAGACTGGGATGAACAAAACGTCGACAACGCATCGGAGGAAGCCGGACCTCTCCCGTACTGCTCCGTCGATGTGCCCATGGATGAAGATAATCCTCGCGTCAGTAACAACGCCGAAGTCTTCTACCACTTCGCCGACAACGGTTACGTAACACCTGCGACAGTCAACACCAACGAAGCAGAAAGGATAGGGCCAAATTTCATCCCCGACCCAGAAGCGGGAGACGAAGCAGCTTATCCCGAGGACCCAGAACTCCCTCGATACTCACAGACTGGGCTACAAATCCTTGGCCTCGTCACCGCAGTCCATGGGACCGCCGGCAACACTCTTCCTAAAGAGCCTGCGACAGTTCAGCAGGCTCTGGGGGGGGAACACAGGGAAAAATGGCGTGAAGCCATGGACAGGGAATTAAAGGCATTGGAGGAACGCAACACCTGGAAGGTCGTTCCCGCAAGCGTGGCACGGAACAAGACCATTCTCACCGGGAAATGGGTCTTCCGCATCAAGACGAAAGCTGACGGCACAATCGAGAAGTTCAAAGCACGCTGGGTCGTGCGTGGATTCGACCAGGAACAAGGACGAGACTTCACCGAGACCTTCGCCCCAGTTAGTCGACATACCTCTCTCCGCATTCTTCTCGCCGTCGCCGCCATGAAGAAGAAGAAGCTACGACAGATTGATGTCGTCAATGCCTTCCTCTACGCACCTGTCGACGCCGACATCTTCGTCGAGCTCCCTCACGGTACCCACGGGAAACCCAATCAAGTCTGCCAACTGCTAAAGTCCCTCTACGGAATCAAGTAGGCCCCACGGCTGTGGCAACAGCACCTGCACACCCGCCTCATCCGCATCGGATTCCGCCAACTGCCCCATGACCAGGGCATGTACCGACTCACTAAAGGCGCCAACTACATCCTACTCATCGTCTACGTCGACGATCTCCTCTACATCGGCTCCACCGACGACGTCACCACCTGGTTCGAAGGGGAGCTGCAGAAGGACCTCACGCTCACCGTCTCCTCCACCGTCACCCAGTATCTCGGGCTCAACATCCGCGAAGAAGAAAACGCAATCTATCTAAGCGCCGAGAAATACGCCGACACGATCGCCAAGCGCTTCTCGCTCACCCCTACCGCTATCGCCACGCCATACCGCTACACGGCAGGAAACGGCCAAGGAAACTCCACCCTACTAAAAACCGCCGGAATACGCGACTACCAGCGAAAACTGGGCTGTCTGCTCTTCGCAGCCATCACCTGTCGCCCGGATCTATCCTACTCCGCGAGTCAACTCGCTACCTACCTCAAGAAGCCTGAAGCAGATCACATGTCAGAGCTCGATCGCGCACTGCACTACTTCGTGAGCACACCGACAATCGGCCTAACTTACTACAAGGGCGAAGCTACGACGACGAAACTAATCGGTTACGTCGATGCTGACCATGCCGGCGATTCTGATAACAGGCGTTCTCGTACCGGCTACGTCTATCGTCTCGAGCCTATCGGGCCTATCTCCTGGCAGTCGAGTAAGCAGGAACTAATCGCTCTCTCTTCAGCTGAAGCAGAATATATCGCCATCTGCTCAGCCACCAAGGAAGGACTCTACCTTCGTGAACTGCTGGAAGAAGCAAAGTTACCTGAGTTACCCAGCTTCACCCTGCACTGCGACAACCAATCTGCAATTCGCATCGCCAACAAAAACGGATTCGCGAACAGAACGAAGCATATCGCTCTGCGATACTTCTTCGTGAAAGACGAGATCGAGAAAGGAAGACTCGAGTTATCCTACTGTCCCACGTCCGAGATGGCAGCCGACTATTTGACCAAGAAGCTCGGAAAACAGAAGTTCGAGTACTGCATGCTGCTGACTGGACAAGGCCACGTCACCATCAGCGACACTCCAGAAGCGAAGGGGAGTGTTGGGAACAATAAGTCTTAAGGCGCCTCTGTCGTGTCGAAACTCGGGACACTAGCGAAGCAGTCCAAATCGAAGCATCGCGAGTCAACCCTCGGAGGTTGGGGTAACCGCCTGGAGGTTACGCGAAGGTCAAAGGTCAGCGACCTTTGACTTGACCAATACAGCGCGACAGCAAGGACACACAACTGACTCGACATTGAGCAGTTGCCCGAGTCGCACTGTATCGAATCGCAACAGTAAAACGGTTTAAATCTATCTATTCGTATTCCTTGTACTCTTATATAAACCTTGTATTTGCTTGTTTAATCTAACTTACTTTGCTCTCACATACTAGTGCAAGGTGGTTCAACCATTCTTTTATTCAACGCTTCCGCGATTACAATCCTACTCAGTCCTTAAACTCTACAAAGATCCTAGGGCTTCTCAGCCCAACACCCGCGACACAGCTAGCCCCACGTGCGCATCCCTCTGCTGACGAAGCCACCGCCGAAAACGACCGTCGAGACACCCCCATGTCTCTACTATCAGAGAGGTGAACTGCACGCCCCGGT
This sequence comes from Closterium sp. NIES-65, assembly GCA_948144175.1. Lineage (NCBI taxonomy): Eukaryota > Viridiplantae > Streptophyta > Zygnematophyceae > Desmidiales > Closteriaceae > Closterium > Closterium sp. NIES-65. Next base: position 1,742,216 of record CANXME010002591.1, on the reverse strand, counting down.
TGCGTGCAAACAGAGGCGCGTAATCACTAGTTTTGCGACGCTCCCACTCTCTTGCCGCCACACCAATGACAAGTGGTGGTCATAGAGTGATTCGCAATAGCCACAATCTTTCTGTGCACCAGCTTTTTTATCTCGCTTATTTTAGCATTTCGATAGTGTAATTCTCAATTTGAGTTAGTTTTGTTACAGCTGGTTACCAATCTCTGACCATCTCTTCCTCCTCGCAACTGGGATGGTTCATCATGAGATCTGTGCACCACCGCACCCGAGCTCACCACACACCTCCGCATTCCCCACTGACACTTCACTACTGACTTGACTGACGCCAACCAATGCCTACCGGCGAATCCGTGGCTCTGTGTGGTTCCTCGTTTCGCCACCGCCTACCCTCCGTATCGAACTAATCTCTGACAGCGCGTCTCTAGCTCGCCGTTGTGATGTGATCCGCGGCGCTGTTCTACTCGCGCATCCATTATTGGTCGGATCGAATTAGTCAGTCTCGTTGAGAAGCCGCAATGGCGGAGGAGATTTCAGCCAATGGCTTTGCGCAAGACCGCGCCGAGCCGCCTCTCGGGGAAGACGGATCGGCGTCCGCTATGTCGCCGACGTCAGGCGCGGCTCGGCCTACGAACCTGGCCTCCTTATTTGGCGACGATAAAGACCCGCAGGTAGGACGAAATAGCAGGATCCAGAAGGCGCTAAGGAGGAATCAGGGGAAACAAGGAAACGGCTTCGTTGTCGTGATTTTGAAGGGACGTCAGGAAGATAGGGAAGAGGAGTTCGTGGTGGTGTGGTGAGAAGGAGTAAGGTGGCGTATAGTGCCAGCCTGTAGCGGCGTGCGTGAGGTAGGACGGCATAGCGATTACGGTGCCATGCGATCATGTGAGGGAGACGACGGCAGCAATGTCCGGCTGTGGGAAATCCTATCAGCGAGTGGGGACACGTCCGCAAGGGTTCCGCAGAGCGTGGCTCGCGGAGAGCACGGCCAAGACGGATTATAGAATCCTCGTAAATCTCCTAGATTCCTCTAGAATTCTGTCGAATCTCCTATAGTAACTCAGAATCTCTTGAAATCCTGCCGGCCAGGCTATGTCCAGGCAATGCGTGAAAGCCAGGCCAGGGTGATCCAGGACCAGCAGGACTGCTACTGAATAAAAGCCGGTCACTTGGACCTGCCGTCCTTGATCGCCGCTTAGTGAATCCATGTCTCACTCGCGCCTTCCCCGCTCCCGTTACTGGGATTGTTTTCCGCCAGTCCTCCGCCCGTGTTTCCACCCTTTCTTCCGTGCCTTCCCCCCGTCTGCCTTCCCTTCCATCATATCCCTGTGCCGGCCTCCCGCTGCCCCACCTCCATATATCCCACCACTCCCTATCCCCGACTGCGCTTGTCCCGCGTGTCCCCCTCTCACCAGCCCATGTGGCTGGACAAGTCAGCGTTCCTGGACCCGTCGTTCGACCTTTGAGTCCAATAAGAGGACCAGATCTTTCTCCCCCAACTTCTCTGTACCCACGCCCTCCTGTCCTGTCCCTCCTGTCTGCACTTCCCCCCACCAGCCCATGTGGCTGGACAAATCAGCGTTCCTGGACCCGTCGTTCGACCCAGACGCGTACATAGCGACGGTGCGGCGCATAGCGCCGTTGGAGTCGGTGCGCGCGGAGCTGAGGGAGCACCTGGCGGCGCTCAAGAGCGAGCTGGTGGAGCTCATCAACCGCGACTACAACGACTTTGTCAACCTCTCCACAAAACTCGTGAGTTCTCAAACACAGAACTAGCCCCAACATCCGCATGCCACCCAATCGTTCCCATTTTTTCTCCCTCACTCTCCCGTCCCTCTTTCTATTTCGTCCTTCCTCCCCTCCCCCCCTCCCTGTCCCCTTTCCCCTTCCATTCCCACCCTTCCCATTCAGGTGGACGTGGACGGGGCAGTGCTGCGCATGAGAGTCCCTCTCACAGAGCTCAGGGCGCAGCTGCTGGCAGTGCGCAGCAGCGTGGCAGCGGCGCCAGCAGCGCTAGAAGACGGGCTGGCGCGCAGGGCAGAGGCGGCCACAGCGCGCCAAATACTAGAACTGCTGCTAGACACCTCCAACGTCCTCTCCAAGGTCGAGAAGCTGCTGCTCGAGCTGCACGCCATGCCCGACGCCCCTCCCCTCCCACCCTCCTCTGCCTCCGCCTCCTCCTCCTCTTCCGCGTCTGCCTCTGCTTCCGCCCCAGCAGCGCCCACTGCATCTGCGTCCCCAGGCAAAAGACCTCCGGCTTCTATCTCTGCAGCAGCAGCAGCGAGGAATGGTCCTGTTAAGGGTGGGGGTGGGGAGGGGAGTGCAGGGGAGGAGGGGGGGGATGCGGCGGCGGGCGTGGGGGCGGGGAGGGATGCGGAGAGGGAGTTGGAGGAGGCGCGGAGTCGGTTGCTAGAGCGGATTGCAAGTGAGATGAACCGCCTCAACTTCTACGTGGCCAAGGGAAAGGTGAGAGAGAGAGAGAGAGAGAGAGAGAGAGAGAGAGAGAGAGAGAGAGAGAGAGAGAGAGAGAGAGAGAGAGAGAGAGCACAGCATGTGAGGTGATTGTTGAGGCACGTGAAAAGTGCCGAGTTTTGGAAGCACACCCATGCAATGCAATGCACGCACGCACACGGAGAACCCAGCCCCCCACACCTTGCTTCCCACTCCCTGCGCTGCGCCCACTCCCCGCTTCCTTCTCCCTGCTTCCCACTCCCCGCTTCCCACTCCCTGCTTCCCACTCCCCGCTTCCCACTCCCTGCTTCCCACTCCCTGCTTCCCACTCCCCGCTTCCCACTCCCCACTCCCCACTCTCCCCTTGCACCGCTCGCCCCCCCTGCAGGACCTGCCGTTCGTGCGCTCGGTAGAGGGGCGCATCCGGCAGGCCAGCAGCATGCGCTCCGAGTCGACTCAAAACGCGTCCCATTCTCCCCCCCACCTCCCGCCTTCTCTGCGCGGTAGGACCCGCCGTTCGTGCCGTCAGTGGAGGGGCGCATCCGGCAGGGCAGGCCAGCAGCACTTTTTAGTCGACTCAACCACCCCCCCCCCTTCCTCCCCCGCAACCCTCACCCCCTCACCCGCTCTGCAGGATCTTCCATTCGTGCGGTCAGTGGAGGGGCGCATCCGGCAGGCCAGCAGCACGCTGGCAGCGCACTTGCGGCGGTGCCTGGAGCGCGGGCTGCACCAGCGCTGGCGCCGTGTCGTCTACCACTGCCTGCGCGCCTTCGCCTCCCTTGACGCCGCTGCTGACGCTGAAGAGCTTTTCCGCCGGGCCGTCGTTGCTCCCCTTGTGGCACAGGCGCTGCTGGGAGCAGCAGCAGCGGGAGGAGGAGCAGGAGGAGGGAAGCAGCAGCAGCAGCCGCAGGAGCAGGCGCCGTCGTCACCCAAGTCCCCGTCCTCACCCACCGCAGCTGGAGCAGCAGGCGACTTGCTGCAAGGCGTGTACGAGCGCATCGAGGGAGCAGTCTCCGAGGCGTGCCAGTTTGTGGTGGGCATTGTAGCATCGGCGGATGCTGGCTTGCATGTGTTCCAGTTCCTGGCCGCCAGTGTGCTGAAGGAGGTGGCTGCTGCGTTGCACCGGTCGCACGCTGCTGCCTTCTCCCCAGGCCGACCTGCACAGTTCCTGCTCAACTACAAGGCGTCGCTTGACTTTCTCGCCTTCCTGGAAGGTGTGCTTTCGTGCTCTCGGAGCAAGTGCAAGAGTATGAGCAAGAGCAAGAGCAAGAGCATACTCAAGTGTCAAAACCAACCTCGGCAGCTCGCACCCACTGCAATGCTATACTCAGGTTTTGTTTGTTTGTCTGTTCTGCTTCACCACTACAGTTCTCTCTGCAACCTTTCCTCCCTTCTTTCCCTCCTCAGCTGTCCTTGATTATTGGCCCTTGTTTCATGGACCTGTGCTTCTCACGCTTCCTCTTTTCTATCCTCACATTTCACGTCTCTGTCCCGTTCTGTTCTGTTCTGCTCTCCCCTGAGTCCAGGCTTCTGCACGAGCCGTGAATCCCTCGCCTCCTTCCGCGCGCATCCCTGCTACTCGGATTTCCTCAAGGGCTGGAACCTCGCTGTCTACTATGCATCTCGGTACGCCCACTGCTTTCTGCCTTTCCGCCTTCCAGACCTCACGCTTTTCCAGGTCTCATGCTCCCAGGTGTCATGCTCCCAGGTCTCATGCTCCCAGGTGTCATGCTCCCAGGTGTCATGCTCCCAGGTCTCATGCTCCCAGGTCTCATGCTCCCAGGTCTCATGCTCCCAGGTCTCATGCTCCCAGGTCTCATGCTCCCATGGTCTCATGCTCCCACGGTCTCATGCTCCCAGGTCTCATGCTCCCAGGTCTCATGCTCCCAGGTCTCATGCTCCCAGGTCTCATGCTCCCCAGGTCTCATGCTCCAGGTCTCATGCTCCCAGGTCTCATGCTCCAGGTCTCATGCTCCAGGTCTCATGCTCCCAGGTCTCATGCTCCCAGTGTCTCATGCTCCCAGGTCTCATGCTCCCAGGTCTCATGCTCCCAGGTCTCATGCTCCCAGGTCTCATGCTCCCAGGTCTCATTGCTCCCAGGTCTCATGCTCCAGGTCTCATGCTCCCAGGTCTCATGCTCCCAGGTCTCATGACTCCCAGGTCTCATGCTCCCAGGTCTCATGCTCCAAGGTCTCATGCTCCCAGAGGGTCTCATGCTCCCAGGTTCATGCTCCCAGGTATCATGCTCCCAGGTCTCATCCCCAGGTCTCATGCTCCCAGGTCTCATGCTCCCAGGTCTCATGCTCCCAGGTCTCATGCTCCCAGGTCTCATGCTCCCAGGTCTCATGCTCCCAGGTCTCATGCTCCCAGGTCTCATGCTCCCAGGTCTCATGCTCCCAGGTCTCATGCTCCCAGGTCTCATGCTCCCAGGTCTCATGCTCCCAGGTCTCATGCTCCCAGGTCTCATGCTCCCAGGTCTCATGCTCCCAGGTCTCATGCTCCCAGGTCTCATGCTCCCAGGTCTCATGCTCCCAGGTCTCATGCTCCCAGGTCTCATGCTCCCAGGTCTCATGCTCCCAGGTCTCATGCTCCCAGGTCTCATGCTCCCAGGTCTCATGCTCCCAGGTCTCATGCTCCCAGGTCTCATGCTCCCAGGTCTCATGCTCCCAGGTCTCATGCTCCCAGGTCTCATGCTCCCAGGTCTCATGCTCCCAGGTCCTTCCCTTCCTGTTGCAGGCGTTTTTTGAGCGTTCCACAAGGATCATTGTCTTCCTCTTCACACTGCCTCTTGTATCTTTGCCCTCCCCTCTCGGTTACCCATCCCTCCACTCATGAGCCCCTCTCCCCAACCTCCCCTCTCTCCAATCATCCACCTCCATTTCCCCAACCCCTCCCTCCCTCCCTCCCGCCCGCCCTCCCTCCCTCCCTCCCTCCCTCCCTCCCTCCCTCCCTCCCTCCCTCCCTCCCTCCCTCCCTCCCTCCCTCCCTCCCTCCCTCCCTCCCTCCCGCCCTCCCTCCCTCCCTCCCTCCCTCCCTCCCTCCCTCCCTCCCTCCCTCCCTCCCTCCCTCCCTCCCTCCCTCCCTCCCTCCCTCCCGCCCTCCCTCCCTCCCTTCCTCCCGCCCGCCCGCTCTCCCTCGCTCCGCAACACCTCTCTCTCCCTTCAGCTTTCGGGAAATTGCCGGGCTGCTGGACGACGCGCTGGTGCCGCCGCCCGCCAGCTCAGCGGCAGCAGCGGCGCGCGTGGCGGTGCAGAGGGCAGCAGCACCGGGCATGGGAGTGGGGCTGCAGGCATCAGTGGTGCTGTGGGAGGCGCTGCAGCGCTGCTGGCACCCCGCCGTCTTCATCCCCTGCATCGCCGACAAGTTCCTGCGCCTCACTCTGCAGCTGCTCTCCCGGTGAGTGTGCCTGGTTGTCTTGGTGGGTGGCTGGCTGGCTAGCTGGGTGGCTGGGACTGCTGATTGGAAGACAAGTTCCTGCGCCTCATTCTGCAGCTGCTCTCTCAGTCAGCGCCTAGGTGCCTAGGTGCCTAGGTGCCTGGGTGTCTGGGTGTCTGGGTGGCTGGGTGTCTGGCTGAGTTGGCTGCATTTGATTGGCTGCTGTTGACTTCTGTTGTACTTGAGATTCTACCTTTGATACTTCTTCATACCAAGTTCGTGCGCTTCACGCCTGTCCTCCCATCCTCCCCTTCCCCATTCCCGTCCTCCCGTTTCCTTGATCAGGTTCGGCAAGTGGGTGATGGCGGGCGTGGCAGCAAGGAGAGCAGGATCAGCAGCAGACAATCCCGGAGGCGAGTGGGGGCTAGCAGCCACACCAGAGGACCTCGCTCTGGTACGATACGACGACCCTCCCTTGCTCATTTCTGACACTCCATAAAAGTGTGATCAATGATTTGCAACAGCCAGGTAGCGGCCAGCCAGCCTTCCAGATGACCTCGCTCTGACATTCCGACTCTCCCGTTCATCCCCCTTGCTCTATCCTCTCCGCTTCCGCAGATGTGGCACGACCTGCTAGTGCTCTCGTCCAACATCAGAGCAGCGTACGTGGGCGAGCTGGTGCAGCAGCTGGGGCCGGGGGTGACAGGGGAGGTGCGGGCAGCAGTGCAGGGCGAGGTGGAGAGTGCAGCGGATGGGCTGCATTCCCTCACAGCGCATGTGGCTGCACTGCTCTCGGATATCACTGCAGACCGATGCATCGAGGTGAGACATTTCAAAACTCGCTGCTCTTGGATATCCGAGATCTCACAAAACTCACCTCACTGCCGAATGATGCATCGAGGGTGGTGCTGCCGCTGCCACATGCTCACCCACTCACTCCCACTCTCACGGTTCCCCGCGCACTCTCCTGTTGCCTGTGGGTCTCTCCTGCTCACTCTTGCTTGCTCCCACTGCCCCCTTGCCTTCGCTTCTTCCATGGTGTTCGAGCTCATGCTTCCTCCCTTGCTCGTCGTCTCACCCTGTCTCGCCGTTCGTGTAAAGAGGTTATTTTTGAGACGTCTCAAAAGCAACCTCTTTACACGTGCCTTGCTCCCACTGCCCCCATGCCTTCGCTTCTTCTATGACGTTTGACCATGTGCTTCCTTCCTCCCTCGTCGTCTCACCCCGTCTCGCCTTCCTCCCTCCCGTGTTTCCTTCTTTTACAGGTCTTGAGGCCTGTGCGTGCAATAGCAGCCATGTACCGTGTGCCCAGTCGCCCGCCCCCCACCCGCCACTCACACTATGTACCGGGCGTGCTTCAACCACTCAAGGTACTGCCTCCTCCACGTAATTCTTCCTGCTGCAGTGCCTGGTGCCTTGAATGCTCGTGTGCTTGGTTACGTTCTAGCTTTGTTCTTCTCCTTGCAAATCACCTGCTATCTCTCTTTCATTTGTGCCTCTACTCTGCCCCTGCCCCGGCGTCTGCCCCTGGGTCTGTTCTTGAGTCTGCCCGCGCGTCTGCCCGCGCGTCTTCCCCTTCCCCTGCCCCTGTCCCTGCCCCTGCCCCTTCCCCTGCCCTTCCCTGCCCCTGCGCTGTTCTGGATGGATAGCCCTGTTCACCACTCTCCGACCAGCAGTCATCTCGTCACCTCCAACTCACTTTCACCAGTTCTCGACCCGCTCCTCATCCCTCTTATACTCCTCGCTTTCCTCAAACCCTCTCTCTCTCCCCTTGCTCGCCCTGTCTGAACTGAATCTTGGCATTCTTTTACCAGGTTGTGCTGGAAGGTGACAAAGCACGTGCAGCAGCAGGGGGGGCAGGAGGGGCGGAGGAGGTGTGGAGTGAGGAGATGAGGGCGGTGGTGGTGGGTCAGGTGGTGGAGCGGGTCACTCAGAAGTTCGACGAGCTCGCCAAGGAGGTCGTTGCCACGGTATGCACGCACACACGCACACACACACGCCCGCACGCATGCACGCACACACACGCGCCCGCACGCTTGCGCGCACACACGCCCGCATGCATGCATCACTGGTGGGCATCATGGTTAGGATCATCCGCCCCTTGACCCCCCCCCCCCCCCCGGGAATGGCACGGATGCCGGGATTCTTCTTATATCCCACCTGCCGTTGTCTCTTCCCCCTTTGTGTGCATGTCACCACCAGGCGCGACGCACGGAGTCATCACTGAAGCTGCTGCAGCAGCGCTCCATGAAGCGGCCCCCGGGAGCAGCGGATGCAGGGGGGGCATCAGGCATGTCAGACACGGATAAGATCATTGGACAGCTCTTCCTGGACGTGCAGGTGCGTGCATGTGGCTCGCAGGCAGGCAGAGGGTGTGGGTGGGTGCACGTGTGCATGTTCTGTGTTGCTGTACACCCAGGTTTGGTCAGTGCATGGAACTTCTCAGTGTGGGACTTTATCTAACGTCAGTCTTCCTTGTCTCGGTTCTCCCATACCTCCTCGTCCGTTCCAGGAGTACGGCCGCATCATCCGCACGTTTGGGCTGGAGCCGACAACTGTTGCACCATTTGCGTCACTTTGGGCCTGTGTGGCGCCAGCAGACAGGCAGGACATGAGCTTTTAGGGTCTGCTTTGGTAGATGGATGTCTCCAATAGATGCTGAGAGCAAAGCTTGGGTTATAATTTTGAGTACGGCAGCACAATCATGTCGCGTTAACGAATTAACCGCTGGTTTTCTCTTGTTCTAGTGTACTGTATGATTGCTATGGGCTGGCGTGGGTTTGTTTCATTGATGCCCAAACGATCCAACCGACTGACGAAGTTGGTTGTGTTGGCTACGATAAAAAGGTATATATGATAGACCCTTTGTTTCATTGAAAGGCGCCTGTTAGTCCAGGAGGTTTCATATTGTAAGGGGTTGATATGAATGATCTGCTGGTGTGACTGCAATCCTGAGGACTGATGTTATGTGTTTCTGTTACCGTAACTACTTTTCTGGTCACACCGCCACCATGTTCTCATCCTCGTTTAGGATTCATTCATTGATGCGAACATCACCAGCGAGCAAGAGCAAGCGAGCCGAGCCTAGCCCGACCACCCGTACTGGCGGAGAAACCCTTCCGCCCCCCGCCTCACCCTCTCCGGCACCCGTCCCCGCGCCTAGCTTCTCACCCTCACCCAAAATCCTCTCGCCCCAGCTCCCCAACCCCACCGTAACCCTACACCCCATCCCCCTGATCCCTGCATGAATTCGACCTAGTAGCCGAACGCTCGTTACACTCACATTTGTGTGGCTTCTATATATTCTTCAGCAGGGAAGTGGTGTAGTGTAGTGCAACCAGAAGACAAAAAAGCTCCCAGATTTTGGCGTCTGGAAGGGGGGGGGGACCACACCACAGTTGACCCTGACTGGCTGTGATGATGGCGCGGTTCGTCGTCAGCCTACTAGGCAATAAGGTCCAGCGTACGTAATCAGCTCCTCCGTCCATTTTCGTCGTAACGTAAGCAAGCTCGCGACAATCCCAGTAGATCCATCGCGTGCTGCAGACAGGTTAGGGTAGATAAGGTTGGCTCCAAGGTCTAGATTCGATGAGCGACAATCAGTTGGCATCAATCCATGCTGGAATCACTAACGAACGAACAGCTCACTGTCACTGAATCCAGTTTCTGTCATTCGGTTGTGTGTCAAGCTTCCGCGGCCTTTGGGCCGTCTTCAAACTCGTTCGCTGCTGTGTGAAGAAAAGTCCGAGCTTTCTGCCAGCGAGGGAGCGCGGAGGAGGCGGCATAATCACCGCTAGCATCCGCATCCGTCAGCTCGGGAAGCGCCTCTTAAATCGAATCGATCTGAGGGATCCGATCATTGTAAAGCAACCAGCGCCGCCGCCGCCGAAATGTCAATGTCGCAGTCTCAGCAGCTCGCGAAACCCGCTGCAGCCGTCGCCGAGTCGTACCTATCAAGTATCTGGTCCGTCGTTCACTCCCAAACCGATCCGTGCTCTTCTCCCACCTACTTTCTTATACATATCTTTATCCCGTCGTCCTCGCCATTGGACTCCCTCTCTGCACCAAAACCCTGCCCTTCCCACCCCTTTCCACGCCTCCCCACCCCTACCCACCCTCCCCCTCCCCATTCCTCCCCTCTCTTCCATACCCACCATTTTCCCTATTTCGGCTAAACGCACGCCTGCCCCTCATCTTCCGCTCCGTTCCCCCCAACCACCGTCCGTCCCTCCCCATTCCCCTCCCTCCGTCCTCCCGGCAGGTCCTTCTGGAAGCGGCGTCGGCGCGCGATTCTGATAACGCTGGGCGTGGTGGGCGTGGGCGTGGGGTCGTACGTGGTGTATCAACGGCTGCACGCGCGGCTGCTGGAGGACCAGCAGCGCATCCAACGGCAGCAGCAGCAGATCCTGGAGGAGGCGATTCGGGAGGCGGAGGAGAAGCGCCGGGCGGAAGAGGAACGCGAGGACGCGCAGTAAGTGCATCTGCTTTGATTCGATTCGATCTAGTTTGATTGTTGTGATGCAGGGGATGGGAGTGACTGGGGAGGGACGTGCTGGTACAGGCAAAAGGTTGAATGGAGGAGGGAGGTGGGTGGTAATTATGTGCGTATAGAGGGAGGCGGTGGTATTGCAATGTCACCATCTTTCCTCCCGTTCCTCCATTCTTCTTCCCTTCGTTCTCCCTCCTCCAACATCCCCTCCCCGCCCTGGCACCAGGATCCGAGCGCATTTTGAGAGCATTCAGCGGATAGCAGACGCCACCACACTGCCATCAGTGCTACCACACCTGCGCACGCAGCTCTTCTCCTCCATCAACCTCACCGCACTCACTGATGCTCTCTTCTCCTCGAGGCAGCACGCCGCTTCTGCTACTGCTGGTGGCGGAGGTGGAGGTGGAGGAGAAGGGGTAGCAGCAGCCCCTCGTGCGCCCTTGAGTGCTCAGGAGAAGCTTCGGATATGGGAGGATCTGAAAGTGCTGAGTAAGTGGGTGCTTGCTTGCTTGCTCGCTGCTTCGACAATCTCCACCTTTCCTCATTACTCCCCTTGCTCTCTTCACTCTTGCCACCACACCACGTATTTTACCTCTCCACCCATCCCTATCCTTCCTGCATCCCGTTCTCCTCTCCTTTTCCCTCCTCCTTCCCCCCTCCCCCCCCTTCCCATTCGCACCTCATCAGCTGCACCCATCGTTGTTTCCTTGATTGTCTCCTTAACTTACCCTATTCTTCACCCTTTTGCATGATCCTTTCCCCATGCGCGTCCGCCTGCACAGGTTTCTGCCGCACGTTGTGTGGCATGTGGTCGCTGGCGCTGCTCTCGCTCTTTGTGCGTGCACAGCTCAATGTGCTCGGCCGGCGTGTCTTCCTCGACGCCGCTGTGCGATCCGCCAGTTCCTCGTCACTGCAGGTGTGGCCGCAACAACCCTGCTTCTGCTTACCCTAGCCCCACATCATTGCATCTTGCCATTCTAGCTATTCTTTCTCCCCCCCTTCCCTCCCTCTCCTCCTGCCCAAATCCCTCACCATTCCTCATTTTTTAATTCATTTCTTCCTTACGTATCAACCCTTTCTCTCCTCTATACAGCCTTTACCTTCACCGGTTCTCACCTCCAGCAACACACCCCCTTTCTCTCACTCATCATTCTTCTCTCAACACCCATGGCAAGCAGGATCCGCAGCAGCAGGCGTGGAGGAAGCGGCAGCTGCCCATGCGGTGCCAGCACCAGTTCATTGCCCTTGCAGACTACCTCCCCCAGATAGGCCTGCGTGCCCTCACCAGAGACGCCCAGGCCTTCATTGCTCCCATCCTGGAAAGGTATTGGAAAGAAAGAAGAAGGAACAGTAGAAGAAAAAGCAGAAGCCACGACGATGCTCAGAAGACCTATTCTGCTCTTTCATTACTCTGCTGCATTGCTTTCCCTCCTCGCTTTCCTGTCCTTCACCTCCCTTCCTCTTACTCAGTTCTGATTTATCTTCCGTTTCTTTCCCTCCTGTTTTCCTTTCTCACTCTCTGTTTGCACCCCCCCTTCGTCCTATGACAGGCTTTCCCTCCGTGACAACATCTCTCTCCCGCAGCTCCTCTCTCTCATCCACGACATCCGCCTAGAATTCGAGGCCCGAGATTGCACTACATGGCAGCGCTACCTCCTCCCACCGGACAATTACCTCCCGGCTGACCTGGCAGCCACGTCCCTTGCTGCGGATGCATCTGCAGGGAGAGGCGCACCGGGGCAGGGATTGGGGGGGATGGGGGATGGTGCGGGGGGAGCGAGGATGGGCGGTGGTGGCGGGATGGAGGATGAGGAGGAGCAGGCTCTGCTTGGGGAACTGATGGACGAATTGCGGCATGTGCTCAGCAGGTGGGTTTGCAGGGATTGCCAGATTAGCAGGTCTAGTAGTATGAGTTGAATGTTGCATTTTCTCTTGGTTGTCTGTGCAGGCGTCGCCTGTGATCCCTGTTAGCTGATGTTTCGTTTGATTTGTTTCTCTTTGCCCTCTTTGTTTACGACCCCGTGGCGTGCAGCTATGAGTTTCAGGAGGCCCTTTCTGCATCGCTGGATGCGCTAACAGAAGCAGCACACGAGCATCTTGCTGCTGCGTTTCCCTCTGCGCCTCCACAGACATCCCCGTCACCGTCCTCCACCCCTTCAAACTCCACACTTGCATCCTCCTCGACTTCTCCCCTCACATCAACTTCGACAATCCCTGATCACAGCACCAGCAGCAACACCAACGCAGGTGCACCAGCTGTAGCATCAGCTCCAGCTGTTTCACTTTCAGCAACCCTTCCTCTGGCTAAGCTCTTGCCTCCAGTGGCGTCAGTGAGTGCATCAATGCTGGAATTGGCATCAGAAAATCCCTTTGTTCAGCGCATGCTCTCTCTTCCCCCAGTGCAAGCCTTCTGCTCTGCTGTCTATAGTGCCTCCTGTGATCCCCTAGCAGCTCCTGTTGACCATGTGTAGAGGAGTTGAAGCCTGATCTTTTTTAAAGTACAATACGTGAACGGAAGATGTAATACTGGGTGTCTGTAGGGATATTTCAAAGTATTGGAGGTGCTTTCTTGCTGGAGTCCTGCTATAGTTGGACTCTATGCCAGTAGAAAGTTTTAAGTTTTGATTCAGTACTAGTTCATGGTTTATCGTTGAAACCTTCATGTTGTCCAAGCTGTCCAGAGTGCGAACACGACCAACGTTTCGCGCCAATCTCTCTGAAACAGTTCCCCGCCAGGCGAAGCGGCCCAGTTGTCCGCAAACGGCTTGATGGGCCGACGAGCCTCGCCGCATGCTAACCAGACTGGCCGGTTCGTTCCTCGGCTGGTGCCTCTTTTTCATCACACCGCCGTGGCAAAGTGGCTCGGCATCACGCGACCGCTTCCGGGCCTTAGCTGTATCCGAACTGAGAACGTAGGTACGGATTCTCTATTTATGAGGGTGGTTAGGGAGGGTGCATGGTGTGGCGCAGGGCTGTCGATTGGTTTGGAGCCAGAACTTGAGAGGCTGAGGTGCCCCAAAAGTTGCCCTGAAATTTACGGGCTGAGAGCAAACCTGGCACTTGAAATCAGGGCTACCAACTTTTTTGCACTTTCGCTAAGGAAACCCCACATCTCTTCGGGTCCGTTTTCTTAGGCAAACTACTAAGAGCCAGCTAAGCAATAGGCTGAGGTACGAAACAAGTCGATGGATTTGACAGGGATGGGAAAAGTAGGGGAATGGCTGGGAGGAGGCGAGTGGACTGGTGAGGGAATGGAAGGGAGGGAGGTATTACTATGGGACGATAAGGGCTAGCCGCGGGATCTGCACTTGAAATCCGGGTTAGGTCCACAACCAGCACTTAACGGGGACGGGCTGCCCTCAAATCAAACCCTTAAAATTCGGAATCTGGGCCGAACCTAACCCTTAATTTTCAGGGCATTAAGGGCATTTGCCCTTGAATCGTCAGCCCTGGTGTGGCGTCGTCGTGAATCCTCCCTGACCTGCTGTAGTTGGCTTGGCAGCAGTCCTTGGGATTCCCTGGGATGGTGGTGTGGGACAGGGAGGACGCACGACGAGGTGATCCCATTTCACAATCCAGTACAATTGATGCCCAACCATTGCACGCGGATTTGCCTTGCCCGGATGGAAACGCTGCACCCGAGGTTGTTTCCTCAGCCTGTTGCTCCCACGTTATAAGCGCGTCGCGTGGTTATCAACCAATAGTAACGAACAGACCGAGGTCAAGCAGAAGAGACTGAAGTCAAATATGGTAGCAGATCTTGTTTATAAGCACCTGCGAATCCTTTTTAGCTAGCTGCGAATTGACGAAAATTATGCGAAACGCCCGTTACAGATTATATGCCCCCTTCACAAGGCAACCGGGAGGGCTCAAACAGGCATCAATTGTACTGAAGACTGAAGAATTCCATTCACGAGGTGGAATGTACAAGCACAGCAGCTTTGCAATTTCAACACACGAGAATATTGTTCTGCTCGGCTGAGAAAAAGAAGCCGTCAGCGTCTTTTACCTTCACTCTCCATCTCTCTCTTTCACGCGTAGTGTTGGTTCGTATTTCGTGCTGTACCGCCGTTACTCCCACTTGAATAGGCCGTGTTAGGTGCTGTTCTTCGGTCTACCAACGAGCATACACGAGTTGCACAGTATCGATCCCCTAAATATTTTTCCGGTCCGACTTGTCAGGATGTGCAAACCTAGTTCGCAGTCAGATTATTTCTGGCCAGCAGGTGGACCTTACGCACAGCGTAACCTCACCGCGCCTGCTCTCACGCATCGGTCATTCCACCGCGAATAAACCATTCCAAACGGAAACTGAAACCTCGTTGTTAAGTGAACACAGTTGAAGAACTTATATACGCTTCTTTATAAGCGGCCGCCACCCAATCAGAGCCCTCCGCTCCTTGGCAGAGTTGCTGCGATTCCAGGGTTTGATTGACGAACTACAAAAGGGCCTGAGGCAAAGGGATACCAAGTTATCAAGTTTCGTAACTGCATCCAGCTGCGTCTTGCCGGCCGTGCTGACTGCTGAACCCTACCATTCTTGAACGGAAACGCATCAGACCGAGCGTATTAGCTCCAAGAATTCGTGTAGGGAGGGAAGGGAGAAGCGAAGAAGAGGCTAGAAGGGGAGGAGGGAAGAAGCCACGAGGAAGGGCGCGGAGATAAGGGGCGAAGAGGGAGGGAAGAGGAGGCGAGGGACAGGAGTAGTGGGCAGGGGAGGGAACAGTGGGTAAAGGCTTTGCTTGGAGTGGAAGCTGGTTGGTTTGCGTTCTGTGGGAGGCAGGAAGGTGCATGGGGAATTGCTGCAGCTGTGACACGTGGGATGGAGGTATCTTCTGCTGCAACTCGCGGAGGCGGAGCAAGAGAACCGCTCAAACTGTTGGTGGGTGGATTTCCCTCTTCTCTCCTCCCCCCGTCGCACTGTCATCAGGCCTCTAGTTTAACGCGTGATTAGACTTGGAGCTGTTTGGACTAAAGCGCGCGTTAGCAGCAGCACCGCCTTCGTCGCGTTTGTGCTGCGCGCTTATTTATCCCCCGGAAGCTCGAGACTCGTTCCGTTTTTCCTTTCACGCGTTGCGTGTCACGTTCCCGCGCCGTTTGCCCCCATTCACCCCTCCTCCGCTCTTTCTCTGCAACTGCGTTGTGTTTCTTGTTTTTGCGGGCGTTTTTTATATTTTTTCAAAAACGCTCCCTCTCTTTCTCTCTCCATATGCTTCTTGTATTCGCCCCACATCCCCACCCCTTTCCCCTCCCATCCCCCAACCCCGCCTCTTCCTCCCGTTCTCCACTCCCGCGCTTAGACGCATCTCAAACAGCCGTGCCAGCGTGGCCGCAGAAGGACGCCGGGCCGTATGGCTCCAGCAAGGCGCCAGCTCGGCCTGACGTGGCGCCAGTACCCAGCAGCTACCCCACGGCTGTGCTCCCGTTAGGCGTGCCGGGCGATTCCGCGCTAGCCGTATTCTCGTACAACGACCTGCGGGCAGCCACGGAAGGGTTTCGCTCCGATAATAGACTGGGGGAGGGCGGATTCGGTATAGTGTACAAGGGGTGGGTGTGCATGAGACCCGGCGCGCGGCCAGAGGAAGTTGCGGTGAAGGTTCTGAACCACGAGGGCCTTCAGGGACACAAGGAATGGCTGGTGCGTGAGAGCTTCTGAGAGATTCGAACCCTTGTCGTTGATTGAGTCCTTGAATCAAGCCGTTTTTTAAGCCCTTGTTTGAGCCCTTCATTGATCATTTGATTTAGCCCTTCACTGATTCCCTGATCGAGTCCCTGCCCTGTCAGTTTCTCCCTGATCTGACTCGCGTCCTTATCGCACTGCAACATAGCTGCTCTATCTTGTCGTCCCGCCCTCATAACTCTCCCATCCCTCTCTCATCCCTCCCTCACCCCGTTCTTCTGGTCGTCAGGCGGAGGTGAACTTTCTGGGGCAGGTGTACCATCCGCACCTGGTGCGGCTGATAGGGTACTGTGCGGAGGCGGAGCAGCGGCTGCTGGTGTACGAGTTCATGTGCAACGGCAGCCTCGAGGTCCACCTCTTCCGACGTACGCCTCGCCTTGCTGCACCACGCCACACCACACAACGCCCCGTCGTTTGTGCCGTGCCTGTGTTCTGTTGTGCCTTTCCGTGCCATGCCATGCCTGTGCGTCTCATGTCTTGTCGTGTCATGTCATGTCTCCTCTTGTCGTATCGTGTTATGCCATGCACACTGCGACCGTGTGCTGACACGTTTTCTTGATTGCTTGGCAGAATGCCAGACGTTTGCTGTTGCTCGGGTCACCCGTTTCCATCCCCTTTCTTTCAGCTTCCGACATCCCAGCATCATCACTTTCTCTCCTGATCTCAACGCCCCTCCTCTGCAATAATCCCCCCCCACTCAGATTCTCACCCCCTTCATCAGCATCTATTGTTTCCGACCCCATCCCTCAACCCCTCCCCACCCGCCTCTCACCCTTTCTGCTCCAACCCTCCACTCTAACGCTTCCTGGAACCCCTCGCAGAGCACCTGACGGTGTTGCCATGGAGCACGCGCATGAAGATAGCACTGGGAGCAGCGAGGGGCCTGGCGTACCTACACGAGGAGGCCACTCGCCCCATCATCTACCGCGACTTCAAAACCTCCAATATCTTACTCACAGAGGTACGTGTGTGTATGTGCACGTGATGTGTCTCTCCCAGCATCTTGGGAGGTGCGCAGGTTGCCAAAACATTGCTGCTGCGTGCTGCCGCTCGTTTTGTGTGCGGCCCATGCATTGCTCCTCTTGTCACAAGGCGTTGCTGTTGCTGCTCCACCAGGTGGCTTACACCTCAATCCTCTCTTATCCGCCGTCCTCACCCCTCCTTTCCCCCCCATTTCCTCACTCCGCCCGCCCAACTCCACCCCCTTTCTCGTGCCCTCCTCTCTCCCCCTTCCCTCTGTCTCCTCCTTCCCGTCCCCTCTCCCCCCCCCCCCCCCTCTTTTCTCTCGTTCTTTGTTTCTTATCCTCTTTCTTTCCTCTTTTGCTTGCCTCTGGTCCCTCTCCAGGATTTCTCTGCCAAGCTATCTGACTTTGGGTTGGCCAAGGATGGGCCGGAGAGTGGCAAGACCCATGTGTCCACGCGTGTCATGGGCACCTACGGCTACGCTGCTCCCGAATACGTCATGACTGGTGGGCAGGAGGGTTGGAGGCGTGTGGTTATGATGGTTTGATTCTTGCTGACTGGGAATTCAAGAGGATGAGAGGGAGGAGGGCAGAAGGTATGGTGGTGATTAGATGTGGGCAGGGAAGGAGGTAGGTGTTGGCTGGGGAAGGTTGGTAGTGCAGGAAGACTAGTAGTGTGGGACTGGCGAGGGTGGTGATGTGAAAGTCGTAACACTCCCCAAGTCAATCCGTATTTGATCACACCCAGCCGCGCTCCCATCACCCCTCATCCCATGGCACCCCCCTTAACCTGCATGTGCCGTCCTCTCCCCGTCACCCACCAGGCCATCTGACTCTTAAGAGTGACGTGTACAGCTACGGGGTGGTGCTACTGGAGATGATCACAGGGCGGCGGTCCATGGACAAATCCTTCCCACCAGAGGAGCACAGCCTGGTGGACTGGGCACGCCCCTTCCTCTCCGACCGGCGCAAGGTGTTCCGCCTGCTCGACTCGCGCCTGGACGGCATGTACTCGGTGAAAGGCGCGCAGCACGCCATGGCTCTCGCGCAGAGCTGCCTCAACAGAGACCCCAAGGCACGGCCGGTTATGAGCGATGCGGTGAAGATACTGGAAGCGCTGCAGGATTTGGATGACATGGCGGTGTATGGTGGTGGGGGTGGGTCCGGGAGGGGAGCGGGAGGAGGAGGGGTTTCGCCGAGTTCGCCTGGGAGTGGCTCGGATGGTGGTGGAGGTGGTGGGGGAAGAGGTGAAGCTTCGTGGCAGCAGCAGCAGGGAGGGTATTACTAGCAGTGGTTGGAGTGAGAATGAGTGGATGACAGTGGAATGGACAAGGAGGTGGAAAATTCGAAGGAAGTGGGAAGCTGAAGTGTCACTGTTACAAAGCAAGGGCGGGGTCTGTGTGTGAGAAGATGAACCTCCTACGTTCATTTCCACAGCTTCATATACGTCTTTTGAAGATTTGGTGCATTTTTCTGTATTGTTGATCAGTGGTACCTCAGTTATTCGAGCATAGATTAGCCTGACAGCCAGTTGCTAGCATCCAGTTGTCTTTCCCTCTTTACACTACATAGGCAGGCTTCAAGTGGAGGATGTATGACGAACAAATAGGTGAATGTATGACTGACTTTCAATGCATTTAACAGCAGCATAAGGAAGGAACGGTGTACTAGTCAGCAAAGTGTACTGGTCCCTCTGGCTTGGACGTGTTACAAATCAGCAAGATATTTTGCCGCAAAAGTGACTGACATGGCAACTTTCCCTCCCTTTGTGTCAGTCTTATCCTTTCTATCTGCAGACCTCTCAACTCGGAATAAGCCGTATTCAGCGTTCTCTTTAGCCCGGACGTGTCGACATCGAAGCACGTCATGGGCCAGCTGGCTAGTGGAATTCCTGAAGAATTCTGGGACTCAAGTTCTGGGACAAGGATTCTTCGACTCCCTAGGGACCGACACAGAGTGGCCGGGCCTTGTCTTGGTTTGGTTGATGATGCTGAGCTGACCCGCATCTGGCTGACCCCCTCCCCTCCCTGACTGAAACGCACGGAACGAAATTCAGATCTCGAAGTGGCAACGACGCGGGGTGCCACAAGGGGTGGCAGAACAAGGTGTCCGTTGTGCTCCGCGTTTCCAAGAGCTTGAATTCAAATATTGAACCAACCCAACCCTACCATACTGTACCAAACCCACCGACCCCACCCATCCCCCACTCATGCTCTGATAAAAACCAAACACAGCAGCACATATCCACTCAAGTCTCTCGCAGATGCTGTGTTTCCTTCCTGTTTGATAGCTCACATTCCTGTTGTGTTTCTGGTGGTGGATTTACTTTTCCCGAGCAAGCCCGGTGTCGAGTGAATGGTGGTTGACCCGCTGATGCCAAGCGCAGCTGAGTGATTATCGTCCAGACACATTCCTCCTGCTGAATCCGAAGCCCCACGGTAGCGTGTCGCGTGCCAGCCATGTCCGCCATTCACTCGTCAGCTACTTCCTCTGCGAAGTCGCTCATTCAGACCCCTGTAGCGGGTCGCTACCCTCACGACCAGTGTCCGCATCGCCCTCGCGTGATAACGTCAACCACCGCAGCAACATTGCCTCGCGGCTCCCCCGTGCGAGTGCAATACCCTCGCCGGTCCGCCTTTCTTCGTGTCCACGGGTCTGGAAAGTCCTTTCACGGGCTCGGCAGCCTACATGGCATCGTAAGCAGCCCTCGAGGAGGAGTGACATGCAGGAAACGCAACTCGTTGCTGCGGCTCCGAGCCGTTTCTCCTCATGCCGGCCCGTATGACTCTGAACCCCAGCCGCCGCGGCGGCCGCTGCCGTCGTCGTCCGAGGAACCTTATGGCGAGGATGCTCTCTCCGCAGCAGATGTCACTGGATCGACCGCGGAAGATGCAGCGACATTTTCCGTCAATGACGCCGACTTTTCAGACGGTTACGGAGCTTCCAACGCCGGTAATAACAGCGGAAACAGCAGCTACAGCGGTTACACTTCCTTCTACTCCAGGAGCTCCTCTACTATCGGCAGTTCTTCATCTGGTTATCGCGGCACCAGCGCGTTCAACGGCGGGTCAAGCTCCGGGAGTGACGGTGAAGAGGGTTATTCGGATAGCGACAGCCTTTTGGAAAGCAGCGCGGAGCTGGGCGAGTATCGGAAGCGCTTAACGGATATATTGCTCGCGACGGACGTGGGGAGCTGGCAGGAGCGCATCGCGCTGCTGCGCAAGGGCATCCACAGCTCCCAAGGCCCCGCGTTGTCGGAGCTGGCATTCCGCAGATCGCGCTTTCACCGCACGCCTGCGCCGTCGCCTGCGCCGTCGCCGTCCTCCGCGTCATCAGCGGCGCTGTCGCAAGGTGCGCTGATGGCGATTGGCAAGCATCGCAGGGTTGAAGGGGAGAGTTAAAAGAGGGGGGGGGGGGGGGGGGGGGGGGATGGGGAGGGGGAGTGAGGGATGGCACTGAGGGAGACGAAGGGTGGGTTTGAGAATGGTGACATAGGAAAGGGAGAAAAGCGGGGGTTGCAAGTTGAACCTCTCAATTCATGGACGCATGCGCGTGTCCGGTGCGTGGTGTGGTGCGACATTATGCGCTGCAATGCGGTGCAGACAACTCCCACTTCCTTGTTGGAATGAAATCCATCCGTGTGTTTGGCGCGCGCTTCCATAAGACAAGGGGCAAGAGAAACTCTCAAGGCCATCTCTCTCATATGACCATCCCTCTGCTTCTCTACCTGCTTGTTTGCCTGTTCCATGGATCTGCTGCTGTATCTCGTTGATCGGTTTCTCCTCGCTCACTCCCATCCCCGTTCTCCTTAGCAGACGCCTCCGCGAATAGTACCGCGGATTACAGTTCCGCGGGTAATAGTTCCGCGGACTACAGTTCCGCGGGTTATAGTTCTGCGGATTACCGTTCCGCCGATTTCAGCTCCCCCTTATCTGCGGGGACGTGGAGGGAGTCGGCGGACGAGGGGGAGGGGGAGGAGGAGTGGCAAAGCTTGGCGGGACTGAGCGGCGGCGAGTCCGCTTATGGCGCGTACGGCTCGTGGAGTGCATCTAGCGCGGGGGAGGATACGGAAGGCGGGGTGGTGACGGACGAGGAAGGGGAGGGGGAGAGGAGGGAGGAGGTGCTGGGAATGCAATGGTCGACGGTGTGTGAGGGGGTGGTGGTGGGTACGAGCCCTGCCACTGCTGCTGACGTGGATGTGATCAAGCGGAATATTGGCGCTGATGCCATGCTGTGCCTTGAGGTGCGCGCGCGGGAATGGGAGGGAGGGGACGGGTGCATGGGTGGTGATGGGAGCGTGGGTGAACGTAGAACCGTTCGCTCACGAGTGAGGGGAGCAGGGATGGAGAGGGGAGCATGGTGGTTTTCTTGTATGCAGGGTGAACGTTCACTCACTCACTCATTCACTCACCGACTCACTCACTCCACACACTAACACCATGCTCCCGTGCCTGCGCCAATGTCTCCAATGCAGGGTGCTGCTAACTACCCCTTCCATCTCCCCCTTCCCCTCCCCTTTCTCCCTCTCTTCCCCCTTCCATTGCTCCCTCTCTTCCCCCTTCCATTGCTCCCTCTCTTCCCCCGTCCATTGCTCCCTCTCTT
Organism: Closterium sp. NIES-65; assembly: GCA_948144175.1. Classification (NCBI taxonomy): domain Eukaryota; kingdom Viridiplantae; phylum Streptophyta; class Zygnematophyceae; order Desmidiales; family Closteriaceae; genus Closterium; species Closterium sp. NIES-65. The sequence continues at coordinate 1,720,660 of CANXME010002591.1, read as the reverse complement.
CCCTCTTCCCCTTCTCCCATTCTCCCCCCTTCCCCCGTACCCTCCCTTCTTCAGACGGACGACTGCAGGGACGCTCTGGGGCTGGCGTGGAGCGAGGTGAAGGACATGGCGCAACGGGCGGGCATCGTCGCGCTCAGAGTGCCCATGCGCCCCATGGACTCCGCCAACCAGGTGCGCCAGGGGCTCCGCCGACCAGGTGCGCCAGGGGCTCCGCCGACCAGGTGCGCCACGTGCTCCGCCAACCAGGTGCGCCAGGGGCTCCGCCGACCAGGTGCGCCAGGGGCTCCGCTGACCAGGTGCGCCAGGGGCTCCGCCGACCAGGTGCGCCAGGGGCTCCGCTGACCAGGTGCGCCAGGGGCTCCCCCTGCCCTTCTCCCCCTGCCCTTCTCCCCCTGCCCTTCTTCCCCTGACCTTCTCCCCCTGCCCCTCTCCCCCTGCCCTTCCCCCTCTGCCCTTCTCCCCCTACCCTTCTCCCCCTACCCTTCACCCCCTGCCCTTCTCCCCCTGCCCCTCTCCCTTGCCCCTCTCCGCGTACCTGTCCCCGCCTGCCCGCCCTGCCTCCCCACAGGGCGCGCTTCTCCCCGAAGCTATCCGCGTGCTGTCAGCGCTGCTGCACGCGGGGCAGAACCCTCCGCAGCCGCAGGCGCAGCAGCAGGCGCAGAGAGAGGAGGGCGGCGGTGGCGAGGGGAGTGCAGGAGGATACAGGTCTGAGACTGAGAGGGAGGGAGGAGGAGAAGGTTCGCAAGTGTGGGACGAGGCGGCTGGATGGGCGAGCAGTGAAGGAGGATGGGTGGCGCCAGGGGCATCAGCAGGAGCATCGCCAACAGCAGCAGCAGCAGCAGCAGCAGCAGCAGCAGCAGCGGTGTCATCGCCCCAGCGCACTGTGTTTGTGTGCTGCACGTCGGGATGCCACCGCAGCCCTCTGGTGGCCCTCGGGTAAGATGGGTGGTGGTGGTGGTGGTGGTGAGTGATGGTGATGGTGATAGTGATGGTGGTGGTGATGGTGTGAGAATAGCGAATGGAAGACTACACTGGTGAATGGGTGGGTGGGTGGAGGAGAGGGCAGCTGAACAAATGACGGAATTTTGGTTGTAAATCATATACCCAATGAACACCCCTCCACCCTAGCGCCCTTACCACAACCCTTCTCTCCAGCAGTGATCATTTAATCTCCAGCGGGGCTCACTGTTCCTCGTTTTGATATTTTTATCCTCTGTATAACCAGGGCTGCCCCATGCCTGCTGCATCCCTCCGTCTCCTCCTTCCTTCCCCTTTCTTATTCTTCCAGCGTCCCTCACACACACTCTATCCCTCTTCCACACTCTGTCTATCCCTCTCTGTCTTTTCGTCTGCCACTCTCTCTCTTTCTGTATCTCCCTCTATCTGTCGTTATCTCTCACTGACCCTCCCCTCTTCCTCCTTCCCGCTCCTCTCTCCACCACTCCACCGCTCCCTCCCCCTCGCCATCCCCCGCACAGCTTCCTCACATTCGTGCGGGGTATGGAGTACCGTGATGCCAAGACGCTGCTCATCCACGCCTGCCCAGAGGCCGTGCCCTCCTTCCAAGCATGGGACGACGTGAGTCTCACTGTCCCTTCCCCTCCTTCTCCCCATGAGATCATGTGCGCTGGCCCATGCCACGACGTTTCATTCGCCTTGCCGTAAGTACGTGCGCCTATGCCATGCCAATCTGCTTGGCGATCTGGATTAGTGTACACATGGCCCCCATGTGACTTTGTGGCGAAAGGAAGGAGTAAGAGCAGGCGACGCACTCTGCACTGTTTTGTTTGAAACGTAACTAAAGGTGCTGGAATGGGGTGAAGGGATGGATGGGAATGGAATGAGAGCGACGCACTCTACACTTGAGTCCGTAGTGCGGTCGTCTATCTTGTTGATTGCCACACCTTGCTTTCCGCTCAGGCGCGCAGCAAGCTGTAAGCGGTGCACATAAAGTGGTTCCCGATTACTCGCTATCCCTCTTCGTCTGTTGTCATCACCTCACCGCTGCTTTTCCATACTCCTTCATGCTTCCCCTTCCCTCTGTTTATGTGTGTTTGTGTGTGCATGCGTGCGTGCGTGTGTGCACGCGGGTGTGTGCATGTGTGCCTTTGTGCATGGCCATGCGGGTGTGGCGTGGCGTGGCATGGCACACCACCAGGCGAGCAGCAAGCTAGCAGCGGTGGACATGAAGGGGCTGACCATGCGAGCGGAGGACATCAAGGCCCGCCGCGTGCAGCAGGGCCTCCCGGGCGAGTCCGTCGACGACTGGCTGGTGCGTGCTGCTGCTGTCAAACTTTTAGGTGCCTAAAAAAGACACGCCGCGTGCAGCAGGGTCGTCCGGGCTAGTCCGTTGATGACTGGCTGGTGCGTGCTGCTGCTTCTCGCATGGGGTGCTAACTGCATGGCGTGCAAGGGAATGGGTGCTGAATGGTGGATGCCTGGCGGTTGCTTAGCTTGTTTAGGGGTTCGGGTTTGGGGTTCAGGGTTGGGGATGAGGGGAGCGGACTGGGGGGAGTGGGAGGAGTTGGGGATGGGAAGAGTGGGTTTGCAGTGATGGGAGTGGCATGGCATGGGGGTGTCCGGCAGATGGATGTTAGCTTCTCTTGCTTGGCGGCGTGTGGAGAGGAGGTAGATGAACGCGCGAGCTGTCATTGGTGCATCCTTCTGAGCGCATGTTTCCATGCTCATGCACGTGTGTGTGGGAGGGGGGGGCATGTGTGCGGGTGTACATGTGTGCCGAGTCGTTCACTGTGTTGGTGCGCGTCCTTGCTTCCGTGCATGGGTGCATATGTGCATGGGTGCGTGGCAGGCGGCACAACGGTCGCTAGTGGCGGATCACTTTCAGCAGCAGCTGCACAACGACCTCGTTATTGCCAACTCCCTCTACAAGGTACTGCTGCTCAACGATCACTTTCAGCAGCAGCAGCAGCAGCACAGCGTGCGCTCCCCGTTCCCATTCCTCCCTCGCCCTCCCATCCTTCCTTTCTTCCACCCCCCCCTGCTGCTTCGCTGGCTGAAACATGTTTTCCCCGCTCTCCCTGCTGGACAGTGCGCTTGAATTAAACAATAAGTCCAAGCCACACTGCTGTTTAAAACCAACCACCTCGCACCCACGTAGCACCCCTTCTGCGAACCCATTCCATCACCCCATCACCTATGATGGATCTGACGCGCTCAGCGTTTCGACTCTGAGTCAAAACGGTAGCGTTTTGACGCTCTTGACGCCCCCTGTCCGACGGGTACCCCCCAGTTTGACGCTCTGACGGGCAGGCAAAAAAAAAATCCCGGACAGGGGATGTGGCGTCAAATCCATCATAGCCCATCACCCATCACCCCGTTACCCCACCAGGACGTGATTGCCCCTAAGGACCCGCCAGCAGTGGCAGAGAGCCATCCCTGCTGTTTAAGACCCTAAACCCTCTCGCACCCACGTTGCACACCCATTCCATCACCCCATCACCCCTTGTCACTCCATCATCCATCACCCCGTTACCCCACCAGGACGTGATCGCCCCTGAGGACCCGCCAGCAGCGGCAGAGAGCCGAGCGCAGGGAGTTGGAACCTCAGCCGCGGCAGCCTTGGAGGTTGAAGCTGCAGGCGCAGGGGCAGGCGCAGGCGCGGCAGCAGCTGTGGCAGCAGGGGTGGGTGCGGCAGCTGTGGCGGCAGCTGCTATGATCGGTGAGCCTGCTGTGGCTGAGCCTGGGACATCAGGCGGGGACGTGTTGGGAGAACTGGATGGGTCTGCTGCTGCTGCTGGTGCTGATTCTGATGGGACGTTGGGCGGTGGGATTTTTGCGGAGGATGTGGGCCTGGAAGGGGACTGGAGTGAGGTAGAGGGAGAGGGAGAGGGAGAGGGACAGGTTGTGGAGGGTGGAGAGGAGGTGGAGGAGGAGCGAGAGGGAGGGGAAGAGGAGGAGTGGCATGCAACGGCGGAGTGGCTGGGATCGACGGGCGAGTGGGAGGATTCGGAAGAGTCGGAGGCTGAGGGCGGTGTGGGAGGAGGAGTTGTGGGTGAGAGAGAGCGTTTGGAAGCACAGAGGGAGCTGGATGATGGTGATTTGATGGCGGCTGCGGTTGGTGCTGAGGCTGGTGCTGCTGCTGCTGCGGCGGCGGCGGCTGTGGGTGCGGTTGGAGAGCTGGGAGGAGGAGTTGAAAGTGGGGAGTGGTTGGGGAAGAGGGGTGATGCAGGGGTTGAGAGCGGTAGTGACGGCGAATGGGGTGCTACTGGTGGTGGTGTTTTTGTTGGGGCAGCATGGGGGGATGAGTACGAGCAGCAGTACCAGGAGTGGCGTAAGGAGGAGGAGGCGCGGGAGAGTGAGAATGAGAATGCAAGGTGGGATGCAAACGAGGAAGAGATAGGGGAATGGGAAGAGGGTGGGGAGAACAGGGAGGGGGTGTTTGGGGAAGGTGGTGATGATGATGTGGAAGCGAGGGTTGGAGAGAGGCTGCTGGAGATAGTGGGTGGGGTGGGGGAGGGTGTGGGAGAGGGTGTGGGGGAGGGTGTGGGAGAGGGTGTGGGGGAGGGTGTGGGGGAGGGTGTGGGGGAGGGTGTGGGGGAGGGTGTGGGGGAGGGTGTGGGGGAGGGTGTGGGGTTGGTGGGAGGAGGTACCGGAGACTTGGCTGATCCGGAAGCTGTAGTACCTGAAATTGGGGCAGGGACCGCTGATGCTGCTGCTGCTGCTGCTGCTGCTGCCGCCGCTGCTGCTGCTGCAGTCGATTATGCTGCTGCTGATGATGCTGATGATGATGTGGTTGTTGATGATGCTGACGGGCTTTATTGTGATGTAATGCTTCCTGTTGTGGGAGGTGTGGCGATAGGGGAGAGCGAGGAGGAGGAGGGAGTGTTTGTCACTGCTGAACAAGAGAGGGGCCTGAACGAGGAAGAAGAAGGGGAATGGAACGAGAGGGAGGAGGGGGAAAAGGAGGAGGAGGACGAAATGGAGGTGGGGGTGGAGGAGGGAGTGGAGGAGGAGGAGTGGCAGGGGAGTGGGGAGGTGGAGAACGGCGAGGTGCTTGGTTTGAGGGAGGCGCTGGCAGCCATGCAGGAGGAGCTACGACAGGCCGTGGGCTTGCAGGCTCAGGTGGGCTTGCAAGGGTGCATGGGGGGTAGGGCGTGCATTGTATGTGTGCGTGAGTGCGAGAGAATGAGTGTGAGGGGCAAGGGTAGTATGTGTGAGGTGTCCCGAACGCACAAGCTATCTCTGGTGCATGGCTTGATGAGATGTCACTCATAAAACGGCCTGAAGTACCTCATCTCTCCACCCAAAATCGTGTCCCCATTCCGTCCGTTCTTTGCTCATTGCTCCGTTCTCCTTGCTCATTGCTCCGTGCTCCCTTCCCCTTGCTGCTCCCTTTCCCTTGCTCCTTGCTCCGTTTACCTTGCCTTACCTGTGGCAATGCCCGGCGCCCACCAGGCGCAGCAGGAGCGGCAGCAGCTGCAGCAGAGGTTCAGGACGCGGGAGGAGGAGCTGCAGCAGCAGCTGCAAGGCATGCAGCAGCAGCTGGAATCAGCACGAGTGACAATCGTGGAAGAAGCAGCAGCAGCCGCACTGCTGGCAGAAGCAGCAGAGGCTGCTGCGAGTGCAGCTCTGGCTGAAGCGGCTGAAGTGGCTGCGTATGCTGAAGCCGCTGGAGCTGCAATGATGGGGGAGGATCGGGAGGGAGGTGAGGAGCAGAGTGGGGAGGCGGAGGGTGCTTTGGGTGTTGCGGAAGAGGCGGAGGCTGAGGCTAGTGCTGCTGTTTCTGCTGCTGCTGCGGCTGGTGCTGCTGGTGCAGATGTTGAAGTTGGCGATGCACAGGGAGCGAGGGACAAGCTTATGGCAGACATGGCCCGAGCTGGTCTTGCTGCAGGAGCAGCAGCCGCGGCGACTGCAGCAGTTGCAGCTGCAACTGGCGGAGCGCTGGGAACAGCTGAGCAGCAGAAGCAGCAGCAGCAGCAGCAGCAGCAGCAGCAGAAGCAGCAGGCACCGATCTCGGAGCAGCAGCAAGAGTCAGAGGAGCAGGATGATGAGAGCCGGGAGGGCAAGGAGAAGGAGCGTGAGGAAGCTCTTCTTCTCGCCCGCAGCAGAGCCGACTTCCTCCTCCGCCGCCTCGACATTGTGACTCAGCGCGAGGCCTCTGCTCGTGACAGCCTGGCCGCCGCCCGCCGCCAGCTGGAAGCCACGTCTGAGCTGGCAGGGTCTCTGCGGGCGGCGCAGGCGGAAGCGGCGGCGGCCAGGGAGGAAGCGGCAGCAGCGAAGGCGGAAGCGGCGGAGGCGGTTAGAAGGGAGCAGCAGCTGCAGGCGCTGGTGCAGGCTGGTGAAGCGGATGTGGCAGCAGCACGCGCGCGAGCAGCGGCAGCAGAGGCAGAGGTGAGGGCGAGGGTGGCGGAGCAGGTGCAGATGGAGAGGATGATTCGTGCTGCAGAGGAGACGGCAGCGGCAGCAGAGGGGAGGCTGCGAGCGGGACTGGAGGCTGGAGAGGCGAGGGTGAAGGCGGCTCAGGTTACTGCTGCGGGGGCGAGGAGGAGGGAGGAGCAGGCGAGGGTGGCAGTGGAGGTGGCAGAGAGGAGGGCGGCGGCTCTTGAGAGGGAGTTGCTTATGACGAAGACACGGCTGCAGGGTATGGAGGGTGCGGAGGGTGGCGAGGTTGGTGAATCGGGAGCAGGTGCAGCGGCAGTGGCAGAGGGGGCAGCAGCCGTGGCGGAAAAGGCTTTGGTGGATGAGGGTTCTGCAGTTCAGGCGGGGTCTGAGATTAGCAGCAGCAGCAGTGGCAGCGGCAGCAGCAGCAGCAGTAGTAAGGTGAATGGTGAAAAGACGTTCTTTTCTGCGGACGTGCGGGTAGCGCTGGAGGCAGCAGAGCAGCGGGTGCAGGCAGCAGAGGAGCGCGCTCAGTTTGCAGTGCGGCAGCTGGAGGTGATGCGTGCACAGAGGGAGGAGGGGCAGAGGCGTGCTGAGGCGGCAGAGAGGAGGGCGAAGGAGCTCGCTGTGAGGGTGGCGGAGGTGGAACAGAAGGTGGCGGAGGCTAACTCGCAGGCGCGGCTGTTTAATATGTGTGTGGAGGCCATGGCTAGGGAGGATGGGGAGAGCGATGGAGGAGAGAAGTGAGTGCGGAGAGGGTGGGATGGGAAGTGGAGTGAGGTGAGGCGAGGAGAAGGGAGGGAATGGGATGTTGGGATAGTGGGAGGGAATCCTGCTAAGGGGAATTCGGTAGGTTGGAGGCTTATGGAACTTACGTTATTTGGTTTGTGGTTGTGAGATGGGATGGAAGCACCACTTAGGTGGTGACAGCTTAGAGGGAGGAAGAGGATGGTCTGGTGTGTTATTGTATGGGTTGGCGCTGGTAACCCGGTGAGTCCATTGCTGGAAAGTCGAACTTGAATATAGGGAGTATGAGAGGGTGCCAGCTGCCTGTCCCAGCATACCACATAGGAACCACATTGATATTTTTTGCTTACGGTAGTTGTCTAGTGATTGCATTTCTTTTGTTGCAGGTAGACTGCCCTGATTTAGCAATTGTTTTAACTTCTGCATTCGTTAGTAATTATTTATGGTTATACAGCTGGCACCCAAAGATGCATCTAAATTTGCAGCTATTATATGTACATACAATGGCAAACATGACTGCTGCTTTGAGCACCATCATACTGGTACACTTCATCCCTGATGTTGCCTTCTCCTTTTGCAGGCGATCATGCATCTCATCGTATCGCATCCTCCCTCCTCCCATCCATGCATGATCCAACACGATCAGCGCGCCAATTTTTGTGCTTGCAGCGGCTTGAACCTCACTTCGGTTGATCTGAAGCACTTTGCTTCGAGCACAACCAACCCGTACCATGCCATGCATCACCCTTGTTCCATTCATCTCTAGCGCCGGTGGTTTCCTGTCGTCGCGGCTTGCTCCATAGTCGCCCGATCGCGGCTCCTTCAAGTTCCCAATTCTGCTATGGCTTCTTTCTCCCTTTACGCCTCCCCCTCGCAACCTCCGCCGCAGCCGCTGCCGCATGCGATGCTAGCCTCGCGGACGGGGGAGGCGGCTCCGCCAGCGCCCATCTCCGCGCATGCGCGCCGATCCGCGCACGGGCAGCCTGGGCCACGTGGCCCGCCATGCGCGCCGCCGTCGTTCGGCGAGCCGTGCAATGCGGCGTGTTTCGCGGCGGTGGGAAGCAACCCAGCCACGGCTCCTGTGGGCGCGTGGTGGGACCTTGCGCGCTGCCCCATTCCGACAAACGTTCCGCCAAACTTTCCGCTAAACCTTCCCCCGAACATTCCGCCGATCGTGCCCCCCGGTGAAGTGGCGGGGCGGCTGCGCGCGGCGCTGGCGGCGCAGCACCGCCACGGGCCGCTATCCGTGCACGCGTTCGAAGACATGACGCGATTGGATCCGCAAATCGCGGAGGCGCTGAGCACGTCCTGCGTGACTCTCCACCACGTGCCGTCAGGATCCACGTCAGCATCCGCCTCGGCATTCGCTCCAGTATCCGCGAACGACGCAGCGCTTCACATTTCAAGCTTCCAGTCTAGAATTCAGCCTTCTAGTAACGACGAGTCTAGGAGGCAAGCCGGCACGAGTCTAGGCGTGGATAAGGCTGTGCTGACGGCGATGCTTCTCTGGGTGGTAGACCACCCTCCCCCCGCTTCCGTGTTCCTCGTCTCCTCCGACGCTGGCGCCGCCCCCGCGTTGCACGGCATCCGATTCCGATCGTACGACGTCCTCCTAGCCGCGCCGCTAACGACGCTGCTAGCTGCACCGACCTACCCCCCCGCGTCTTGCGATCCGCATTCCGCCTCCGCCTCCGCCTCCGCCTCCGCCTCCGCCTCCTTCCCGTCCGCTCACCCGCAGCTCGCATCGCTCATGTCCGCCGCGACCATCACGTGGGACTGGATCAAGCTGCTCCGCCCCCCGCCGTCTCCTTCCCCCTCACGCGCACCCTCTCCATTCCCCCCTGCCCCACGCAACCATCAAATTCCCGCCTTCTCTTCCGAGCCCTCGTTGCTTCACCCTCACGCGCCCTTCGCCGCCGCACAGCCTGGTGGGGCGCATGCGCCTTCCGCCGCTCCGCTCCCTGCTTCCGTCCCCCACTATGCCCCTCACCCCGCCGCTCACCCCGCTGCTCATCCCTCCGCGCATCCCTCCGCTCATATGGCACACCCTCCTGCGCATGGGGCGCACGTGGCGCACAGGGCGCAGGGGAGAGCAACAATGGCACCAAGCGTTCTCTCAGGAATCCCTGCAGCAGGCGAGGCAGATCCCCGCGCTACTGTTCAAGTGAGTGCAGCATGGGGTCGGGAGGGAGTGGAGGGAGGCGGGCAGTGGCAGTGGCAGGCGCAGCAGCCGCAGCAACAGCAGCAACAGCATGAGCAGCAGTGGCAGCAGCAGCAGCAGCAACAGCAGCAGGATGCTGTATGGCAGGCAATGTCTGAAGAGCAGCAGAAGGGGAGCATGTGGGGTGCGCAGATAGCGCAGCAACAGGGGCTAGAGGAGAAGGACGAGGATGAGGAAGAGGAGGAAGAGGAGGAAGAGGAGGAAGAAGGGGAAGAGGAGGAAGAAGGGGAAGAAGAGGAGGATGAAGAGGAGGGGGAGGAGCAAGAGGAGATAGGGAATCAAGTGCAGGAACAGCAGCCGTGGTGGTGCCTGCAACCACAAGAGTTACAGAAACAGCAACAGCAACGGGAGCAGCAGCAGCAGCAACACCAGCAGCAGCAGCAGCAACACCAGAAGCAGCAGCAGCAACACCAGAAGCAGCAGCAACAGCAGCAGGAACAGCAACAGGAACACCAGCAACAGCAGAATCAGCAGCAATATCAACTTCAGCAGCAGAGGCAGCAGCAGCAGCAGCAGCAGCAGCAGCAGCAGCAGCAGCAGCAGCAGCAGCAGCAGCAGGCGGCGCAAGCATCAGTGAGCACTGGGCCTGCAGGAAGCAGCTGGCGGAGCTCAAGACAGGGCGGGGCATTAGAGCACCCCATCGCAAACGGCCCCACTGCCAGTACAAGCTCTCAGGCCTCACGGCTTACAGGAGGTTCCTCCAACTCTAGGGGCTCAGGTGCTGGCGCTGGTAGTTCTGCTGGTGCGGCAACAGCAGAAACCATAAACGGCACACTCATAGGCGCCAGCACAACAGGAGGCGGGGCTTGTGGCGAGGCTACCACAGTAGGTGCACCACCGACAATGGCGACAACATCAATGGGCGTGCCCACAGGCAATGCTGCTGCGGTGGTAGGAGCTAGCAGTGGGTCGGCTCCAGGCAGCGCTGCCAGCAGCAGCATTGGCAATGGAGTTGCCATTCCATTGCCATTGGCTGTCAGCGGGGTTACCAGCGGGGTTACCAACGGGGTTATCAGCGGCGTTGTGGCCCCTCCGGCACCGACAGGGTGGGGTACCCCTCCAGCCTCCCCTCCGTTCAAGCCTCCGCCTCCTCTCCCTCCCTCCGCCACTACTTGGGACACTGATCCTGTTTCCACCACCTCTTGGGACCCTCCTCGACCCGCTCGCCCCCCTGCTGCTGCTGTTTCTGCTTCTGCTGCTGGGGCTGGTGGTGCTGCTGCTGCTGCTGCAGCGCCTTCTCCGTCCCCTGCTTCCGCTGCCACCGTCCCTGCTACTAGCGCTGGTGCGGCTGGTGCTGCAGCTGCCCCATGGGCATTAGAAAGTGGCAGCAAGGCCGCGAGGGATCAGAAGCCTGGAGGAGGAACGGGTTGGGGAGACGGAGAGGGGACTGCGGATGGGAGGAGTGGAGGGAATGCGGGGGGTTGGGGCAGTGGAGGGGGGATGAATGTAAGAAACGAGAGTGTGAAACAGGAGAGTGGGAAAAAGGAGAGTGGAAGTGGAGGTAGTTCTGGAAGGTGGGGTGATGCTGTAGATAAGGATGAGGGAAGGTGGGGGGGTGGTAACTGGGGGGACCAAAAAGTGGTGAGGGACTGGGGTGGAAGGTGGAAGGAGCAGGGTATGGGAGGGAGGTGGGGGGAAGATTCCAGGAATGGGGGAGGGAAAGGAGGAGTATGGGTGGCAAAGGGAGTGGGAGAAAAACATGCAGGCAAAAGCAGCAGTAACAACATCACTAGCAATAGCACTAACAGTAGCAATAGCAACAGCCATATGAAGAGTGACAACAGCAGCAAGAGCAATGGCACTTCAGCTTTGGATACGGATCGCAGCTGCAACAACAGTACCAACAGCACCAAGAGTAACAGCAGCAGCAGTAGTAGCGATGACTGGCGAAGTGCACGTAATCGCAACCTGTCCTCCTCCTCCTCCTCGTCCACATCACACCCTGACTTGCCAGAGACCAACCCCAGCAACAGCAGCAGCAATAACAACAACCAGCCGCAGCCGCAGCCGCATCCGCTTCAGCAGTCAAGTCGTGTGTGCGAGAGCGACAGAGCAATCCTGCAGCGCGTGTTCACTGGGTTACGAGACGATCAGATGCCCCCAGACCGCTGCAACGTGCTGGGGCGGATCAAGGAGCGCCTCCGCTCCTCCCGTGCAGTCGGCGCAGCAGCAGCAGCGGCAGTGCAAGAGGAGGCTGAAGCGCTGCTAACCCGCGCCCTGCAAAGTGGGGAGGTCGTGAGTGCGTTCGCGCACGGTAAGGGACTTCAGAATGCCGGGGGTGGTGGGGCCGGGAGGGGCGTGCGTGTGCTGCTGCCAAAGGAGCTAGTGGGGGGGAGTGGAGGGGGGGGGGGCGAGGGGTGTACAGGCGAGGGAGGCGGGTGCTGGGAGTTCTATGATGCGAGCAGGGATGTGGATGTGCTTGGAGCAGACGTGTGGGAAGCTTTTGGACGGTTCCTGGCTTCTGCTGACGGGGAGGCTGAGATGAAGAAGAGCAAGAGCAGGTGGGAAGGGAGGAGTGAGGGAGAGAGGGAGAGAGGGAGAGGGGGAGAGGGGGCGGGTCAGTGCTGCATTGTGTGATGCTTAGATTTCCAGAAAGCGCATGGCACGGTGTGCGTGCACAGTATTTGACACTGTCACGCACTGCTGCACTGCTAAGAGTGCATTTGAGAATCCTTGAGAGAAACACCTCGTGTGTTTTAGCTTTTTCCAAAACCAGCATGTCATGCACAGTTACGTACTCTCTGCCCATGCACATCAGCACACCACTCCTGCAGCTCTGCAATTCCCCCCCTGCAGCTCACACACAGTTCATGGTCTTGCAGGTCGTACCATCTGCCCACTCACGTTCCTGTCCCATTTGGCCCCCATGGCCCGCATCTCCTCCCCTGCCAGTTCCTCTCTTCGCCATTACTAACCTCCACTCACCACGCCATCCGTCCTCCCCTCCGCTCCCCACCGCTCCCCACCCCTCCCCACCAGGTACGACGCAGTGCTCCTCCTCAAGGCGCGCGGTCCAGCTGCCCTGCGCTCCCAGCCACTTGGCCTGTTGGTGCTGCTGCTGCAGCTCGCCATCTCGCACCGCTGCTGGCTGCACCCGCGCTCCACTGCCTGGCTGCCCCTCACCATCACCCTCCCCCGGGAATATGCCCGCGGTGGAATGGGAGACGGGGGTGAGGGGGAGGGGAAGGAGGAAGAGGATGTGTGAGGTGGGGAGGAGTGAGGGGGGCGAGGGCTGTGATGGCTGCTGATGCTGGTGGCATGGCAACGATGAATGTGGATATTGTGGGAAGGGAAGGGGTGTCAAACTATATCTGTGCTAGTTCTATGTAGGCTATAGTGGGGTAGCCCATATAAGGTACAACCCAATGTTAGGATTAGCACTTGTAGCCACAACTCATTCAATGCAATCATTCTTGCTCGTTGGATTCTGACATGGTATCAGAGCAGTAGGTCCGTAGGACCGTTTTTTTTGGGCCCACCATTACCTAGTGACCGACTACAGTTACCGTGTTACCCCACGCGTTGCCCTGCGCTGCGCCTATAGCGCGCGCCCTGCCCTGCCCTGCCTCGCTGCCCCGCGCACGCCCTGCCCTGCCTTGCGTCGCGCTGCCCCGCGCACGCCCTGCCCTGCCTTGCATCGCGCTGCCCCGCGCACGCCCTGCCCTGCCTTCCATCGCGCTGCCCCGCGCACGCCCTGCCCTGCCTTGCCCCGCGCGCGCCCTGTTCTGCCCCGCGTCCGGCTGCAGCTCGCGCCCTGCTGCCCTGCGCGTCACGCCCTGCTGCAGCCCGCAAGTCGCGCCTTGCAGCCTAGCGCGTCACGCCCTGCTGCCTTGCGCGTCGCACCCTACGTATGCAACGCGCGTCGCGACCTACTGCAGCCAGCACGTCGCGCCCTACTGCTCCGCACGTCGCACCCTGCTGCAGCCCGCGCGTCGCGCCCTAAAGCCCCACGCGTCGCGCCCTGATGCAGCCCGCCGTCGTGCCCTGCTGCAGCCCACCGTCGCGCCCTCCTGCAGCCCGCATGCCACACCCTGCTGCCCGCGCGTCGCGCCCTGCTGCAGCCCGCATGTCGCGCCCTGCTGCCCTGCACAGCGCGCGCCCTGCTGCCCTGCACAACGCGCGCCCTGCTGCCCGCGCCGCCGAGGCCGAGCCGCCCTGCCCAACCCGATCCACCCTGCTGCTCCTGCAGCTGGTGGAGGCACTGCTAGGAGTACTGGAGGTGCTACAGCCTAGCCTCGCCGAGCCGCTCTGCTGCTCTTACTGCTGCTGCTGCTGCTACTCGTGCTACTGCCTTCATTCCGTACTGCCCTAGATGTCACGCTCCTCCTAGCTTGCCCGCCATGACTTCACTTCGCAGCAGCAGTGGGAGTGGTGCCGGCGGTGGTGGCAGCAGTGGGAGTGGTGGCGACCATAGTAGCAGTCACTGTGGCGCTGTTCGGTGCAGAGTTTTTGGCGGTGGCCAGATGCAGCTACAGCAGCGTCCGACCCTTACGCCCAGCAGCTTCGTGAGTAGCTTTACCAGCGTGGGACGTCTCTGAGTCCTGGTCGCTGCCCGTACGTCATACGCACAAGTCGTCGAGCTGGCCAGGCCTGTGGGATAGCTGGTCATGCAGAGTCCCGCTGCTTCTCCTTTTTGAGTGACGCCTGCCAAGCAGAGTTTGGCGACGAGGCTGAGATCCCCCACTGGCTTGAGCTACTTAGGTCGGGCGTTGATGTCTTTGCTTTAGACTATGACGCCATCCTTACTGCTATGTATGTTTTGCCTGGTGGTGCTGAGGGTGACTGCTACTTGTGTGTGCAGCACGACCCCGGTATAAAGGTTACTGCTCTAGGTGCTAGTGATGTTGCTGCCTTAGGTGCTAGAGAGTCTGCTCTCTCAGGTACTGCGCCTATGGAGGCCTTGCACACCTTCACGCTTGACTCAGGTGCTTCCCGTTGTTTCTTTCATGACAGTACCGCACTCACGCCACTTCCTGCACCTGTTGCAGTGTCTCTGGCTGACCCCTCAGGGGGCCTAGTTCTAGCATGTTCCACCACTGTGCTCCCGTGCCCGGCGGTTCCGTCTGGCTCACTCACAGGCCTCCACCTCCCCTCATTCTCAACGAGCTTGGTGAGCAACGCAGTTCTCCAGGACCAGTGGGTTGATACCTTTACCCCTGGAGGACCGCGTGTGGCGATCTGTACGTGCTCCCGGACCGGCCGCCACCTGGCCACGTTTACTCGTCGCCCCGGGTCGAATCTTAACAAACTGACACCTGCGCCTCCTCAGGTAGTTGCTACTAGTCAGGTGTCTGCGTCAGGTCAGGTAGCCTTCCCTTCTGAGTGTCGCTCCCTGTCGCACAAGACTCTTCTCTGGCACCACTGTCTGGGTCACCCCTCCTTGTCACGTCTACGTGGCATGCACCGTCGCCTCCATGTGTCTGGTCTTCCCCGATCTCTCCCTCCCCTCCCTGCCTCGCCTACGCCGCCCTGCCTTCCTTGTGTCGAGGGGCGGCAGCGCGCCGCTCCTCACTCCTCCTCGTTTCCCCCCACAGAGGCTCCCCTGTAGACCCTCCACATGGACGTGTGGGGCCCTGCCCGCGTTCGTGGACTGGGCGGCGAGCCGAACTTTCTGCTGGTTATTGACGACTACTCGCGTTACACCACGCCCTTGCGCACCAAGGGTGAGGTCACTACTGTGCTGATCCCTTGGATTCGAGTAGTTCGTCTCCACCTCCGCCGCAAGTTCCTCCAGGACCTCTCTATCCTGCGTCTACACTCTGACAGAGGTGGTGAGTTCACCTCCGACCTCTTGCGGGCCTTCTGTCAGGGGGGAGGGCATCCTCCAGTCGTTCACGCTTCCGGGCTCACCGCAGCAAAATGGGGTTGCTGAGCGCCGCATTGGCTTAGTTATGGAGGTCCCTCGTACCTCCTTTATCCATGCGGCGGCTCCCCATTTTCTGTGGCCGTTTGCGGTCCGGTACGCCGCGCAGCAGCTCAACCTCTGGCCCCGTGTCTCCTTTCCGGAGACCTCGCCCACACTGCGTTGGACGTGAGAGGTTGGCGATGCGTCGGTGTTCCGGGTCTGGGGTGCTCATGCCCTTGTCCGCGGACAAGCTCTCCTCCCGCACCATTTCCTGTGTCTTCCTTGGCTTTGTCCCTGACGCGCATGGCTGGCAGTTTTACCACCCCACCTCGCGCCGTGTCTTCCCCTCTCAGGACGTCACCTTTGACGAGTCGGTTCCTTTCTACCGTCTCTTCCCCTACCGCACTGCCCCTCTCCCTCCCCCGCCACTTTTCCTCGCTCCAGCTCCCCCTCCGGTAGACCCCCTCCCCCCTCAGGGCCCTGCCCCTTCAGGTGTATCTCAGGTAGACCCACTCCCCTCGGCTGAGCCTGTAGAGGTCACTAGCGATTCAGGTGCTGCTGCGGGTGGTGCTGCTCGGGGTACTGCGTCTGGGGGTGTTGAGCCTGTGCGTGAGGTGCTGGGGGGTGTGGAGCCTAGGGGTGCTGAGCCTCCGAGTGTGGAGCCTGAGGATGCTGAGCCGGAGAGTTCTGAGTCCGAGGGTCTCTCTTCACGACGGGGGCCTCTCTCACCACACCAGCTACGAGAGTGGCTGGCGTGGCATACCCGCCTGAGGATTCGTGCTGCTGGTGCTGGAGGTACTGCTGCTCGAGGTGCTGCGGCTGGAGTTGCTGGAGTTGCTCGTCGTAGAGGCGCTGGGGGTGCTGGCACTGAGGGTCCTGGAGGTGCTCGTACCGGAGGTACTCGAGCTGCCGGGGTCCGTGGTGCTGGAGGCACTGGAGCTGGAGTCCCGCGTGTTGGAGTTCGAGACCTTGGAGCTGAAGGTGCTGGCCCTCGAGGTGATGGCCCAGAGGGTACTGAGTCTGATGGTGCTTAGCCTAGGGGTGCTGAGTCTGCAGGAGGTCCTCCTGGTGCCGCGTTGCAGCGGTCACCTCTCTCGTCGCGGCAGCTGCGTGAGTGGCTTGCTTCGCGCACCCGCCTTCGGAGTCGCGCTGCAGGAGCTGGATGCACTGGAGCTGGAGGCGCTGGAGCTGGAGACCCTGGGGCTGGATGTGCCAGTTCTGGGGGTACTGCTGCTAGAGGCACTGGAGCTGGTGCTGTCGACCCTGGAGTTGGAGACCCTAGAGCTGGAGGTGCCGGTTTTGCGGGTGCTGCTGCTGGGGGCACTGGAGGTGGAGGCCCTAAAGCTGGTGCTGTCGACCCTGGAGTTGGAGATCCTGGAGCTGGAGGTGCCGGTTCTGGGGGTGCTGCTGGTGGAGGCCCAGGGGCTGTGGGCTTTGGAGCTGGAGGCGCTGGCGCTGGAGGCGCAGGAGCTGGAGACCCTGGAGTTGGAGATACTGGAGCTGGAGGCGCTGGAGCTAGAGGCGCTAGAGCTGGAGGTTCTGCTGCTCCTGGAGGTGCTGGCGCTGGTGGTACTGGTGCTGGTGGTACTGCACAGCCGCGACTGTTCTTTGCTCCACCGCCTAACTCCGTGCTGGTCGTCTCTGCCACCGCCTAACTCCGTGCTTCGCCAGGTTCTTAGCCTCCCGTCTTCTACTGGCCTTCCGTTACAGCCAGGCTCTCCACTGCCTGCTCCTTCTCCTTACACTGAGTAGACAGACTCACTTACGGAGCGTCGGGAGCCTGCGTCTCGTCCTGCCTCACCTGTTCGCGCTAGTCGCACTGGTCTTCGTATTCCTCGTGAGCGTCCTCCTCCTCTCCCTAGCACGCACACTATGGCACTTCGTCTTTCCTCTGTTCCACAACGTGTTCCCCTGCCGTCTCCTCCTGCGTCCTCTCTTCCGCACGTTCCGGACCCTGAGTCTGACTAAGCTCGTGCTGCCAGCCCTACTGTCACGCGTCTCTTGGCCACTGCTGTCACTGACCCTTCGTTTGAGTCCATTGTTGCGTCTGCCCTAGTTGATGAGCTTGTCGACTTTGCTGCTCGCTTTCGTCTAGATTACGCCACTAGTCTTGTTGCCGAGTCTGAGTCTGTCTGTCCTCCGTCCGTCTGGGGTGAGTGTGCTCTTGGCACGGACGTCCTTAAGGACACGCAGGAGGACTTTGAGTGCTTTGCAGCTGCTGTACCTCATCTCGTGTCCATGCTGATTGCACATGAGGGAGATCCGGATGCACTTGACATCTCGACCCCGCGCTCTTACGCAGAGGCGATTGAGGGTCCCTACTCCCCTCAGTGGCTGTCAGTCATGGATGAAGAGATGGCATCCTGGAAGTCCACAGGCACTTACGTCGACGCTGTTCCCCCACGTGGGGCGAACATCGTTAGTAGCATGTCGATTTTTAGGGTGAAGCGGCCGTCGGGTTCTCCGCCTGTCTTCAAGGCGCGTTACGTTGCACGGGGCTTTAGAGAGTTGACTTCTTCTAGACCTTCTCCTCCACCCCGGAGATGACCACTCTTCGGGTTCTGCTGCACGTCGCCGCTCAGCGTGACTACGAGCTTCACTCTCTTGACTTTAGCACAGCTTTCTTGCAGGACAGCCTGTATGAGGAGATCTGGCTACGCCGCCCACCTGGTTTCACTGGGTTGTTTCCTACAGGTACCCAGTGGAGCCTCCAGCGGCCAGTCTACAGTCTCCGTCAGGCGCCTCGCGAGTGGCACGACACACTAAGGACGACACTTCACTGCCGCCGTTCTACATCCTCGTGTACGTCGACAACTTGGTCTTTGCCACTGCTGACACTGAGGGACTTGCCCATGTGAAGTCGGAGTTGCAGAAGAGACACACGTGCACAGACCCGGGAGAGCTGCGCAGCTATCTTGGCTTGCAGATCACCCGAGACAGAGCGCAGCGCACCATTACCCTGACTCAGTCATACATGGTTCACCAAGTTCTTCAGCGCTTCCGCTTCACGTACTCCTTGCCACAGTCCACTCCTATGCTTACCGGTCACTCGCTCTCAGCTCTACCTTCGGATGAGTCCGTAGAGCAGAGTGGCCCGTATCCAAAGCTTGTGGGCTGCCTCATGGACCTGATGACCTGCACTCGTCCTGACCTTGCTTACCCTCTTAGCATCCTGGCACGCTACATTGCGCCCGGGAGACACCGACCAGAGCACTGGGAGGCCGCTAAGGGTACATTCCTATGGGGACACAAGTGTCTCAATCCCCTTTTTCCCGGGTCGCGTCGAAACATTTTGTCAATCTCGCGTCACAAAAAATGAATGTATCGCGACTCTAGGCGACTAGGCAAAATTTACTGTTGTGCGCATTTGATTGGGTGACACAAATGAATGTACATCCCTTTTTTCAACCGCTTGGCTGGGGTGTGGTTTCGACGCGCGGGAGTTTTTCCCGCACGAAATTGGCATTGCAGGCTATCCAAATGCATTGACATTTCAAGCCGCGTGCGATTTTTTCACATTGACGAGTCGGATTACAATTCGTCAGCGACGTCAGCGCGTTTCACGCTAACAAATAAAAAATACAATAATGGTCGCGGAAAGGCGACTCGCAATTGGGACACACTATAGTTTATGCTGTTTTTATGTGTCACAAAGAGATTGAGACATTTGTGTCCCAACAGGAATGTACCCTAAAAGGGTGATGCGCTACTTGTGCAGTACGTCGGGCATGAGGCTCGTGCTTGGAGGACGGGCTCGAGTTGTCCTCACTGGTCACGCAAACGCTTCTTGGATTGACGACCTGGCTACGCAGCGGTCGTCACAGGGTTACACCTTCAGTCTTGGCTCCGCTTCTGTTTCTTATCGGTCTACCCGCTCGTCTTCTGTTCTCAGTTCCAGTTGTGAGGCTGAGATCTACGCAAGGGCCATGGCTGCACAAGAGTTACGCTGGCTCACCTACCTGCTGACCGACTTGGGAGAGCTGCCTCGTTCTCCTCTAGTTCTGTACGTCGATAACAAGGCCATGATTGCCTTGTGTCAGGAGCACAGGATGAGAAAGTACGAACGAGAGGTGAAATGACTATGAACGAAGTGAGTACAAATAGGAAACCCTAATTGGGTTGTACCCCCTATGGGATACCCCACTATAGCCTACAGAAACAAGTAAGCTATAAGTTCTGACACACCCCCATAGGCAAAGTGGGGGAGAACAAGGGGTCACAAGACCGGTCAAGCAAAGCAAAGCAAAGCTCAGGGTGGATCACAAAGTCACCACGCATTCCGAGCACAAGTTCAAAGGCCACAAGGCCAGTTCACATGCAAGATCATATATAGAGATATACAAGAGCAAGAGTATATATATGCGAAAGTACAAGCAAGGTCAAGAGGAGAGTAAGTGAGGCAAGACAGGCACAAGACCCAACTGCGTGCAGCAACGCTGATGATCACAAGGCGCAAGTGCCTTGGTGAAGACATCAGCAGTGTTGGCCTCAGAGGCCACGTACGCAAGTCGCAGCTGTCCACGCTGCTGTAGCTCACGAGCAAGAAAGTAGCGAAGAGCAATGTGCTTCGTTCTGTGCTCCAGTCGCTGCTCTCGACACAAGGCCAGCATGGCCTTGTTGTCTACGTACAGGACTGGAGGAGAACGAGGCTGCTCTCCAAGGTCGGTCAGCAGGTAGGTGAGCCAGCGTAACTCCTGTGCAGCCATAGCCCCAGCGTAGATCTCAGCCTCACAACTGGAGCCGAGAACAGAAGACGAGCGGGTAGCCCGCCACGAGACAGAGCCGGAACCAAGGCTGAAGGTGTAACCCTGTGACGACCGCTGCGTAGCCTGGTCGTCAGCCCAAGAAGCGTCTGCGTGCCCAGTGAGGACCACTGGACTGCGCCCTCCAAGCACTAGCCCCATGCCCGACGTACTGCACAAGTAGCGCAACACCCTCTTCGCTGCAGCCATGTGCTCTGGTCGGTGTCTCCCAGGAGCAACAAAGCGTGCGAGAATGCTAAGAGGGTATGCGAGGTCAGGTCGTGTGCAGGTCATCAGGTACATGAGGCAGCCAACAAGCTCTGCAAACGGGCCACTCGACTCTACGGACTCATCCGAAGGCAGAGCTGAGAGCGAGTGGCGAGTAGGCAGAGGAGTGGCCTGAGGCGAGGAGTACGTGAAGCCGAAGCGCTGAAGGACCTGCTGCACCATGTGTGACTGAGTCAGGGTAATGGTGCGGCGTGCTCTGTCCCGGGTGATCTGCAAGCCAAGGTAGCTGCGCAGTTCACCCAGGTCAGTGCACGTGTGTCTCTTCTGCAGCTCGGACTTCACGTAGGCGAGTCCAGCAGTGTCAGCTGTGGCAAAGACCAAGTCGTCGACGTACACGAGGATGTAGAACGGCGGCAGAGAGGTGTCGGTGCGCAGAAACAGCGACGGGTCGGCAGTGGAAGGAGCAAACCCAAGTGCCGCGAGCGTAGTCCTCAGTGTGTCGTGCCACTCACGTGGCGCCTGGCGGAGACCGTAGACTGGACGCCGGAGACTCCACTGGGTACCAGGAGGGAAAGACCCAGTGAAGCCAGGTGGGCGACGCAGCCAGATCTCCTCGTGCAGGCTGCCCTGCAAGAAAGCTGTGCTGAAGTCGAGAGAGTGCAGCTCGTAGTCACGGTGAGCAGCAACGTGTAGCAGAACCCGAAGAGTGGTCATCTTCGGGGTGGGGGAGAAGGTCTGAAAGTAGTCAACCCCCTGCCGCTGACTGAAGCCACGAGCCACGTAACGCGCCTTGAAGACAGGCGGAGAACCCGGCGGCCGCTTTACCCTGAAAATCCACATGCCACTGACGATGTTCGCCCCAGGAGGGGGAACAGCGTCAACGTAGGTGCCTGTGGACTTCCAGGAAGCCATCTCTGCATCCATAGCTGCCTGCCACTGAGAGGAGTAGGGACCCTCTATCGCCTCCGCGTAAGAGCGCGGAGTCGGGATGTCTGGTGCATCCGGGTCTCCCTCAGGGGCTAGCAGTACAGACGCGAGACGAGGTGAAGCGGCGGCCAGACACTGGAACTCCTCCTGCCTGTCCTCAAGGACGTCCGTGCCAAGGGCACACTCACCCCCGACGGACGGAGGACAGGCGGACTCAGACTTAGTGACAAGACGAGCAGCGTAGTCTAGACGACAGCGCGCAGCAAAGTCGACAAGCTCAGTGACAAGGGCAGACGCAGCAGACGACTCGAAGGAGGGGTCAGTGACAGCAGTAGCCAGGAGACGCGTGACAGTAGGACTGGCAGCACGAAGAGCGTCCGACTCCGGGTCGGCAAGAGCAGGAAGAGAGGAAGCAGGAGGAGAAGGCAAAGGGGCACGCAGAGGAGCAGTGGACGGACGCAGTGACATCCGGTGCGTGCCAGGGACAGGAGGAGGACGCTGACGCGACCCGCGACCACTAGTGCGCTCAGTACGAACAGGCGACACAGGACGAGACGCAGGCTCACGACGCTCAGTAAGACCTCCAGTCGGACCAGCGTAGGGAGAAGGAGCAGGCAAAGGGGAGGCAGGCTGTAGCTGTGGCTGTGACCGGACAGGCTGCGGACCCTCTAAGGGAGGAGGAGGAGGTGGAAGACCAAGAACCTGCTGCAGGAGCGGAACGAAGTACGGTCGGGGCCGCGCGGCGACGCTAGAAACAGCAGGAACAGCACCAGCAGCCCCGGCAGGAGCACCCACTCCAGCAGCACCTCCAGCAGCACCACCAGAAGCTCCAGAACCTCCAGCCGCAGCACCAGGAGCACTGTCAGTCGGGCCGCCAACGGCAGGCTCAGCGCCAACACCCTCAGCAGGACCAGCTCCAGGAGAACTCTCAGACTCAGCAGCTCCAGCACCCACAGTACGAGCACTGGCGGGGCGCGCAGCAGCAGTGCCCTCTGCAGCCGAAGAACCACCAGCACCAGCAGCACGCCTCCAGCGCCCGGCAAACCACTCACGCAGCTCCTGTGGGGAGAGTGGCTCCCGGCGAGACGAAGCACCCCCAGGCACAGCACCCCCGGGCTCAGCACCCCTAGACACAGCACCTCCAGGCACGGCACCCCCAGGCTCAGCACCCCCAGGCCCAGCACCCCCAGGCACAGTACCCCCAGACTCGGCACCTCCAGGCTCAGCACCCCCAGGCACAGCACCCCCAGGCTCAGCTCCCGCAGCAGCACCAAAGTCACCAGTGACCTCGACAGGCTCGACCGCGTCTACCTGGGACACACCTGAAGGGGCAGGACCCTGAGGGGGGAGGGGGACTACCGGGGGGGGACCTGGTACCAAGAAGAGCGGGGGTGGGGGGAGGGACGGAGTGCGGTAGGGGAAGAGGCGGTAGTAGGGCACCGACTCGTCGAACGTGACGTCCTGGGAGGACAGAACACGTCGAGAGGTGGGGTGGTAAAACTGCCACCCAGGGGCGTCGGGGGGGAACCCCAGGAAGACGCAGGGAGAAGCACGAGGGGACAGCTTGTCCGCAGACAGGTCGCGAACAAACGCCCGAGATCCCCAGACCCGGAACGCCGACGCATCGCCAACCTTCCCTGTCCACAGCAGGGCTGGGGAGGTCTCCGGTCGAGAGACCCTGGGGTGGAGGTTGATCTGGTGCGCAGCGTACCTGACCGCAAACGGCCACAGAAAATGGGGAGCAGCCGCATGCATCATGGACGTACGAGCGACGTCCATGACCATGCCAATGCGGCGCTCAGCAATCCCATTTTGCTGCGGTGAGTCCGGAAGCGTGAAGGTCTGACGGATGCCTCGCACACGACAGTAGGCACTCAGGAGGCCGGAGGAGAACTCTCCACCTCTGTCCGAGTGCAGACGCAAAACAGGGAAGTCAGAGCCAAAGCTCCTCCGAAGCTGGAGACGAGCTGCGCGGATCCAGTCGATCAGCACCTCAGTGACCTCACCCTTGCTGCGCAAGGGGAAGACTGTGGTGTAACGCGAGTAGTCGTCAACCACCAGCAGGAAGTAGCGCTCCTGACCCTGTCCACGGACGCGGGCTGGGCCCCACACGTCCATGTGAAGCGTCTGCAACGGGGCCTCTGTGGGAGGAAACTGGGAGGAGTGAGGGGCAGCACGCTGGCGCCCCTCGACACAGGGGACACAGGTGGGGCCAGGGCCCGGAGGAAGGGGAGGGAGAGACCGGGGAAGACCAGACACAAGGACTCGCGAGGCCATGCCTCTGAGCCGAAGCAGAGAGGGGTGGCCAAGGCGGTGGTGCCAGAGGAGGGTCTCGTGAGACAGACGACGACACGAGCAGGGGGCAGACTCAGGACCAGACCTGGACGCTGCAGCAAACACCTGACCAGACGAAGGGACCCTACCAGACGCAGCACCTGGAGGAGAAGCAGTGGTCAGTGTGTACAGGCTCGACCCTGGCCGACGTGTAAACGTAGCCAGGTGGCGACCTGTATCCTCCTCCGTGCAGTGGGTCACCCGCTGACGAGCAGGGGTGAACTGGTGGAAACCCGCATCCTGGAGGTCAGCACCACTCACCAAGTTCGTCGAGAACGAGGGGAGGTAGAGACCAGTCAGGGTGCCAGAGGGGGCCGCCGGACACGGGAGGACAGTGGAGAAGCGAGCCAGGACCGGCCCCCCAGAGGGGTCAGCCAGGGACACTGCAACCGGCCGACTCAGCGGCGTGAGAGTGGTGCGGTCCCTAAAGAAGGAGCGAGACGCTCCAGAGTCAAGGGTGAAGGTGTGAGAGGCCGAAGCCGACACAGTACCTGAGAGGGCAGACTCACCAGCACCTGAGAGCACAGACGCACTGGCACCTAGAGCAGCAGCCTCACTAGTACCTGACGCGGCAGTACCAATGCCCGGGTCGGGCGGGAAACACCGGTAACAGTCATCCTCATCACTACCAGTCACAGCATACATAGCAGAGAGAATAGCATCAAAGTCAAGATCATAAATAGCTACTCCAGCCCTAGACAGCTCTCCCCAGCGGGGGATCTCAGCGGCCTCCGGAAACTGCTGACGCCAGGCGTCGGTCAGGCGACCAAAGCAGCGACGGGCTGTGTGGGCGCCTCCACACCTCTCCCCCGCATGGTCACCGGTGCGAAGAACGTAGGGGCAGGGACCAAGAGCACCACCGCGCTGACGCTGCAAGTACCACTCACGGAGCTGCTGAGGGCCGGGGACGGTGCGAGAGCGCTGCTGCTGCTGCTGCTGCTGCTGCTGCTGCTGCTGCTGCTGGCGCTGACCACCCCCAGAGCTGCTCCGCTGGGACGAGCCACTCCGACACCCGCCTCCACCACCACCCCCGCCTCCACCGCCACCCCCGTCTCCACCGCCACCTCCCCCACCAGGACCGTCGCTCCCACCGCTCCCACCGCCTCCTCCGCTACCACCTCCGCCGCCACCTCCGCCTCCACCGCCGCCACTAGTACCTCCACTCCCGCCACCACCTCCACCGCCACCCCCACTCCCCCCGCCACCCCCACCTCCTCCGCCACTGCCTCCTCTAGATCCACCCGCTCCCTTGCCCCCCTTGCCCTTGCCAGAGCGGCGTCTGCCGCTGGGGGCAGACGCCGCACCGACCGACTCAAAACCAGCGAGGTCGGCCGTAGCAGCAGAGGCGACAGAGGGCAGCAGGGGGGAAGGAGAACACCCCTCAAAGATGGGGGTGCGAGGGTCACCCCTAGAGGCCCCAACAGCGACTATACTCTTCTCAGCCGCTAGCAGGGACTCCTCAAGGAGGTCGACAGTGAGGGTGGTGGGACAGACAGAGAGAAACTGGTCCCTAACGACACGAAGGGACTCAGGAAGACGGGTGACGAGAAAGTAGAGAGTGATATACATGGGAGGAGGGTTTGCGGCACGGAAATCAGCAGGAAGGGCAGCGCGGTAGCGAGCGTCACTAGCGCGGAGGTGGGTAACGAGGTCAGCGACAGTGGGAAAGGAAGCGAGGTCAGGGAAGAGAAACGGTAGCATGAGGCGGCTAAGGGTAGCGGAGGAAGGGGAGGAGTAGCGTGCAACTACAGCGTCGTACAAGGCCTGAGCGGTCTTGCACTGACTAAAGTGGGCACGCTCAGAGGAAGGGAGGTGGTGACGCACAGCAAGACGTGCAGCAGCATCGCGGGTCGCCCACTTGGAGCGAACGGCAGAGTCAGCATCAGCAGGCGGGGCAGGGACAGCTCCAGAGACAAAGTCAAAGAGAGAGACCTCATCTATCGCATCACACAGTAAGTACAGCTGCAGGTCTTCAATCCAGACGGCAAAGTCAATGGCCCTCCCCTCAGCGTCAAAAGTAAGAACATTGGGGGTGGCCATGGCAGCAGCTGAAAGTCTCACCGGGCTGGAAGAGTCGGGTAGGTCAGCAGCAGAGGAACACAGCTCAGGGACAGCAGCACGGCTCCTCAGGTGGCTCGCGTGGCTCAGGCGGCTCGGGCGGCTCGGGCGGCTCGGGCGGCTCGGGCGGCTCGGGCGTCTCGCGCGGCTCGGGTGGCGTAGGGGCTCACGGGCGGCGCGGGCTGCTGGGGCTGCTCACGTGCAGCACGGCGGGCTGCAGCAGGGCCGGTGGTGGGCTGTAGCAGGGCCGGTGGCGGGCTGTAGCAGGGCCGGCGGCGGGCTGTAGCAGGGCCGGCGGCGGGTTGTAGCAGGGGCCGGTGGCGGCTGTAGCAGGGCCGGTGGTGGGCTGTAGCAGGGCCGGTGGCGGGCTGTAGCAGGGGCCGGTGGCGGCTGTAGCAGGGCCGGTGGCGGGCTGTAGCAGGGCCGGCGGCGGGCTGTAGTAGGGGCCGGTGGCGGCTGTAGCAGGGCCGGTGGCGGGCTGTAGCAGGGGCCGGTGCGGGCTGTAGTGGGGCCGACGAGGGGCCGAAGTGGGGCCTAGGCGGGCCGGCGGGCTGTAGGCGGGGCCGACGCGGCGGGCTGTAGCAGGGGCCGGTGGCGGGCCTAAGCGGGGCCAGCGCGGGGCCGACAGGGCGTAGGTGGGGTCGACGAGGGGTACGCGGGGCCTACGCGGGGCCGACGAGGGGTACGCGGGGCCTACGCGGGGCCTACGTGGGGCCGACGAGGGGTACGCGGGGCCTACGCGGGGCCGAAGAGGGGTACGCGGGGCCGACGAGGGGTACGCGGGGCCGACGAGGGGTACGTGGGGCCTACGCGGGGCCGACGAGGGGTACGCGGGGCCGACGAGGGGCCTAAGCAGGGGCCGACGAGGGGCCTAAGCGGGGCCGACGAGGGGCCTAAGCGGGGCCGACGAGGGGCCTAAGCGGGGGCCGACGAGGGGCCTAAGCGGGAGCACGACGGGAGGGGCGACTCGGAGGGTCGCTAAAAAAAAATGCGCGCCTCGGGGCGCGCTTCGGTGGGCCCTAGGAACAGGCCCTAGGAAGGGACCTGCTCTGATTCCATGAGAAAGTACGAACGAGAGGTGAAATGACTATGAACGAAGTGAGTACAAATAGGAAACCCTAATTGGGTTGTACCCCCTATGGGATACCCCACTATAGCCTACAGAAACAAGTAAGCTATAAGTTCTGACACAGGACGAAGCACATCTCTCTGCGTTACTTCCTTGCTCGAGAATTGCAACAAAGTGGACAGCTTCGTCTTGCTTACGTGGCCTCTCGGGCCAACACCGCAGATATCTTCACCAAGGCACTTCAGCCTTGTGATCATCAGCACTTCTGTACTATGCTAGGACTAGTGCCTACTTGACCTCACTTGCTCACTTCTTGACTTTGCTTGTACTGTGATCTATATTGTATACCTGCATGCCTACTTCTGCTAGGTAGTGATCACTGTACTTGTGTTGTTGCATATATACATCTGCATGTGGACTGGCCTTGTGGCCCTTTGCTTGTGCTCGGAGTGTGTGGTGACGTTGTGATCCACCCTGAGCTTGCTTTGTTTTTCTTGACCGGTCCTGTGACCCCTCGTTCTCCCCCACTTTGCCTATGGGGGTGTGTCTAACTATATCTGTGCTAGTTCTATGTAGGCTATAGTGGGGTAACCCATATGGGGTACAACCCAATGTTAGGGCTAGCACTTGTACCCACAATTCATTCGATGCACTCATTCCTGCTCGTTAGATTCTGACAAGGGCTACCGCTTAGGGCTGACGTTAAAAAAAGCAAGCACTCTGATAGTTTAGGCCCTCAAAAAAAAAAATGTATGGGGGCCATTTTCCATAATAAGGGGTACTCTGGTTTTTCAGGAACCAGAGAAGTACAAGTCCGATCATTTCAGAGTTCCTCCACTACTATCAGAATGTTTACTAGCGAGAACATACCCATCGAAATGAATTTCCTAGCTGTCGCCGCATGACAAGATTAGCTGTAGCATATTTGCCTTGGCTTGGCTGCGATCTGTTGGCAGGCGGACTACTCATGCGGGTCAAGCCGAAGGGGAAACCCCAGCGCAGCTGCGCAGCCTCGGCGAAGGTGATTGCTGGGCCACCCATTTTCGCTGCTGTGTCAGTGAAGATGATTGTGTCAAAGAATATGCATGTTATATGTGTGTAGGCTGTAATGGGGTAGCGAATATGGGGTACAGCCCCGTTTAGGGTTTCATACTTGTACCCAATGTCAGAACATTATAGCTTATGCTTTTGTGTAGGCTGTAGTGGGGTATCCCATTGGGGGTACAACCCAATTAGGGTTAGTACTTGTACCCACTTCATTCATAGTTCACTCATTATCGTTTTCAGTTTTTCACATGGTATCAGAGCGGTCTCGGGTTCGAATCCCGGTGTATGCACATGTAGGCCGTTGCCACTGTGCTCAGTCCTGGGCCTCCCAGTGTGGGGGGGTGTCAGTAGAGCTACACTGTGAGATCCCCGATCGATCCTAGGGAGGGTTACAGGCGCTGCGGCAACTGCGGCTCGGCGGCTCGGGCGACTCGGGCGACTCAGCGGTACGGCGGCTCGGCAGCAACTGCAGCTCGGCGGCTCGGCGTCTCGGCGGCTCGGGCGGCTGAGGTGGCGCTGCGGCTCGGGCGGCTCGGGTGGCTCAGGTGGCTCGGCACTAGCTCGGCGGCGCCGGCGGCTCGGTGGTGACGGCGGGGCCGCTTGGGGACGGCGGCGGGGCCGGGTGGAGCGGCAACGGAGCCAGCAAAGGTGGCGCCGGGGCCGCAGGGTAGGCGTCCGGGCCAGCAGAGGCGGCGCCGGGGCCAGCAGAGGTGGCGTCGGGGCCGGGAAGGGCAGCGCCGGGGCCGCAGGGGTAGGCGACGGGGCCAGTAGAGGCGGGGCCGGGTCGGGAAGAGCGGCGCATCAGATCAACCTTCAGCCCAGGGTCTCCATGCCGGAGACCTCCCCAGCCTTGCTGTGGACGGGGAAGGTTGGCGATGCGTCTGCGTTCCGTGTCTGGGGATCTCGGGCGTTTGTTCGCGACTTGTCTGCGGACAAGCTGTCCCCTCGTGCTGCTCCTTGCGTCTTCCTGGGTTTCCCCCCTGACGCGCCAGGGTGGCAGTTCTACCACCCCACCTCTCGCCGTGTTTTGTCCTCACAGGACGTCACGTTCGACGAGTCGGTCCCCTACTACCGTCTCTTCCCCTACCCCACTCCGTCCCTCCCCCCACCACCGCTCTTCCTTGTGCCAGGCCCCCCCCGGTAGACCCCCTCCCCCCTCAGGGTCCTGCCCCTTCAGGTGTGTCCCAGGTAGACGCTGTCGAGCCTGTCGAGGTCGCTGGTGACTCTGGTGCTGGTGAGGGTGCTGAGCCTGGGGGTGCTGACTCTGGGGGTGCCGACTCTGGGGGTGCTGAGCGTGTGGGTACTACGCCTGGGGGTGCTGAGCCTGAGGGTACTACGACTAGGGGTGCTGAGCCTGGGGGTGCTGAGTCTGGGGGTGCTGAGCCTGGGGGTGCTACGCTTCGGGGTGCTGAGCCTGGGGGTACTGAACCTGGGGGTGCTACGCCTGGAGGTGCTGAGCCTGAGGGAGCTGGGCCTGCTCGTGGGGCGTCTGGCGGTGCTGAGCCTAGCGGTTCTCCAGGTGCTTCGTCTCGCCGGGAGCGACTCTCTCAACAGGAGCTGCGTGAGTGGTTTGCCCGGCGCTGGAGGCGAGCTACTGGAGCTGGAGGTGCTGCGGGTACTAGAGGTTCTGCTGCTGCTGTGGGTGCTGGTGCCGCAGGTCTCGGCGGTGCTCGTACTCCGAGTACTGGAGCTGCTGGGCCTGCGGGTACTTCTGGAGCGGGAGCTGCTTCGGGTGCTGGCGCGGAGGCTACTGCTGTCGGTCCTGGAGGCGGTCTTGCTGAGGGTGCTACTGGTGCTGCTGGAGGTACTGGAGCTGGAGGTGCTGCTGGTGTTGGTGCTGCCGCTGGGGGAACTGGTGCTGTCCCTGCTGTGTCTGGAGTCGCCGCGCGGCCTCGGCCGTACTTCGTTCCGCTCGTTCAGCAGGTTCTTGGTCTCCCGCCTTCTACTGGTCCTCCTCCTCCCTTAGAGTGTCCACAGCCTGTCCCGTCACAGTTACAGTTACAGCCGGCCTCCCCACTGCCTGCTCCGTCTCCCTACACTGGTCCTACTGGAGGTCTTGCTGAGCGTCCTGAGCCTGCGTCTCGCCCTGGGTCGCCTGTCCGTGCTGCTCGCACTAGTGGTCGCGGTTCGCGTCAGCGTCCTCCTCCTGTCCCAGGCACGCACCGGATGTCTCTGCGTCCGTCCACTGCTCCTCTGCGTGCCCCTTTGCCTTCTCCTCCTGAGTCTTCTCTTCCTGCTCTTGCCGACCCGGAGTCGGACTCTCTTCGTGCTGCCAGTCCTACTATCACGCGTCTCCTTGCTACTGTTGTCACTGACCCTTCCTTTGAGTCCACTGCTGCGTCTGCCCTAGTTGCTGAGCTCGTCGACTTTGCTGCTCGCTGTCGTCTAGACTACGCTGCCACTCTTGTTGCTGAGTCTGAGTCTGTCTGTCCTCCGTCCGTCGGGGGTGAGTGTGCCCTTGGCACGGACGTCCTTGAGGACAGGCAGGAGGAGTTCCACTGCTTGGCCGCTGCTTCACCTCATCTCGTGTCCGTACTGCTTACCCCTGAGGGAGACCCGGATGCACTTGACATCCCGACTCCGCGCTCTTACGCGGAGGCGATAGAGGGTCCCTACTCCTCTCAGTGGCAGGCAGCTATGGACGCAGAGATGGCTTCCTGGAAGTCCACAGGCACCTACGTTGACGCTGTTCCCCCTCCTGGGGCGAACATCGTCAGTGGCATGTGGATTTTCAGGGTGAAGCGGCCGCCAGGTTCTCCACCTGTCTTCAAGGCGCGTTACGTGGCTCGTGGCTTTAGTCAGCGGCAGGGAGTTGACTACTTTCAGACCTTCTCTCCCACCCCGAAGATGACCACTCTTTGGGTGCTGCTGCACATAGCCGCTCAGCGCGACTACGGGCTTCACTCTCTTGACTTCTGCACTGCTTTCTTGCAGGGCAGCCTGCACGAGGAGATCTGGCTGCGCCGCCCACTTGGCTTCACTGGGACTTTTCCTCCTGGCACCCAGTGGAGCCTCCGCCGGCCAGTCTACGGTCTCCGCCAAGCACCGCCTGAGTGGCACGACACACTGAGGACTACACTTGCGGCTCTTGGGTTTGCTCCCTCTACTGCCGACCCGTCGCTGTTTCTGCGCATCGACACTTCTTTGCCGCCGTTCTACATCCTCGTGTACGTCGACGACTTGGTCTTTGCCACAGCTGACACTACTGGACTCGCCCACGTGAAGTCCGAGCTGCAGAAGAGACACACGTGCACTGACCTGGGTGAACTGCGCAGCTACCTTGGCTTGAAGATCACCCGGGACAGAGCACAGCGCACCATTACCCTGACTCAGTCACACATGGTGCAGCAGGTCCTTCAGCGCTTCGGCTTCACGTACTCCTCGCCCCAGGCCACTCCTCTGCCTACTCGCCACTCGCTCTCAGCTCTGCCTTCGGATGAGTCCGTAGACTCGAGTGGCCCGTACCCAGAGCTTGTTGGCTGCCTCATGTACCTGATGACCTGCACACGACCTGACCTTGCATACCCTCTTAGCATTCTCGCACGCTATGTTGCTCCTGGGAGACACCGACCAGAGCACATGGCTGCAGCGAAGAGGGTGTTGCGCTACTTGTGCAGTACGTCGGGCATGGGGCTAGTGCTTGGAGGGCGCAGTCCAGTGGTCCTCACTGGGCACGCAGACGCTTCTTGGGCTGACGACCAGGCTACGCAGCGGTCGTCACAGGGTTACACCTTCAGCCTTGGTTCCGGCTCTGTCTCGTGGCGGGCTACTCGCTCGTCTTCTGTTCTCGGCTCCAGTTGTGAGGCTGAGATCTACGCTGGGGCCATGGCTGCACAGGAGCTTCGCTGGCTCACCTACCTGCTGACTGACCTCGGAGAGCCGCCTCGTTCTCCTCCAGTACTGTACGTAGACAACAAGGCCATGCTGGCCTTGTGTTGCGAGCACCGACTGGAGCACAGAACAAAGCACATTGCTCTCCGCTACTTCCTTGCTCGTGAGCTACAGCAGCGTGGACAGTTGCGGCTTGCGTACGTGGCCTCTGAGGCCAACACTGCTGATGTTTTCACCAAGGCACTTCCGCCTTGTGATCATCAGCGCTTCTGCACTCAGTTGGGTCTTGTCCCTGTCTTGCCTCACTTACTCACCTCTTGACCTTGCTTGTACTGTTACATATATATACGTGCTCTTGCTTGTCTAGCCTTATATATATATATGTACTCCTGCATGTGAACTGGCCTTGTGGCCTTGTACTTGTGCTCGGAATGTGTGGTGACTTTGTGATCCACCCTGAGCTTTGCTTGACTGGTCTTGTGACCCCCTGTTCTCCCCCACTTTGCCTATGGGGGTGTGTCAGAACATTATAGCTTATGCTTTTGTGTAGGCTGTAGTGGGGTATCCCATAGGGGGTACAACCCAATTAGGGTTAGTACTTGTACGCACTTCATTCATAGTTCACTCATTCTCGTTTTCAGTTTTTCACACCCAACTCTTCCATAGTGCATTCATTCTTGCTGCTAAATTTCAACATGGTTTCAGAGCACTAGGTCCGTAGGACCGTCTTTTTTTTTTTCGGGCCCACCTACCGTTGCGGTTACCACGCTACCCCACTTGTTGTCCTGTGCCTGCCTGCCTGCCCTGCCTTTTGACGTGCTGCACTGTGCGCGCCGTCCTGCAACCCTCGTGCTGCCTCCTGTTGCCCTAGGCCAGCGCGCCGCCCCTGCAGGCCCGTAAGGCCCGTGCGCCGCCCCTACAGGGCGGTCAGGCCCACGAGCCGCCCCTGCCGGCCCGTCAGGCCCGCGAGCCGCCCCTGCAGGCCCGTCAGGCCAGAGCGCCGCCCCGCCAGGTCGCTCACGCGGCCCCGCCCTGTCACTGACGCGGCCCCGCCCTGCCGCAGTCGCGGCCCCACCCTGCCGCCGACGCGGCCCCGCCAGGTTGCTGTCGTGGCCCCGCCAGGTCGCTGTCGCGGCCCGCCCTGCCTCTGACGCGGCCGCGCCCTGCACCCGACGCGGCCCCGCCCTGCCTCTGACGCGGCCGCGCCCTGCATCCGACGCGGCCCCGCCCTGCCTTTGACGCGGCCGCGCCTTGCCTCTGACGCGGTCGCGCCCTGCCTCTGACGCGGCCGCGCCCTGCCTCCGACGCGGCCGCGCCCTGAAGCCGACGCGTCCCCGCCCTGCCTCTTACGCGGCCGCGCCCTGCCGCCGACGCGGCCCCGCCCTGCCTCTGACGCGGCCGCGCCCTGCAGCCGAAGCGGCCCCGCCCTGCCTCTGATGCGACCGCGCCCTGCCGCCGACGCGGCCCCGCACGGACGCCGACGCGGCCCCGCCAGCCCTGCAGCTGACGCGGCCCCGACCTGCCGCTGACGCCGCCCCACCCTGCAGCTGCCACGGTCCTACTCTGCAGCCGCTGCTCCGGCCCCGCCGTCGTGCGCCTACCCTGCCATCGCCCGCCGAGCGCCGGCCCTTCCCGCCACTGGTGAGCACCTGCCTTGTTCGCGCGCTGCCGTGCCCTCTGCCTGCCTACCTGCCTGCCTGCCTGCCTGCTTGCCTGCCGCGCCTACCCTGTCCGCGCTACTACTGCTACTGGCAGTGGCCAAATGTAGCTCCAGCGACGTCCGCGCGAGTCTCTCACGCCTCAGCACCTTCGTGAGTGGTACGCTAGTTGGGGTTGTGGCGGTAGCCATCGCGACTGTCGCTCTGGAGCTAGTCAGTCGGGAGCGTCTGGCAGTGGCCAGCTGCAGCTGCGGCGGCGTCCGCGGGAGACACTTACGCCCTATCAGCTTCATGAGTGGTACGCTCAAAGTAGAGGGTCTTTGAGTACCGTTCGCTGCCCGTACGTCATTCGCACAGGTGATCGGACTGGTCAGGCTTGCGGGACGCTTGGTCACACACAGTCCCACTGCTTCGCCCGTCTGAGCGACGCCTGGCGTACCGAGTTTGGCGACGAGGCTGAGCTCCCCACCTGGCTGGAGCTGCTTGGACAGAGGGTAGATATCTTTGCTCTTGACTATGATGCTATTCTCACTGCCATGTATGCATTGCCTACTAGTGCTGATGGTGCCTGTTACCTGTGTGTACCGCCTGACCCAAGTATAGAGCCTGCTGCTCTAGGTGTTGGTTAGGCTGCTGCTCTAGGTGCTAGTGCGTCTCCTACTCTAGGTGCTGGTGAGGCTGCTGCTCCAGGTGCTGGTGAGTCTGCTCTGTCTGGTACTTCACCTGCTGAGGCCTTGTACACCTTCACACTTGACTCAGGTGCTTCCCGCTCCTTCTTTCGCGACAGCACCACCCTCATGCCGCTCGGTCGGCCGGTTGCAATCTCCCTGGCAGACCCCTCTGGGGGTCCAGTCCTTGCGCACTCCTCCACGGTCTTGCCGTGTCCGGCGGTCCCGTCTCGCTCCCTGTTAGGTCTTCACCTCCCCTCGTTCTCTACGAACTTGGTGAGTGGTGCTGACCTCCAGGACCAGTGGGTTGACCAGTTCACTCCTGGAGGACAGTGCGTGACCCACTGTACGTGCTCCCGGACGGGCCGGCACCTGGCCACGATTACCCGTGCGCCTGGCTCGCGTCTGTACACACTGACTACTGTGTCCCCTCAGGTCGTTGCGTCTGCGTCTGCGTCAGGTCAGCTAGCGGCCCCCTGCTCGTGTCACGCTTTGTCGCACCAGACCCTCCTTTGGCACCACCGCCTTGGTCACCCCTCGGTGTAGCGCCTTCGTAGCATGCACCGCCGTGTCCTTATCTTTGGTCTTACGAGGGTTCTCCCTCCCTCCCTCCCTGGCTTGCTCCTCCCTTTCTTCCATGTGTCGAGGGGCGGCAGCGCGCCGCTCCTCACTCCTCCTCGTTCCCTCCCACAAAGGCTCCCCTGCAGACTCTCCACCTGGACGTGTGGGGCCCAGCCCGCGTCCGTGGACAGGGCCACGAGCGGTACTTCCTGCTGGTCGTCGACGACTACACGCGTTACACCACGGTCTTCCCCTTGCAGCGCAAGGGGGATGTCCCTGATATTTTGATCCCGTTGATCTGCGCTGTTCGTCTCCAGCTCCGCAAGCGGTTCCAGTAGGACTTTCCTGTCCTGCGTCTGCACTCTGACAAAGGTGGTGAGTTCTCCTCAGACCTCTTGGCAGCCTTCTGTGCAGAGCACGTCATCCGCCAGACGTTCACGCTTCCGGCCTCTCCGCAGCAGAATGGGGTTGCTGAGCGTCGCATTGGCTTAGTCATGGAGGTCGCTCGTACCTCCATGATCCATGCGGCTGGCCCCCATTTTCTGTGGCCGTTTGCGGTCCGGTACGCCGCGCATCAGCTTAACCTCTAGCCCCGTGTCTCCTTGCCGGAGACCTCGCCCACTGT
The DNA here is from genome assembly GCA_948144175.1 of Closterium sp. NIES-65. Lineage (NCBI taxonomy): Eukaryota > Viridiplantae > Streptophyta > Zygnematophyceae > Desmidiales > Closteriaceae > Closterium > Closterium sp. NIES-65. The sequence continues at coordinate 1,685,760 of CANXME010002591.1, read as the reverse complement.
GCAGTGGACGGGGAAGGTTGGTGATGCGTCGCAATTCCGGGTCTGGGGTGCTCATGCTTTTGTCCGCGATACCACCGCGGACAAGCTCTCCGCCCACGCTGTTCCATGTGTCTTCCTTGGCTTTGTCCCTGACGCGCCTGGTTGGCAGTTTTACCACCCCACTTTGTGCCGTATCTTCCCCTCTCAGGACGTTACGTTCGACGAGTCGGTTCCTTTTTACCGTCTCTTCCCCTACCACACTGCCCCTCTCCCCCCCCCGCCGCTCTTCCTCGCCAGGTAGACCCCCTCCCCGCTCCCGGTCCTGCTCCTTCAGGTGTGTCTCAAGTAGACCCTCCTCCCTTGACTGCGCCGGTTGAGGTCACTGGTGACTCAGGTCCTAATGAGGGTGGTCCTGCTCGGGGTGCTGCTTCTAGGGGTGCTGAGCCTGGGGGTGCGGAGCCTGGGGGTGCTGATCCTGGGGGTGCGGAGCCTGGAGGTGCGGAGCCTGGGGGTGCGGAGACTGGAGGTGCTGAGCCTGGGCATGAGGAGTCTGGGGGTTCTGAGCCTGGGGGTACTGAGTCTGGGGGTGATGCACCTGGGGGCGCTGAGGCGTCTGGTGAGCAGTCTCCCTGGAGCGGCTATCTCCGTAGTCGCTCCGCTGGTGCCTCGCCGCTCCACTCTCGTAGTCGACTCCCTCTCTCCCCACAGCAGTTGCGTGAGTGGTACGTTGGCCGTCAGGGTCGCGCTGCTGGAGCTAGGGGCCCTGCTGCGGGAGGCGCAGGAGCTGGTGACTCTGCTACTGGAGTTGTTTCTGCTGGAGGTTCTCGAGCTGCTGCGGGTGCTGGCGCTAAGGGTTCTGACTCTGCTGTTGCGCAGTCTCCTTGGAGTAGCCGCCTTCGTCCGCGTGTGCCTCTCACCTCACAGCAGTTGCACGACAGGTACGGTCGCCGTCAGGGTCGTGCTTCTGGAGCTCGGGGCTCTGCCGCTGGAGATACTTCTGCTGACGTCACTGGAGCTGGGAGTGGTGCTGGTCCCGGAGGTGCTCGTACTGGAGGTACTAGAGCTGCTGGGGCTGGAGGGTGCTACTGGTGGAGGCCCTGGGTCTGGGGGTGCTGGTGCTGGAGACACTGAGGCTGGAGACCCTCGGACTGGAGGTGCCGGTTTTGGAGGTGCTGCTGCTGGTGGAGCTGGTCCTAGAGGAGCTAGCGCTAAGGATTCTGGAGCTGCTGGAGCTGCTGGAGCTGCTGGGGGTGCTGGAGCTACTGGTGCTAGTGGCATTGCACAGCCACGCCTGTTCTTTGCTCCACAATCTCCGTCGTCTCATCCACCGTCTGACTCTGTGCTACGCCAGGTTCTTAGTCTCCCTTCGTCTACTGGTCTTCCGTTACAGCCTGGCTCACAGCTGCCTGCTCCTTCTCCTTACACTGAGCAAACAGGGGGTCTTACTGAGCGTCATGAGCGTGCGTCGCGTCCTGTCTCGCCTGTCCGTTCTGGGCATTCCGGTCGTCGTGTTCCTCGTTCGCGTCAGCCGGCTATCCCCGGCACCCACCTTGTAGTCCGTCGTCCTTCATCTGCTCCGCAACGTATTCCCCTGCCGTCCCCTCCTGCATCTTCTCTGCCTACCGTTCCTGAGCCTTAGTCTGACCGCACCCGTGCTGCTCACCCTATTGTCACGCGTCTGCTAGCCACAGTTCTCACTGACCCGTCGTTTGAGTCTGCTGCTGCGTCTGCCTTAGTCACAGAGCTTGTTCACTTTGCTGCTGCCTGTCGTCTAGACTACACCGCTAGTTTTGTTGCAGAGTCTGGGTCTGTCTGTCCTTCGTCCGTCAGGGGTGAGTGTGCTTTTGGCACAGACGTCCTTGAGGACAAGCACGAGGACCTTGAGTGTCTTGCAGCCGCTGCGCCTCATCTCGTGTCCATGCTGCTTGCCCCTGAGGGAGACTCGGATGCACCAGACATCCCGACCCCGCGCTCTTGCACTGAGGCGATCGCGGGTGAGTACTCCTCTCAGTGGCAGACAGCCATGGACGCAGAGATGGCATCCTGGAAATCCACAGGCACTTACGTTGCCGAGGTTCCCCCTCCTAGGGCGAACATCGTCAGTGGCATGTGGATTTTCAGGGTGAAGCGGCCGCCAGGTTCTCCGTCTGTCTTCAAGGCTCGTTACGTTTCTCGAGGTTTCAGTCAGCGAGAGGGAGTTGACTTCTTCTAGACCTTCTCCCCCACCCCAAAGATGACCACTCTTCAGGTGTTGCTGCACGTTGCCGCTCAGCGTGACTACGAGCTTCACTCTCTTGACTTCAGCACAGCTTTCTTACAGGGCAGCCTGCACGAGGAGATCTGGCTGCGCCGCCCTCCTGGCTTCACTGGTTCGTTCCCTCTTGGTACCTAGTGGAGCCTGCGGCGGCCGGTCTACGGTCTCTGCCAGGCGCCACGTGAGTGGCACGACACACTGAGGACTACACTTGCGGCTCTTGGGTTCGCGCCTTCTACTGCTGACCCGTCGCTGTTTCTGCGCACCGACACTTCGCTGCCGCCATTCTACATCCTCGTGTACGTCGACGACTTGGTCTTTGCCACTGCTGACACTGAGGCTCTCGCCCTCGTGAAGTCGAAGCTGCAGAAGAGACACACGTGCACAGACCTGGGTGAGCTGCGCAGCTACCTTGGCTTGCAGATCACCCGCGACAGAGCACGCCGCACCATCACACTGACTCACTCACATATGGTGCAGCAGGTCCTTCAACGCTTTGGCTTCACCTGGTTCTTGCCACAGCACACACCTCTGGCTACAGGCCACTTGCTCTCAGCTCCACCTTCGGACGAGTCCGTAGAGCCGAGTGGGCCGTACCCAGAGCTAGTGGGCTGCCTTATGTATCTGATGACCTGCACTCAACCTGACTTTGCGTACCCTCTCGTCCTTCTGGCTCGCTACGTGGCTCCTGGTAGGCACCGAAAGGTGCACATGGATGCTGCTAAGAGGGTACTGCGCTACTTGTGCAGTACATCGGGCATGGGGCTCGTGCTTGGAGGGCGGAGCCTAGTTGTCCTCACTGGGCACTCGGACGCTTTCTGGGTTGACGACCTAGCTACACAGCGGTCGTCACAGGGTTACACCTTCAGCCTTGGCTCTGGTTCAGTTTCCTGGCGGTCTACACACTCGTTTTCAGTTCTCGGCTCCAGTTGTGAGGCTGAGATCTACGCCACACCCATGGCTGCATAGGAGCTACGCTGGCTCACCTACCTGCTGACCGACTTGGGAGAGCGGCCTCGTTCTCCTCCAGTGCTGTACGTCGACAACAAGGCCGCCATTGCCTTGTGTCAGGAGCACGGACTGGAGCACAGAACGAAGTACATCGCTCTGCATTACTTCCTTGCTCGAGAGTTGCAGCACCGTGGTCAGCTTCGTCTTGCTCACGTAGCCACTCAGGCTAACACTGCTGATATATTCACCAAGGCACTTCCGTCTGGTGATCATCAGCGTTCTTGTACTTTGTTAGGCCTTGTGCCCACGTTTTCTCACTTGCTGTAGTCTTTGCCTGTACTGTGATCTATATATCTATCTGCATGCTTGCTCTGCTAGGTAGAGATTACTGTGCTGCCGTTGTTGCATATATATCTCTGCATGTGAACTGGCCTTGTGGCCCTTTGTTTGTGCTCAATGTGTGTGGTGACGTTGTGATCCACCCTGAGCTTGCTTTGCTTCTCTTGGCTGGTCTTGTGACCCCTTGTTCTCCCCCACTTTGCCTATGGGGGTGTGTCAAAGAATATATATGTTATATGTGTGTAGGCTGTAGTGGGGTAGCCAATATGGGGTACAGCCCCGTTTAGGGTTTCATACTTGTACCCAACTCTTCCATAGTGCATTCATTCCTATTACTAGATTCCCACAGATTGCTGCTGACAAAGCAGTGAAAATGGGTGGCCCAGCTGCCAACTCCAGATTTGGCAGCAGGGGAGAGTGCGGTAGTCATGTGAAGTGCAGAAAACTTTGTAGAAGGTCAAGAATCTCATACTATGAAAGCGTATTACCCGGTAAGCAGGTGCTCCGATTTCTCCAGTATAAACAAAAAAAAACATAAGTCTGAAGCACTCATTTTTGAAAGGCAGCCAACTTTGAAAAAACAAGAATGCCAGAAATATTCTGTTTGAGATTTCAGTGCTACTAGGTTCTTCGGGCTACTTGTGTAGGAATTGGGTGATCGACTTGTGTTTAAGGCGTGTTCCTACGGCCCCTTATCAGGCGAACCTATTGACAGATTCGCGTCGCAACGTACTGGAACACATGTAATAACATTCGATCACACTGAAATGCATGGAAGCGCACAAGTATGACAAGAGGTCGGCTGATAAGGGGCCGTAGGAACACGCCCTTAGGACGCGGTAAAAGTAGACGATTGATCGTCATTGGCGATCGATGTGGGGATCGGTTACCCTATTTACTACGATGTAACCATATTACAATACTCCTTTTTGCCAAAATTTTTGTACAGTGTGCGAATGCGATTGATCACTGATTTTTGGAGATCTGCCAATTCTAAAGGGGCAATTGTTACAATGTCGCGGTCGCCACGTTCTGCCAATCGATCTGCCCACTCGATTGTGGGGCTCGATATTTGCAGACGATCCTGCGATATTTGCACTTGCACCGCGTCCTTAGAGTAAGGTTGCTATGACGTCCATTGACATTGTATTTTTTAGCTTCTTGCATTTCTCTTCAGCAATTGCTGCTAATTCGGGGTACTTCGACTGATCCATGGAAGACTTGGAGTCATTTTCTAGGGTTCGCGGCTGGGCAAAGCTCATATTCATAAAGCAAAGCGATGAATATGTAAGGAGCACGTATTCGAGGGTTATCTCGTTTCGACCTCATGGTGACAGCAAAGCGATGTTCCTGTAAGGAGCTTGGTTCTTGTTTCGATGCTGCGACTCGGCCTTTGCGCAGCACGCGCAGCGGCCCACTTAGACAGCACAGACCGCGATCCTGTCCCTTGTCTTGGGGGAGCCACATTTATCGGAAAGTCTCTGATTGCTTAGTCGCTCAGGTCCGTCTACATACATTCATCGTCAGTGTTCGATTCTCGAACGTCAACTCCGTTTCGCTGGCGTCGTCAGCCTTTCGCTCAGGTGGACATCCCTGTTACCGCATACCACGAAGAAGCCGCGCTTAGCCCCTTCGTCGCGCCTCGTCCCACTTGAACAAAACCGCCGGCGCACCGTGGTGTCACCACACCACCACAAGTCCAAACCCCCGAAGCAACCAATCAGCACACAACCATTTAGTCGCTCGCTTGCTCGCACAGCTCGAAAAATCTCGCGAAGTGATTCCATCCAACCAGGCGGACATTCACTTCACATCACACACACCCCGCATCCGCGGCGCGGGTCCGCTGACCACCACCCCACCAATTTCTGGCAGAGGCGAGGCGAGACCAGGCGATGTCCACAACCAGACTGGATTCGCTGTGTTCGTTTCTGTGACCTCTGCCTCCTCGTCTGCTCTCTGAGCCAATGGTCTGCTCTGCTGTGTGGTGTCAACTCTCCCCTTGGTTCTGACCCTACTCCCGTTACCCTGGCTTTCTCATCATCATCACCAGTACGACTTGGCTGACAACATGATACAGCACATCCATCCACCCCCGCCTCGACGTCTATCCACCTTCAATTCAAAACGTCGAGGTCCATTCGCACATCCGGCACCCAATAAATTCCACGTTTCCTAAGAGTATGCAATGCAAGCGTCTCTTCGCTTCATAGATGATAACTTATGTCTTCCAGCATGCCGTCCGGCCGTCCATCACCACCATCAATCAATTCTAGCGAGTCTCCGCAAGCCGCGCAGCGCTTCGTGCTATGAGTTGACCTGTGCGTACTTTGCTGACGGAGTCGTATTTTCCTCCCTCGGTACATGCCGTCCCTCCCAAGTCCCAAGTCCCGGCTCCCAAGTCTGAGTCCCGTCCCGACCCGACCCGAGTTCTCATATCGCGCCTCGCGGTAGCAAGTCTCATTGACAGGCCGTCGATGGGCCCGGCCAGGCGGTCCCGCCAATCCCGTCTGTCCGTACGGCCTCTTTCTGAGGCAACCTGCCTCCGTTTCTCCGTCCGCCTGTCCGCCTGTCCTCCCGTCAGCATACCGCATGCGCGCTCCTTAGCGCCGCTTCTAGAGCCAGACCTCCTGCTGATCCAACTTCACACCTGCCGCACAGCTCTCTCCTCGAATCACCCAACCGAATCAAACCAACTCGTCTCTCTCGTTCTCCCCTCCCTCTCCTCTTGCAAGCTCCACCGTGACAACTCGAGTCAGAATGAGCAGCTCGGAGAGCTCGCGAGTTTCTAGCGGTGCCATTAGAGATCAGTCGAAACTCGAACGAAGCAAATTAGACATCTTTCCATGTGAGCTCCCGTAACGGGCGGCAATCTGGGAATTAGCGACGTCGAGGTGATAAGGCAGCTCCCGCCACGGGAGTTAGTCATTGCCAACAGGGGCCACGCAAACACTTAGTAATAGGCCAATAGTCGAGCGTGAGTTGTGAGAAGCCGTGAGAAGCTGTGAGAAGCCGTGAGAAGCCGCGACACAGTTAAGAGGTCGTGCGAAGCCAGCACCTATCACTCTGTGGCCTGGCGCTGCCAGTGTGCCAGTCCAGCCGCGGCCGCGGTTACCGCCATTCGTCGATAGACACGCCATCCATGATGGAGAGCTCCTTCTCTCCGCCTTCTCTCCGCCGAGTGAATTTCGTCGTCGATACTTAAGTGACCTCCTAGAGTCGGCGCGTTGCTGACACATTCATTCCCCAAAATTCACCTTCGTGCGGTCGTAGCTAGTACTACTATACTAGCGCCAGGACTAGTGCTGCTTAGCGGGATTCACGCGTGAAACGCTCGATCAGCGGCGACGCTCGCGCGCGTGGCTCGCGCAAATTCTGATGGCGGCAGGGACTGTGGCAAATGGCGGGAAACAGTCGAAGCTGTTGCTGTCGGTACCCTCTCATTGGTCCATTTCTCGTAGTAGTTTCAGTGCCAGAGGGAGTGGCAGCGGCAGCGGAAGCGGCAGCGGGAGCGGGAGCGGGAGCGGAAGCGGGTCGATGTGGCTGTCGCGTTGGAAACACTGGATACTGCTACGAGCAGCGAGGCGGCACGGCGTCGTCGCAGTAGCGCGTGCGACGCTGATGGTCGTGCTGCTGCTGATGGCGACGCAGCAGCTCATGTTCATGCGAACGCAGGACGCTTCGCTCGACGTCCCTGCGACGGTTGCGACGCCGGCCGGGTTACGCGACGGCGGCGGCGGCAGCGTGTCCGAGCGACGGGCGCACATGATGCTGCTTTCGCGAGGTGGGTGGGTAGCGGCTGCTCCCGCGCGTTATTCTGCGAGAAAGCACTCTGATTCCATAAACAGGCATCATGAAGGGGATCGCTGTTCACGGTGCTCTTTTGCGCCGACTCACAGAGGCTTTGTTGCTCACGGTGCCGATGGTCGCGGCGATGAGAACTATTCCGTGTTCTTTGATCCCCTATCAAAACACCTCCACAAGCATTACTACTAGAAAGTCCCCCAAAAATAGTAACGAGTCTGACAGAGACTAGTTCTCTCACACGAGTCGGCATTTCTAACGAAGGTTCCTTGTCTTTCCCGTGCACCCCCAATCCCTAGCTTCTCCTCCTTGCCTTCCCTCTCTTCTCTTCCGTCCTCTTCGTATTAACTCCTCTGTTCCATCGGCCCCACCCACCCACTCCACCCTCGTAGGTTCGCAACCGTCCGATCTAGACACCTTGCCCGCCGCGATTGCGCTGGCGCGATCCGCCGTTGGACGATCACTGCTGCACGGCGACGGGAGAGAAGCCAACGGAGAAACGAACGACCGAGTCCTCTTTCCGGATAGACGCGGGTGGGACGCCGGGAAAGAGAGCGGCAGTGAAGGTGCGAACGGAGGTCAAAAGAGGGGCGCGAGAGAACAGGGAAGGGATAACACGAGAGGGGATGATACGCGAGCGGGGCCAGGAGAGGAAGAAGGAGGAGAAGGAGAAGGAGAAGGAGATGGAGATGGAGATGGAGATGGAGATGGAGGGAGAGGAGGTGGTGTGGAAGGCGCAGAGGGGTCTGCACCTGCAGCGGCCGAGAGATTATCGCTGGATTCACACCAGTTGAGAGTATCGGCTGCGAGAAGCACGTCAGGAGATTCAGGAGCATCAGCAAAAGCAGGTGCTGCAGGTGCTGCGGGTGCGGGAGGTGCGAGAGGTGCGGTAGGTGTGGGAGGTGCGGTGCGCGGAGCAGGCAAAGGGGCGAGGAGGGAAAAGGTGCGGCGGTTGAGGCAGTGTCTGCTGGCGGTGCAGGCGTATTTGGGGGCGGCTGTGGAGTTCAGGGACAACGCGATGGCGGAGCAGAGCAGGCGGGAGATGAACCGCTGCCTGCTTCTGCTCTCCTCCTCCTCCTCCTCCTCCTCCTCCTCCTCCTCCTCCTCCTCCTCCTCCTCCTCCTCCTCCTCCTCCTCCTCCTCCTCCCCGCTTCCCCTGCCGCTTCCCCTGCCCCTTTCCCTTCCCGTCCTCAACGCCTCCGCCTCTGCGCATGCAGCTGCGGTGCATGATGACGCTCTATTGGCGCTTGATGGCGGCAGCAGCAGCAGCAGCAGCCCCAGCCGTGATAGTGGTGGCAGCGGCAGCAGGAGCGGGGGCACGAGGAGCAGCAGCGGCGGACAGGGCAGTCATGCGGGCGGCAGCCATGGCAAGGAGAGCAGCGCAGCAGCAGCATCTGCGGAGAGAAGCAGTGCGCTAGTGCGGCTGGAGGAGCGGCTGGGCGAGGCTGGAAGGCAGGCGGATGCAGTGGTGCGGCAGAGCATGCTGTTCAGCCACGTGGCCTCCACCGCCGTCCCTGCTCCGCTGCACTGCCTCTCCCTCCGCCTCACCCTCGCCGCCCAGAACGCGTCCCTGCGCCGCTCGTGGCTCGCTCCTGCTGCTGCGCCTGCTGCAGTACTGCAGGTGGGGGCGAAGGAGGAGGGAGATGGGGAGGAAGGAAAGGGGGTGGACGGGGGCAAGGACGAGCGCGTGGGGAGGAGGAAGGCAGGTGCGGTGAACGGAGGAGCAGGGGAAGGAGGATTAGACGTAGGAGACAGAGGAGAGAAGGAACAGAAAGACGGAGAGAGCGAGAAGGACTGGGAGAGGGAGAGGGAGAGGGAGTGGAGGCGGCGGGTGGAGGATCCGTCGTTGTACCACTACGTGGTGATCACAGACAACGTGCTGGCAGCCATGGTCGTTGTTAACTCCACCGCCTCGCACGCCCGCCAGGTGCGCTCCTTGTGACTGGAGACTGTCTGAAAACACACGCCCGCCCGCCCAGCAGGCGTGCCTGCAGAAGAGCCACGTGATTGATTGAAGAAGTGTTTTGAGACGTCTCAAAACACTTCTTCAATCACATGGCAAAACACACGCCCGCCGGCCCAGCAGGCGTGCCTGCACTGCACTGCACACACCCTTGAGAGTTTTGTTTGCGCTGTCTCAAGAGACTCAATATGCTGTGCTGGCAGCTATGGTGGTCGTCAACCAGCCGTCTCCCTCCTCTCCCCTCCCATCCCCTCCCATCCCCCACCACCAGCTATGGAGCCGCGTGATCCATGTGGTAACGGACCGCAGAAACCGCGACAGCCAGGGTGAGGGGCTCTCGTTTCAGCTCCCCATCCCTCCCGTGTCCTCCCCCCACCAGCCATGGCGACACGTCTTCCACGTGGTAACGGACCGCAGCAACCACCCGGCGTTCACAGCATGGTTCAGCGCCAACCCGCCCGCGCGAGGGCGCATGGCGTGGGAGGTGCTGTGCCTGGACGACTTCCCCTGGCTGCCCTCCATCCCGCTGCTGCACCACCTGCAGCGCCCTGCCATGAGGGACTTTTACTTCCGCCACTCGCCTGTGGCAGCCGCTGCTGCTGCCCTTGCGCCTCCTGCTGCTGCTTCTGCCACCACTGCTGCTGGTGTTGCTGATCGTAAGCCTTCCGGTGCAGCTGCCAGTGCCGCTGCAAGTGCCGCTGCCACTGGCAATGTCAGTGATAGTAATAGCAGCAGCAGCAGCAGCAGCAGCAGCAGCAGCAGCAGCAGCAGCAGCAGCAGCAGCAGCAGCAGCAGCAGCAGCAGCAGCAGCAGCAGCAGCAGCAGCAGCAGCAGCAGCAGCAGCAGCAGCGGCGGCGGCGGTGGCAGCAGGGAGGACTATGGCACGCTGCGGTTCCGCAACCCCAAGTATGTGTCGCTGTTCAACCATCTGCGCTTCTACCTGCCGCGCATCTTCCCGCGCCTGCACACGCTGCTCTTCCTAGACGACGACGTCGTGCTGCAACAGGACGTCTCGCACCTCTGGCAGGTACGACTTTTTGAAAGCAAGCTTAAAACAGGTATGAGGTGCCTCAAACTAAAGCTCGTGTAGCACCAGGACGTCTCGCACCTCTGGCAGGTATGAAATTCTCCGCCCCCTTCAGGAGATTTACTACCCTGCAGTTGATTTTCTCCCCCATTCAGGTGAATTTTCTCCCTTCAGGTTAAATTTTACCCTTAAGGTGATTTTTTTGCACTTCAGGTGATTTTTTGACCTTCAGGTGAACTTGTACGCTTCTGGTGACCTGTCACCCTTCATGCTTCAGATGGCTTTTGACCCTTCAATCTTCAGATGACTTTTGACCCTTCAATCTTCAGATGACTTTTGACCCTTCAATCTTCAGATGACTTTTGACCCGTCAATCTTCAGATGACTTTTGACCCGTCAATTGGTTCTTTCTATCCTTCATGTGACTGACTCTGCCCTTCAGCACCCTTGCTGGCCTTGCCGTTGCAAACTCAATGCACTCCACTCCACCCCACCCCACCCCCTCCCCCTTCCCCCCCCCACTACCCCACAACACCTCAGGTGCCGCGTGGCGGGGCAGTGAACCTAGCGGTGCCCACATGTGTCGGCCGCACGTACCACCGCTTCAGCTCCTACCTCAACTTCTCACACCCGCTGCTGCAACCACGCAACAGCAGCAGCAGGAGGAGGATTGATGGGAACAGCCGTGGCAGCAGCAGCAGCGGAGGTGGGGAGCAGTGGGGTGCAGGTGTGGATCCGAACGGGTGTGCGTGGGCGTTCGGGTTCAACCTGTTTGACCTCAAGGCGTGGAGGGATGGCAGATACACCGACAAGTACCACTTCTGGCTCGCACAGGTAACTCCTCCCTCCTCTTCATCCCACTCATTTCCTCTCCCTCCCCCTCTCCCACCCCCTCTCCCACCCCCTCTCCTTCTCCTTCTCCCGCCCCCTTTCCTTAATATCCCCATACCACCCCTATTTCGACACTTCACCTTCTTCCCCCTTCCCTCCACCTTCCCCCTTTTGCCAGAACGAGAATCGCACGCTGTGGCAGCTGGGGACGCTCCCAGCAGGCCTGCTCACCTTCCTCCACGCCACGCGCCCGCTCCCGCGCGCTCTCCTTGCAGCCAGCCTCGGCAGCCGCAGCACGGTTCCGCTGAGTCGAGTGCGGTCGGCAGCGGTGCTGCACTACAACGGGCACGCCAAGCCGTGGCTGGACCTGGCGTTTCCAGAGTACGCGCACCTGTGGTGGCGCTATGTGCCACTGCACCACCCCCTGCTGCGCGCCTGCTACTTCTACCCACCGCCTCAAGCGGCGGCGGCAGCGCCGTTGCTGCCTGTGGCAGCTGCTGGTGCTGGTGGTGCTGCTGGTGCTGGTGCTACTGATACTAGTAACGGTGGAGGTGAAGGTTGGAGCATGCAGTAACCGGCTGCAGTATCTACCTGCCAGCTCCTCCCTTCCTCCAATGCCGTCCTTCACCACGAGAAACCTACTCGCCATGGTAGCATAATCTCAACACGCTCCTCGCTACTATAGCCGAGTGTCCTACCTACAGGGAGTTCCAGTATTGCTGGCCAGGCCACATGCTCGATTCCTGTGGCAGCATCAGGCTGCCTAGCTTTCAGGTACTGGACCATGATGCTACCGTACCTCAATCTCAGGTGGCATACCATCTTTCAGCAGGAGGTGAGTAACCAGCCACAATGCAATGCATTGCAAGTCAGCTGGGGCTTGGGTAGGTAGGTACCGGTAGGTACAGTGTAGGGGTCAGGCACTGACTGTGCTGACGATGTGATTCGTGGGTCTGTTCTGCTACGATAGCTAGGTAGCTAGCCTAGTTATGCAAAGGAAATAGGGAGGAAATAATTGTTCATGCTAGCCTAATGCTGCAATTGTATGTTGCAGGCGTAATCACTTATAGTGGCTGTAGCCACATTTGTTGGCCACAACCTTAGTTGCTCAACTAGCAAAACCACTGACACCGTAAACAACATTCATCAAGTTACGCACAACACAGCAGCCAGCTAATCTTTATCGTAAATACACAAAGATGCGCACACAACCACCACATAGGGTACCGTTATCTTCTCTACCAGGGCCCTAGATATCAGACTTTAGAGTCTGAATCAGAGTCAGTTCAGACTTTTTTTGGTACCTAGTCTGCACTCTAAGAATTTTTGGTGGGGCCTTGTCTGATGTTTCAGAGTTTTTTTAACATACTTGTCTGTAATTTCAGACTATTTTTAGTAGTGTAGGCTGTGCCTCAGACTTGTATCGGGGGTGCATTCTGAATCCGATAATACAGGGGCAGGGTCCAGCCTGGCGGCGTGGAGCAGTAACCCCGTCAATCACGGGCGGGAACCCACGATTTCGCCAGCGCGACAACGCACAGTTGCGTTGGTACAGCGTTGCTGTAATCCCACCCAATTCTGACCAATCGCGGCTGCGCCGCAGGCAGTGTTGGCAAGATTCCTTGCCAACACATAGCTTGCCACGCACTGCACCTTCGCTGTACACCACGACCATCCACCACACCCCGCCTTCAATGTTGCCAGCGCATAGCTCGCAGCGCGCTGCCACTCTCACGACACCACGTCCATCCACCCCACCCCACCTTCCCAGTTGCCAACGCAGGGCTCGCACCGCGTTGCTTCTCTCACGTGACTCCATCCATCAACCCCAATCACCCCACCTTCCAAGGATTCACGCCCAGGTGCAGTGCATGCAATGACCTTCTGGGAGATGGGAGGTCCTATTACACGAGGGTTTCTCATCTTCTTCTTGGTCACCGTTCTTGCAGTCTCTCTCATGGCCCGCTCCATTTGCCTGGACTCAAACTAGTGTAGGAGCCCTTGTTTCAGGCTCCCACCTCCTAGCTCGCTACACCTCTGCTCGGCAGGCTCAATGGCAGTTACAGAGGCTGTCGCGGATGGGCCCGACGACGAGGATGATGCAGTCGGTCGCCCAGTATCCGGCCCAGTATCCGACCCTCTCACCGGTCTAGATTTTCTTAGGTCTGTCCTACCGAAGCACAATCCACCTCCAACGCCACCGTCGCAACCTAGCTCGAGCCGCCCACCTATTCCCAGAGACACCACACCTCTGCACGAGGCCGTCACTGAACCAGCGACCGCTGCGCAACAGGCGGTGCCCCATGAGGCGTCTGTTGGTGCACCTTCTCGTCCCGCGCCACCGTCGAAGCTGCGGTACCGGCAGTCCACCCTTGGTTGGGCCACTCCGCCTCCTCCATCGACCGTTGTGACTCCTGCGGGCGACGATTCTCCCATGCAGGACAACTCCATGCCCACGCAGGGCAGCCCGAGGCCCACGCAGGACAGCTCAAAGCCCAAATCCGATAATCCTGAGTTGAAATACGAGGAAGCGCATGAGAGATTCAAATCGAAGTGGTCCACCGATTACAGTTGGCTTGTTCTAACTAAGACCTCTTCTGGTGCCCCTTCTTTCAAGTGCAATATTTGCCTGGAGTTTGCGGGATTGAAAGGCAAGTGTGGGCGGCGTACCGAGGGAGCTACAGACGTGCAGACACAGTCCTTCAAGAAGCACGAAGGGACGGTGAAGCACCGATTTGCTCTGCAGCGCCAGGAGGATTTGCTGCAGAAGTACGGGGGGCAGCAGCGCATCGACATGCACCCGAAAGCGCAAGACATGGAGCTGCTGCAGGTGTCGTCGCTCGTCGACGCGCTGTACTTCATGGGGAAGTGCAACGAGCCCATGGACTCGTGGATCCGGCTCGTGCGCTACCTGGCGAAGAAGAAAGTGCCCGGGTTTCCTGAGCTGGGATACGGCACATACTATAACACGTACGTAAATTCTTATGTGTGTCCCGTGTGTACAACGTTGTATCCTTGCTGACCGTCACTAACGACCTTGTCTTCCTTCTGTAGGTACGGCTTTGGAGAGCTCACTCAAGCCATTGCGACATGGCTTCAGACAACGCAACTGGAGCACCTCCTCTCGAGCCCTTTCATCGGGATAACGCTCGATGAGAGCACCGACCGTCGGCGCGGCAAGCACATGATTGTGTTTGCCAGGTTTCTCCGCGAAGGCCGAGTTGTCACTGAGTTCGTCGCGCATTTAACGGTTGATAGGGCTGACGCTGCATCTTTGTGCAGTTTGTTGCTTTCCCACCTCAGGGCAGTCGGCGTTGACCTCCGGCGTATCTCGGGAGTGAGCACGGATGGCGCCTCTGTGATGGTGGGGAGTCAAAATGGTGTGGTTGCTCGTCTGCGAATGCTCATCCCCAACCTGGTCTCGTTTCACTGCATCGCTCACAGGTGCGTTTGTGTTTTAACGCCATGTGTAAACGGCAAATCTGTTTGTTTATGAAAAACTAACTGTGCATGTGTGGTTTTGTCTGGCAGGGAGGCCTTGGCTGCCAAGGCCGCAGCGGAGAAGATACCCACCTTCAACATGGTCGACGACGTGATCCGCGCGGTTGCAGAGTACCTCGGGCGATCGGGGCCGTGGCATCAGCGCTTCATGGAGCTCCAGGAGGTGTTCACGTCCACCATCCTCGAGGTCCAAGGCATACACGACGTGCGGTGGCTGTCCAGAGGAGCTGCAGTTGCCCGCTTCGTCCAAGTCCTACCTGCCATCATGGTCATGTTGTCGGAGTGGAAGGACCAGACCATGTACGAACTCGTCACGTCGTACAGGTTCCAGTTCCTCATCAGGTTCCTCGCGGACATGCTGGAGCAGCTCAACGTCCTCTCCTCAGTTTTTCAGAAGCGAGAAGTAAGTGAATTTGAGGGTGTAGATTGTATTGGTTTAAGTCCGAGACCCATTGTACTAATTCTCTTTGTATGTTTGTGATGCAGCTCGACTACGCGCTGGTGCACACGCAGATTGTGCGCACCACATCGATCCTGGAGGCTCGGTACGTCGACTTTGGAGACGACTTCGGGGGGGGGGGCGACCGAGAGGCTCTACCGCTTCATTGAGAAGCACGGTCCGGGAGGGACACCAGAAATGGTGGTGGAAGGAGCATTGTCCGACGGCAGTATGAACCGCTTCAAGGTGAAGCTTCACGAACGCACACACCCAAGCTATCGTGGGCCTGGTCATCACCACGCCTGCGTTGCGCTCTGCACCGACATGGCCGAGCTCGTTGTCGAGCAGCTCCAGTCCAAGCTTGGCGACCTTGACTCACTTTCCGGAGTGCGGCTGTTTATTCCAGAGATGTGGCAACCTCACTGGGACCGGGACGCACGGCATGCACAGTGCCTGGAGTGGCTGATGTCGCTTGTCACGTTGTTTCGCGCAGATGAAGCCGACGAGATACTACCTGGTATGGTTTTGTCAAATATTATAGCCTGTAGTGGGTTGGGCTATATGGGGTACAACTAGTTAGGGTTAGGTGATGTACCCCAATTCTGTCAATACAACGCATTCCGCTGTAGTTCTCATTCTGACATGGTATCAGCAGTAGGTTAGCGCTCCTAGTCCTAGGCCCGCCCTTCCCTACCACTAGGGTTACCACTGCACCCTGCCAGCCCGCCAGCGCCCTACCCCACGCCCCAGCTGGCGCGCCCCTCCCCTCCCCGCCCTTAGCCAGCGCGCCCTCCAGCCAGCCAGCGCGCCAGCCAGCCAGCGCGCCAGCAGCCTGCGCGCCAGCCAGCCAGCCAGCGCGCCAGCCAGCCAGCGCGCCAGCAGCCTGCGCGCCAGCCAGCCAACGCGCCAGCCCGCCAGCGCGCCAGCCAGCCAGAGCGCCAGCCCGCCAGCGCGCCAGCCAGCCTGCGCGCCAGCCCGCTCGCACGCCAGCCCGCCAGCGCGCCCGCCAGCGGGCGCACCAGCGAGCCCGCCGGCTCGCCTGCCAACGCGCCCGCCAGCGAGCTCGCCAGCGCGCCCGCCAGCACGCACGCCAGCGCGCCCGCTAGCGCGCCCGCCAGCGCGCCCCGCCAGCGGGCCCCGCCAGCGCGCACGCCAGCGCGCCGCGCCCGCCAGCGCGCGCCCTGCTTAGCCGCCCGCCAGCGCGCCGCGCCCGCGCGCCACGCTAGCCAGCGCGCCGCGCCGGAGCGCGCCCCGCCGCCCCGCGCCCAGCGAGTGCGCGCCCCGCCTGCACGCACCCGCCTCGCACTCACCTCCCTCTCCTCCTCCTCTCGCGGCTGGCGGCCGCTATCACTTGTCCTCGCCCCTCATGGCGACGTCTCGCGTGCTTCGTTTCGACCCTGAGGGGCGTGCGATCGACTTTAGTACCTGGCTGACGCAGGCCCAGCGCCACCTTAGGAGCCAGCGCCAGGATGGCGTGCACCTGTTTGCGCATGCGTCCGGTGCTCTGCCCGCCCCGCCGCAGCCTTCACCGCTGCCCACTACCCCACCGCCTACTTCCGAGCAGGAGGCTGAGTACCAGCGCCGGTTCCTCGCTCGTGACGTGTGGGAGTCTCGTGACGCTGCTGCCTGCCTCGCCCTGACCGACCTTCTCCCGCCGACTGAGGCTGTCCACTTCACTCAGGTCGAGTCTGCTGCAGACCTTTACACTGCTATTGTTGCTCGCTACTCCACTCCCTCCTCTGCCTCCCTCAGCCGCCTCCTCGTCCCCTTTATCTACCCTGACCTCGCCTCCTTTGAGACTGTCGCTGACCTCGCTACCCACCTGCGCTCCCTTGAAGCTCGCTTCAAGGCCGCTTGCACTGAGGAACAGCTTGCCCTTGCACCCCCCCCCATGTGGCTCACTATTCACTGGTTAGTCACTCGCCTCCCTGACCGTCTAGCCACAGCCCGCGACACGCTTCTCCTGAAGCACCCCACTGAGCTTACTATCGATCTTCTTGAGACCGCTCTCTCGAAGATCGAGAGTAACCTCCTCGCTGTTGCCTCCGCCTCTTCCGCGCCTCCTCCTCGTCTCTTTGAGGGGTGTGCTGTACCACAGCTTCCCACCTTCACTTCCTCGCTTGCCACTGCCGCGTCTTCTGCCTCTGAGGAGACGGCGGCCGTTTCTGTCTCTGGCGGACAGAAACGTGGCAAGTCCGGCAAGAAGGGAGGGAAGTGTCAGAACATATAGCTTACTTGTTTCTGTAGGCTATAGTGGGGTATCCCATAGGGGGTACAACACAATTAGGGTTTCCTATTTGTATTCACTTCACTTCATAGTCATCCATTCTCGTTCTTTGATTTCACATGGAATCAGAGCAGGTTCCCTCCTAGGGACTGCTTCTAGGGCCCACCGAACCGCGCCCCGAGGCGCGTTTTTTTTAGCGACCCGTCGTGTCGCCCCTAGCGGCCCGTTGCGCCGCCCTTCCCCTAGCGGCTCCGCCGCCCTTCCCTAGCGGCCCCGCCGCCCTTCGATCGCGGCCCCGCCGCCCTCTGCTACGCGGCCCCGCCGCCCCCATTCGATCGCGGCCCCGCCGCCCTCTGCTACGCGGCCCCGCCGCCCTCTGCCACGCGGCCCCGCCGCCCTCTGCCACGCGGCCCCGCCGCCCTTCGATTGCGGCCCCGCCGCCCTCTGCTACGCGGCCCCGCCGCCCTCTGCTACGCGGCCCCGCCGCCCTCTGCTACGCGGCCCCGCCGCTCTCTGCTACGTGGCCCCGCCGCCCTCTGCTACGCGGCCCCGCCGCCCTTCGATCGCGGCCCCGCCGCCCTCTGCTACGCGGCCCCGCCGCCCTCTGCTACGCGGCCACGCCGCCCTCTGCTACGCGGCCCCGCCGCCCTCTTCGGTCGCGGCCCCGCCGCCCTTCGATCGCGGCCCTGCCGCCCTCTGCTACGCGGCCCCGCCGAGCCGCCCAGCATCCGCCGAGCCGCCCAGCAGCAGCCGAGCCGCCGCCGAGCCGCCGCCGCCTGAGCCGCCGCCCGGGCCACCTGAGCCGCCGCCCGAGCCGCCGCCGAG
The DNA here is from genome assembly GCA_948144175.1 of Closterium sp. NIES-65. Taxonomy (NCBI): domain Eukaryota; kingdom Viridiplantae; phylum Streptophyta; class Zygnematophyceae; order Desmidiales; family Closteriaceae; genus Closterium; species Closterium sp. NIES-65. Next base: position 1,667,620 of record CANXME010002591.1, on the reverse strand, counting down.
CCGCCGCTGAGCTGCAGCCGAGCCGTCGCCCGAGCAGCCCGAGCCGCCCGAGCCGCCCGAGCCGCCCGAGCCGACCGAGCCGCCCGAGCCGCCCGAGCCGCCCGAGCCGCCCGAGCCGCCCGAGCCGCCCGAGCCGCCCGAGCCGCCTGAGGAGCCGTGCTGCTGTTCCTGAGCTGTGTTCCTCTGCTGCTGACCTACCCGACTCTCCCAGCCCGGTGAGACTTTCAGCTGCTGCCATGGCCACCCCCAATGTTCTTACTTTTGACGCTGAGGGGAGGGCCATTGACTTTGCCGTCTGGATTGAAGACCTGCAGCTGTACTTACTGTGTGATGCGATAGATGAGGTCTCTCTCTTTGACTTTGTCTCTGGCGCTGTCCCTGCCCCACCTGCTGATGCTGACTCTGCCGTTCGCTCCAAGTGGGCGACCCGCGATGCTGCTGCACGTCTTGCTGTGCGTCGCCACCTCCCTTCCTCTGAGCGTGCCCACTTTAGTCATTGCAAGACCGCTCAGGCCTTGTACGACGCTGTAGTTGCACGCTACTCCTCCCCTTCCTCCGCTACCCTTAGCCGCCTCATGCTACCGTTTCTCTTCCCTGACCTCGCTTCCTTTCCCACTGTCGCTGACCTCGTTACCCACCTCCGTGCTAGTGACACCCGCTACCGCGCTGCCCTTCCTGCTGAGTTCCGCGCTGCGAACCCTCCTCCCATGTACATCACTCTCTACTTTCTCGTCACCCGTCTCCCTGAGTCCCTTCGTGTCGTTAGGGACCATTTTCTCTCTGTCTGTCCCACCACTCTCACTGTCGACCTCCTTGAGGAGTCCCTGCTAGCGGCTGAGAAGAGTATTGTCGCTGTAGGGGCCTCTCGGGGTGACCCTCGCACCCCCATCTTTGAGGGGTGTGGTCCTTCCCCCCTGCTGCCCTCTGTCGCCTCTGCCGCTGCGGCCGACCTCGCTGGTTTTGAGTCGGTCGGCGCGGCGTCTGCCCCCAGCGGCAGACGCCGCTCTGGCAAGGGCAAGGGGGGCAAGGGAGCGGGTGGAGCTAGAGGGGGCGGTGGAGGAGGCGGTGGGGGTGGCGGGGGGAGTGGGGGTGGCGGTGGGGGTGGTGGCGGGAGTGGAGGTACTGGTGGCGGCGGTGGAGGCGGAGGTGGCGGCGGAGGTGGTAGCGGAGGAGGCGGTGGGAGCGGTGGGAGCGACGGTCCTAGTGGGGGAGGTGGCGGTGGAGACGGGGGTGGCGGTGGAGGCGGGGGTCGGAGTGGCTCGTCCCAGCGGAGCAGCTCTGGGGGTGGTCAGCGCCAGCAGCAGCAGCAGCAGCAGCCGCAGCAGCAGCAGCCGCAGCAGCAGCCACAGCAGCAGCAGCGCTCTCGCACCGTCCTCGCCCCTCAGCAGCTCCGTGAGTGGTACTTGCAGCGTCAGCGTGGTGGTGCGCTTGGTCCCTGCCCCTACGTTCTTCGCACCGGTGACCGTGCAGGGGAGAGGTGTGGAGGCGCCCACACAGCCCGCCGCTGCTTTGGCCGCCTGACCGACGCCTGGCGTCAGCAGTTTCCGGAGGCCGCTGAGATCCCCCGCTGGGGAGAGCTGTCTAGGGCTGGTGTAGCTATTTATGATCTTGATTTTGATGCTATTCTCTCTGCTATGTATGCTGTGACTGGTAGTGATGAGGATGACTGTTACCGGTGTTTCCCGCCCGACCCGGGCATTGGTACTGCCGCGTCAGGTACTAGTGAGGCTGCTGCTCTAGGTGCCAGTGCGTCTGTGCTCTCAGGTGCTGGTGAGTCTGCCCTCTCAGGTACTGTGTCGGCTTCGGCCTCTCACACCTTCACCCTTGACTCTGGAGCGTCTCGCTCCTTCTTTAGGGACCGCACCACTCTCACGCCGCTGAGTCGGCCGGTTGCGGTGTCCCTGGCTGACCCCTCTGGGGGGCCTGTCCTGTCTCGCTTCTCCACTGTCCTCCCGTGTCCGGCGGCCCCCTCTGGCACCCTGACTGGTCTCTACCTCCCCTCGTTCTCGACGAACTTGGTGAGTGGTGCTGACCTCCAGGATGCGGGTGTCCACCAGTTCACCCGTGCTCGTCAGCGGGTGACCCACTGCACGGAGGCGGATACAGGTCGCCACCTGGCTACGTTTACATGCGACCAGGGTCGAGCCTGTACACACTGACCACTGCTTCTCCTCCAGGTGCTACGTCTGGTAGGGTCCCTTCGTCTGGTCAGGTGTTTGCTGCAGCGTCCAGGTCTGGTCCTGAGTCTGCCCCCTGCTCGTGTCGTCGTCTGTCTCACGAGACCCTCCTCTGGCACCACCGCCTTGGCCACCCCTCTCTGCTTCGGCTCAGAGGCATGGCCTCGCGAGTCCTTGTGTCTGGTCTTCCCCGGTCTCTCCCTCCCCTTCCTCCGGGCCCTGGCCCTACCTGTGTCCCCTGTGTCGAGGGGCGCCAGCGTGCTGCCCCTCACTCCTCCCAGTTTCCTCCGACAGAGGCCCCGTTGCAGACGCTTCACATGGACGTGTGGGGCCCAGCCCGCGTCCGTGGACAGGGTCAGGAGCGCTACTTCCTGCTGGTGGTTGACGACTACTCGCGTTACACCACAGTCTTCCCCTTGCGCAGCAAGGGTGAGGTCACTGAGGTGTTGATCGACTGGATCCGCGCAGCTCGTCTCCAGCTTCGGAGGAGCTTTGGCTCTGACTTCCCTGTTCTGCGTCTGCACTCGGACAGAGGCGGAGAGTTCTCCTCTGGCCTCCTGAGTGCCTAGTGTCGTGCGCGAGGCATCCGTCAGACCTTCACGCTTCCGGACTCACCACAGCAGAATGGGATTGCTGAGCGCCGCATTGGCATGGTCATGAACGTCGCTCGTACGTCCATGATGCATGCGGCTGCTCCCCATTTTCTGTGGCCGTTTGCGGTCAGGTACGCTGCGCACCAGATCAACCTCCACCCCAGGGTCTCTCGACCGGAGACCTCCCCAGCCCTGCTGTGGACGGGGAAGGTTGGCGATGCGTCGGCGTTCCGGGTCTGGGGATCTCGGGCGTTTGTTCGCGACCTGTCTGCGGACAAGCTGTCCCCTCGTGCTTCTCCCTGCGTCTTCCTGGGGTTCCCCCCCGACGCCCCTGGGTGGCAGTTTTACCACCCCACCTCTCGACGTGTTCTGTCCTCCCAGGACGTCACGTTCGACGAGTCGGTACCCTACTACCGCCTCTTCCCCTACCGCACTCCGTCCCTCCCCCCACCCCCGCTCTTCTTGGTACCAGGTCCCCCCCCGGTAGTCCCCCTCCCCCCTCAGGGTCCTGCCCCTTCAGGTGTGTCCCAGGTAGACGCGGTCGAGCCTGTCGAGGTCACTGGTGACTCTGGTGCTGCTGCGGGAGCTGAGCCTGGGGGTGCGGAGTCTGGGGGTGCTGAGCCTGGGGGTGCTGAGCCTGGGGGTGCCGAGCCTGGGGGTGCTGTGCCTGGGGGTGCTGTGCCTAGGGGTGCTGAGCCTGGGGGTGCTGCGCCTGGGGGTGCTGTACCTGGGGGTGCTGAGCCTGGAGGTGCCGAGCCTGGGGGTGCTGTGCCTGGGGGTGCTGTGTCTGGGGGTGCTGAGCCTGGGGGTGCTGTGCCTGGGGGTGCTTCGTCTCGCCGGGAGCCACTCTCCCCACAGGAGCTACGTGAGTGGTTTGCCAGGCGCTGGAGGCGTGCTGGTGGTGCTGGTGGTTCTTCGGCTGCAGAGGGTACTGCTGCCGCGCGTCCCGCCGGTGCTCGTACTGTGGGTGCTGGAGCTGCTGGGTCTGAGAGTTCTCCTGGAGCTGGTACTGCTGAGGGTGCTGGCGCTGAGCCTGCCGTTGGCGGTCCGACTGACAGTGCTCCTGGTGCTGCTGCTGGAGGTTCTGGAGCTTCTGGTGGTGCTGCTGGAGGTGCTGCTGGAGTGGGTGCTCCTGCCGGGGCTGCTGGTGCTGTTCCTGCTGTTTCTAGTGTCGCCGCGCGGCCCCGACCGTACTTCGTTCCGCTCCTGCAGCAGGTTCTTGGTCTTCCACCTCCTCCTCCTCCTCCCTTAGAGGGTCCGCAGCCTGTCCGGTCACAGCCACAGCTACAGCCTGCCTCCCCTTTGCCTGCTCCTTCTCCCTACACTGGTCCGACTGGAGGTCTTACTGAGCGTCGTGAGCCTACGTCTCGTCCTGTGTCGCCTGTTCGTACTGAGCGCGCTAGTGGTCGCGGGTCGCGTCAGCGTCCTCCTCCTGTCCCTGGCACGCACCGGATGTCACTGCGTCCGTCCACTGCTCCTCTGCGTGCCCCTTTGCCTTCTCCTCCTGCTTCCTCTCTTCCTGCTCTTGCCGACCCGGAGTCGGACTCTCTTCGTGCTGCCAGTCCTACTGTCACGCGTCTCCTTGCTACTGCTATCACTGACCCTTCCTTCGAGTCGTCTGCTGCGTCTGCCCTTGTCACTGAGCTTGTCGAATTTGCTGCGCGCTGTCGTCTAGACTACGCTGCTCGTCTTGTCACTAAGTCTGAGTCCGCCTGTCCTCCGTCCGTCGGGGGTGAGTGTGCCCTTGGCACGGACGTCCTTGAGGACAGGCAGGAGGAGTTCCAGTGTCTGGCCGCCGCTTCACCTCGTCTCGCGTCTGTACTGCTAGCCCCTGAGGGAGACCCGGATGTACTAGACATCCCGACTCCGCGCTCTTACGCGGAGGCGATAGAGGGTCCCTACTCCTCTCAGTGGCAGGCAGCTATGGATGCAGAGATGGCTTCCTGGAAGTCCACAGGCACCTACGTTGACGCTGTTCCCCCTCCTGGGGCGAACATCGTCAGTGGCATGTGGATTTTCAGGGTGAAGCGGCCGCCGGGTTCTCCGCCTGTCTTCAAGGCGCGTTACGTGGCTCGTGGCTTCAGTCAGCGGCAGGGGGTTGACTACTTTCAGACCTTCTCCCCCACCCCGAAGATGACCACTCTTCGGGTTCTGCTGCACGTTGCTGCTCACCGTGACTACGAGCTGCACTCTCTCGACTTCAGCACAGCTTTCTTGCAGGGCAGCCTGCACGAGGAGATCTGGCTGCGTCGCCCACCTGGCTTCACTGGGTCTTTCCCTCCTGGTACCCAGTGGAGTCTCCGGCGTCCAGTCTACGGTCTCCGCCAGGCGCCACGTGAGTGGCACGACACACTGAGGACTACCTCGCGGCACTTGGGTTTGCTCCTTCTACTGCCGACCCGTCGCTGTTTCTGCGCACCGACACCTCTCTGCCGCCGTTCTACATCCTCGTGTACGTCGACGACTTGGTCTTTGCCACAGCTGACACTGCTGGACTCGCCTACGTGAAGTCCGAGCTGCAGAAGAGACACACGTGCACTGACCTGGGTGAACTGCGCAGCTACCTTGGCTTGCAGATCACCCGGGACAGAGCACGCCGCACCATTACCCTGACTCAGTCACACATGGTGCAGCAGGTCCTTCAGCGCTTCGGCTTCACGTACTCCTCGCCTCAGGCCACTCCTCTGCCTACTCGCCACTCGCTCTCAGCTCTGCCTTCGGATGAGTCCGTAGAGTCGAGTGGCCCGTTTGCAGAGCTTGTTGGCTGCCTCATGTACCTGATGACCTGCACACGACCTGACCTCGCATACCCTCTTAGCATTCTCGCACGCTTTGTTGCTCCTGGGAGACACCGACCAGAGCACATGGCTGCAGCGAAGAGGGTGTTGCGCTACTTGTGCAGTACGTCGGGCATGGGGCTAGTGCTTGGAGGGCGCAGTCCAGTGGTCCTCACTGGGCACGCAGACGCTTCTTGGGCTGACGACCAGGCTACGCAGCGGTCGTCACAGGGTTACACCTTCAGCCTTGGTTCCGGCTCTGTCTCGTGGCGGGCTACCCGCTCGTCTTCTGTTCTCGGCTCCAGTTGTGAGGCTGAGATCTACGCTGGGGCTATGGCTGCACAGGAGTTACGCTGGCTCACCTACCTGCTGACCGACCTTGGAGAGCAGCCTCGTTCTCCTCCAGTCCTGTACGTAGACAACAAGGCCATGCTGGCCTTGTGTCGAGAGCAGCGACTGGAGCACAGAACGAAGCACATTGCTCTCCGCTACTTTCTTGCTCGTGAGCTACAGCAGCGTGGACAGTTGCGACTTGCGTACGTGGCCTCTGAGGCCAACACTGCTGATGTCTTCACCAAGGCACTTGCGCCTTGTGATCATCAGCGTTGTTGCACGCAGTTGGGTCTTGTGCCTGTCTTGCCTCACTTGCTCTCCTCTTGACCTTGCTTGTACCTTCGCCTATATATACTCTTGCTCTTGCTTGCTTGACTCTTGTATATCTCTATATATGATCTTGCATGTGAACTGGCCTTCTGGCCTTTGAACTTGTGCTCGGAATGCGTTGTGACTTTGTGATCCACCCTGAGCTTTGCTTTGCTTTGCTTGACTGGTCTTGTGACCCCTTGTTCTCCCCCACTTTGCCTATGGGGGTGTGTCAGAACATATAGCTTACTTGTTTCTGTAGGCTATAGTGGGGTATCCCATAGGGGGTACAACACAATTAGGGTTTCCTATTTGTATTCACTTCACTTCATAGTCATCCATTCTCGTTCTTTGATTTCACAGGAAGGGCGGCGGGGGTTCTGGGGGTGTTGCGGGTGGCGGCGGTGGCGGTAGTACTAGTGGCGGGGGTGGCGGCGGGGGTGACTCGGGACCTGACGGCTCTCCTCTAGACGGTGGTGAGGGGTTTTCGCAGCAGCAGCAGCATGCGGAGATAACTACTACAACGGGAGCTTAGAGTACTGGCTAGGCACGTGTGCTCGTGTGATGTCTGCGTTCGTTGGTCCTTCGACGTTTTCCTAGTGCTCACACTGCTTGCTAGTTCATGGGGTAATTTGGAAAGAGTTTTACTAGAGAACGTTGTCAATAATGGTACAATCAAGTTGGCATGGCCAGACTACATCAGAGCTAGCATTCAGGTTGGTCGACTGCCAGCACAGCATGGTCGACCGCGTTCCAGCACGACTTGGTCGACCGCGCTCCAGCAGTGCAAAGTCGACAGCTTGCCAACGCTGCAGGTTGACGGTGTGCCAGCATTGCTCACGCAGGACAGTAGTGCACCCGCTTTGCAGGTGCGCGCAGATGATTGGCATGCAAAGTCTCGTCATCTGCACAGCGCACACACCAGGTCAACCTCGGGCTAGCGACTGCCTCTGATCCGCCACGACGACCTGGGGATACCACCATGGAGGTCGGTCTCGCCAACTTCGCCTGGGTGACCGTCGCACTCCTTCGCAGAACCTCGTCACCCAGGTATCCTGGTCGACCGGGCAACTATGTCGACCAGCTGCTCCTGTATGTGCTCGTCGACCTCCCAAGTCGACAACCACACCAAGTCGACCTCACCAGGTCGACCACTCCTCTGGTCGACCAGCTCCAGGTCAACGTCACTCCTGGTCGACCAGTGCAGTTGTCAGCCGACCACCCAAGTCGGCTACCCAAAGTCGGCGTCACCAGGTCGACGCCCCTTCTACGTCGGCGCCGACTTCCAGGCTGACCTCTCGAAGTCGGCGTCCTCCCAAGTCGGCGCCGACTTGCAAGTCGGTGACCTTGCAAGTCGGTGACCTTGCAAGTCGGTGACCTTGCAAGTCGGTGACCTGGCAAGTCGGTGCCGACTTCCAGGTCGACGTGCCACATCGCCGACCACCAGTTGAAGTCGGCTGCCGGCTTCCCAAGTCGGCGGCATTGCAGTGGCGCCGTGCAAGTCGACCAACCCCGTCGACCAGCTCGTCCAAGTCGGCGTCCCCACTGCTCCAAGTCGGCTGTATATTCCGTACACCCCACCACAAAGTCGGCTCTGCCCAAGCGTGGATGGGGCCAACACACAACTTCCGTTGACACAGCAGACTCCTCCGCAGCTGCCACCGCCTGGACAGCAGCAGCGGCAGGGACAGCAGCAGCAGCGCCATGGCCAACAGCAGCGTCCGCCTCAGCAGCAGCCCCAGCAGTGGGGCACTCTGCAGCAGTGGGGCACTCAGCAGCAGTGGGGCCCTTCGCAGCAGTGGGCCCCCCCGCAGCAGTGGAGACCTACGGGCCCCCCGAGCACTGGGCGCAGTGGTGCCCCTTCTAGTCGGGGACCCCGCTCGGCCGGCCGCGACGTTGGTCCCTGTGAGTACTGGATCCTGACGGGTCCGCGCAGGGGTACGTACTTCGGCCGCCCTGACCACTTTGCTGCACGCTGCTTCAGCCGTCTTGACGACCTGTACGTCCTGCACCACGGTCCCTCCGCTCCCCCGCCACCGCGCTGGGGACCACTCCTTGCTCGTGGTGTTGCTGTGTTTGATATGTCTATGGATGATGCTAGGTCTTATGCCATGTATGCTGATGTTGACTATAGTGCTGTCGGATCTGTTTACTTGCCTGTACCTAGCGTAGGATCTTTGCCTGTTGCTAGAGTAGGTGCTGGTGTAGGATCCTGTCTAGCTACTAGTACAGGTGCTCCCTCGGCGGACGCGTCGCTCTCCTTCACACTGGACTCCGGAGTGACGCAGTGCTTCTTCCGCGACAGCACGACTCTTACTCCACTCTCGGCGCCGGTTTCTGTAGCACTGGCCGATCCCTCTTCGGGACCGGTCATTGCGACTCACGCCACTACCCTCCCGTGCCCAGCTGCCCCTTCCGGTTCTCTGACCGGCCTCCACGTTCCTACTTTCTCTAGGAACCTGGTTGGTGTGGCTCCTCTGGCGAGACAGCACGTCGGGGTCTGGTTTGAGCCTTCGGGTGACACTGCAGTCTGTGTGGACGGTGACACGTACGCCCCTCTGGCCACTTTTCGTCAGGAGCCGGGCTCTGGTCTGTACACCCTCCACACCGACACCCGTCCGGTTCCCCCGTCCCACCAGGTAGCCAGGTCCAGTCAGGTAGCTGTGCCAGGTCTAGTGGCTGCGTCGTACTCGTGTCGGTCGCTGTCCCACCCTGCCCTCCTCTGGCACCACCGCCTTGGTCACCCGTCCCTCCCTCGTCTCCGCGCTATGTCCAGTCAGCGTCTTGTCTTAGGCCTCCCCCGCGACCTCCCGCTGCTCCCGCCGTCCCCCGCTCCTCCGTGCGGTCCTTGTGTCCACGGTCGGCTGCGCGCCACTCCTCACTCCTCCTCCCTTCGTCCAGCCTCCGAGCCCTTTGAGACACTCCACTTAGACGTCTGGGGCCCCGCTCCCCGGCTTGGACCTGAGCGAGAGAGCTTCTTCCTAGTGGTCGTTGACGACTACTCTCGGTACACCACCGTGTTCCCTTTGGCGAAGAAGTCCGACGTGACTTCTACGCTGATCCGGTGGCTGCTCGCCACCGAGAGTACTCGTCGTCGTCGTGTCAGTTGTCTCCACTCCGACCGTGGGGGTGAGTTTCGCTCCGGCATTCTCGCCAGATTCTGTGCTGAGCAGGGCATCACCCAGTCCTGGACTCTTCCAGACTCTCCACAGCAGAATGGGGTTGCTGAGCGCCGGCTAGGCCTGGTCATGGAGATTGCCCGCACCTCCATGATCCACGCCCGCGCGCCCCATTTTCTGTGGCCCTACGCGGCTCGGTACGCCGCTCACCAGCTGAACCTCTGGCCTCGCGTCTCTCGGCCAGGGGCTTCACCGACCAGTCTTTGGACAGGGTCCCCTGGTGTTGCGTCGAGGTTTAGTGTCTGGGGCTGCTTGGCGCTTGTCCGCGACACCTCTGCGGACAAGCTCTCACCTCGCGGCGTCCCCTGTGTCTTCCTTGGTTTCTCTCAGGCCTCCTCTGACTTCACCTTTTACCACCCTCCCTCCCACCGGTTCTTTGACTCTCGTGACGTCAGTTTCGACGAGTCCGTCCCCTACTACGTCCGGTACCCCTGTCGAGGTCTCCCGGTTCCCCCCCCTCCCCTCTTCCTCGCCCCAGCTCCTCCTCCTCCCGCTCCCTCTCCTCCGGTACCCCCCCCCGGTTCCCGCTCCGTCAGGTGTGTCGCAGGCTACCCCCCCTCCCTCGGTCCCCCCCCAGGTCTCTCCTCCTTCCCCACAGTCGTCCTCACAGCCTCCGCAGCAGCCGTCGGCGCTTCCTCTACCGGCCACTGCGGACTCTGAGGGTGTTGGTGCTCGAGGTGAGGGCTCTGGCGGTGCTGGTTCTGGGGGTGTTGGAGTTGGAGCTGAGCGTGCACCTGCCGCAGCTGCACGTCCCGAGCGTGTTGGAGTCGGTGGTGGTGCTGGAGCTGGTGGTGTTTCTGGAGCTAGAGAGTCTGGGGCTGGTGCTGGTGCCAATGGCGGCGCCACGACTGGGGGTGCGGGTACACCTCCTACAGGTACTAGTCGTGCTGCCACAGGGGGGTCCTCGCTCTGGGGGTGCTCAGCCGGGTCCTGTCGAGGGTGGAGCCGGTTCTTCTTCGTCGTCTCCTGACACCACTCCTCCTCCTCACCCCTACCCGACTCGTTACCAGGCCCTTTGTCGTCTAGAGCGTGAGGAGCAGCAGCGTTTGGAGCGTGAGAGGTCGGAGGTTCAGCAGCGGGTGGAGCGTGAGCGGTTGGAGTTTCAGCAGCAGCAGCAGCAGCAGCAGCAGCAGCAGCCGCAGCCACAGCCACAGCAGCAGCAGCAGCAGCAGCAGCAGCAGCCGCCGCAGCTGCCGGAGCAGCCTCCGGCCCCTGTTTCTGGCCTTCGGGCCCTTGGTCTCCCCTCCTCTCCTCCTGTGTTCGGTCCCACGTTTCCTCCTCCGGACTCCACTCCGGCTGTCTTCCCTCGTTCTCAGTCTCCTCCGTCCCCCCCTCCTCTCGCCCACACTTGGGCCTCTCGCCCTCCTCGTGCTCGTCCCTCGTCCCCTGTCACTGACCTCCGTACCGTGTTGTTTCGTCCTCGTCCTCCTCGTTCTCCTCCGTCTGTCCTTCCTCGTCCTCCTGAGTCTTCCCTCACTGCCTCCCTGTCCACTCCGGTCACTGACTACTACCGCACGTACCGCCCCACTCTCTCTCGTGTTCTCGCCTCTCTTGTTACAGACCCTCGTGCCTCTCCTTCCTCCGTCGCGGTCCTCACTGCCGCTGTCACTGACTTTACTGCTACGCGTCGCCTTGACTACGCCACTCGAGTTGTGGCAGCTCCTCCTGTCCGTCCTCTGTCCGCCGGGGGTGTGTGTGCCCTTGGCTGTGACGTCCTAGAGGACAGACAGTTTGAGCTAGAGTTCCTGGCAGCTGCTTCGCCTCATCTCTGTGCCATGCTGCTCACTCCTGAGGGAGACCCCGACGCTCCTGACATACCTACTCCTCGCACTTACGCTGAGGCAGTGTCAGGGCCTTGGGCCTCTCAGTGGAGAGCTGCCATGGACGCAGAGATGGCCTCCTACAGGTCCACAGACACTTACGTTGACGAGGTTCCCCCCCCAGGGGCGAACATTGTTGACGACATGTGGATCTTCAAGGTGAAGCAGCCGCCGGGATCTCCCCCAGTCTTCAAGGCACGCTACGTGGCTAGAGGGTTCAGTCAGCGCGAGGGGGTTGACTTCTTTCAGACCTTCGCGCCCACCCCGAAGATGACCACTCTTCGGGTGTTACTGCACGTTGCAGCGCAGAGAGACTACGAGCTACACTCTCTTGACTTCTCCACTGGCTTCCTCCAGGGCTGCTTACACGAGGAGATCTGGCTGCGTCGTCCTCCGGGCTTCACTGGCACTTTCCCGCCTGGGATCCAGTGGAGCCTCAGACGACCGGTCTACGGTCTCCGCCAGGCACCCCGTGAGTGGCACGACACTCTCCGCTCTACTCTCTCCGCCCTCGGGTTTGAGCCGTCTTCCGCCGACCCGTCGCTGTTTGTTCGTCGTGGCCGTACACTTTTCTTTGTCCTAGTCTACGTTGACGACTTGGTTTTTGCCACGGCCGACACAGCTGCACTGGCGGAGGTGAAGTCCGAACTGCAGAAGAGACACACCTGCACTGACCTTGGGGAACTGCGTCGCTACCTTGGCCTGCAGATCTCCAGGGACAGAGCCGCTCGCACCATCACTCTCACTCAGTCACACATGGTGCAGCAGGTTCTTCAGCGGTTCGGGCTTCAGGACTCTTCTCCTGCCCCCACTCCTCTTGCTGTAGACCACAGACTCACTGGGCCTTTTCCTGACGAGCCGTTCGAGCCCAGTGGTCCCTACGCAGAGCTGGTGGGCTGCCTCATGTACCTGATGACGTGCACTCGCCCGGACCTCGCCTTCCCCCTTAGCATCTTGTCTCGCTTTGTTGCGACTGGGAGACACCGTCCTGTTCACTGGGCGGCGGCTAAGAGGGTGGCGAAGTACCTTGGCGCGACATCAAGCATGGGGCTTGTACTTGGAGGGACACAGCCAGTTGTACTCACCGGTCACTGTGACTCTTCCTACGCTGACGACGTTGAGACTCAGTGGTCTACGCAGGGTTACTGTTTCAGCCTGGGTTCTGGAGCTGTTTCGTGGAGGTCTACTCGGTCCTCCTCTGTTGCGACTTCTACCGCAGAGGCCAAGATCTACGCTGGGGCCCTTGCTGCTCAAGAGCTACGCTGGTTGACCTTTTTGCTCACTGACCTTGGTGAGCGGCCGAGCTCTGCACCGACCCTGTTTGCTGACAACAGGGCGATGATTCTCCTGTGTCGTGAGCCTCGACTGGAGAGCCGAGTGAAGCACATCGACGTCAGGTACTTCCTCCTTCGAGAGTTGCAGAGACGCGGACAGGCTCGTCTGGACTTTGTGGCCTCCGAGGCCAACACTGCAGACATCTTCATCAAAGCCCTCCAGCCTTGTGACCACCGTCGGTTTTGTCTGCAGTTAGGCCTCGTTGAGACTGGGTCTAGTTGACTGCTGTAGGGTGCTCTTTGTCTGTTGCTTGCTTGTACCTTATATATATATATATTTGTTTGCACACTTTTGGACTGGCCTTGTGGCCCTTTGCTTGTGCTCAGATTAGGTGGTGACGTTGTGATCCACCCTGAGCTTTGTTTTCTTTCTCTTGTTTTTGACTGGTCTTGTGACCGTAGGTTGCTTGTTGTTAATTGGCCTTCCCCACTTAGGCTATGGGGGTGTGTCAAATATTATAGCCTGTAGTGGGTTGGGCTATATGGGGTACAACTAGTTAGGGTTAGGTGATGTACCCCAATTCTGTCAACACAACGCATTCCGCTGTAGTTCTCATTCTGACAGGTTTTGTGTCACCCCGCCCCTTTCCCCCTTTGGCTATGGCTCGTTTACTAAACCCATGTCTCGTTTTGCCTTGCAGGCATTGACAAAAAAAAAGCCGTGAGGGAGCTGCGCACACTGTGTCCGGTCCTTGCGAGAGCCCCCAAGAGCGAGCGCAAGTTCCACACGGGACTTTGTGCGATGCTCAGGACACCCGACTGGCAGCAGGCGTACCCCAACCTGGTCGGACTGTGGGTGGCGATTGCGGTGCTGCCTCTCAGCACGGTCGAGTGCGAGCGCGGTTTCTCCCGACAGAATCTCATCAAAACGTGGCAGAGGGGCAGCATTAAGGACTGTAGGCTGAGTGATCTGCTCTGTATTTCACTCCTAGACTATGAGCTAGATGTGCCAGGAGTTGTAGAGATATGGCGCAGCTACAAGAAGCGCCGGCCGGTCACAGCACCTGCTGCAAGGCACAGAGAGGAGCCCTCGTGGGCTGGGAAGGAGCCTGTAGACGAGGCAGTAGTAGAACGTGAACCTGTATTAGACTATCAAGAAGAAATGTAAGAAGGTTACTTAGTGTTTTCATTATAACAGGAAAATTGACTGACTCTGTATGTTCAGCGTAGAAATGCAAGTGTAGTCTGAAATCTCAGACTTCAAAAAATCAGGTCACTCTGACAGCCAGACTAGGAAGAGCGGTGTACTCTGAGGCCTCAGACTACCTCAAAACGAATCTAGGGGCCTGTTCTCTACCCACAACACGCTGCCACGCAGCATGGAACAGTTGCAATTGCTCGCACCTGCGACCAGCACCACAAAGGACCAGCATACAGCTTGTTCGAACCTGTGACCTACCTTCCTCTCCCCCTCACTCACTCCTCACTCACATCGCCCAGCAGCCCAGCCCCAGCAGCAGGTACTGGCAGCGGCACCACGGAATTGTAGTGCTCTCCCAGACCATACGCATGGCGGTGGAATGACACTCGGATAGGCGCAGGACCAGCAGAAGCAGCAGCAGCACCGCTGCTAGCTCCTGCTCCTGTCACTGCGCTGTCTGCTGCTGCTGCTCCTGCTGCTGCGGTTGCCCCTGCCCCGCCCGCTGCTGCTGCTGCGTCTGCGGCTGCAGGAGCGTACTCCAATCCCAGGTTGACATCTGGCAGGTCGGCTGAGTAGACGACGATGTGGCGCCGCAGCGACTGTGCCAGCGCCTGCAGCTCCAGCTGGCCGCCCCACGCTGCAGTGTGCTCCACCTCGTGACAATAACGAAGGAACATCCGCCTCTCCTCCGGTTCAGACTCCCACTCAGCAGCAGCAGCAGCATTTGCTGCTGCAGATGAGAAGCTTCCACCCACTCCGTCTATTCCTCCTCCTGCCCCTGCTGCTCCTGCTCCGTTATCCCCATACGGGTGCAGCTCACCTGAAGCCAGTTCCGCCACCACAAACGGCATGAAATCCTCCGCATGCGCACGCATGTACTTCGCCGCCACCGCTCTCAACCCCCAGAAATCCATCCCATCTCCGCCAGACCCACCCACCGCTCCCGCCGCGCCCATACCCATCCCCTCACCAGCCATTCCCACTCCCACTCCTCTCAACTGATCTTCTACTGCGCGGAACAGGCAATGGCCGTCCGGCTTGACTTCTCTTAGGGTGAGCCCGAGGGGCGATAGCTTCGCCGCTAGCCGTTGCTCCTCCACCACTCGCTCGCTCACCAGCCCCTCCTGCTCCTCCTCGATCCGCGCCGCCCGCTCCGCCTCCTGCCGCGTCTTCTTCTCCCGCCGCTTCTGCGCGCGGGAGACTCGCGGCGCCTCTGCTCCTGCTCCTCCTCCTGCTCCTGTTGCTCCCTCACTTCTTCCACCGGGTTCTCCGGAAACGGCAAGGCCGGCGACGCCCGCGGCCGCCGCGTCGGCTGCTGACGTGGCGGAGGCCGCGGAGGCAGCGAGCTCGTCGAGTTCGCGCTTATGACGGCCTTTCATCTCGGATTCTAATGCTTGAACCTTTTCCTCTACGGCTTTCTTCTTGGCTTTTTGCTCCGCCTTGCTGCCCTTCGCAGCCGCTTTCTTCATCGCCATTTCTTTCTTGACTAGGTCTTTAGCCTCCGCCCTGCATTGCGCGCGGAAAAGATCAACGGGACGCGTGGGCAGAATAGTTGAATACGTGTTTGGGGGAAAAAAAGTAGAATGAAGAGGGAGAGGCGGAAGGAAAAGCGATGCTTGTAGGTTGCTAAAGGGTATGACGAGTCGATTTTGTGCGCGGCGTTTCGGGATTGGAGCGGGCGATTCGATGGCGATGGTAGAACGACGGAGCAATTGTCGCAGCCCTGTGTGTTTCGAGTCGCCTCAAAACGTGTTTAAGTTGACTCAAAACACACCTCGAGATTGGAGGGGCGCTTCGATGTTATAATGACGAATCGATTGTCGCAACCCGCTGACCGATCCGACGGCAGACAGGCATGGGTGATGAAAAAGAGTAGAAAGCAACGAGGGAACGGGAACCACGAGAAGTAAGCGCAATGCCTATCGACTTGCGCGCCGGTCTCAAAGCGCGACGCGAATTTTGGCATGGCATTATTGAATGTCGGGACCTACCTGTGCCGCTCCAGCATTTCTTCCCTCGTTTCGGGCGGACGAGCAGGCGCAGCGGGAGCCGCCGAATCTGCGCCTCCGTCGTCGCCATCAGCAAGCGCCGCTGACGCCCGGGAGGCAGCTTCGGAATCTTCCGCCATGGCAGAGACTCAAGGACTGGAGGGACTTGGGTGACTAATCGTGTCACCCAGAAGGCATTCTGTGTGTGCCTGGAAAATGCCCAGTAGTGAATATCTAGAGATTCCAGCTCCAGATAGTTTGCGGGGACAGGGGTTTGTTTAGGGCGCGTGTGATCTATTTTCAAGTTCGGAAAAAAAGTCGAACTTTTTGTGGTTACCAGCTTCGCCAATGTCGTCAAGACGCTTTGGCGAAGGCACGAGAATTTTGGGGGCACATAAGTGCGAATGTCAAATGTGAACTCAACTCGAATCACACGGGTGAACGTGCGGGTGCACGTTAGGCGAGTGTGTGTTGTTTTCAGCACGTACGAAGGCCATCCGAAAATCACGACTGCTTTGCGAAGGTCGCGGAGTTTCGTCGCACAATAAGTTGACGTGTCGTGCTGTACCAGGTAGCCTACACCCCCTACGGGCGGCTCGCCGCCTTCCCTAAAAGGTCGAATCTCTGTGTTCGACCTTGGGTGTGTGATTGTGACTCGTCTGTGTTGGAGACCCAAGATTCGAACTTCGCTGCAAGGAAAGTCGAGTTTTGTTCAAATGCTACATTCGACCTAAAAACATAAACTTTCACAGATTTGTAAGACCACACGCGCCCTTATGGGTGGGAAATGAGTAGGATTCGACGGGAAACCAAACTAAAGATAAAATCTCGGGTCTGTGTACTATCCAGGGAGAATTTGTTTCGCAAGGCCGCTTTTATCGAGTCGAACCATCCCCGTGTGTCTGCGTTCGCTGCATAACACCCCCAACCATTTGCGCTGCTCTTGTGCTAGAGTCCGCTCGAAACAGTCACACCCCGATCAATCAAGCATTGGTTTCTCTGGGATCAGCCCCTAGATTTTCGTCTCAGGGTCAGGGTTCAATCCCACGGGAATACAATCCCAAGGTGGAATTCCTAGGCAAAGCCAGCGCCATAGCGCCAACCAGGAATCACTCAAGTATTTCTCCTCAACTCTAGTACTACCACCACATATGCTCCACTCCTATACTTTCCCCTCTGCGCGCCAACTTGCATTCCGCCTCGCCGCGCCGCGCCAGTTCGCCTCTCGCGCATTGCCTGCGGGTCGAGTGCTGGCGGAAATGGCGGGAGGCTCCGCGCCGGACAGCAGCGCGACCCACGACGAGGCGCAAGTGCCGACGAAGCAGGTACACGGCAGCAAGGCCGCGTCATGGCAGCATACCACTCTTTAGTTCGGCGATCACTGCATTGCCTTGGCTACATTCCTTACTCCTTCCTTATCGTGTTTCACGCAAGAACTGAAGCCCCTAATTACTCCCCGTTTCCCCTTCTCCTCTCTTCCCCCCTCCCCCCCCCACCCACCCATCCACCTCCTCCCCTTTCCTCCTTCCCCTCTTCCCCTCCCCCACCCTCCTCCGTCGCCTCATTCTCCCCAGATCTCGTCTCGCCTGGCCAAATTCGGGCCGACGGTCTTCGCCGAGTTCTCCGCGCTCGCCGCGAAGCACGGCGCCGTGAACCTCGGCCAGGGCTTCCCCAACTTCGACGGGCCGTCCTTCGTCATCCAAGCCGCGCAGGCCGCCTTGCAGGCCGGCAACCTCAACCAATACGCGCCGGTCGCGGGCGTCCCCGCGCTCACCGCATCCATCGCGTCGCGATTCTCGGAATCCACGGGCGTGGAGATTAACGACCCCGCGCAGGAGATCACCGTGACGTGCGGATGCACGGAGGCCATAGCGGCGACGATGTTAGGATTAGTAGACGAGGGCGACGAGGTGGTGGTATTCGAGCCGTTCTACGACTCCTACATCGCCATGCTCTCTCTCGCCGGCGCGGTCGTGCGCCCCGTCACGCTGCGCCCGCCCACGTGGCAGCTGGACGAGCAGGCGCTGCGCGCGGCTTTCCAGCCGTTGAAGGAAGGCGCGCGCACGCGAGCAGTGCTAATCAACACGCCGCACAACCCCACAGGAAAGGTATTTTCCCGCGCGGAGCTGCAGTTGATCGCGGAGCTGTGCCAGCAGCGAGACACCGTCGCGGTATCCGACGAGGTGTACCATAAACTCGTCTACAAGGCGCCCTCCCCTGCCGCCGCCGCCGCCGCTGGTTCCGATTCCACTGCTGGTGCTGGTGCTGCTGCTGCTAGCGAGGGCCACATCTCAATAGCGAGTCTCCCAGGAATGTATTCCCGCACCGTGACCCTCAATTCCCTGGGGAAAACCTATTCGCTGACGGGCTGGAAGGTGGGGTGGGCCGTGGCGCCCCCGCATCTCACATGGGGGCTGCGGCAGGCGCATTCTTTCCTCACGTTCTCTGTCGCCACGCCTCTGCAGCACGGCGCGGTGGCGGCTCTAGAGGCGCCGGAGTCGTTCTATGAGGAGCTGGAGAAGGAGTATAGGAACCGGCGAGACGTTCTCGTGCAGGGGCTGCTTGACGTGGGCTTCACTGTGTTTGAGCCCGAGGTATGGGTGCTGTGCTGTGCTGTGCTGTGCGGAGGTGTAGGGTGCTGTGATGTGCTGTGCTATGCCCTGCTGTTCTGTGTCGCGGTGCCTGCTTGGAAGTCGTTTTGTCTGCTTGCCATGGCACTGCTTGCGCCTGCCTCATTCCTCCCTCATTACCATCACCATTCCTATTTCCACCACCACCACCACCACCACCACCACCACCACCACCACCACCACCACCACCACCACCACCACCACCACCACCACCACCACCACCACCACCACCACCACCACCACCACCACCACCACCACCACCACCACCACCACCACCACCACCACCACCACCACCACCACCACCACCACCACCGCCACCACCACCACCACCACGACCTCCATGGCAGGGCACGTACTTCATAATGGCGGACCACACGCGGTTCAACCGGGGCTCAGACGTGGAGTTCTGCCAGTACCTGGTGGAGCACGTGGGTGTGGCCGCCATCCCCCCCAGCTCGTTCTACCTCAACGTGCACGAGGGCCGCAACCTCGTGCGCTTTGCCTTCTGCAAGGACGAGGACACTCTGAGAGAGGCCGTGCGGAGGATGAAGGAGAAGCTTGTTCTGCCGCCAGCAGCCTCCTCATGATGATGCTGCTGCTGATGATGATGATGCTGATGATGACGCGGGCAGGGTCGGACGCGTGGTGCGATGCAGATTTAACATCCTCTGAGAGTACTGTATTCGTTAGGCGATCTTTCAGTTGTCTTACTAGACACATGGGGGGAGTAGACCTGCCTGGTAAGGCAACAGGAGAGCATAGAAGTCTGCAATATTTTATACCAGTATAAGGCTGCTTGCAGGGTGCACAAGTGTTGGGCTGAAAAGGCCCTTAGGATCTTTGCAGGGGTGAACTCTGGGTAGGACTGATGTAATAGCGGAAGCGTTTAGTGAAGAAGTGTGAACCACCTTGCGCTAGTATGTGAGGGCAAAGTCGATTGATTAAAGCAAAGAGATACAGGATTATATATGAGCACAAGGGATATGAAGAGGTACGGTTATAACTACTTTACTGTTGCTGTTGCGGTTCGATACAGTGACGACTCGGGCAACTGCTCTGTAGCGAGTCAGTTGTGTGTCCTTGCTGTCGCGCTGTACTTGTCAGGTCAAAGGTTGCTGACCTTTGACTTTCGTGTAACCTCCAGCAGTTACTTCAACCTCCGAGGGTTGACTCGCTGGTGCCTTGATATGCTTTGCTTCGCTTGTGCTTTGGTGTTTCGACACGACAGAGGCGCTTAAGATCAATTGTTTCCAACAAGTACCCAGGCTCGAGTCTTTCTAAAAGCTCAGACCTCTTTCTCTCCTGCCCATGCTGAGGAGCACAGGAACAGAACCCACGTGTGATGAGGCAATTTTCGACGACTCTAAAATCATCCGAGTACAACAAGACAGCCTAGCAATGCTACCATGCCAAACCATGCTGGCCTGTTACCGGTGCCGAACCAGCTTCTTTCACCACCATTACGATGCATTACGAAGCACACCACCACATCACAGTGTCAAGAATGAAAGTGTTGTATTATTAATGAGGGTTGGGGTACATATAGCAAACCCTAACATTTGTAACCCCCAAGACAAACCTCACTACAGGCTACAACATTTGACACACCCCCATAGCCTAAGTGGGGGGTGTCAAGCAAAACCAAAAGTGTACGGTCACAAGACCAGTCACAAAGAAGCAAAGCTCAGAGTGGATCACAACGTCACCACACAATCTGAACACAAGCAACAAGGGCCACAAGGCTAGTCCAAGAGTTCACGAAGGTGTATGGCAAGAGTACAAGCAAAGGAAAAAGTAAACTCAAGCCTACACACGACTAGAACCTGTGTCAACAAGGCCTAACTGCACACAACACCTCTGGTGGTCACAAGGCGGAAGCGTCTTGGTGAAGATGTCTGCAGTGTTGGCCTCGGACTCCACAAACTCGAAGCGAGCCTGTCCACGTCTCTGCAACTCACGCAGAAGAAAGTACCTGAAGTTAATGTGCTTCACTCTCCTCTCCAGTCGCGGCTCTCGACAGAGGAGAATCGACACCTTGTTGTCAGTGAGCAAGGTCGGTGCAGAGCTCGGCCGCTCACCAAGGTCGGCGAGCAAGAAGGTCAGCCAACGCAGCTCCTGTGCTGCCATAGCACCACCATAGATCTCAGCCTCAGCAGTAGAGGTCGAGACCGAAGAGGAGCGCGTGGACCTCCACGAAACAGCTCTAGAACCCAAGCTGAAACAGTACCCCTGAGTAGACCTGTGAGTCTTAGCGTCGTCAGCGTAAGAAGAGTCGCAGTGACCAGAAAGTACAACAGACTGCTGCCCTCCAAGAACTAGCCCCACGCCTGATGTCGTCGCTAGGTACTTCGCCACCCTCACAGCTGCCGTCCAGTGAACAGGACGGTGTCTCCCTGGTGCAACAAAATGAGCAAGGATGCTGAGAGGGTAGGCGAGGTCCGGGCGAGTACAAGTCATCAGGTATATGAGGCAGCCCACCGGCTCTGCATAAGGACCACTAGACTCAAACGGCTCGTCAGGAAAGGGTCTAGTAAGTCTGTGGTCAACAGCAAGAGGTGTGCGCTATACTGTGGAGTGCTGAAGCTCGAACCGCTGAAGAATCTGTTGCACCATGTGTGACTGTGAGAGTGTAATGGTGCGAGCGGCTCTGCCCCTGGTGATGTGCAGGCCAAGGTAGTGGGGCAACTCATCAATGTCAGTGCACATGTATCTCTTCTGCAGTTCGGACTTCACGTCTGCCAAGGCAACCCTGTCAGCAGTGGCGAAAACCAGGTCGTCGACGTAGACCACAACAAAGAAAGGTGCGGAGCCACGACGGACGAACAGCGACGGGTCGGCAGAAGACGGCTGGAAACCCAGGTCAGAGAGAGTAGAACGAAGGGTGCCGTGCCACTCACGAGAAGCTTGACGGAGACCGTAGACAGGTCGCCTCAGCCTCCACTGGGTCCCAGGCGGGAAAGTGCCAGTGAAGGCAGAGGGACGGCGCAGCCATACCTCCTCGTGTAGGCTACCTTGAAGGAAAGCAGTGGAGAAGTCAAGAGAGTGTAACTCGTATTCTCTCTGTGCTGCTTCATGTAGTAACACCCAAAGAGTGGTCATCTTTGGGGTAGGCGCGAAGGTCTGAAAGAAGTCAACTCCCTCGCGCTGACTAAAACCTCTAGCCACATAGTGCGCCTTGAAGACCGAAGAGATCCCGGTGGCCGCTTCACCCTGTAGATCCACATGCCATCGACTACGTTCGCCCTAGAGGGGGGAACCTTGTCGACGTAGGCGCCTGTGGATCTGTAGGAGGCCATCTTTGCGTCCATGGCAGCCCTCCACTGAGAGGCCCAAGGCCCTGACAGTGCCTCAGCGTAAGTGCGAGGAGTCGGTATGTCAAGAGTGTCGGGGTCTCCTCAGGAGCGAGCAGCATGGCACAGAGATGAGGGGAAGCGGCTGCCAGGAACTCCAACTCAAACTGCCTGTCCTCTAGGGCGTCACAGCCAAGGGCAGACTCAACCCCAACGGCCAGAGGACTAGTAGGAGGAGCAGCCACGAGACAAGTGGCGTAGTCAAGGCGGCCACTAGTGGCGAACTCAGTGACGACGACAGTAAGGGCAGAGACAGAGGACAGAGAGGCACGAGGGTCCGTAACAAGAGAGGCGAGAACACGAGGGAGAACAGGACGGTACGTGCGGTAGTAATCAGTGGCATGATTAGAGAGGGAAGCAGTGAAGGCCGACTCAGGAGGAGAAGGAAGTACAGACTGAGACGAACGAGACGGACTAGGACGGAACAGGGCAGTACGAAGGTCAGTGAGAGCGACAGGGGACAAGGGACGAGCACGAGGAGAGCGACGAGAGGGCCAAGCGTGCAAAGGAGGAGGAGACAACGGAGTCGGAGAACGAGGGAGAACAGCAGGGGAGGAGTCAGGAGGAGGAAACGTGGGACCGTAGACAGGAGGAGAGGTCGAGGAGGAAGGAGAGGGAGAGGGGAGACCGAGGGTCCAAAGACCAGAGACAGGAGGAGGAGGTGGCGGCTGCTGCTGCTCGTGGTGCGGCTGCGACCCTTGCTCCTGCAGCAGCGGCTGCTCCAGCTGCGACTGCTACTGCTGCTCCCGCGGCTGCTGCTACTGCTGCTCCTCCAGCGCTGCTGCTCCACCTCCAGCCGCTGCAACTCTCTCTCCTATCTCTCTAACTCCAGCTGCTCCTTACGGGCACGGCGAACACGAGCCTGGTGCCGGGTCGGGTAGGGGTGGGGGGAAGGAGTAGTGGCAGGGGCCGCGGCAGCCCCAGGACCACCCTCCAAAGCACCCGGCGCACCACCCCCAGAGGCAGTACCACCAACAACAACACGGCCAGGCGCACCCGCACTCCCAGACGTAGCACCCCCAGAGTCAGCACCACCTACACCAGCTCCCGGAAGACGAGAGTCTCCTGCAGCCTTGGGCTTAGCCCCAACTCCAGCACCCCCAAAGCTAGCACTGACAGGGTCCTCGCCACGAACATCGGCTCCCGCAGGGTCTGCCGCAGGTTGCGAGGAGGACTGCGGGGAAGGAGACTGTACCTGAGGGGCTACCGAGGGGGGAGGGGTAGCGTGGGACACACATGATGGGGCTGGACCAGGGGGGGGAGGCTGCACCGGGGGAGCAGGAGGGGGAGAGGAAGTCAGGAAGAGAGGGGGAGGAGGAACTGGGAGACCTCGGCAGGGTTACCTGACGTAGTAGGGGACTGACTCGTCGAAACTGACGTCACGGGAGTCAAAGAATTGGTGAAGGGGAGGGTGGTAAAAGGTGAAGTCAGAGGAGTCCTTGGGAAAACCAAGGAAGGCATAGGGAACGGCGCGAGGCGAGATCTTGTCCGCGGAGGTGTCGCGAACAAGAGCCAAGCAACCCCAGACACGAAACCTCGACGCAACACCAGGGGACCCGGTCCAAAGACTAGTCGGTGAAACCTCTGGCCGAGAGACACGTGGCCAGAGGTTCAGCTGGTGAGCTGCGTACCTAACTGCGTAGGGCCACAGAAAATGGGGAGCACGGGCGTGAGTCAAGGAGG
This sequence comes from Closterium sp. NIES-65, assembly GCA_948144175.1. NCBI lineage: Eukaryota > Viridiplantae > Streptophyta > Zygnematophyceae > Desmidiales > Closteriaceae > Closterium > Closterium sp. NIES-65. The sequence goes on along the minus strand of CANXME010002591.1, from coordinate 1,644,306 downwards.
TGCGGGCGATCTCCATTACCAAGCCTATGCGGCGCTCAGCAACCCCATTCTGCTGTAAGGACTCTGGAAGTGTCCAAGACTGACGAATGCCCTGCTCGCGTCATAATCCAAGGAGAATGCCGGAGCGAAACTCACCCCCACGGTCGGAGTGAAGACAGCTGACTCGACGACCACGAGTGCCCTCAGTGGTAAGCAACCACCTGATCAGCGTAGAAGTCACCTCAAACTTCTTCGCAAGGGGGAACACTGTGGTGTAGCGGGAGTAGTTGTCAACGACCACCAGAAAGAAACGCTCACGCTCAGAGCCAAGGCGAGGGGCGGGGCCCCATACGTCCAAGTGGAGCATCTCAAAAGGCTCGGTGGCCGGACGAAGGGAGGAGGAGTGAGGCGTGGCGCGCAGCCTATCCTCGACGCAGGGACCGCACGGTGGTGCAAGCGATGGTGGCAGTGACGGCAAGAAACGTGGGAGGCCTAAGACAAGACGCTGGCGAGACATAGCGCGCAGACGAGGGAGAGACGGGTGCCCCATCCGGTGGTGCCACAGAACGGTGGGGTGGGCAAGTGACCGGCAGGAGCATGATGCAGCAACTGGACCAAAGACGGGAACCTGACCATTCACAGCTACCTGGGGGGACGCAGCAACCTGGTGAGACGCAGAGACCAGACTGGGGGAAGGAACAGGGGCCGGGGGCAGTAGTCGCTGCTGCTGCTGCTGTTGCTGCTGCTGCTGCTGCTGCTGCTGCTGCCCACCAGAGCCAGTGTGAAGTGTGTAGAGACCAGAGCCCGGCTCAGCTGTAAAGGTGGCAAGAGGCGTGTAAGTGTCTCCGTCAACACAAACCGCCGTCTCACCAGAGGGCTCAATCCACACACCCACGTGCTGACTCACAAGAGGCCTCACGCCCACCAAGTTCCGCGAGAACGAGGGGACGTGGAAGCCAGTCAAAGACCCAGAGGGAACAGCAGGGCACGGAAGAGTAGTAGTGTAGCGAGCAGTGACTGGTCCCGAGGTGGGATCAGCCAGAGCCACAGAGACCAGTGCCGAAAGCAGTGTAAGTGTCGTGTCGTTCCAGAAGAAGCAGTGCGAAGCCCCAGATTCCAAAGTGAAAGATAGCGAAGTGTCCTCCAAAGTCGCTCCTGTACTAGTGTCTACACAAGTGCCTACACTAGCATTAGGTAACTCAGCAAGACTAGCACCTAAGCTAACAACACTGGAGTAAACAGAGTCAAAAGCACTAGAATCAACAACAACATACATAGCATGAGGAGTTCCTAGGAGATCAACCAGCTGAGAAGCTCACATGCCCCAAAGAGCAGAGCCGTACGTTTGAACAAGAGGAAACCAGTCAAGGGCAGGGCCGCCAACGCCGAAGGCCAAGCGAACTGTGTCAGTGAGCTGAGCAAAACACTGACCAGGAGGGTGGGTGCGGCCACAAGGCTGGCCTCGGCGAGCACCTGTCAAAAGCTGATAGGTGCACGAAGGGTGAACAACACCTCGCTGGGGCTGGCGCTGTCCTGGCCCCGAAACCTGCTGCTGCCACTGCTGTTGCGAGGGCTGCTGCGAGGGGAGGGGCTGCTGCTGCCGCTTGGCCAGGTACCACGCCGCTGCTCCACTCGGCGCGGCCGGCAGACCAGAAGGTGGCTGACGAGCCCGGGTGTCGCCTCCACCAGCTGCAGTAGGGGAGTTATTGGCCGCTGCACGAGATTCCTCTCCAGGCCATGCGCTCCCCCCGCCACCAGTCTGCACGCCACCCCCGCCACCTCTGCCACCAACGCCTCCACTGCCGCCGCCACCTGTACCCTGACCGCCCCTCTTGCCACCTCTACCTCGAGACTGCGAAGAAGTCGTAACAGCAGCTGCTGTCACGTCAGTAGCAACAGTGGCTAGAGAGGCTGTAAAGGTGGGCAGCTGAGGGACAGTGCTTCCGTGGAACAGTGGAGGGGGCATAGCACCAGAGGCGAAGGCTACGGAGTGTAAGTTGCGCTCAACGTCCTTGAGCGCAGACTCAAGGACGTCGATAGTGAGCTCACTAGGGTGCTTCAGAAGAAGCGTGTCACGGACTGAGGCAAGGCGGTCAGGGAGGCTAGTGGCGATGAAATAGATAGTAATCGCCATGGGGGGAGGAAGCAGTGCAAGCTGTGCCTCAGTGAAAGCAGCGTGGTAGCTAGAATCAAGCGAGCAGAGGTGAGCAATCAAGTCAGAAAAGCGCTCAAAAGAGGCGAGGTCAGGGAACAGGAACGGTAGGAAGAGTCGGCCAAGAATCACAATGGTGGGAGTAGCGTAGCGGGCCTTAATCGCAGTCAGGAAATCACTAGCAGTGCGAACCTGAGTGAAGTGGGCCTCCTCAGACTCAGGGAGGAGGCTGCTAAGAGTGATGCAGGCCGCAGCGTCACGCGACTTCCAAGCCGTCAGGTCAGCACGCTGGCGGGTGAAGCGGTCCCTGGCTGCGTCGTCAGGGGCGGGGCCTAAAGGCGTAGGGTCGTCGGGCGCTGGAAGGTCACCAGTAGCGTGCGCCTAAAGGGACTCGCCCGCCTGAACCTAACTCTGTAAAAGGCGACGTGCGGGTAGGAGCCAGACCGGAAACTCCAGCGGTCTACCGTCAACGTCAAAGCGAAGAACCCTAGGGGTCGCCATAGTGTAAGTAGAAGCGACAAGTGCGGCAGTGGGTGGCACTGGTAGGGACGGTGGGCGGCTAGGGCAAGTCCGTGATGGGTGCAAAATGCGGGCGCAACGAGGCTAGGGGCGGTCCCGCGGCGGACTGAACGAGTAGGCGCAGCGGTGCGAAGGAAGGGCGTAACGAGCGGGCCCGTAGCGGACCTAACGAGGAGGCGCGGCGGCTGGCGGAACTGGCAGGCACGGCGGCTGTAAGGGAGGGCCCACGGCGGCTATAAGGGAGGGGCCGCGGCGTGCCTAACGAGCAGGCGCGGCGGCGGGCGGTACGGGCAGGCGCGGCGGCTGTAAGGGAGGGCCCGCGGCGGCTCTAAGGGAGGGCCCGCGGCGGGCCTAACGAGCAGGCGCGGCGACGGGACGATCCGGGCGCCGCGGCGACAAAATGCGGGGCGTTGCGGCGACTAAATGCGGGGCGCCGCGGCGACGAAATGCGGGGCGCTGCAGCGACGAAACGCGGGGCGCCGCGGCGACGAAATGTGGGGCGCCGAGGCGACAAAACGCGGGGCGCCACGGCGACGGAAATAAAGGGTGCCGCGGCGACAGACTTGGCGCGCGAGCGGGCGTTTAGGGCAGCAGGGGGAGGACGCGACGCGACAGGCAGGGGGGGAGGGCGTGACGGGACGGGAAGCCGGGGAGAGTGCTACGCTACGCGGAAAGCAGGTCAGCGGAGCGAGCGCTACGCTACGCTACGCGGAAAGCAGGTCTGCAGAGCGGGCGCTACGCTACGCTACGCGGAAAGCAGGTCGGCGGAGCGGGCGCTACGCTACGCTACGCGGAAAGCAGGTCGGCGGAGCGGGCGCTAACGAACGAGCGAGACTGGATCGGGCCGGCGCTAGGCTCGGGCAAGTCGGGTACGACTAGTACGAGAGAGCGAAACAGGCTCGGGCGGAACGAACGAGGACGGGAGGAGCGGGATCCCACAGGATCCTAACCTAGGTGATACCATGTCAAGAATGAAAGTGTTGTGTTATTTATAAGGGTTGGGGTACATCTAGCAAACCCTAACATTTGTACCCCCTAAGACAAACCTCACTACAGGCTACAACATTTGACACACAAGCACCTAGTGCATACCCTGTCAAAGTACAACCTTACTAGTACCGTAGGCTAGTGGAGCACTCCTTAAGGGATACACTGTCAGAATATATATTTCTGTATAACTGCATGTAACTCTAGCTGTAGTGTAGTTATATGGTTTCCTGCTTGGCGGTGCACCCTTTGCCTTGCTTGTTTCTTGTATAACTTGGGCCTTTGGCCCTTTAGCCCTTTAGTGAACCGTCCTTTTGCTTGGACTATTCTCTCAACACCCTAGGCTCCTAGTCCTAGGTTATGCTCCTGTTTTAACATATAGCACTTCTAGGGTTAGTATTTATACCCCAGCTCTTGCTAATCCAATCATTCCTGTACAGTTATTCTGACATCCTATCAGAGCAGGTCAACCCTCCCTGGTCGATCCTGTTGGGCCCACCAATCGCTTCCGCTGTCTACCTGCGAGTCGCGCTCCCCGGGGGCGTGGCGATTTCCTGCCTGTCGCGCGCCCCGGGCGCGCGACGTTTTCTGCCCGCCACGCGCCCCGGGCGCGCAACGGGCGCGCGTCGGTTTCCAGCCTGACACGCCCCCCGAGCGTGCGGCGGTTTTCAGCCCGCCCACTGCCCCTTCAGCCCGCCAGCCGCCCCTGCAGCCCGCGCGCCTGTCCCTTGCAGCCCGCGCACTGCCCCTGCAGCCCGGGAGCCGCCCCTGCAGCCCGTGCACTGCCCCTGCAGCCTGCGAGTTGCCTCTGCAGCCCGCGCGCCTGCCCCTGCAGCCGCGGGGCAGCTCCTACCCCGCCCCCCCGCCCCCCCCCTTCTCCTTCACCTCTCTCCTGCGCGTGCAGCCGTGGGGGGGAGGGTATGTGGGTGGCGGGCGTGAGTGATCAGCTGCCGCTCCTCCTCCCACTGCTACAACTGCCGATGAGGGGGGGGAGGGTGTGGGGGAGACGAGGGAGTGGCGCTAGGGATGCTAAGGGGTGTGATAGGGGGTTTGGGACAATGCGAGGAGGTTGAAGGCGGGTGGCCAACGTGAAGTCCGTAGCTCCAGTCGCCCGTGAGATCGTTGCGCCAGTGGCCCGTGAGTCGGTTGCTCTTGCCGGCGAGCAGAGCCAATTACTCCAGTTGCCTGTGTGCCACTTGCTCCAGTTGACCGTGGGTCAGTTCTTGTCGGCGAGCAGAGCCAGTTACTCCGGTTTGCGCCGTGTGCCAGTAACTTCCGGGGCCGCCCACCTCTTCCTCTCCTCTCATGGTCCCTCCTCCTCCTCACTTGCCCTCTATTTCTTCCACTCTTGCCCTCTATTTCTTCCACTAGCCTTTGCTTGTGAACTGGTCCTGCGAATGCTTGTTGTGTTGGCTATTCCCCACTTCGCCTAAGGGGGTATGTCAGAATGTTATTTGCTGTGTAGGCTGTAGTGGGGTACTCAACAGAGAGTACAACCCTTTTAGGGTTTCCTATATATACTCCACCTGCCTGCTAGTACAATCCTCCTCCTTCCTAAAACCTAAGCCCTAACTTAGTCTCTTAACATGGTATTGAGAGCAGGAAACCTGTTAAGTTTTTAGGGCCCACCAATAGTTTTGGTAAGTTCCTGCCCGAATCGCCCTTGCGCTGAGCGGCCCTCTCGCATAGTGTCACGCTGCCCTGCAGCTACTCGCACTGCCTGCCCTAGCGCGGTGCCATACTGTCACGCACGCCCCTGCTGCCCAAGAGCAGCCCTTGCCCTGCGCGCCCATGCTGTCGCGTGCAGCCCCTGCCCCGCGCTCCACTGCTGCCTGTGAGCAGCCCCTGCCCCGAGCGCCACTGCTGCCTGTGAGCAGCCCCTACCCCGAGCGCACCAGCCCCGAGTGCCCCTGCTGCCTGTGAGCAGCCCCTGCACCGAGCGCCCCTGCTGCCCGCGAGCAACCCCCTGCCCTGCGCGCCCCTTCTGCCCACGAGCAGCTCCTGCCCCTGCGCGCCCCGTCTGCAAGGTTGCGTCTGCAGGGTTCGCGCCCTACTACCCTGCGCCTCGCGCTCTGCTGCAGCCCGCGCGTCGCGCTTTCCTGTTCCGCGCGTCGTACCTTACTGCAGCTCGCACGGCACGCCCTGCTGCCCTCCGCGTCGCGCCGTGCTGCAGCCCGCGCGTCGCGCTCTGCTGCCCCGCGCGTCGCGCCTTGCTATAGCCCGCGCATCACGCCCTGCTGCCCTGCGCGTCACGCCCTGCTGCAGCCCGCGCGTCGTGCCCCTGCTGCCCTGCACAGCGCGCGCCCTGCTACCCGCGCCGCCCAGGCCGAGCCGCGCCGCCCAGCTCGAGCCGCCCTGCCCAACCCGAGCCGCCCTGCTGTTCGTGCTAGTGCTACTACTGGTGGAGGTGCTGCTGGGAGTGCTGGAGGTGCTGCCGCCCAACCCCATCGAGCCGCTCTGCTGCTACTACTGGTGCTAGTGCTGCTCGTGCTATTGCTGCTGCTGGTGGAGATACTGCTGGGAGTGCTGGAGGTGCTGCTGGTGCTGGAAGTGTTGGAGGTGCGAGTGGGAGTGCTGGTGCTGCTGGTGCTGGAGGTCCTGGAGGTGCGACTGGGAGTGCTGGTGCTGCTGATGCTGGAGGTGCTGGACCTACTACTGACCGTCACAACCTGTCATGGCCACTATCACGGCAGTTGCAGCGGCAAGGGGTGGACAGCGGCGGTCATTGCCTCTCCCGGACGACCCCACCCCTCAGCAGCTTCGTGAGTGGGTTTTTGAGCGAGCCTGTCCAGGTGGTGGAGACTTTGGTTATCTGCGTACTGCATAGCGGCGGCAGCGGAGTCAGCAGGGGACCTTCTCCCCGTAGCAGCTTAGTGAGTTGGTTTCTCAGCGATGTGTCACTGGTTTTGTAGAGGCTACTGCTCTAGGTGCTAGTGAGTCTACTTCCGCACTAGGTGCTAGTGAGTCTGCTGCCGCGCTAGGTGCTAGTGAGTCTGCTGCCGCTCCAGGTGCTAGTGAGTCTGCTGCAGCTTTAGGTGCTAAGGGCACGTGTCTTTTGGTTTTTAAAAGCAAAACTCGGATTTTGGGTTGAACTATATACATTTGAACCTAGGTCGACCTAAGCTTGAGTTTATCCACATCTGCAAACCGAGTCGCGGCTCCCACACTCTTGAGAATCACATGACACATAAAAGTTCACCTATCGAAGTTGAACTTTTACAGCCCCCCCGAGTCGCGGCATATTCTCGTAGGTTACCCTATTCACGTTCACAGCCACGTGTCCTTTGCATAAACCGGGACTCAATCTGACGAAGTCGCTAGTGCGCACGATGCTAGCTGCGAGCGTCGAAGAATTCGCATCGTTGTTGTCAGTGGTCAGTTGGACACACGCTTGCATTTTCGTGCCAGCATGTTTGTTGATGAAAGTTCAACTTCGGATTCGTGCTTTCATCACCCCCGATGGTGTACTTGGATACACGACGTCTTAACGGAAAACTTGGCAAAAATTGCGAATAGGGTAACTAGCCAAAGTTCAACCAAAAATCCGAACGTCTACAGCAAAAGACACGCGCCCTAATCGTCTCCCGCCATAGGTCCTGCCTCAGCTGAGGCTTTGCACACTTTCACACTTGACTCAGGCGCGTCACGTTGCTTCTTTCGTGACCGCACCACACTCACACCACTTGCTGCACCGGTACCAGTCTCACTGGCTGACCCGACTGGGGGCCCAGTGGTCGCACGAGCCTCCACTGTCCTCCCGTTCTCGACGAACTTGGTGGGAAACGCTGCCATTCAGGATGTCTAGGTTGATACCTTTATTCCTGGTTGCCATTCTCGACAAACTTGGTGAGAAACCCTGGAGGGCAGCATGTGGCGATCTGTACGTGCTCTTGGACTGGCCATCACCTTGCTACGTTCACTCAACGACCTGGGTCTAGTCTATACACACTGACCACTTTGTCTGCACAGGTGGCTGAGGCAGGTCAGGTGGCTGCGTCGAGTCAGGTGTCTGCGTCTGGTCAGCTTGCAGCGTCTTGCTCGTGTCGGGTACTCTCCCACCAGACTCTCCTCTGGCACCACCGACTCGGTCACCCCTCCCTGCCGCGTCTCCGCAGCATGCACTCCCGTCTCCTTGTCTCTGGCCTTCCCAGGTCCCTGCCCTCCCTCCCACGCTCACCTGCACCGCCGTGCCTTCCCTGCGTCGAGGAGCGGCAGCGCGCCGCTCCTCACTCCTTCGAGTTTTCTCCGACCACTGCTCCTCTGCAGACTCGCCACGTGGACGTTTAGGGCCCGACCCGCATCGGTGGAATGGACCAGGAGCGCTACTTCTTGCTGGTTGTTGACGACCACACACGCTACACCACTGTCTTCCCCTTGCAACGCAAGACGGACGTTATCGGTGTTTTGATCCCCTGGATCCGTGCTACTCGTCGCTTGCTGTGCAAGCGGTTTCGTCGGGACTTGACAGTCCTGCGTCTGCACTCTGACAGGGGGCAGGGAGTTCTCTTTTGACCTCCTTGCAGGATTCAGTCGAGTCGAGGGCATCCGCCAATCATTTACACTTCCGGCCTCTCCTTAGCAAAATGTGATTGCTGAGGGTCGCATTGGCTTGATCATGGAGGTTGCTCGTACCTCCATGATCCATGCGGCTGCTCCCCAGGTCATGTGGCCGTTTGCGGTCCGATACGCTGCGCATCAGCTCAACCTTTGGCCTCATGTCTCTGAGCCAGAGACCTTGCCCACACTCCGGTGGACGGGGAAGGTTGGCGATGCGTCGGTGTTTCGGGTCTTGGGCGCGCTCTCCCTGGTTCGCGATGCCAAAGCGAGCAAGCTCTCTTCTCGCACTCTCCGCTGTGTCTTCGCTGGCTTCCCCACCGACGCCCCACCGTGGCAGTTCTACCACCCACGCTCGCGTCGAGTCTTCTCCTCCCAGGACGTCACCTTTTGGAGGTGCTGGAGCTGCCGGAGCAGGTGGTGCTGCTGGTGCTGGAAGTGCCGGAGGTGCTGTTGGAGCTGCTGGTCCTGGAGGTGCTGGTGCTGGAGGAGCTGGTAGTGCTGGTACTGCCCCGAGCTGACTGTTTTTCTACCCGCAGCCGCAGTCGTCCCTGTCGCCGCTTGACTCGGTCCTTTGCCAGGTTCTTAGTCTCCCGTTTTCCACTAGCCTCACTCCACCTCTCCTGTGTCCACCGACAGACCAGTCTCAGCCACAACTACTGCCTGGCTTCTCGCTGCCTGCTCCTGCTCCTCACACTGAGGTGACTGAGTCTGTGACTGAGCGTTGTGAGCCTGAGACTCGTGCTTCCACACCTGTTCGTGCTCGTCGTGTCGCCCGTCCTCGTCCTCTTGCTGTCCCAAGCACTCACGGTATGTTCCACAGCGTGTTGTCCAGCCTGAGCCTCCCACGTCCTCTCTTCCGCACGTTCCTGACCTTGAGTTTGACCTTGCTCGTGCTGCCAGTCCTATTGTCACTCGTCTCCTCGCTACTGTCGTCACTGACCCTGAGTTTGAGTCTACTGCAGCGTTTGCTCTAGTCACTGAGCTAGTCGAGTTTGCAGCGAGGAGTCATCTCAACTACGTCGCGAGTCTTGTTAATGAGTCTGAGTCGGTCTGTCCTCCGTCCGTCGGGGGTGAGCCTGACCTTAGCAGTGACGCCCTTGAGGACAGACAGTTTGAGCTTGAGTGTCTTGCAGCCGCTTTATCTCGTTTCGCATCCATGCTGCTTTGCCCTGAGGGAGACCTTGATGCACTTGACATCCCTACCCCGCGCTCTTACGCTGAGGAAATTGCGGGTGAGTACTCCTCTCAGTGGGAGACAGCCATGGACGCAGAGATGGCTTCCTCCTCCTGGGGCGAACATATTCGATGGCATGTGGATTTTCAGAGTGAAGCGGCCGCCGGTTTCTCCGCCTGCCTTCAAGGCGCGTTACGTTGCTTGAGGCTTCAGACAGCGACAAGGGGTCGACTTCTTCCAGACCTTCTCCCCCACCCCAAAGATGACTACTCTTCAGGTGCTGCAGCACATTGCAGTACAACGTGACTACGAGCTGCACTCCCTCAACTTCTCCGCAGCTTTCTTGCAGATCTGGCTGCGCCGCTTGCCTCGTTTCCTGCGGGTACCCAGTGGAGCGTCCGACGGCCAGTCTACAGTCTCCGCCACGTGCCCCGAGAGTGGCACGACACACTGAGGACTACACTTGCGGCTCTTGGGTTTGCTCATTCCTCTGCTGACCCGTCGCTGTTTCTACGCACCGACACTACTCTGCCGCCTTTCTACGTTCTCGTGTACATCGACGATCTGGTTTTTGCTACTGCTGAAACTGAGGCGCTGGCCCTAGTGAAGGCGGAGCTGCAGGAGAGACACACATGCACTGACCTGGGTGAGTTGCGTAGCTATCTTGGCTTGCAGATCACCTGGGATAGAGCACGGTGCAGCATCACACTGACTCAGTCACACATGGTGCACCAGGTCCTTCGGCGCTTCGGCTTCCAATGATCCTCGCCACAGCCCAATCCTCTGTCTCCCAACCACTCGCTCTCAGCTCCACCTTCGGACGAGTCCGTAGAGCCGAGTGGTCCATACCCTGAGCTTGTGAGTTGCCTCATGTACCTGATGACGTGCACATGACCTGACCTCGCGTACCCTCTCAGCCTCTTGGCTCGCTACGTGGCACCTGGTAGACACCGAAAGGTGTGCTTTGATGCTGCGAAGAGGGTACTGCGTTAGTTGTGCAGTACATCGGGCATGGTGCTCGTGCTTGGAGGACGGGGTTCAGTGGTACTCACAGAACAGTTCAGTGGCCGACGACCAGACGACTCAGCGTTCGTCACAGGGTTACACCTTCACTCTTGGCTCTGGTTCTGTCTCGTGGAGGTCCACTCGTTCTTCTTCTGTGCTTGGTTCCAGCTGTGAGGCCGAGATCTACGCTGGGGCCATGGCTGCACAGGAGCTACGCTGGCTGACCTACTTGCTGACCGAATTGAGGGAGCGGCCTCGTTCTCCTCCAGTTCTGTACGTCGACAGCAAGGCCATGCTTGCCTTGTGTCGGGGGCAGAGACTGCAGCACAGATGAAGCACATTGCTCTTTGGTACTTTCTTGCTCGAGAGCTGCAGCAGCGTGGTCAGCTTCATCTTTCTTACGTGGCCTCTTGGGCCAACACTGCTGATGTCTTCACCAAGGCCCTCGGGTCTAGTGATCTTCAGCGTTTTTGCACTGCTCTTGGGCTTCTGCCCGTTTTACCTCACCTGCTTGTCTCTTGATCTTGCACTTTTGTACACTGATATCTCTATTAATACCTGCATGTTTCCTCTTGCTAGGTTGTGATTAGTATACTGCCTTGCTATTATAACTCTGCATGTGAACTGGCCTTGTGGCCGCTTCCTTGTGCTCGGATTGTGTGGTGTCCTTGAGATCCACCCTGACCTTTGCTTTGCTTTGCTCAGTTGTCTTGCTTGACTTGTCTTGTGACCGTCTTGTCCCCCACTTAACCTATGGGGGTATGTCAAAGTACAATCTTACTTGTAGGCTATAGTGGGGCACTCTTTTTGGGGTACAAGACTTTTAGGGTTAGTACTTGTACCCCAACTCTTGCTAATCCAATCATTTCTGCACAATTATTCTGACATACCCATCCACTGGGACCACGCCACACCACAACGCCCATGGTGTTGCGTGTCAGGATTAGGTTAGGAGCCTTGGGTTTGGGGAAGATGAAGTTGGCCAACAAAGAAGGGGGTCCACTATAGAGACAGATACAAGATATAGGGCAAGGGAAGGTGGCCAAGGGGGTATACCACCAACAATAGAAGAGATACTACACTAGCTAGTCTAATATGCAGTTAGATATAGAATACAATTTCTGACATCCCCCCTTATTTGCATACAAGCATAGCTAGTGAGGGGTGCTCTACCCTAAGTGCAGTCATCACCGTGCAGCAGCTTGAACCACCGTGGTTGAACCCCCATGGTAGGTGCCCGGTTGCGGTTGAACCCCCGCAACAGGTGCCGGTGTGCGGAACTCTGGGTGACCACGCCCAGAAACGACGGAGATTGTAACAAACCCCGAAACGACGAGAAAACGTTACGAAAGGAGAAAACAGAATAGAAAAAACCCTCTCTCTCTCTCTCTCTCTCTCTCTCTCTCTCTCTCTCTCTCTCTCTCTCTCTCTCTCTCTCTCTCTCTCTCTCTCTCTCTCTCTCTCTCTCTCTCTCTCTCTCTCTCTCTCTCTCTCTCTTGTCCCCCCTTAACCTCTCTCATCCCCCCTTAACCTCTCTCCTCCCCCCCCCTCCCCCCTACAGCAACTAGTGCTGCAGGAAGAGATGAAGAGGGAAGGGAGGGACGAAACCCTGGTGGTTCGCACCCGCCATGTCAGAATCCAACGAGCAAGAATGAATGAACTAGCAGCAAGATGGGTACAAGTAGGAAACCCTAATTGGGTTGTACCCCATATGGGCTACCCCACTATAGCCTACATAATAAGCAACATATAAGTTTGACACGCCACCCCCACATCTCCCCCTCCCCCCTCCCCACGTCGGAAGCCGCGGAAGGGGGGGGCGGCGTGAGCTACTGTCGGCGGTGGCGCAGGCGCTGGCGCTGGTCGCAGGGGCTGGAACTGGCGCTCCGCGCTGGCGCTCCGCGCTGGCCGTGGCCCTGGCGCTCGTCGCTGGCGTCCGCGCTGGCGTTGGCGAATCGCGGGGCGACGGGGGCGGGGAGGGGCCACGGTTGACGGGAAGGGGGGGCGTCGTGGCGACGGGAACCGGGGCGCCACGGCGACGGGAGGCAGGGCGCCGCGGTGGCGGAACGCGTGGCGCCGCAACGACGAGAATCAGGGGCGCCGCGGCGACGGGAATCGGGACGGGGAGGCGCTTCGGGCGCGACGAGCACGACGGGACGGGACGCGTAGGCGCCTTGGGCGCGATCGGTGACGGAAAAAAAATAGCGCATTCCGCGCTGTAGTGTGGGCGGGCCCATGTGCCTTGAAAGAAAGTAGGTCCTAAGACTGTAGTAGCTCTGATAGCATGTTAGGATTAGGTTAGGAGCCTTGGGTTTGGGGAAGAGGAAGTTCGTCAACAAAGAAGGGGGTTCACTATAGAGAGAGATACAAGATATAGGGCAAGGGAAGGTGGCCAAGGGGGTATACCACCAACAATAGAAGAGATACTACCCTAGCTAGTCTAATATACAGTTATATATAGAAATACAATTTCTGACACATCGTGCCTAGCGTAGCATGTTGAGAAATAGTAGCAGAAAGTTAGAACAGAAAAGAGGGGTTTGGACTAGCAGCAGCAGGATACATATAGGAAACCCTAAATTGGGCTGTACTCGCTATAGAGCACCCCAGTGCAGGCTAGACACATACAACATTCTGACACAACCCCATAGCCAAAGTGAGGTGTAATCAGCACAATAAGCAAGCAGAGCAATAGTTCACAATGATAAGCAAAGCTAGAGGCAGTCACAGGGAGCAAGTGAGGAGGAGGAGGAAGAACTATGGGAGGAGAGGAGATAGGAGGCGGCGGCTGAAGCTGCTGGCACAAGGGCAACTGGAGCAACAGGCACACTGGCTACCGGAGCACGACGGCACCGAACTACGGGAGTAACTGACTCCGCGGCTACGCCGAGCGGTTGGAGCAACTGACCCACGGGCGACTGGTGCAACGGGCTCACTGGCTATCGAAGCTCGCCGGCTCCGGACTACAAGCGCTGCTGGCGTCACGACGGCTACCTCCACTCAACCTCCCCCCACTGTCCCAATCCCCTTTCTCACACGCCCCCTGCTGCACCCCTAGCACAAATCCCACGACACCCCCCTAGCGCCACTCCCTCGGCTTCCACACACCCACCCCCCTCAGCGGCACCTGCAGTAGTGGGAGACTGAGGAGGAGGAGGAGCAGGGGACGGCTCACACACCCGCCACCCCCATACCCCCAATGCAGGGGGCATACAAGCGGAAGCGGGGCGACGCACGGGTCTCTGGGGCTCTGCGTCGGTCGACGGGCAGGGCGATGCGCGGGCCCCCAGGGCGCCCCGACGGGCGACGAGAGAGGGCGACGCGCGGGCCCCCAGGGCGCCACGGCGGGCGACGGATTGGGCGGCGCGCGGGCCCCCAGGGCGCCCGATGGGCGACGGGAGGGGGGACGACGCGCGGGCCCCTGGGGTGCCGCGACGGGCGACGGGATGGGTCGACGCGCGGGCCCCCGGGGCGCCACGACGGGCGACGGGAGGGGGAACGGCGCGCGGGCCCCTGGGGTGTCGCGATGGGCGACGAGATGGGTGACAAAATACTAGAATGAGTTTGGCTTAGGAGCCATAGTTTAGGAGCCTTGGTAGTTGAGTTCGAGTTTAGGAAAAGTATCGAGAGGTTTTGGAAGGAGAGGAATGGGGTTTCACTAGCAAGAGTTGGGATACAAGTACAACACCCTAAATTGGGTTGTACTCATTACAGAGTACCCCACTGCAGGCTAGACAGCAAATACATTCTGACAATGGGGCGACGCGTGGGCCCCCGGGGCGCCTCGACAGGCGACGGGAGGGGAGGGGGGGCAGCGCGCAGGCCGGGCGCCACGACGGGCGACGAAACCGGGCAGGAAACCGCCACGCGCCCCGAACGCATGGCGGGCAGAAAACCGCCATGTGCCCCGAGCGCGTGGCGGGAAGAAAAAATGTCGCGAGCCACGGGGCGCGTGACAGACGGGACAGCAGTGGAAGCAAGTGGTGGGCCCACCCACAGGATCGACCATGGAGGGTCGGCCTGCTCTGATAGCATGTTGAGAAAGAGTAGTAGAAAGTTAGAACTAGCATGGACTAGCAGCAGCAGGATACATTTAGGAGGAAACCCTAAATTGGGCTGTACTCGCTATAGTGTACCCCACTGCAGGCTAGACACATACAACATTCTGACATAGCATACAGCATGCCAAGCGTAGCATACAGCATGCCAAGCGTAGCATACAGCATGCCACTTCAAAGGAAATGAAGCCCTTGCATTAAAAAACTCTTGGCCTGTGTGCCTTTTGAGACCGCATGCTTAATATTTCTTAACGCTGCATTCTTTTATCATTAGCGACTCAGCAAGTTGCCACCGACAGGCCAACACACATTAGGGAAAGGAATAACACATCAATGAAGCAAAGCAAACACATGCTTATACAATAGAGACAAGACAGCAGGGCAGGAGACAAGGCAGAGGCCACAACTAAGGCATGACATGGCATATCTACTAAATATAAACCAGGGCAACTACAACGAGGCAACACTGAGCAGGAAGAGGAACGGGGCGGCATCAATACTAATAGAGCCCCTGCAAGGCTATGGGATCTAGACTAGCATGCCTTGCCTATCATCATGGTAGGGAACTAGGCGCCTGAAACGGACCATGTCGGCACGGTACAGTATGTGCTACTGGTACCGGATGTTAGCGTGGATTGGTGGGTGTGAATGAAGGTCCAGTGCTTGCAGACGAGAAGAGACCCTGGGTCCCCGACCCGATGCAGCGTTGTATGGAGTAGTATTGAATGGAGCGGTTAACGTAACGCGACTGTTTATTCTGGAGCGTTGCTGATACCATACCACTCACTAGCTAGCTAGTTAGTCTCGGTCACCTAGTGAGGCTGCGAGGGATAACGGAGGTGGACGGGACGGGAGGATATGAATGCAGACTGATATTTTGAAGGATTAAATAAAGCATGGGGGATCGGATAAAGGGGATGATCACGAAGCAGGATGGATAGTGAAAGTGGGAGAGCGATGATGGGATATGAGGAGGGATGTGATGAGAGCGGCAAGGCAACGGCGAAAAGAGAGTGAATGCATGTATGAAAGAGAGAGGTACCTCAGGCCGTTGAGGCGACTGAGGAGGCGCGTCACAACTCAGAGAGCCGTTACCAGCTCAGGAGGCACTTCCAAACACCTCTAACTCAGCCATATGAGAGAGGCGCCTCATGCACCGTGTGAGAGCGTGCACTTGGCAGAGCTGCGACATGGTGGAGAGGTGGAGAGGTGGAGAGGCGATCCACTTTCTGTTGGTAGATTGATTTTTTGAGAAGTCTCAGAACCAACCGACAACGGCGAGGGAGGGAGGGAGGGAGGGAGGGAGGGAGTGCGTGGGCGAGTGAGTGGCGCGTGCGAGTCAGAGTTAGTGCAGGAGGCAGAGGAGGCGATCCATGATCATGTCCCTCTCACTGCCAAACACCTCAGGCGCCACCTCCAGCGCCAGCAGCAGCAGCTCCACTGTCACCGTCACCTTGCCATGCCTGCTGCTGCCACCTCTGCCATTGCTGCCGCTGCTGCAAGCCCCCACCCGTTTCGTGCCAACTGCATGCTGCCGCTGGTGCTGCTGTTGTTGTTGCTGCTGGTGCTGCTCTTGGTCAGGGAGAGTTTGAGGTTGGTTTTGAGGCCATTGGTCCTGTTTCCAGCCGTGCTGTTGCTGCTGAAACTGAAGCTGTGCCTGCCCGTTGAAACCATACATGTGCCCATTCTGCTGCTGCTGCTGCTGATTCAACAGTGCGTCCTCCTCACTGATTCCTGTCCGACCTTTCCCCTGCACTTGCTGCCACTGCAGCTGCTGCCACGACTGCTGATTCTGCTGCTGCCAGCCAGCCATTAAGCCCATACCCATCTGTTGCTCTCCTTCCCCTCTCTCCTTCTCCTCATCTCCTTCCACTTCCTCGTCCTCATCCTCCTCATCCCCTTCCTCTCCCCCCTCTTCCTCCTCTCCTTCCTCGTCCTCGTCCTCTTCCTCCTCCTCCTCGTCCTCCTCTTCCTCCTCTTCTTCCTCCTCCTCTTCCCCCGTCCCCTCTAACCCGTCCCCCTCATCTTCCTCCTCGTCCTCCTCCTCCTCATCTTCGTCATCCTCCTCCTTTTCCTCCTCCATGCCCTGTTCCCCCTCCCCTCCCACACCATTACCATCAAAATCATCTCCCACCTCATCCTCTTCCTCCTCCTCATCATCCCCCTCCTCACCCCCCTCCACCCCACCTTCCCAACCCCGCACTCCCAAAAACTTCCCTCTTCGTCTCCTTGCGCCCATTCCTTTCCCCCCTGCTCTCCCCATCCCTAAGCCACTCCCTCTCGCCACACCAGCAGCTGCCGCACTTTGCCCTAGCATGGCCAACCCTAACGGGCAGAGGGAAGGGGAGGAGAAGAGCAGCGGAGCAGACGGGACCACAGGTCCACACCCATTCGCGCCCACGCTCGGGATATTCGGGCCTAGCATATCCCCCAGGTGTAAACTCGAGAACCCAAGCTCCAAATTCCCCTCTCCTTCTCCTCTCCCCCCTCCTCTTCCTCCACCTCCCCCCCAGCCCCCTGCTGCTCCTCTCCTATCCGCGAGCAGCGCAAGAGGGGGAAGAGGCAGCCTCCCTCCGCCGCCCTTCCCGTCCCCAGCCCCTCCCCCGACCCCCCTACCACTACCGCCACTACCACCACCTCCCCTGCTATCACCACCAGCAGCAGCAGAGGCAGCAGCAATGGCGCCAGCAGCAGCACCAGCGGAGCGGCCAACAGCAGCACAGGAGCGGATGATATTAGTGAGATGCAAGATAAGCGCCCTCTGCACCACTTCCGCCGCTTCCGCGCTCACTCCGCCCGCCAGCCCGCTCTCTCTCATCGCTACCTGCCGCATGCGCACCAGCAGCGCGTCACTCGTGGGTAAACACCCCCCGGACCCTCTCCCAGGGCCCCCCTGCCTCCTCCGCCCTGCTTCCTTTCCTCCTCTCCCTCCTCTTCCTCCTCCTCCTCCTGCTGCTGCTGCTGCTGCTCCTTCTCCTTCTTCCCCCAAGCCGCCTGAATGGGGAGCAGGATCATCTGCGCACGCGCCACCAGCACCAGCGGCGGCGGCGGCGGCGGCATCCGCGGCGGCGGAGTCCAGCGGGCAGCCCAGGAGCGTGTGCGTGAGGGGCATGCCGGGCGGGGGGCGCGGGGCGACGGGAACCGCCGCGCCCCCGCGGCTGGACGCGAGGAAGGGGATACCCAGCGGGGCGGACAGCGGAACGGACAGAAACGCATCCAGCGCCGCTTTCTGCCGCGCCTCCGTCTCCCTGCTGATCTCTGGCGCGCCCCCCATACCCCCTGCCGCCGCCGCCACCACCGCCGCTGCTGCTGCTGGCGTTCCTTTCCCGTCCTCTTCCTCCGCCTCCTCCTCTCCTCGGTAAGTTCTGTCCTCCTCTTCCCCCTCACCCGCCTCTCGTTTCACCTCGTGGTCCCCCCACACTCGGCCCAGCGGTAGCCCTAGCAGCTCCGCCTGTTGCTCCCCCATCCATGCTTGCGCCAAGCACACAGGGGGCGGCGGAGCCGGTCCCCCTGGCCGCGGAAGGGGCGGCCTGCCCTTTCCGCCAGCCCCAGCGCGCCGATCCCCCTGCTGCTCCCCATGCGGCTCCCCCCGCGCGGGCCACAATCCCGCAGGCCCCCCAGATGCCCCGCCGTCCCCCCAGTCCCCTTCTCCGTCCGCGGGGAGAGCCCAGTCCCCGTCCTCCATCCCTTCCCCCTTGCTGCCATCCGCGCCAGCAGCTTCCATCCGCGCGGATCTTCCGCCGGTGCCCCCGCGCCCCACCTTGAGCCGCTTCCACGGGCGAGCGGAAGCTTCCCCGCCTGCGCCGTCGTGCGCATCCCCGCCGGCGCCTGTTGCTGCGCCGTTGATGCGCGCGTCCGCGGAAGCCATGCGCGAGCCAGCCAGTCCCGCAGTAGGCGGCGTCGCCGCCGCGCCCGGGCCACCCGCAGCGGCAGCCACGGCGCTCGGCGAGGAAGGGTCAGCGTACTCGTTAAAAGCAGCATCGTCAGCAGCAGGGCTCGCTGGGACGATTCCGTCTGAAGTTCTTCCATAGATCCGCTTTCTTAGGCCACCATCGGACCCTGCTGCACCCGACTCGCCGCCAACACTGCCAGTACCAGCGGCACCGGCGGCGGCGGCGGCGGCGGCGGCGGCGGCGGCGGCAGCGGCAGCGGCGGCGGCTTGTTTCCGATCCCGCGCTGCTAGGCCCCGCTGACGCTTGGGGGAAGGCTGCGACGGCGCCTCGTATCCGTTCTCCCGATCCATGCCCGCGTCTTGCGCGAACGGCGAGGCGGAGGACGGGTCAAAACCCGCCAACTGCGGAAGAGCGCCCTCAAACCCGCCACCAGCCATTCCCCCCGCGCCTGCGCTTGCCCCGCCTCCGCCGCCCGCGCCTTGCTTTCTCGCTTCGCCTTCCGCGCTGCCTCCCGCCGCTGCTGCGGGATCCGCGATCCCCGCAGCCCAGGCGCTGGCGGCATTGGCGGCGGCGGCGTCCGCGCGGGTGGCATTCGGGGGCGGGGCGTCGCTGGCGCAGGCGGAAGCGAAGACGGCGCGGACGAACGAGTTGTGCAGGAAGACGTTTTCGGAGCCGAGAGTGGCGGGAACGAGCCGATCGAGCTCGCGCTTCGACAGGCGCATGTTGAGATACTCGCCGAGGAGTTGAAGGTACCGCGCCTCGCGCATCGGCCCCACCGCCATGCAGAGCGCGTGCTGCACCTCCGCCAGGTTGACACGTGGCAGAGCCTTGGCCATGTCGGCGCGATGATCGAACGATGCTTGAGCTGACGCGGCGCTTGCGCGTAGTAGGGTCGAGGCCGCACGTCACTTGACTCTCGAGAGCTCGCCGAGACGCGCAAGGCAATTACGCTCGCCAAGCTGATCCCCGCCGTCCACCACCCGCCAATGCCGACGAGAATCACTCAGCCGTAGCTTGCGGCTTGCGATGCGCCTCAAATGCCAACGCGCATCGCCCTGCGATGCCGCGCAATTAAGCGGCAAAACCGACGATGCTCCCGGAGACGGGTACAGTTGACAAACGCGACGAGACGACACCAGGGGCCGACGATGCTACCGGAGACGGAAGATGGTGGAGTGCGGCCACGAGAGTGAAAGTCGAAGCAGCGAAGCGATACGTCGAAGATTCCGACGGGAATTTCAAGGCAGAATCAAGAGCCCTCGGTGCTGCGTTGTTGCCGCGTGTCACGTCACTGCTTGATTCGCGCTTCCGCAACCACCCCGTTTGTGCCGCACAATGAGTCCCAGATGTGCGCGTGAACCCTTTCAACCGCGCTTCACTCCTGCGCGGATGATCGCGGTCTGGTCCGTTCTCCCGCGGAACCAGCGCATGAGGCCGAAAGCGAGAAGCCGTTTCGCGCAAACGCGGAAGAACCAGTCAGGCAGGCAGGCACGCGCGGATCGTTTCTCGGGAAAGTCGAGAGCGCTTCGAGAGCCGCAATGGTCAGCAAACGGGGACAGGGAAAGGCGAGAGGTAACACCCTAAGAAACGCAAAAACGCGAAATGCGATGCAGAGAGAGGCTTGGAGCGAATGGAAGCCGACAGGAGGCGCCTTAGGCGGTTCAGTGATGCCGGTTACTGCGGCGGAAAAGCAGCGGCAGACATGGCGGGAACGATCCGTGGTGCGCAGGCTGCAGCAAACCCTAAGCCGAGTCTCGAGGGCGCAGGGGGAAGGAGAGGGAGGAGGGTGAGGAGGTGAAGAGAGGAGTGCAGACAGGCGAGAGAACCCAATCTCGTGTAGTTTATTGTGATTTCGTTTATGGATTTTATTCGTGCTGTCCAGAAAATACAGTGCAAAAGGCTACAGAAATTTGAATGGCCATGCACAGGCTCTCTACGCTATGGGATGAAATAAATCAAACCATTTATATCACACGGAATCTAGAAGGCTAAGGGATTCCATTCCTTCAACTGGAAGATAGGCAGGAGCGCCTCTTACACCCTTTGTCACCCCGAAACCACCCTTTGCAGTAGCTCCTCCTCCACTCACCACAGGCAAAGATGAGGTTCTTGCGATCACTGATGGGTGTATAAGTGCATGTGCATGTGGGTCAATTGGGGTTGGTTGCCACAAATACTGTGATGCACTGGTAACCCCTGAACCTGTTTCGTTGGAGCCTACCCAAACAGGAAGCCCTCTGCTGCTGTTTTTAATGCTGCTGAACTTGCTGCTGGCATTGAAAGAAGGTGCTGCTACTGCTGGTGCGGCGGCTGCTGCTGTTGCTGCTGCGGACAACGATGCTGAAACAGAAGGAACGGGCGAGTCGGGTGGTGCTGCCACAGGCGACGGCAGCGATGGGCCTTTAGGTGAGTACGGGATTGAAAGAGTCAAGGGATGGGCCGCAGCGAGAGCAGATGGGGCTGCTACTGCTGCTGGCACCTGGCAGGAGAGGGAGGAGGACCAGGAGGAGGGTGGAACTGAGGGGATGAACAATGAAGAGGAAGAGAAGGAGGAGAGGGAGGAGAAGGAGGAAGCTGAGGAGAACGTGGAGGAGGATGAGGATGGGCGTGATGATGTGGAGGGACGGGAGGACGCTGAGGACGACGGCCGTGAGGATGCCGAGCGGGGTGATAGCAATGCAGAGCTGCTGCTGCTGCTGTGCGCCTTGTATCTCTCCCCTGCCCTATCACCTCTCCTGTCACCAGCTCTTTCACTTGCCTTATCGCCTCCCCTGTCCCCTGCCCTGTCACCTCCCCTGTCCCCTGCCCTGTCAGCAGCTCTGTCCCCTGCTCTGTCCCCTGCCCTGTCCCCCGCCCTGTGCCCTGCCCTGTCACGTGCTCGGTTGGTGAGTGTCTGCAGCAGGGGTCGCACGCACTTCTCAGTGCGGGGCATGCCACAGCACGCCAGCTGCACCAGCAGAGGAATGAATCGACTGCCCTCAATGCACCTCAGCAATGCCACCACTACCTCCTCCCCCTCTTCCTCCCCCACTTCCCCTTCCTCCCCTTCCTCCCCTTCCCCCTCTTCCTCCTGTGCCTGATCCTGCTCCTCATCCCCGTGCTGCTTCGCCTGGTTCCCAAGGGTCTTGCTTCGCTGTTGCTGCTGCGCTCGGTTCTGCTCCGGAGCCTGCTTCTGCTTCTGATACCGCTGCTGCTGCTGCTGCTGCTGCTGCTGCTGCTGCTGCTGCTGATGCCGCTGCAGCGGGGCTTGCTTCCGGCGCACCTCCACGCGAGTATGAGCATGAGCATGAGCATGAGCGTCACGAGCACAGCAGAGCTCCGAGAGGATGGCGACGGCGTCCTCGCGCGTGCGGGGGCTGCCGCGCTGCACCAGGTGCACGAGAGCAGGCAGGTGGGGAGCAACGGCTGCTGCCACTGCACGCACGCCCACGCCCTCCTTCACCAGATTCGCCAGCACTGCCAAGCACTTGCCTGCCATGCCTCCGCCACCTGCTTCCTCGTCTCTGCTATCCCCGCTCGCACTGCCACCAGCACCACCAGTACCACCAGCCCTATCGGCACCACCAGCATCACCAGCCCTATCAGCAGCACCAGAAGCACCGGTGGCACTACCAAGATTATCAGCGCCACCACAGCTCGCTCCTCCAGCTCCTACCTCTGTCCTGCACGCAGCTGGGTTCTTCTCTCTGCTTCTCGTGCTATTGCTTGCCTTCTCCTGAGACCGCCCTCTCTGCCCTCCCTGCTGCTGCCCCTGCTGCCGCCCCTGCTGCAGCCGCCACTCCTTCCCCTGCTGCTGCTGCGGCTCAGGTCTCCCCGGGGAGTGCAGCAGCGACAGCAGCACGTCAACAGCGCCGGCTCGCACCATATCCGCGGCACATCTTGCGTTGCGCGAGAGGTGGAAGAGCGCGAGTGCAGAGTCCTTGCGCGCGCGCAGGCTGCCACACACCAGCAGCTGCACGAGCAGCGGAATAGCGCCTGCCTCCCGCACCAGCTCCCGGTGCTCCTCTGCTGCTGACAGCACGAAGAGAGCTGCTGCGGTGTTGGCCTTGCTGGTGGCTACTGACTGCTGCGCCTCTGCACTCGCCAGCTGGCTCCCCTCCAGAAGCATTCCCGCTCGCTCGCCTGCACCGTCCGTGCTCCAGTCACCACCGCCACCGCCACTGCTCCAATAACTCGTGGTGGTGTTGGTGGTGCCGTTGCTGCACGTGCCGCCGCCGCCGTTGCCGCCTCCGCCGCCGCCGCTGCTACAGTCAGCAGGGAGTTGCAGCACGCACGCCAGGATGGAAATCCCGCCAGAGGCGGCAATGACTTGACTGGTGCCGGGCACGAGGGACATGTTGAGCAGTGCCGTCACACAGTGCTCCAATCCGCGCACCAGCAGCAGCAACGCGTCAACATCACCATCCCCCGCCCGTTCGCCCTGCTCAATTCCCTTTGCTGCCTCCTGCTGCCATCCCATCTTGGTTAGTACCTGCTGCTGCTGCTGCCACTGCGAACCCGGTCGCACCAGGCGTCCCTGCTGCAGCAGCGGAGCATCGAAAGCGCGCAGGCCAACGACCGGGCCAAGCAGCGCGAGCAGCAGGTCTCGGAGCAGAGCCAGCAGCGCGGCCACGCCTCCTGCGGAGATGAACGCGTCCTTGTTGCTGCGGCTGTTGCGCAGGGCCACACGCACCGCCTCTGCTGCACGCGCTCTCTCGGCAAGCAGCACAGGGAGGGTCAGTGCACGCACCAGGGCTGCCATGCTGCTGGGTGCTTCTGCACCAGAAGCAGTGGTGGTGGTGTTGGTGGTGGTGCTGGTGGTGATGCTGCTGCTGTTGCTGCTGCACGCGTTGGTGCTGGGAGCGAGCACGTCAGGGCTCGTGCAGGACGCGCTGCAGCTGTACGCGTTAGTAGCTCTAGCACTACCACTACCGCCGCCACTGGCACTACCACTTCCACTGCCACTACTCTCCCTGCCACCATCAGCAGAACCGCCAGTGTCATTGCGGCGGGCAATCTGAATCCTGGGCCCGGACGCGTCGTGAGGCTCATCAGAAAGCGCGACCTTGAACCCCGACCACAGCTGGGGAAGCGAAGACCCCCGCACCATCGGCTTAAGGCTCTTCTTCAGACCGCTCCCAAGCCTGCGCAGGCCCTTACTACTGCTGCTGCTGCTGCTGCTGGTGCCATTATTACTGCCACTGTGCACCACTACATCCAAGCCTCTGGCCCCCTCCTGCTGCTGCGGCCGCTGCTGCAGCTGCCGTTCTTGCTGCTGCTGCTGCTGCTGCTGCTGCTGCTGCTGCTGCTGCTGCTGCTGCTGCTGCTGCTGCTGCTGCTGCCGCAATGGACCCGCTCGTTGTTGCTGTTGGCTCTGCCTCTGCTGCCTCCCCATCATCTGCTTGTATCTTATCACATCTGGTTCCTCCTCCCTGTCCTCCTCTTCTCCTCCCACTCCTCCCACTCCCACTCCTAACATGCCCCCCCCTCCCTCCTCTTCCTCCTCCCCACTCCCCTCCTGCTCCTCCTCCTCTTCGCACCTCCACTCCTCCGCACCGCATTGCACCCCCCTTGTTAGCCCGTCGCACGGCTCTCGAAACCAAAGCCGCTCTCCGCGTGCCCCCGCGCCGTCTCGTCTTCCGCCCACATCTTGCGCGAGCCCTCCGCAGGCGCAACCGGCCTGCCCCGCGCCCCGCACTCCCCCGCCCGGAGTTCCAAACCCACGCTCCGCGCGGCTTGCATCCGCGGAGCACCACCCGCCGTCCCTGCTAAGCCCGACACCTTCCGCTCTACCGCACGTCCCGCAATACCGGCGAACCGTCCCACCCGCTACGTCGGTGCTACCAACGCAGCCGCCGCTGCTGCAACCGCCGTTGCTACGATCGCAGCAACGCGCGGCAGTTGCCGTGCCGGGAGCGGCCGGATCCGCGCAAGCCGCCGCATCCGCGGACCACGTGTGCCCCCACGGCCGCGACTGCGCGCGGTTCACAGCAATCCCAGCGCTACCATCTCTGCGGCACGCAGCGCTACAAGCAGCAGTACTCGCAACGCCACGCGCAACGCCATGCGCGGAGTCGAGAGGCTGCTGCAGTTGCAGTTGCGGTCGCCTGCCGCTCCCGGCGGATCTGGGTCGGCCTTCCATGGCGCGGCACGCTCTACTCACGCCGCTGCTTCCGCTCCCGCCACTCACGCTACTCACGCAACTCACGCTACTCACGCAACTCACGCTACTCGCGTTCCACGCGTTACTCGTCTCGTTCGTGTTCCACCTGCTCCTGTCCCTGCACGAGTCACCCACCGCTGCGCCTTTCACAAGAGCATTCTCCATTGGTTCAGCCCACGACACGCTTCGGCGAACGCGACTCGCGTCGATATGACCTACTACATGGCTGGTGACCGTTGGACTTAACGGCTCCGCGGACTCTAGCCGGCCGAAGGAAGGGCCCAGTTTGCCGTATGCCATCGCCGCGTTTCGCGGCGACGAGGACGGCATTCGGGTGGATCCCGGTTCGTCGGGTTTCCAGGCGAATTGCCCGCCGCCGCGCTTCGTGCCTACGGTCGCAACGCGCGTCGCTTCTTCAGCTGCGTCGCCGTCGTCGTCGCCAATCGCATTGTAACCTTCGTTATTCTTTTCGTCGATAACCTCGTCGTCGAAGTATGCCTGGCTGCGCGGTTCCGGCTGCAGTAGCGGTATAACAGCCATCGCCGAGGGGTTACAGGAGATTAAGTCCGCGACCGCAGCGTAACTGCTGCTACGCTTCAAGTGTCGCGGCTTGGAGGAGGACGATAGCGTGCGGCGCAGGAATGCCGTGGGGAGAAAGGAGCGGAGGGACGAGTCGCCACCCCGCCTGGCCTCCGCACCGCCCATTACGGTGGGTTACGAGGAACGGACGGGATTGAGTTACGTTCTGTGCAGCGCCGGGACTTCGTATGGAGGAAATCGACGAGGAAGAGGAAGAGAAAAGGTACACACTTTCGCAACCGACTCCTGACTCCTTCGGCCAACTTAGTATCTCCCTGAATTCCTTCGTACTTGACGCAGACTCTGGTCAGAATGTAAGCGTTGAACAATTGTTAGCTTGCATCGGGGGGGCATGGCTGCTCTTTCCTGCCTAATCGGTTACATTGGGTCATGTGTATCAAATTACCTTCATTGTAGTCTGGTTTTGATGGATTCGCTGCGAGGGAGTGCAGTGGATGGACGGGAGTGAGAGAAGAGGAAGTTGGCGAGGAGGAAGCAAAGGTGGGGTGACAATCGACCAACCCACTCGTGTTTTAAATGGCTCTACGCCATCCAGTTGCCCTAGTTGGCATTAGGACATTGTTTAAATACTTACCCTGTGAGCCGTAAACTTTCTCTGCAATTTCAGGTGATGCTACTCGAACAGCACAAGCGTGCCACGTCCTCAGGCTTGCTCACGGAACCTCGTCATTAACTCCCTAAAATCGCCTGCCATATCGATTGGTGCCTCGGCAAAATGAGAAAGGCCTCGCTCCTCAGAAGTTTCCACTTAACTAAGCAGAAGACATAAGAGTCCCGCTTCTGGTACCGCACTACATCCTGCTGAGCCTGCAATTAGTTTCCTTGTGAAGGAAAATTAGCCCAGGGTTCTCTTCTTGAGCATTGTGGTTTGTGCGGGTGCTGTCCAGTCGAGGCGCAGGTGCCTGCACGAAAGTGGAAGCGAGAATCGGGCGAATGTTGTTGAGAGAACTGCTCCAAACCCTTGTTTGGAGATTCAGCGTTGCCCACGTGGCTACCATTTGCTCGCGTGGTTCTCAAATTCAGTGATAATTGCTCGAGTGGCCTTGCCAGTGGATTCCAACTGGCTTTTTTTAACCCGTCACATTACCCTACACGGGTTTCTATCTCCGAAACTTCTGTACTGGTTACTGCGCGATCTTCAGTATCCAAATCTATGTTCGTGACCCTATATGACCGCGCCTGATTGGACGCGCAATTCAAAAAAAGGCACCGTGCATATAACTGACCAATCATGCGCGGTCATTAAGGGCATTGCAGTTTATAACTGCGGAAATATATGATCGGGCATTAAAATATGATGCGCGCGACCATTAATGGCCGCGCAGGATTGGTCGATTATATGAGCGTCCAATCAGGCGCGGTCATATAGGGTCATGAACATAAATTTCGGATATAAAAGATCGCGCAGTAACCAATACAGAAGTTTTGAGGATAGATACCCCTGAAGGGTAATGTTCATTCTTAAAAAAAAGACGTTGAGAATCCCCTGGCGAGGCCACTCGAGCAATTATCTCTGAATTTGAGAACCACTCGAGCAAATGGTGGCCACGTGTGCAACAACGAATCCCCAAACAAGGGTTTAGAGCAAATATCTCGAATGTTGTTATATCGGAGTTGTGTGATTGCTCCCCACCACAAGCTTGAAGGGCAGATGCCCTAAGCTTTCGGCACAATTACACTTCATAAGCTTTCGCCAATTCAGGAAATCATTCCACAGAACACCAGCGAACCCACAGCAGCGCAGACACCGTTCTACAGAAACAGTACCACCTATCTGACCTCCCTCATTCAGACACAACCACCGCATTGTTTACGTAAACAAACATATTGTCAACGCAAATGGAGCTTGGAACTGAAGTCAGTGTCAACCGTTCAGCCGTTCCTGTCGCCTTGGCGCAAGGCTGCAACTTGCCAAATCGTGTTGCTCCACCCAGGTTTCGTTGTCGCGCGGAAGTCGTGCCCTCATCGAGCGAATCGCACCGATTCGTTCATGCGAAAAAAGTGCGTAACAAGTGAGCGCTGTAACTTATCTTCTTGACGTGGGGCTTTCCTGCTCTGATTCATCGAGCTTGCGAGCACAGATGTAGTTACAAAGTGGCCTCGCGAGCCAATAACAACACAAGACGAGTTACAAGCTGCTGTACGGTCATCTCTATGCTCAACAACACCACCAACCCACCCAACCTCGGGACTATCCCATCTCTATCGTACCTGCTGCCTTACCTTTCCTCTGATCGCTTGGCCGTACCAGCTCAGAAGCGGAAGTACTTGTGTGCTAGTACAGTCCTTGCAGGAAGCAGTGAGAAATTATTGTTGGTTGGGTTGGGTGGGGGAAAGAGCTTGCAGCACCCACTAAGTTCACCCAGGCAATTAGACACACTAGCAGACAGTGTTCTAGGCTTTACCAGCCGTTAGGTTTCTTTTCCGCCGAGCGATCTTTTTCATGTAGCATCGGACGTGCATGAAAGCAGAGGATGCAATTGCGCCAAGCGCACGCAATATCAGTCAAGCTTTGACGATTGGGATGAGAAAAAAACGGCAGCGCTACTTGATCCATGCTACTTGCCCTGAGATTCTACGTAGGTTCTTAAGTCACGAACGTTTACTTCGTTTCTTTACGTATTTTTTTCCTTCGTTTTTTTCCGAACAACCTTTTTCTCCCTCTCTCTCGCTTGCAAGGTTCCCAGTTTCCACTTTCGACCTCGTCCATACTCGCGTCGATTACCCCTCTCGTCAATTCCCTCCTCTTCCTCACTCGCACCGCACGCTAGTATAAGACTGTCGTCATCTTAAACGTGTTTCGTAGCGCACAACGGCGAGTTTCCGTTTTCCACAGCACCTCCTGCTTCCACCGCTCTTTGCCACCTTACTTTCCCCTTTCTCTTTTGAAGGATACTCTTAGCCTGACTGATACTTGGGTCCTTCATGCCAGTCGCCAGTGAACCGGCTTAACTTCTTTCTGCTTGTTTCAGCCGCATTGACCCCTTTTCTTCATTCAGAGTACCCGATTACAAACCATAGTAAATAATTTGAATCATTCTCTGCGATACTTTGCATTTATTGCGATCGCTTTGTTTGCTGCGCTCTTACCTTTTCCAAACCCTCGTTTTCTTCTCCCGCCCTTACGACCCGCTCCATTCCCCCCTCAACCACACTCATTCCCCCCCTCAGTTTTGTAGCCAAATGCGCGCGTTCCGCCGGTAACCTGCGCGCAAAGGTGCGTGTTCCGCCGACCGCACGCGCATACTGCCTGTCACGCGCAGCAGCCCCGCGAGGCCGACCGGCGAGCGCGGAGAGTGTATGAATGGACGGGAGCGGGCGCGGAGATCGCAACGACGATGACGATGAGTGGGACGAGACGAATAACAGCGGGCTCCCGCCAGACCCGGCGGAGCCCCGTAACAGGAGGCCCGGGGATGACAGTAACGCGTACGAAGATGAATATGACGAGTATGGGGAGGAGGGAGAATACAGCGAAGGAGGCGAACGGGGAGGGGACGCGCGGTATGGTGAAGAGGGGGAGTATGGAGAAGAGGGAGAATACGGGGAGGAAGGTGAAGGGTATGAGGATTATGACCCAGATGACCCGAATTACCAGCAGCAGCTGCAGCAACAGCAACAGGGGTTAAGAGCTGCTCCCCCTCCCAAGGGACCTGGGCCTGGGGCAGGAGAGGGTCCGCCCGACGGCCCGCAGGAGGAAAACGAGTATGATTATGACGAGTATGGTGAGGAGGGAGAGTATGCGGGGGAGGGTGAGGAGGGAGAATATGCGGGGGAGGGTGAGGAGGGAGAATATGCGGGGGAGGGTGAGGAGGGAGAATATGCGGGGGAGGGTGAGGAGGGAGAATATGCGGGGGAGGGAGAGGAGGGAGAGTATGGGGGAGAGAGTGAGGAGGGAGAGTATGGGGGAGAGGGTGAGGAGGGAGAGTATGGGGGAGAGGGTGAGGAGGGAGAGTATGGGGGGGAGGGTGAGGAGGGAGAGTATGGGGGAGAGGGTGAGGAGGGAGAGTATGGGGGAGAGGGTGAGGAGGGAGAGTATGGGGGAGAGGGTGAGGAGGGAGAGTATGGGGGAGAGGGTGAGGAGGGAGAGTATGGGGGAGAGGGTGAGGAGGGAGAGTATGGGGGAGAGGATGAGGAGGGAGAGGGGCAATATAACGAGGGGGAATATGTAGAAGGCGAGTATGATGAAGGCGAATACGTTGAAGGGGAGTATGCAGAAGAAGAGTACGTTGGGGAGGAAGGAGAGCACGGAGAGGAAGAAGCTTATAACGAGGACGGGGAGTATGTTGAAGATGGGGGAAACGAACAAGCAGCAGAAGGTGATTATGAGGAGGGAGATTACGAGGGTGAGGGGGAGTATGGGGGGGAGCATGAGGGGGAGTATGGTGACGAGTATGGGGAAGAGCATAAAGGGGAGCATGAAGGAGAG
This sequence comes from Closterium sp. NIES-65, assembly GCA_948144175.1. Classification (NCBI taxonomy): domain Eukaryota; kingdom Viridiplantae; phylum Streptophyta; class Zygnematophyceae; order Desmidiales; family Closteriaceae; genus Closterium; species Closterium sp. NIES-65. The sequence continues at coordinate 1,614,811 of CANXME010002591.1, read as the reverse complement.
CATGAGGAAGAGCAAGAGGGGGAGTATGGGGAGGAGCATGAGGGGGAGTATGGTGACGAGTATGGGGAAGAGCATAAAGGGGAGCATGAAGGAGAGCATGAGGAAGAGGAAGAGGGGGAGTATGGGGGGGAGCATGAGGGGGAGTATGGTGACGAGTATGGGGAAGAGCATAAAGGGGAGCATGAAGGAGAGCATGAGGAAGAGCAAGAGGGGGAGTATGGGGAGGAGCATGAGGGGGAGTATGGTGAAGAGTATAAAGGGGAGCGTGTAAGAGAGCATGGGGAAGAGCATGAGGGGGAGTATGAGGGAGAGCAGGGGGGGGAGTATGAGGGAGAGCAAGGGGGGGAGCTTGGGGGGCGAAGAGATGACTATGACGACGAGGATGGCCATTACAAGGGGGACAGAGCGGGGCATGTTCACGAAGGGGATGAGTATGCTGAAGGTGAGGAGTACAGTGAGGAAGGGGAGGATTATGCTGAAGGGGAGGAGGGTTATAGAGAGGGCCCTGAGGGTGGTTATATCGAAGGGGGTGACAATGCAGGGGAGGAAGGGGTGCACGAAAAACGAGAGGGTAAGGACGATGGTGGTGGGGTTTACAGTGACGATGAGTATGGGGCTGATGATAACGGGGATGAAAATGAGTACCAGGGGGGAGAAAGGGGCGATGGGGATGGGCGGGAGGAAGGGCGTGAAGGGGAAGGGGATGGGTCGGAGGAAGGAGATATGTACAGTGAGCGGGAGAGGTACAGAGGGGAGGAGGGGGAGGAGTATGAGGAGGAGGATAGGGGAGGGGAAGGTGATTACAGTGATGAAGGTGATATGTACGGTGATGGTGATGGTGATGACAGAGGGGAGGAGCATGAGCTGCGGGGAAGTAGAGACGACCGGTTTGGGGATGAGGGTGAGGATGACTATAACGAAGAGAGAGAGTATGGTGATGATGGGTTTAGTGATGGCGGTGATGATAGAGTTAGTGAGACGGGGTTACGCAGAGAGGACGAGGAAGCAGGGGAGCATGGAGGGGAAGCAGGGGAGCATGGAGGGGAAGCGGAGAGCGGGGATGCAAGGTATCAGGAGGGAGTTGAGGGAGAGGGGGAAGGAGAGGGAGAGGAGGAGAGAGGTGGGGAGGGGGAAGGAGATGGGGAGGGAGAGGATAACGGAGAGGGAGTGGGAGAGGAAAACGGAGATAGAGAGGGAGAGGGAGAGGGAGGAGAAGGAGAGGGAGAGGGAGAGGGAGAGGGAGAGGGAGAGGGAGAGGGAGAGGGAGAGGGAGAGGGAGGAGAGGAAGGAGAAGGGGAAGGAGAAGGAGAAGGGGAGGATGGTGGGGAGGGTGAGGAGCGAGAGGGAGGGCTGTTGCATGCAGGCATGGAAAGGGGGGGGAGTGAGTATAGCGAGGGAGACGAGGGGGAGTACAGTGAAGGGGAGCGCGACGTGGGGAGAGGTGGCTTAAGAGACGAGCAGGAGGGAGAGGGTGATGATTATGATGATGGACGGAGGTATGGGGGGGACGAGGAGGATGTGAGTGAGGGAGAGAAAGAGTGGGGTGAGAGGGGGGAGGAAGGTGAGGAGAGAGATAGGGAGAATAGGGAGGGGGAAGAGGAGAAGGAGGAGGAAGAGGGAGCAGAGGGGGAGGTGCGAGAGAGAGGACGAGGGGGAGAAGATGGTTCGGAGGAGGGAGGAGATGATTTGTATGGTGGGTCGGAGGGCTCTGAAGCAGAGGAATGGAGGGAGCAGCAGGCAGGACAGGAGCAGCACGGGGAAAGACAGGACGAGGAGGATTATGGTTATGATGAAGGTGATGCTGCTGGTGGTGCTGAGGATGAGGACGAGGAATGGCGGCAGCAGGAGCAGCAGGAAGGGGAGGAGCAACAGGACGAGGAGGAAAGGCAGAGGGATGGTGATGAGGAGAATGCGGAGTTGAGGAGGGATGGGAGGGAGGAGGAGGGGATGGAGATGGAGGGGGAAGAGATGGGCGAGGACAGAGATTTGTTCTCAGATGAAGATAGAGAGGAAGAGAGAGATGAATTTGAAGAGGACAGAGATGATTACAGAGGCGAAGTTGGAGGAGAAGACAGAGGGGAAGGTAGAGGAGAAGATGGTGATTATGGTGAGGGTGAAGGGGAGTTTGATGGTGGGGAAGGAGGAGGGGATCGCAGTGCTGCTGGGTCTGCTGCTGCACGCAGCAGTGGTGGGAGTGAGTATGATGATGGGGGGAGCGCCCGTGGGAGTGAGTATGACGAGGGGGGTGATTTGTATGATGGCGATGGTGCTAGTGATGATGGCAGAGGGGAGGACGAGGCTGCAGGAGCTGCTACTGCTGGTGTGGATGGTGATGTGGATGGTGGTGGGGGTGATGGTGGGGGTGATGGTGGGGACGATGATGGATACGGGCAGTATGAAGACGGGTATGAGGATGAGGAGGACGCGGAAGCAAGGGGAGTGGAGGATGAAGGGGAGAGAGGGCAGCAGCAGCAAGAAGGAGAGGGTGAAGAGGAGGGTTATGAGGATGAGGAAGGGGTGAGAGGAGGAGGAGGTGGGGAGCGTGAGGGAGAGGAGGAGGCGGAGGAGGAGGAGTTGTATGGGGATGAGTATGATGAGTATGGGGATGGAGTGGAGGGAGAGGAGGGGGAGGAGGGGGCTGAGGGGCGCGAAATGGGAAGGGGCGAAGTTGGGAGAAGAGTGGTGCGTGGAGGGGTGGGGGCGGTAGAGGAGGGGAATGGGGAGGAGGGCCCGGAAGGGGAGGAGGAGGAGGATGAGGGGGAACGGGAGGATGGGGAGGAGAAGCGAGAGCATGAGGAGGAGGAGGAGGATATGTATGGTGAAGAGGATAAAGATGAGTATGATGAAGATGGTTATGGTGATGGGCATGAAAGGGACATGTATGGGGATGAAGAGGAGGAGGATGGGTATGGGGCGGGTGATGGGTATGGGGAGCAGGAGCAGGAGTATGGGGAGGATGGGGAGGGGGTTGTGGATGTTGATGGGGATGCAGATGGTGATATTGGAGAGGAGGAGCTTAGGCGTTCCCTGGATGGAGAACAAGAGGGGCGGCTGGAGGGAGAAGGGCATGAGGAGGAGGGAGAGGGAAGGGAAGAGGTAGGTTTGCGAGTCGAGGGGAGAGCGGAGGAAGAGTATGAGAGAAGCGATGATGGTAGAGGAGGTGGGGGGTCGGATAAGGAGGAGGATGGCTGGAGGGACGATGGGAGTGAGAAGCAGCACGAAGGGGAAGGGCGTTTGGATGGTGAAGGGGAGGAGGTGTGGGATCGGGAGGAGAGGGAGGTGTGGAGTGACGAGGAGGGGGAGAAGTGGAACGGGAGGAGAGGGGACGGAGACGAGGGGAGCGACGGTGACAGGTACGAGAGGGAGGAAGGGGAGGGATGGAGTGATGAGGAGAGGGAGAAGTGGCGAGAAGAGGGAGAGGGAGAGGGGGAGCGGGAAGGGGAGGGAGAGGGTGAAAGGAGAGGAAGACACGCAGAGAGCGAAGACGGGGAGGAGCGGTGGAGTGAGGGAGAAAGGTCAGATGATGGACGGGAGGAGGATTATGAGGGGGTGGAGAGAGGTGGGAAAGAGGGGTTTGATGCAGGGGCGAGAGGTAAGAGCGGACAAGGCATGGTCAAGCGAGTCAACGGAGAGATCTTGCCTGGAAGCGGGGGTATGAACGGGCGGGGAGGGTCCGAGGATTATTCAGACGAGGAAGAGGAAGGGAGGGATGGGGAGGTGGAGGGGGAGGGAGAGGGGGAAGTGGGTGGGTTGGCAGGGGATGGAGAAAAGGGTTCTGTGCGGGTGTATGAGGTGGGGGCTGGGTGGGAGGAAGGGGGTAGTGAGGATGGGGGGTTGGACTCTGGCGGGGGAGGGAGTGTGGTGGAAGGAGGGAGTGTGGTGGAAGGAGGGGATGGCAGGGAGAGTGACGAGGAGCAAGAGGCGAGAGAGGAGAGAGGGGAGGGGGAGGAGGGAGAGGAGGGAGAGTATGTTGTGGATGGGGAGGAAGAAAGGGAGTATGGTGAGGGAGAGAGTGACGGGGAGGGGAGAGACGGGAGCAACAGGGCAGCGAGGTTTGCAGTGGGGGAAGAAAAATCGGAGGTAGAGGAGGAGGAGGAGCATGCAGGAGGGGAGGTGGTGGAGGAGGAGGAAGAGTATGAGGAGCAGGGTTATGGGGAGGAAGGTGCGAGGAGAGAGAGGAGGTCATGGAGGGGTTCGGGGAGTTTCAATGGCAGTGGGAGCTGGGACGAGCGGGGAGGCGGGGAGAGAGAGAGAGAGCAGGACATGTATGGGTCAGGATCGGAAGACTTGGAGTATGAGAGGGATGGCCGGTACGAGCGAGAGGGCCGGTTTGGGAGAGAGAATGAGTATGAGTATGGAGACGAGGAGGAGGAGGAGGGGGGTGAGTATGAGGGAGATGGTAATGGGTATAGGGGGCATGGAGAGCGCCGCAGCAGGAGGAGAGGCTCTTTTGGGGATGAGGATGAGGATGAGGGTGGTGATGGTGGTGGTGATGGTAATGGTGTGCTTGTGAGAGGGCGGGCCAGCAGTGGTGAAGCATCACCTGTGTCACAGGGACGAGAGGAAGGAGAGGGAGGAGATGGAGGGGAAGGTGAGGGCGGAAGGGATGGGTTTGCACTGTTCAACCTTCCAGCGGGGTTGCCCTTAGGCATGCCGCAAGGCTTGCCCCAAGGCCAGCCAGTTGACTACTCGGTCGGGGACCTCGAGAAGGCGTTTCGTGCCATGCAATCTGGTGCTGCTGCTGCTGCTGCTGCTGAATCGGGGTCGAAACCAGGTGTTGCACCATCGGGTGCTAAAGAAGCAGCAGCAACAGCAGCAGGTGCTGGAGCAGGAGCAGCTGCAGCATTGGGAGCAGCGGGTGAAGCGTCTGTTGCCACAAATGCTGGTGGGAAGGGTGGAGCAGGAATGGGAAAGGCGAGGGACAGAGCGACAGGGGCAGTGGAAGGGGGTGGAGAGGGAGGAGAGGGGGAGAAGGAGGGGCGAGCGGGGTTTGCACTTTTTGATCTGCCTGCTGACATGGCGAATATCCCCCTGGGCCAACACGTGGACGAATCAGTGGGCGACCTGTGGAAGGCGTTTCAATCCATGCAGGGGAGGGGCGGAGTGGCTGCTGTGGGTGGTGGGGGGGGGATTGGAGAGTTAGGTGCTCTTTCTGCTGCTGCTGGTGGTGGTTCTGCTGCTGCTGCTGGTGCTGCTGGTGGTGCTCGTGGCGGCCTAAAGATTCATGAAGAGGCTGAGGAGGGGGAAAGTGGAGACGAAGGGAGTGAAGGCGAGGATCCCGGTGGGCAGGAGAGGGGAAAGCAGCAAAGGGAGCAGGCAGAGAAGGAGGAGGAAGAGGAGGAGGAAGAGCAGGATGAGGTGGGTTTGTCATTCCTGGATAAACTAAACCAGCTGCAGGAGCATGGGAACGGGTTGGGCGTGCCTGCAACGGGGATGGGAAGCTTGCTGCAAGAAGGCATGGGCATGGGGCTGGGAGCAGGCATGGGCATGGGCATGGGCATGGGCATGGGCATGGGCATGGGCATGGGCATGGGCATGGGCATGGGTATGGGCATGCTGGGTAGCCCTCTGAACAGCCCGTTATCAGCCATGGGAAGCCCTTTTGGCATGTCCGATCCGTCCTTTCCGTCCCCAGCCTCGCACTCCCCCAACACACTCCCCTCGTCCCCGGGAGGTGGGAGGGCGGGCGGAGCGGGCGAGGCAGCAGCAGTGGGAGGGGAGGATGTGGGCGTGGAGAATCGGAAGCTGCCGGAGAACGTGCTACAGCTGATGCGGGAGAAGAAGCCCGTTGTGCCTGGCACGGCAGAGCGCGATGATGATGAGGATGAGGATGATGATGATGATGATGATGATGATGATGATGATGATAGTTTGATGGGGGGAGAGGTGCGCGCACGAGACGAAGAGGAAGAGGAGGAGGAGGATGGGGGGGGAGCGGGAGGAGGGTTTGGGCTGTTGGATCAGCTGTTGAACTTCCAAGGCTCAGGGCCTCCTGGGGGCATGGGCATGGGCATGGGCATGCTGATGGGGGGGGATGGAGGCCTGCCGCTCTCAGAGAACGCTCCTGCTGGCTTGGCTGGTGGCTTTGGTGAGCTGCTAGCCGCCAGTGCTGCCCTCCTCGGCCCCAACAGCAGTGCTCTGCCAAAGCCGCCCCAGGATGCCCCGGATTCTCCCGACAGTGGCCCTCTAGCCGGGCTTCTGAGCATGCAGAATGATGCAGGAGGGAAGGGCGGTGGGGGCCTGGCAGGGGGGTTTCCGATGGATGGGGGGCTGGCAGGGGCGTTTGCACGGCTGCAGGAGGAGGAGAAGAAAGTGGGAAGGGGGACGGAGGGGAAGGCGGTAGGGGGCACACCACGTGTGACGCGGGTGAGGTTTGTTGAAGAGCCGGAGGAGTGGGGGGCTGGAGATGTGCAGGAGGAGGATGAGGAGGAGGAAGTGGATGAGGAGGAGGAGAGAGGGGAGGATGAGAGGGAGGAGGGAGAAGACCGTGAGGGGATGGTGGAGGAGGATGAGGTTAGGGAATATGGGGAGGAGGAGGGAGACGAAAGTGGGAGGAGTGGTGATCAAAGGGGTGAAGGCGAAGGGGAAGGCGAGGAGGAAGAAGAGGAGGGGTATTATGAGGGAGGGGAGCGCAGGGATGGGGAGCAGGGCGAGGAGGAGTATGGGAGGGAGGACGATATGTATGAAGAGGGGGATGGGTACCCGAGGGGGGAGTATGAAGGAGAGGAGGCGGGTGGGTTTGAAGACGAAGGGGAGCGTTTTGAGGGCGAGGAAGGGCGGATGGATGGAAGTGAAAGGTATGAGGATGAGGAGGGGGCGTATGATGAGGATGGGTATGGAGAGAGGGAGTATGGGGAGGAAGGGCAGCAGAGAGGAGAGGGGTATGAGGACGAGGAGGGTATTGGAGAGGAAGGGGAGATGAGGGAAGGGATTGTTGAAGGGAGTGATGACATGTATGGACAGGAGGGGCATGAGGGAGGGATGGGGCAAGGGAACGAGGAGATGTATGGAGAGGGGGAAGATGGGGAGATGTATGGGGGAGGGGAAGGGGGCGAGATGATTGAAGGGGAGGAGGGATATGATGAGGGGGAGTATGGGCACATGGAGGGGGCAGAACAGGGGGAGTATCAGGAGCAGGAGGGGTATGATCAGGACCAGGCAGGGTTCGAAGAGCAGGGGGAGGGCTTTGGTGAAGAGGAGGGGCTGTATGGAGAGGAAGGGGAATACGAGGAGGAGCAAGGGAGGGTGCATGGGCAAGGGTATGAAGGAGAGGAAGGAGAGGAAGGGGAGTATGGGGAAGGTGGTGAGGGATACGGAGAAGAAGAGCAGTATCCTGGGGAGGGACAGTACCCGCCAGAGGAACAATACCCGCCAGAAGAACAGTACCCGCCAGATGCTGAGGGATATGACGGGCAGTACCCTCCTGATGAGCAGTATCCCCCAGACGAGCAGCAGAGAGGAGGGTATGGAGGAGAAGCAGAGGAGGGGTATGGCGGTGATGGGAATGAGGATGGGCAGTTTGAGGAGGGCGGCATGCAAGGAGAGGGGTATGGGGAGGATGAGTATGGGGGTGCTGGTGGGCAGGAGGAGGGGTATGGGCAAGAGGGGGAGTATGGGCAGGAGGGGGAGTATCATGGGGGAGAGATGCTGCAGGAAGAGGAAGAGTATCAGGGGGGCGAACAGTATCAGGAGGGTGAACAGTATCAGGGGGACGAACAGTATCAGGAGGGTGAACAATATCAGGGGGATGAACAGTACCAGGAGGGTGAACAGTATCACGAGGGTGAACAGTATCAGGAGGGTGAACAGTATCAGGGGGATGAACAGTACCAGGAGGGTGAACAGTATCACGAGGGTGAACAGTATGAGGAAGCAGAGGAGGGGTATAACCAGGGGGACGGGTATGTGGAAGGTGAGTATGGAGGGGATGGGGGTGAAGGTGGGGCGGGCATGGGGTTTCATGGGGAGGAGGGGCATGATGACATGGGGTATGCAGAGGAGGAGCAGTATGCAGAGGGGGGAGGGGAGGGTGGCGCAGGGGATGGTTATGATGGTGGGGAGGTGTATGGGGAAGGAGGGGGGTATGGGGAGGGAGAGGGGTATGGGGAGGGAGAGGGGTATGGGGAGGGAGAGGGGTATGGGGAGGGAGAGGGGTATGGGGAAGGCATGGAGGCACATGGGGAGGAGGGGCAGGGATATGGGGAGGGAGAGGCAGAGTATCATGATCAGGAGCAGCAGTATGAGGGAGAGGGGGGATACGAAGGAGAGGGTGGTTATGAGGGTGAGGGAGGTTATGCAGGGGATGGGGGCGATGGTGATGGTGGTGGTGGCGTTGGGATGGGTTTAGGCAGCCCTATAGCACACATGGGTGCGAACTCAGGCATGGGGCCAGGAGGGGAGTTTGGTGGTGGCATGGCGGGTGATGGGTATGGGGAGATTGAGGGGCAACAGGGGTATGGGCCGGAGCATGGGCAGTATATGGGGCACGACGGTGAGCAGTATAATGGGGAGGGGCAGTATAACGAAGGTGAGCATTATAATGAAGGGGAATATAACGAGGGTGAGCAGTATAACGAGGGTGAGCAGTGTAACGAAGGGGAGCAGTATGTCGAAGGGGAGCAGTATGTCGAAGGGGAGCAGTATGTCGAAGGGGAGCAGTATGTCGAAGGGGAGCAGTATAACGAAGGCGAGCAGCAGTACCAAGAAAACGGCCAGGGTGCGGAGCAATACGAGGGACAGTATGGAGGACCCGAGGGGCCTGGAGAATACCATGAGGGCTACCAAGGAGGAGAATACCCAGAGGAGGGATACCAAGATGGGGCGTATCATGGGGAAGAGGGGTACCATGAAGGGGGGGAGTATCCAGAAGGGGAATACCATGAGGATCAGGCCGGGTACTATGACGGGGAAGGAGGAGATGGTGCAGGTGGTGGTGACGGTGGTGCTGCTGCTGGTGCTGGTGCTGATGCTGATGGGCAGTATATGGGGGGTGGTGATGGTGCATATGGTATGATGCAGGGGCAGCAGGAGGAGGATGGGTACATGGGAGAACGGGACCAGGCAGGCTTGCAGGGAGCGTACGGGGGAGCAGGTGGGGTGGGAGAAGGGGAGGGCGGTGGATATTCCCGTGACGGGCGTTACTACGAGGAGCATGTGCGGCTGAACGGGGCAGGAGACGGAGGGGGAGAGGGGGGAGGAGGAGGGGGAGGGGGAGGAGGAGGAGGGTACTATGGTAGGCCGCCGGGTAGCCCGTATCCCATGAACATACTCGGGAGTCCCTATCCTGACGAGCGGCCTATGAGCCCGTATGCGGACGGGCAGGGGTATGATGCTGGGGAGCAATACGGGGACGGGCAGGGGTATGACGAGGGGCAGGGGTATGGGGATGGGCAAGGGTATGCAGAAGGACAGGGGTATGGGGATGGGCAAGGGTATGCGGAGGGTCAAGGGTACGAGGAAGGGCAGATGAGCCCCTATCCTGATGGCAATCCCATGAGCCCTCTTCCTGACGGGCATTACCCGGATAGCCCCTACCCTGGCGCCCTTTACCTCGACCAGCAGCAGCAGCAGCAGCAGCAGCTGGGGGGAGACGGGGAGGAGCAGCAGGAGTATGGGGAGGGCGCGGGCATGACCCCGTACCCCGAGGATGGCGGCATGATGAGTCCGTTTGGGGATGGTGGCGGCGGTGGTGGTGGTGGTGGTGGTGGTGGTGGTGGTGGTGGTGGTGGTGGTGGTGGTGGTGGTGGTGGGCAGTACGGGGAAGGGCAGTATGAGGAAGGGCAACTCAGCCCATACGGGTACCCTGACGGCGGCGGCGGCGGTGGGGCCGGCCATGGGTATGAAGGGGAGCAGGCGTATGGTGGCGAGCCGGGATACGGCGACGGGGAGATGAGTCCATACACACCCCAGGCACCCCTCAGCCCCTTCCCCGACCAGCAGCAGCAGCAGCAGAGGCCGATGAGTCCGCTTCAGGGGGACAGGCCTGGTAGTCCGTACGGCGCCATGCAGGCCCCTGGGAGCCCGTACCATCATGAGCAAGCGCCTGGGAGCCCTTATCACCATGAGCAGGCTGCAGGCAGCCCGTACCACCACGAGCAGCCCCCTGGGAGCCCGTACCACCAGGAAGGGGGCGCGGGAGGGGGCGGTGGCAGTGGCGGTGGTGCGTACTATGGGGAACGGCTGGGAAGCCCGTATCACCAGCAGCAGCAGCAGCAGCAGCAGCAGCAGCAGCAGCAGCAGCAGCAGCAGCAGCAGCAGAACGGGATGGGGGGGTTGCACGGGGCGAGGAACGCCCCTGGAAGTCCCTACCATGAGGAAAGGCTTGGGAGTCCTTACCACGAGGAACGGCTTGGGAGTCCGTACCACCAGCAGCCGCACCAGCAGCAGCAGCAGTACGGGAGTGAGTATGAGCAGAGGGTGGGAAGCCCGTATCATATGGAACCGCCAGGCAGCCCATATCACGAAGAGGGGGTGGGAGGGGGATATGGAGAGGAGGGTGTGGAGGGGGGGTTTGATGGGCAGCAGGGGATGGCAGGGGGCGAGGGCGGGCAGTGGGAGGGGCAGTATGGGGAGAATGGCGGCGGGGATGGGTATGGTGGCGGGTATGGGTTTCAGGAGCCGCTGACGCCTACTAGTCCGCATGAGTATGCCATGGCATTGCACCGAGAGCAGCAGCAGCAGCTGCAGGAGCTGCAGCAGCACCAGCAGCAACAGCAGCAGCAGCAGCAGTTGGGGCAGGGACTTAGGATTGCCCGCCCAGACTCGTCTCGCTCCTCCGACCGCCCCCCTAGCCGTGTCTCGTACCAGGATGATACAGACAGCCGGCCGCCCAGTAGGGTGTCTTATGCTGAGTCAGACAGCCGCCCATCCAGCCGCATGTCTCGAAGAGGGGCGGCAGGGCCGGCAGGAACAGGAGGCGGGGGACCAGGGGCGGTGGGAGCAGGAGGGGGGAGAGGAGGGGTGGAGGTGGGGGAGGAAGGATACGCTGCGTTTGGGTTCTACGGGCAGCCGTCCCCGCGGTTTGGAGGGGTGGGGAGGGATATGGAGCGGCCAACGAGCCGGCAGATGAGCCGGGGCTTTTCAGGTGCTTCCCACGGGGGGTCGGACCTAGAGCGGCCTGTCAGTCGGCATGGGGCGGCAGAATATGACGAGTTTGGCCGCCCGCTCAGCCCACTGACCCCACGCAGCCCACTCAGCGGGGAGGGGGTGGATAGGCCACTGAGTAGACACGGGCAGAGAGGGATAATGGGGGTAGAGTATGTGGAAGGCGCAGGGGGGATGGGGGGCATGGGGAGTGGGGGTGACGGGGGTTATGGGGGTATGGATGGGGGGATGGGAGGTGGATGGGCAGATGGGGGATTGGGATCACCCATGGGAGGTATTGGGGGGGGATATGGGGGAAACGGAGCATTAGGCTCCCCTGTGGGGTTTGGAGGTGGTGGGTTAGGATCGCCGATAAGCTTGGGGGTGATGCCTGGAGGGGAAGGAGGAGGAGGGGGAGGGATGGGGAGTCCCCTGGGGTCTCCTATTGGCGGAGGTCCCTTGGAATCTCCGATATCACTGGGTGGCGGTCTGGGCGGCGGGTTGGAGGATGATTCTTATGCGGAGAGTGCGTATATCGAGCATAAGATGCCGACTCTGCGCGCGGAGGGGCTGCCTATGGCTCCTCCAGACGATCCTAATGACATGCCTGCAATCTCCTTTGATAGAGTCACATCCATTCGGGGACCTGCAGGTGGCATGGGAGGAGGAAGAGCAGGAGGAGGGTTTGCGTTTCCTTCTGCGGGCCACGGGGAGGAGTATGGGGAGGACGAGGAGGAGGAGGAGTACGGGCATGGGGGCGGGTATGGCATGATGGGGGGGTATGAGGATGTGGGTTTCACGAGCATTGGCGTGGGGGCGGAGCTAGGGCCTGTTCCTGAGGTGGATGAAGATGCTCTATTAGAAGAGGAGGATGATGATCAAACCCCAGGGCTGTTCTCTGCAGGGGAGTTTGACGGGCGACAGGTGGAGGAGGGCGAGGTGGAGGGCGAAGGGGAGGATGAGGAAGGCGAGGAGGGAGAGGAGGAGGAGGAGGCGGAGGAGGCGGGCGAGGAGGGAGGGTATGGGGATGGGGGGTACGAGGAGGGAGGGTACGGCGAGGGAGAGGATGGAGGGAACGGGGTCGCTGGAGGGGACCTCGAGGAGGGAGAGGAGGGCGAGGAGGGGTATTATGGAGAAGAAGGGATGGGGGGTGAGGGTGGCATGGGGATGGATGGAGGGGAAGGTTATGGGGGGGAAGAAGGGGGGTATGGGCAGGAAGGGCTAGAGGGGCAAGAGGGAGGGGGGTATGGAACGGGAGGGTCTGGTTTCGACAACCAGTGGGTGTCTCCTCGGCCCATGCCACCTGCTGCTGCTTCCTCTGCTGCTGCTGCTGCTGCTGCTGGTGCTGTGGGGCATTCTTTGCCTAACGCTGCATGGCAACAGCAGCAGCAGCAGCAGCAGCAGCAGCAGCAGCAGCAGCAGCAGCAGCAGCAGCAGCAGCAGCAGCAGCAGCAGCAGCAGCAGCAGCAGGGGCAGGGACAGCAGGGGCAGCAACAGCAGCATCAGCAAGGGCAGGGGCAGCAGCAGAGAATGCTTTTGAAACCATCTCCTCCACCCACTCAGCAGCAGCAACAGCCGGCCCGAAGGAAGACCCCTCCCAAGCGACAACAGCAGCAACAGAAACAGCTGCAGCAGGCACAGCAGCAGCAGCAGCAGCTCCAGCAGCAGCAAGAGCAGGATCAGCAGCAACAACCGCAGCAGCAGCAGCAGGTGCAGGCAAGCAAGAAGCAAGGAGTACAGCCCAAGCAGAAGCCTTCAGCCAAACAGCCAGGTGCAAAGAAGGCGGCAGCTGCTGCTGCTGCTGCTGCTGCTGCTGCTGCGACTGGCTCTGCTGCTGATAAGGGTGACCCAGGGAAGACAGGGGTGCAGGGAAAGAAGGCAGGCAAGGTGGGGACGAAAAAACAGAAGGGCAAGGCTGCTGGGGCAGGACCAGGAGCAGTATCAGGGGCAGCCGCAGGGGCAGCAGCAGGGGCAGCAGCAGGGGCAGCAGCAGGGGCAGCAGCAGGGGCAGCAGCAGGGGCAGGAAGTGGAGGAGTGGGAGGCACGGGCATGCAGGCTCAGGGAGGGAATGAGCCTGGAAATGACCCGGACTACTACTCCCAGTTGATGCCTGCTGACGGTGCGTCAACCCCGCGCCTGAGCCCGTACAACCCGTGGGAGGAGGAGGAGACGCTGCTGCTGGAGGGGTCTGTTGCGCAGCACAAGCCTAAGCTGCAGAAACAGCAACAGAAGCAGCAGCAGCAGCAGCAGCAGCAGCAGCAGGAGCAGCAGCTGCAGGAGCAGGAGAGAGGGGCAGGGAAGAAGAGTGTTGGTGGGCAGGAGGGGAAGGGCAAGGCTGGAGGGAAGGCAGCCTCTCCTGAAAAGGCTCTGGCAAAGAGGGCAGCAGCTGCTGCAGCAGCAGGTGCTGCTGGTGGTTCTGCGAAGGAGAAGGTGGGGAAAAAGGCGTTGTCAGGTACAAAGAAAGCGTCTGCTAAGGTGAAAGATGCGGCTGTACGGAACGGCTTGCCTGCCCCAGCTGCTGCTGCTTCTGCTGCATCTACTTCTGCTGCTGCGACTACCACTCTGCAAAAGAAGACAAAGAAACCCGCACAGAAAGCAGCAGGAGGGAAGGGTACCAGGAAAAAGGCAGCGGCAGCAGCAGCAGGAAGCACAGGAGGAGGTGGAGAAGGAGGAGAAGAGCAGTCAAGAGCTATGGAGGCGGAGGAGGAGGAGGAGGGTATGGCATCGGACTTCGCCGCGATGGTCACTGCTGCTGCTACAGCCGCCGCTGTTGCCGCCACCATGCCTCTCAGTGACGGCTCGGCCGCCTCTGCCGCTGCCGCTCGGTCAGCTGCTGCAGCCGCGGCGGCTGCCGCCACCAGCAGTGCAGCAGCAGCGGGCGGGCCCAATTCATTGCTCAGCCCTAGCCCGAGCCGATCCGCCTCTGCTGCTGCCTCTCCTTATTCTGCTGCTGCTGCTGCTGCGGGTGCGGCTCACCGCAGTGACAGTGACGGGGTAGTGCATAGTGCTATAGACTCGCTCTCTCTCCTAGAGATCCCGTGGGCAGAGCTGAGAAGAAGAGGCATTTACCAAGAAGACTACGCCTCTCCTCCTATGCTTCTTGCTGATCACTCCCCAGCTGCCAGCATATCACAGGGTAGCATCAGCGGTTCTGCTGCCTCTGCTGCCGCCGCTGCCGCTGCTGCAGCTGGTAGTAGCAGCAGCAGGGGAGGGACTCCCAATGGTTCTGCTGCCACTGGTGGTGGCAGTAACAGCAGCGTGGGTCCCAGCGCTGCTGGTAATGGCGCTATGGAGCTAGACTCGTTTGTTGACCTGTGCTTGGATGAAATGGTACCTTCTGGGAAGAATGAGCAGCTGCTGCATCAGCAGCACGAGCAGCAGCAGCAGCAGCAGCAGCAAGGGAGGGGTGGGGGGAGAGCGGAGGAGACGAGCAGCGGCAGTGCGAGGGACTCAGGCAAGGGCACTGCGGCAGGGATAGGTGCTGGTGGTGGGGAGAGCAGCAGCGCGAGTGCGAGTGATGGGCTGACCACGGAGGGCTCGCAGGCGTTCATGCTGCTCACCAACCGCAGCCCTGCCATCACTGAGAGGGAATTCCGCCCCTTCATTCGCCATGGTACGGACCCCTCCCTCCCTCCCTCCCTCCCTCCCTCCCTCCCTCCCTCCCTCCCTCCCTCCCTCCCTCCCTCCCTCCCTCCCTCCCTCCCTCCCTCCCTCCCTCCCTCCCTCCCTCCCTCCCTCCCTCCCTCCCTCCTCCTCCCTCCCTCCCTCCCTCCCTCCCTCCCTCCCTCCCTCCTCCCTCCCTCCCTCCCTCCCTCCCTCCCTCCCTCCCTCCCTCCCTCCCTCCCTCCCTCCCTCCCTCCCTCCCTCCCTCCCTCCCTCCCTCCCTCCCTCCCTCCCTCCCTCCCTCCCTCCCTCCCTCCCTCCCTCTTTCCCTCCCTCCCTCCCTCCCTCCCTCCCTCCCTCCCTCCCTCCCTCCCTCCCTCCCTCCCTCCCTCCCTCCCTCCCTCCCTCCCTCCCTCCCTCCCTCCCTCCCTCCCTCCCTCCCTCCCTCCCTCCCTCCCTTGCTCCCTCGCTCCGTCCCTCCCTCCCTTCACTGCGTTCACTCATGCAAGCCCATCATCCCATCTTTCTCCTCACCATTTCCCTCGCACCTCTCCCCTCGCTCCCCTGTTCCCCCCCACATCCCCAGCAGACATACCCATGATCGTTCCGCCGTCCCCCGACTCTCTCGCGCACGCAGCAGCCCTCCTGACCGCAGCGCAGGAGCACGAGCACCAGCAGCAGCGCGCGCTCGGCTTCGGCGGCCTGGACCGCCGCCTGCTCCTCTGCATCCTCTCAACCATCGACTCCCCCCGCGACTGGCTCTCCTTCTCCCTCGCGTGCAAGCCCTGGCGCGCAGCAGCCTACTACGGGCTACGCTCCCTGCGCCTACACCGGGGCCGGAGAGTCAACACAAACGGGCTGATCCGGGCGCTCTCGCACTGCCCGAATCTCACCGCCCTGGATATCCCCGGGATGAGTCTCGACCAGCCGGTTACCAACGATCTGCTGTGCACCATTGGGTATTCTTGTCCGGACCTCCGGCACTTGTCGATTGGCGGTGACCCTGAGCTGGGGTATTCGTTTCGGGAGTCGGGGCTCGCGCTGCTGTTCTCAGGGTGCACGAACCTCGTTGACTTGCGGTTGGAGGCGTTTCAGAGAATTCAGGTGAAGGGCAACGGTAGCAGCAGCAGCAGCAGCAGCAGCGGTGGCGGTAATGGTGGTGGCAGTGGCGCTGGTAATGGCAGCAGCAGTGGCGGCAGTATCAGTATGGTGCGCAGTGGCAGCAGGGGCAGCATCAGTGATTTATTGGCAGCTGCTGCTGGTGGTCGAGGAGCAACAGCAGCAGCAGCAGACACTGCTATCGACTCCATCAGTGCTGATTCATCATCTTTAACCGCTGCCTCCCTTTCCTCTCTCCCTCTCTCCGCTGGCACAGCTGTCGCCGTCGCAGCAGCAGCAGCAGTAGCATCCTCCACCGCTCTCTCCGCAGTCCTTTCCTCCGCCGCCTCCGCCGCAGCCTCGCTCTCATCCCACCACACACCACCGCCTCAAACCGACCCAAACACCACAGCCGCCGACGGCATAACCTTCCTCCCAGAAGCCTTAGGCGACCTCATCCACCTGCAAACCCTAGTCCTCAGCTTCCACAACGGCCGCCACCACGTCCGCCTCCCTGACTCCATCGACCGCCTCTCCGCCCTCCGCTCCCTCGAGCTCGCCTTCACCTACCCTGCATGCGTCCCCCCCTCTCTCTGGTCCCTCACTTCCCTCCGAGTGCTGCGCCTGGTGGGCTGGAAGGGCCTTGCTCTCCTCCCCAACTGCCTCGGCGAGCTAGCCAGTCTCCAAATCCTCGACCTCCGCTGCTCCGAGCTCGTAGACCTGCCACCGTCCGCCGGTCTCATCCGCTCGCTGCACGAGGTGGTCTGGGAGACCAAGCGCACGCGGGAGCTCGAGGCCTTTGGCTCATCCGTCCCGCCATCCATCGTCGACTTTCCTTCCATCCGCCGCCTCACTCTCAAGAACGTCTGGACCGTCTCTGGGGACATTCAGCACCTCTCTGCGCTCACTCGCCTGGACATCTCCGGAGCTAAAGGCCACCTGCGCTCGCTCCCCGAGGCTATCGGCAGCCTGCCGAACCTCGTCCATCTGGACGTGCGCGGGTCGTTCCGAGCCATCCCAGCCTCCATCGGCCGCCTGCGCCGGCTCGAAGTGCTCCGGCTACTCAGCGAGGTTCTCGAGGTGTTACCTCAGGAGCTCGGGGACCTGACCAGCCTTCGCCAGTTGCGTCTCGACGGCTGCCGCTCCAACCCTCCTCTCCCGGACTCTCTCTGGCAGCTGCAGCAGCTGCGAGTGCTCTCCATGCCGTGCGACCGCGTCCCGGATGAAATCGGCGATCTGCAGTCACTCCACGCACTCGAAATCGACTGCGATACGTCCCGCTCCTCCCCGCACCACGCGCTGCCGGCACGCATCGGCTGGCTGAGAGAGCTCAAAGAGCTGCGCCTCGTCTGCCCCTACCTCCGCTCCCTCCCAGCCTCCTTTGTCTCCCTCTCCTCCCTGCGGGAGCTCCAGCTGCAATTCGCCGGCCCGCTGCCAAAAGACTTTGGCCTCCTCACCTCGCTCCGCCGCCTCGTGCTCGACAGCCGGGAAGTTTACGCGCTGCCCGAGTCCTTTGGCGACCTGACCGGGCTCGAAACCCTGACCCTCGTCGGCGAAAAGCTATCCACCATTCCAGAGACTTTCGGAAACCTCTCCTCGCTGCGCTCCCTCTCCCTCGTGAACTGCTCGGGCCTCACCAGCCTGCCTGCCTCCTTTGGCGATCTTTCCAGCCTCACCAGAATCGAGGCGTCCTGTCGGGATCTTGCATGGCTGCCCGTGTCTATCGGGAACCTATCAGCGCTGCAGGTTCTGGAGGTGCAGAGCAGGCGGTTGTCTCAGCTGCCTGAGTCGTTTGGGAACCTGACCTCCCTGCACACGCTCAAGCTGCACTGTCCCATGCTGCGCTCGCTGCCTGCTAGCTTTAGGCAATTGCCTGAAATGGTCCGTGCTCATGCAGGTGTGAAGCTGTATGTGAGTTAGATAGGCTTGTCGACAGGTTCTCCTCGTAGAGCCTGAAGTGGTTAGTTCTTCCTCATGCATGAATAGCATCGTCACCATTCTTATCCCTCTATTTTTTGTCCTTGTACCATGTCCCTTCGCCCCATGGAACCAAATGCTATCTAGGCTTAAGCTTCTAGCTTGTCCGCTCAAATTTGCTCCTTGGGTGTTCATCCAACCTTCTAACCTCTGACTAAGGGCCTAGCTCTAGCACCAGGGTATGCTAAAGTATGCTGATTTTGTGGATGCTTGGTCCATTATTGTGTCTTAGGAATGGTCTACTTTTGTACGTCGAGAAATGTATCAAATTGCAGATTTTTTGTCTATTGCCAGCATCAGAAAATCATGGTGGCCATAAAAAGTGAGAGCTCAGTTTCACAGGGAAAGGAAAATAAAATACTAGTATAGCATTGTCAGAGGCCTTCATTCTTGCCCCAAAAAAACAACACATCTGAACAAGGCCTAGAGATTGCAAAGTACAACTGCCTTAGGGCAGCTCACATTCTGCAGGAATGTGGTCGAGTGTATTTGTTGCACGAAAAGCAGGTCTTCATTTCGCAAGCCGGGCAAAAACGGGCAGCCTGGACCCACCTCCGTTCAAGTCGTCGCGCCACGTCAGCACGCAATTGGTATCTTTCTCAGACAAGACTGCCGAACCAATCTGGTTGTTGGCGGCAGGACGTTCAAAGCCGTCCGGTTTAGACTCGAAAATGATGTTGCGAACAACACTCTCCACTGATTCGAAGTTGTAACTGAAGCAGGAGTCTGTCAACTCGTGTGCCGACGATTCGAGTTTCGCCGTGGAGCGACAAAGCTGTTCCAGGTCGTCGACGACGATGTTACCACCCTTCCGCACAATAACTCCTGCATGCTCCAAACCTGCTGGCAGCAGGTTCGGGCTCATTTGACCACTGCCAGGGCAGCTGCTGCTGCTCGTGCTGTCAGGGGAAACTCCCTGGTTGAACCATCCAAGCTTGGAGCATAGTTCAGGCGAAATTGGCCCACATTCAGGGGTTGACTTGCCCGCCATAGTCGAAAACCCCGCGGAATTAGCGACACCAGCTTGAGCTGGGTTGTATGCGGCACTGCCAAATGTCTTGGTAGCAGCAAGGCTTGACATATCATACACTGAACGAGGGACGCCCGCCCCTCCCGCACCACACATGCCGTAAGCAGAAGCGTAAGTAGTAGCGGCAGCAGCAGCAGAAGCAGCAGCAGAGGCGGCGGCAATGCCGTCCGCATCTGCATATCCTCCCTCCTCATCATCATCCGACTCATCACCCCACTCGCCACGCCCGCAGATCCAATCCCGGCCGCGACCACAGCTGCTAGCACTGCTGGCGCTGCTGCTGCTGCTGATCGTGCGGCCGGAACCACCTCCTTCCTCCAGCCCATCAGACGCAAACACATCCTCCCCACCAGAAACTCCAGCACCAGAAGAACCAGCACCAGGAGCCACAGCGGCATTAGCAGCAGCAGAGACGGCTGCTGCTGCAGCCTCAGCGGCAGCCGCAGCAGCAGCGGCCTGGGCGTGGGCATGGGCGTCATAAGGCGTATAGTCTTCATCTTCATACAGCCCCAGAGCCATCTCAGAGCACCTGGCCATTCCTGCCAGCCTCGTCTGCCTCCATTCCGCTGCCGCAGCCGCCGCCACCAGCAGCCTCTCTGACCCCGCCTCCTCCCTCTCCTCCTCGCCTTCCTCCAGGTCCAGACTCTCGGGCAGGTCAAATGTTACAGTCCGGGCAGCAGCAGGCGCGGTTGCTTGCACGACATGCGGATGGCATGGGTGGTTGAACTCTGATGATGCAGCCGACATGAACATGTCGTCACCACCACATGTTAGACCCATGGCCTCGGAAACACCATACATGTCGTCCACTGGGCCCATCGAGATGAGGTCGGAGTCGTATGAATCGTACCCATTCATCCATACACCGCCATTCCCACCATGCTGCATCACCATCTCCTGCTGCCACTGCTGCTGCTGCTGCTTGAGGTGCCAAGGCATGTGAGCGGAAGGAGGGGAGGTCAGGCCAGCAGCAGACGATGCACCGGGGCAGGGTGGAGAAGAGGCTGTGCGCCCAACACCACTCAGGCTACTGCCGCCACCAACACCACCACCTGCCATTCTCGCCTTGTAAGGCCCTGCCTTGCCAAGCTGGGGGCATCTGGTTCTGCCGGCACCGGTTGCAGTGGCGGAGGCAAGCACTCCTTTACCACCACTCGCTGCCCCGTCTTGCAGTGACGCCGCTGCTGCTTGTGCTTGCCGCTGCTGCTGCTGCTGGCGTTGCTGCTGCTGCTGCTGCTGCTGCCGCGCATAGGCAAGCGACACATGAGATGAAGCAGCAGCGGCAGCAGCCGCCGTAACAGCAGGGGATGCGGCTATGCCGTTGTTCTCACCAAACTGAGACGGACCGTACAAGCCAGGCATGAGCGACATGTACGGCAGGTAGAACCTGGGGCAGGGCGCACCCGACGCAGCAGCCGCGGCAGCAGCAGCAGCAGCGTTAGCTGCCACAGCAGCAGCCGCAGCTGCAGCAGCAGCGGCAGCTGGGGATGCGGGCATGACTAGGTGCATGGAGGAACCCAGGGAGGCGGCAGCAGCAGCACTGCCAAGCGGCATGGAGGGCGGAAGCATGGGCGGGATCATGTAGCCGAGAGAAGAAACGGGAACACCAGCGACAACGCCACCAGACGATGCTGCAGCAGCAGGTGTGGAAGAGGGGGTGTTACCGCTGCTGCTGCATGTGTGGGCGGCACTCCAGCTGTACGCGCGAGGAGCGCGTCTCGATGCCCATCCGCTCCCTCGCCTACCGCCTCCCCCTCCTTGCTGCTGCTGTGAGTGTGACTGCTGCGGCTGCTGCTGATGATGATGCTGGTGTTGCTTCCATGCCTGCGCACTGCTGTGCTCTTTCTTGTCCTGGTCTGACTCCTCCGCCTTGCTTTCCCTAACACCACCTCCTTGCTGCCCCTGCAACTGCATGTGCTGCTGCTGCTGCTGCTGCTGCGGCTGCGACCTTCCCTTGAGCTGCTCACTGCTCGCCTCCGTCGCTGAACCAGCGGTTTGGGTGCACTGACCCGCGTTCTCGTCTCCGCCAGGACCAGCCACAACAGCAACAGCAGCAGCAAGAGGAGGGGAAGAAGACGGGGATAGGGCGGGAGCAGGAGAGGCGAGAGCAGCAGAGGGCGGGGGCTGAAGAGGCTGACCGAGGGGCAGCAGCGAGTCCCACGCGCTGTCCGTGCCCAACAGCTCCTGCAGAGTCGCCGTGCGTCCCTCGTCCTCTCCCGCACCCCCTTCGTCTCCCCGCCTCTCACCACCGCCGTCCGAACCACTCTCCTCTCCGTTCCTTTTGCTCCTTGCGTTCGCTGCGTTCCCTGCTGAAGCCTGCTCGTCTCCGCCGCGCTCCTCCTGCGACTCATGCGACTCGTGCTCTTCCTCCTCGTCCGCCTGCCCTGTCGCAGCGTCGTCTTCCAGCAGTCGCAGCATCTCGCGCGCTCGATCCAGAGCCTGCAACAATCACACGCGTCACAAGCCATGTCAGCAAGACATGCAACCACTCGAGGAAAAGAAAGGTAAGAAGAAAAAAAAAAACACCCAATAAAAACAATAACTCAACACCAAATTAGATAGAAGAGCGCGCGAGCTTCTACGACTGGGTGAAGAGGGGAAATGGATTTCAGTACATTACCTTCACATGGGAATCCGAAGCGCTGCTGCTGCTGGTGCTGCTGCCGGTGCTACTGCCGTTGCTCTTTCCGCTACCACCGCCTCTGCTCGCATCGGCCACACCGGCACCGTCCTCTGTGTGCGGCTCTGCCTTGTCGTCAAACGCCGCTGAGTCTTCCACACAAGCCTCCGAAACAACAGCAGCAGCAGCAGCATCCGCAGCACCATCGGCCGACTCAGCAACAGCAGCAGCGACATCTTCGTGGTTAATGGTGCTGGTGGTGCTGCTGGGGGAGTGAGCGTTGGCGCCGCTGGGTCCGGTGACGGAGAGCAGCAGGCGGCGGGCCTCGCGCACCTTTCGCTGCTTCAGCAGGCACAGCGCGAGGTTGCACACCTTGTTGTTGTCGCGCTCGATGCGCAGCGCCTTCCTGCGATGCGCGCGCGCGAGCGCGGAGGCGAGGAACGGGGGGAAGACGCGAGGAGAAGGGGACACGGTGGAACAAGGTGAGAACGTGCCAGGGGTTGGGGGCTGACGAGAGGGATAGAGTGAGATAATGAGAGAGTGGAAGGCAACGAAAGAGAGGTGACGACACAACGAGCTAGCTTCACACACGTCCGCAGCCCCACACCAAACATACACATCCTCTCTCCCCCTTCACTCCCGTCCCTCCCCACCACACATCATCTTACCTATACACGAATTCCGCCGCCTGGTAGTTAGTACACTGCATGTACGCCCACCCCAGGTTCCCCAGCAGCCGCGTCGCCTCCTGCTCCAGCGAAACCTGGAACTTCCGCCCCTGGGACCGCGCCGTCTTGGTTTTCCGACCGTTGAACGCGACGCCGAGGCGGATACGATCCAGCTTGTGCTTCAGCAGCGCAATTTGATCCTCCACGCGCCCGCACCGCTTGTAGAGATCCAATAGGATATTATCGAGGCTCTCCTGCGCCGCGTCGGAGCACTTGTGGCGGAGTTGTTGCACGGCGGCGATGGCGGCGTCCGCCTTGTTCTGCTGCTTGAGCACGATCGCGAGGTCTTTAAGCGCGCTGTCCACGCGGTCGCCCGACGCGATGGCCTGCGAGAACAGCTGCACGGCGCGGTCCGGGTCCTTGCCCACGAGCTGAGCGAGGGCGACGCGAGGAGAGCGCGCGGCAGGAGCGGGAGCAGAGGGAGCAGAGAGAGCATAGGGCAGAAGGAGGAGAGGGTAGGAGAGGGTAGAAGGGAGCAGGGAGGTAAGGAGAGGGATGGAGCAGGGGGTAGAGGGAGACAGGAAGACAGAAAAAATAGGATTAGTGGGCAGAAGGACGCTAACTGGGGGAGGAAATGAGGCATCCACGACTCTAAACGCGACCGTAACGGAGTACGTGAGAAGCGCAAGGGAGGAGCAAGCTAGCACCCCCGGTGCCAACATCAACGAGGCACTAGAGCGCATTGCACGGCGCCACTGGCGGAGTCTGCATCAGCCGTTGCTCCCCAACGCATGGCTATTACTCTCTTCAGCCTTGGGCCCGGGAGTCTAGGCGGGCCATTTAAACGGCGAGCGGACGAGAAAAGCAGCACGAATCCGTATCAGGAAATGGGTGAGTGCGGTGAGCATGAAGGAAGGGTGCATGTGGGAATAAACAGGCGAGTCTAGTAGAGCGGACTGAGCGGTCTGAAGTCGCAGGGTGGGAGTGGGGCCCGCGCTGCTCGCGTGCAGCGTAACTAGAAGAAAACGAGCGGTGGAGCCAAGGGAAATCGTTGCCGTTTTGCCATTCCGCATGGCTGTTGTCTCCACGGTATCCACAAGACGGTTCCAACAGGGCGCTAGCCGTGGTACCGAGGGGGGAAGTGCAGGTGGGAGGGCGAGTGAGAGCGGACGTGGGATGAGAGCGCAAGACTCACCTGATAGTGCTTCGCTTGGATGTACGGCGATGCGGAGCTGGACCAGGTCGCTGCGCCAGACGCGGCGGAGCCTGTGCTTGCGCTTGGGCCGGCTGCGGAAGGAGCGGATGCGGAGGAAGAGGGAGGCGAGGCGGCAGAGGAGGAGCAAACAAGCGCAGGAAGCGTTGCAGTGGAGCAAGACGAACAGGAAGGAGCGGAGGAAGCGGCGGAGGAGGCGGAGGCAGAGGCGGAGGCGGAGAAGCCGAGTGTTGATGCCATTGACGGAGGCGCTGCAGGCTTGTGATTGGCGGACGAAAGCGTGCAGCTCAGGGCGGAAGATCCGGCGGATGGCACGGCAGATGGAGCGTTTGCGCTTGAGATGGTCTGATTGACGAGGTGATGGGTGTTCTGCCACGATTTGCGGCTTCGACGGCGATGTCTGGGCCCCTCGCAGCCTGCCATGGCTTCTCGGTCCGTCAGTCAGTCCCGAGTGGTGAATCTCCCGCGGAGAAAGAACCCTAACGAGAAGCGGGTGGTCGGGTAATTTAGCCTTACGGCCAGGATTGATCAGCTTGCAAGGGCGAGCTCACGGGATGTGCGAAAATTGAGAGGTTGATAGGAAGGAGCAGCAGTATTGGAATAGAATTACGGCGTTGCACGCATGGCATTGCTTGAAAACGGAGATAGGGGAAGCCTGGATGGATGACGATGTGATGGTTATGCCATATGATCAACAACGTCTTGGCGATTCACGAGGATATCCGCAAGAAGTAGTGCCATGGATCGTCGGCCCTTTAGATGCGCTCGGCAGCACCACAATCGCAGCAGGATGATTTGTGTTGATTCATAGCGATGGGTTAGGCTGGATAAGCCGGGGTTAGGTTGGGTTGGTTTGAGAATCAGGATGGGGAAGGAAATGGAGGGAAAACAGGTGGGAGGCAGGAGGGGGGAAGAATGCGAGATGTGGTTTCCGCACTGCTGTGCCGCAGCACCTGCTTTTGGCACAGGCCTGGCGGAGAGGAGACTGGTGGTTGGGCGATACCATACCATACCACCTCTCTCCATGCTCTCACTCCCTCCCATCCCGAGCTGGGCCGGACGATTCTTTTCTTTTTTTCGCTCTGCCCGGAACTGTAGCTTTCAGCCGCCAAAATTCTTGAATCCATCGCCCCCCACAAATCCGCCCCCGCATTCGCGCTCCGCCACTCAGCCAACTCTCCCCAGAAGCTCCCCCTCCTCTGGTTCCCGCCCACACCACAAGATTTCTCCCCCTTTTCCCACAGCTAGACCATTCCGCGCGGGATCCTGCCAGCGCGCGGTTGCAACTCCCCAATTTGATCGGGGCCAAAAAAGGGCAGTGCGATTGTCTGGGCACTGCTGGTTCGGCCTGCTGCCCACCAGTAAGGCGAGAGCACGCGCGCACATTGTCAGATGAAACTGGGGCCAGCCAGTTAGCCTGCAGTGGTTGGGAATTTGGCGTATCCGTTCGCGATGTTTCTGAATCGCTGTGTGCGACTGGTTTGGCTCGAGGGAGTGGAACAGTCGTACCTGCTGGTCAGGAGGGCAGCGAGCGGGAGGGAGGTTCCGCCCTGGCAACCTTCTCGCGGTTCGCCGTACCATGCCCCTCCGCGCGCAGAAGTTGTGGGTGAACCATCAGTGTAAGTGGATCCGGCGACGGATTTGTTTGAGTCGCCAGGTTTGTCGCACGCCTGTCAAGTAACTGCGGCACGAGTTTGGAAATTCTGTGGCGGGGTTTGGCTGAGAATCCCAAGGGACCCGTAAATTCCGCCGACGTAGTGTTTTGATTGCAGCTTGTACAAACCAACACCCACTCACACAAACGTACTGTACTTGTTTGGCTGACCCAACCCAGAACTGTATCTCCCCCCTAGCACAGATGATCATCCCTGTCAGAAAGACCAGCCAGATCACTGCTATACGACAAACAGCAACCAGATGCATTTGGTTGCTGATTGGATAAGCCAACGGCTCCCTCGTTTCCCCCCTTTCAAAAAAGAAAATATGGGATGCAAGCAGTCTCGCAACTGGATACGATGCGATTGAATACATCTGGATGTTAACACAAAAGTATCCGTACATCAGGTGGTGCCACCCCTGAATTGGCGTTTTAAACCCTCTTAATTTTTGCGGACCACACAATTGCATCATTATTTGGCACCACGCACCACTGAATATAAAGCACCCATGTGCATTCTCCACCACAGAATCACTTTAGAAAGAGAATTACATTTGCATCAGCATAGAATCAACGTGCATACCGTACAATCCCACTCATTCATGTTCCCTTCAATCCACAACGCGCTCTAGGTCACGTAACAGTTGCACCCCATCCCTGCAACCTCGCTTGCGTCTCAGCAACATACACATGCGCTGATACACTTCCTCCAACTGACTCACCATCAAGCCATCAGTCCTGTCAGCTACTCTACAAAGCACTTGCTCCATGACTTCCTTAACTGCTCTCTTCTCCTTTTCCCACTCCTCCCGCCACTCCTCATCAAATCTCACAGTCCTGGGTGCGCAGGACGCAGGCCCATCACCCAGACCAGAAGTGTCCGCACCAACACCCGAACCACCAACACCATCATGCAACGGCGCTCTGCCTGAACCTGCTGCTGCCACCACTGGCACACTTGCTGCTCCCGCTACTCCTGCTGCCCCCAACGCACTCATGCCTGGCACACATCCTGCTCCACTTGCTCCTGCTGCTGCTCCTGCTGCCGCTGCTGCTGTGCCTCCCTCTGCTCCAGCTCTCCCTACTCTGACTCTTTCCCTTGCCACGTCATGCATAGAAACACGCTTCCCCTTCTCATCTCTCGTAAGCTCTCCCAAGGACTTGAACTTGATCGCACCGCCACCACTGCTGTCGCCGCTTATCCCACAAACCGCCTCTGCACCCCGAGGTGCATCAGATGCATCTGCATCACTACGTCCTACTCTATCAGGTGCTAATTCGTCTGCTCCTATAGCATTTGCTGTTACTGCATCACTGGGTGGTTCTGTGTATCTAGGACCACCCGAATGGTTACATGTGCCTGCACTGCTAATCTTGGTCCAGTTGCTCAGAACACCAGTGCCTCGGCTTGCAACCCCACCGCTGCTACCAGGTGGTAACCCCGCTAGCCCTACAGCAGCAGGTGCTGCTAACTGTTCTGCTCCGAATCCAGTCCTAAGACCCTCCTGCTTTCCACCATCATTATGACCAGCCCCGGTCGTTTCATCCTCTTCCTCCTCATCCACATCCTCATAACTATCTGGTACCGTCTCCACATCCTCTCCCCATCCCTCAGCATGGACTTTTTCCCTCTCCCCACTTTCCTGTTCTATCCCCTGCTGCTGCTGCTGGTTCTGGTCAAGCTGCTGTACTTCTTGAGATTCCTTTGCCCTACCAAATCCACTCAGACTAGCAACCTCATCCCTCACACCGCTGCGATCACATTCTACCCTACAATGCTCACCCCTCCCAAACCCCTCCACCTCACCACCACCACCACCAGCCCCTCCTTGAACCCTGACTTTCCCACCCTCCCCACACACCTCCCCACGCACCTCCCCACCCTCGCCTTCCCTTCCTCCCCTTGCATAACTGGTATCACCCACGCCATTCCCTCTCTCTCCCCCCACTACCCTCTCCTCTCTCTCCACTCCATTGATCGCGCCCGTGCCTGCCTCCTTCCCATCCAATCCCACCCTGCTCGCCAGTTGAGGCTTCTCAAAAGGCACCACCACATCCGCGCAACCTGCCCTCTTCCTCTTGCTGTAACCCCCGGACTTGAAATCTCGCCCCCTGCCTTCAACCAGAAACACATCACCTTCTTCCGCACGATTCTCCCCACCTCTCCCACTCTTCTCCCCATCAGCATCTCTCCCACCACCATGACTCTGGTTGGGTCCATCCGCCCTGTGATTGCTCATGTGCTGCAATCCCATCCCGTCGTACCATTTGCCAGACGCTCTCCCCTTCACCACCTGTTTCTTCCCACCTGCCCTTTCCCCTTCACTCCCTTCCTTCTCCCACCCACTCTGCCCGTCGCCAGTCCCTCTACCCTCCACACCCGCTTCTCCCCCCTCTGCCTTCCTCTTCGCCCCATCCCTCTCCCCTCCCTCTCTCCCCACCTTATCTCCTCCTCCTCCTCCTCCTCCTCCAGAACTGTTGTGAATCACCCTGCTGCCGCTCCCATACACAACCCCATCACCACACCCTCCACCCACAAAAATCTCCCCATTCCCCTTCCCTTCCACCTCCCCGTTTCCCCTCCCCACGGTCTCCCCATTCTGCCCAAGCACCGTCCCACCCCGCACGTCTTTCGGAATGGCCTCCTGTGCAGTCTCCCTCGCCTTATCCGTCCCAACCGAGACCACCACGCCATCTATCGGACTCCCACCACCTGCATGCTCCTCCTTCCCTCCTCCACCCTCCTCCAAACTACTCTGCCGCGCAACCCCCTCACCCTGCCCCTCACCCTCCACCTTGCCATCGTCCTCCTCCTCCGCTGCCCCGTCCCGTGGCTCCCATTGCACTCGGCCCTGCTGCAGTCCCAGCAGCATGGCCTCCACCTCCTTTTCTTTCTCTTCCACCTCCTTGTCCTCTTCCTCCTGCTCACCCGCTACCAAATCCCCCTTGATCCTTCTTTCCAGTAGTTGTTGTTGTCGGCCCAGATCAACTTCTCGCCCTTCCAACTCTCGCGTCCCTTCCTTCCCTTCCTTCCCTTCCTTCCCTTCTCGCCCTACCTTCGCTTCTCTCCCTCCCCTCTCTTGCCTCCCTTCCCTCCCTTCCCTCCCTTCCCTCTCTTCCCTCCCTTCCCTCCCTTCCCTCCCTTCCCTCCCTTCCCTCCCTTCCCTCCCTCCCCGCTCCTCACTTCCCTTTCCCCAATCACCGCCTCTATCCCCATTCACCTTGTCAGATCCTACCTCCCCCTTTTCCACGCCCACCTTGCATCCAGCCCCCACTTCCCCATCACCCCCGCCGTCCCTCCCTCTCCCCCCTTCAACCACCTTGCCCTCCCCAGCACCAACCCTTCCCACCGACCCTTCTCCCAGCCCACCCTCTTCGCTCCTCTCACCCCCCACACTCCTCCCCGCCCCGCTCCCAGCCTCTCCTCTCACACCGCCCTCCAGCACCCCCCCCGGTCCTCCCACGTTCTCCACTTCAACATCCATCCCATCTCCCCTTTCGTCAGCATGCCCAGCACCATTCGCCTGCAACTCCCCTCCTGCCACCTCTTCCCCCTCCTTCCGCCTCTCCCCATTCCCTTCCGCTATTCCACCTCCGCCGCCTCCTCCTCCGCCACTGCCACCTCGTCCCAATGCTCCACCCGCGTCTGCTGCTTCTGCTGCCTCTTCTTCCCCGGGTGTGGGTGTTTCTCCTCGTGACCCTGCACAAACACAGAATGAGTCCAGCACAACAAGAGTTTCAGCTCGCGCTACAACCATGCTTATCATGTGGTGTGGTGTGGTGTGGTGTGGTGTGGTGTGGTGTGGTGTGGTGTGGTGTGGTGTGGTGTGGTGTGGTGTTGTGTGGTGTGGTGTGGTGTGGTGCAACGCCATTGGTTAAGGCGTGGTTCCAGCATCCAAAACAGTCAGTCAATCACCCACCCACCCCCACCCTACCCCCCCCACCCCCGGGCCCCCCCCACACACACGTGCATACACGCGCACCAACACAGCATTGACTCAGTTGAGGCGACAGAATACACAAAACACATTCCACCATCCCATCCGACAATCTTTCTATCTCCTGCCCACTTTAACCGGATCCCTCCCTCTCTCTTCCTCCTCTCCTCCACTGCCCCTCCTCACCTCGCCTGGGTCGTCGGCCGTGGGGCTCCGGGGACCGATGCACGTCCACCTCCACGCGCACGCCTCTCAGCCTCGCACTGCTCCGCACAAACGGCACTGACCCCGTCCCTCCGCCTTCCCTCACCCCCTCTTCCCCATCCCCGCCCCCGTCGTGGTACCTCTCCCCCCCGTACCTCCTCTGCCCATCCACCCGCCCATACCCATGCCCATGCCCATGCCCATGCCCATGCCCGTGCCCATGTGTTTCCTCATGCTCCTGACGCATGCCCGCTCCATTCCTTCCGCCATCTCCTCCCGAAAAGAGCCCCACATCAATAGACCCCTCTCGGCCCTCTCGGCCGTACCCACCCCTGCTCTCACGCCAACGCCCGCCATGCTCGTCCTGCTCGTGCCTCCGCACTGCTTGTGTTTCGAACGAGAGCGAGCGCGGCGCGACGTTGCAATGGGAGAAGCGGGGATGTGGTGGGGAGGGGGGCGAGAAGGAGGGCGAGCGAGTGGCCGAGGCTAGGAGGGGAGGCGGGATGGGAGGGGCCGGGCGGGTCTTGGAGATTTCGAGGCACGCTGCTGCTAGTGTGGGATCGATCTGGGAGATCATGAAATGAGCCTGTTGGGGAACGAGAAGGACAGGGGTGAAAGAGAAGCAGGATTGCAAAAGAGGCAGGACTATGCAAATGTGGCTGCAAGGCAAAAAGAGGGGGAGAAAAAGAGAGAAGTGCAGAAGGAGAGCAAGAGATAGGGAAACGGCAAAAGGAGCTGAAGAGGGAAAGGAAAGGGAAAGGGGAAAGAGAGTGGAAAAGGGCAAGCAATTGAGGAGATTACAGAGTCTCTAAGAGCGCAGGCCTTGCTGTAGAGACGAGTGCCTTGATAGTCATCACCGTATAGTGCCTGCTTACATGCCCACCACACCGGCATACATGCACACGCACATGCACACACACATGCACATGCACACGCACACGCACACGCATGAGTGAATACACCCCACATAGACAAGCATGCGTGCGCATAACAACAGGTGGGAAGAGGAACGCAGGCGGACACAGGCAAGAGGGAGGGACGAGGCGATGCAGAGAGTGAATGTGGGTGAGTGCGAGCGGTGAGAGGACAGAGGAGCAGGCAGCCAGAAGTGCAATTAACAGTCAACAAGAGGATGGAGGAGGATCCACTCAATGGTAAACCGCGTGTAAAAGTATCTCTCTCGCTCTCCCTCTCCCTCTCGCTCTCCCTCTCCCTACATCCCGCCCACCCACCTTAGTGCAAGCAGGGATGCGGTCCACGTCTGAGAGGGAGAGAGAAGCTATTTTTAGGCACCTCAAAAGTCGTCTCTCTATCCCCAATGTTCCCTGTCTCCCTCCTGCCCACCCACCTTAGTGCAAGCAGGGATGCGGTCCACGTCTGAGAGGAAGCGCTCGCGGCACATGTAGCACCCTGCATCCACTCGCTGCAGCAGCGTTGCCACGTCCATCACACCCGGCTCGCCACCTACTGTTGCTCCTCCTGCTGCTCCTGCTCCTGCTCCTGCTCCTGCTCCCTCCTCTCCCGCACCAGTCCCAGCAGCAGCAGCAGGAACAGCAGCAGCGGGAGCAGCAGCGTGAGGAGCAGCAGCAGCAGCGGCCTCCTCACGTCCCCCTCTCTCGTCCTCATCGTGCCCCTCTTCGCCAGGGCTCCCACCAGTGCTGCCGCTCACGTGCAAGCTGGTGTAGTGAAACGGCTCAAAGCGCCTCTCATACAGCAGCCGGTTGCACACGTCCCGCAGGCACATGCGCAGGCGCCGCAAGCAGTGCTCCTCCGCTGCCTCTGCTGCCGCCTTCTCTGCCTCCGTCTGCGTGCGCTGCAGCGGAGGGGCGAGCGGCAGGGACGGCAGCACCCGGCGTTTCTTTGCCGGCCTGCCATCCCCACCGCTGCTGCTGCTGCACTGGCTAATCCCCCATGCCTCGGCTGCTGCCTCTGCTGCTGCTGCTTCTGCAGCTGCTGCTGCCGCTGCTGCTGCTGCTGCTGTTGATGCGTGTGACGCCATGGGCGTTGCTGCGGGATTTGTCTGAAAGTTGTGGGCGCCTTCATGTGGAGTTGAGTATGCAGGGTCCAGGCCTGTTTCAGCAGCAGCAGCGGCAGTGGCAGCGGCATCACCAGAAGCTACAGCAGAGACAGCAACGGTGGCTGCAGCTGCAGCAGCGGCGGCAGTGGCTGCAGCTGACTCGATAAGTGGGCGAAAGAACGACACGCGCTCGGAGCGATTGGGGCACTTGATGGTGTGGCTGCATGAGAGAGAAGGGAGTGACGCGAGGTGGAGTGGGAGGTAATTTGTCTATTGAGTTTACTCAAAAATCAAATTCCAATGAAGGCACTCAATGGTGTGGCTGCGTGGGAGGTGGTGCGAGGTGGTGTGGCAGGTAGATTTGCTTATAAGGTAGAATATAGGGTGGACTAAAGCCCATTTGTCAGACAACGGTATGGGGAGTGAAGAGGGCGGGAGAGAGAACAAAGGGATGGGAGTTAGGGATGGTGGCATGAGCAAGGGTCAAGCGACACTACTCAAAGGCCACCGGCCGAAACGCGCGTACGCTCAGGTTTCATGCGTACGCGCGTATGCTTCATGAGCAAGGGTCAAGCGACACTACACTACTCAAACGCGCACATAGCACGCGCCTGCACTCTGCACTCCGGCATGCATTACCACGCACAAGCGAGCGCAGAGGCCAGAAAGGGAGGGAAGGAGGGAGGTAGGAAGCGAGAGAGAGAGCGAGGGAGCGAGCCTCACATGTGGAGGGAGAAGAGACGGCGCAGGGTGGAGGGTAGTTGGTGCAGGGAGCAGTTGGCGAAGGCGAGCAGCAGCACAGGCAGAGAGGGAGGAAGGTCAGAGAGAAGCATGCGCAGCACTGCCCGCTGCACCGGCTGTGCCTGCACGCATGGACGCACCAGAGGAGCGATGGGGTGGGACGGCATGGGGTTGCAGTGGGGGGTTCAGGTGAAGGGAGGTAGAGGGAACGGGAGAAGACATATGGCACGAGTGAGGGCGAGTGGTTTGCGGCAAGAAATGGGTATGAGAGGACAGAACAGAATGGGGGCAGAGACCTGAGCGAGCAGCAGCAGCCGGAGCTGCAGCAGCAGCAGCAGCAGCAAGAAGCAGAAAGTAGAGAGAGAAACACAAATGATAGAGCAGTGCGGGCAGCAGGGGTGGTATCGTGTGCCACCACCAGAGGTCGGCGTGTGGCAGGAAGAGGATGCAGCGGGGGAAGGTGAGGTGCGGGGGAGTACAGAGAGGCAGAGTGGGAACGAAAGAAACAAGAACCCAGCAGAGCAGGGGCGGTACCGTGCGCCACCAGAGGTCGGCGTGCGGCAGGAAGAGGTAGGGAGTAGAGAGAGACAGCCGGGAAACGGAATAGAGAAAGAGACAGAAAGCAGGGGCGGTACCGTGCGCCACCAGAGGTCGGCGTGCGGCAGGAAGAGGTAGGGAGTAGAGAGAGACAGCCGGGAAACGGAATAGAGAAAGAGACAGAAAGCAGGGGCGGTACCGTGCGCCACCAGAGGTCGGCGTGCGGCAGGAAGAGGTAGGGAGTAGAGAGAGACGGCCGGAAAACGGAATAGAGAAAGAGACAGAGAGCAGGGGCGGTACCGTGCGCCACCAGAGGTCGGCGTGCGGCAGGAAGAGGTAGGGAGTAGAGAGAGACAGCCGGGAAACGGAATAGAGAAAGAGACAGAGAGCAGGGGCGGTACCGTGCGCCACCAGAGGTCGGCGTGCGGCAGGAAGAGGTAGGGAGTAGAGAGAGACAGCCGGGAAACGGAATAGAGAAAGAGACAGAGAGCAGGGGCGGTACCGTGCGCCACCAGAGGTCGGCGTGTGGCAGGAAGAGGATGCAGCGGGGGCCACGCCTGGCCTCTGCCACGACTCGCACAAGGGCCTCCTCGGGCGAGTGAGAGGAGGGGTCGGTGAGGAGCGATGGCAGTGACATGGAGTGCACAGGCAGGTGCTCCAGACGGTGCAGCAGCGCCTGCACCAGGTACACCTGTGGCACAGAGAGAGGAGAGGAGGGGAAGAGGAGTTGTGTGAGGAGGAGGAGGAGGAGGAGGAGGAGGAGGAGGAGGAGGAGGAGGAGGAGGAGGAGGAGGAGGAGGAGGAGGAGGAGGAGGAGGAGGAGGAGGAGGAGGAGGAGGAGGAGGAGGAGGAGGAGGAGGAGGAGGAGGAGGAGGAAACTGGAAGTGGGACTGGGGAGAGAGAGAAGAGGGAATGCGGAGGAGCAAGCAGTGCAAGCAAGGGGCTAAACAGCGCACCTGGCCTGAGCCTGGAGGGCCACAGAGCATGAGAGAGGCCTGCCGGGGAGCCAGCTGCAGGGATTGCACCAAGCGGTTGCGCACTAAACGACCGTTCTGCCCACCACCATGCCCCCCCTCCTTCTTCCCTCGCCCCTTCTCTCGCCCTTGCCCTTGCCCTTGTCCTTGTCCTCGCCCCAGTTCTCGCCCCCGCTCTGGGCCCCCCTTGCTGCCCGCGCCTCCACTTCTCTCCTGCTTCTCCTTCTCCTTCTCCTTCTCCTTCTCCTTCTCCCTCTCCTTCTCCTGCTGTTGCGGTTCCGCTTCACGGCCTTCAGCCTGTGTCCTCGCACCAGCGCCCCTAGCTTGGCCAACCCCTTCCTCCGCCTCTGCTGCATCTTCATCTGCAGCAGCAGCAACAGGAGACCCAGTGGCTGCTGGCGTGGAATCCACTCCTACTGCTCCTGCAGCTGCTCCTCCCAGCCCCCGAGTGTTTTCCACTGCGACTGCTGCCTCTGCTGCTGCTCTTCCTGCTGCAGCTGCCCGGACTGCTGCTGCCGCTGCCCGCACACTTGCTGCATGGGCAAAAGCTAGAGTGGCGCCGGTGGTGGTGGGTTCACGTTGCAGCGGCACGTGGTCATCCAGTGGGGACAACGGAACAGCAGCAGGATGGTGATTCATAGATGGAGAAACTCCTTTCCCTGCTGCTGCTGAGGCAACTGACGCTGCTACTGCTTCTGCTACTGGTGTTGCTGCAGTTGCTGCTGTTGCTGCTGTTGCTCCTGCTGCTATTGGTGCTGCTGGCACATCACCATCTGAGGCCTTATCAGTGCCATTTCCAACCAATCCCGACTCCCCTTCACCCAGCCCCCTTCCCATTTCTGCATTTCCCACCGTCTCACCTAACTCCAGTTCCTCCCCTCCCTCCCCATCCTTCCCAACCACCTTCCGCTCTCTCCTACCCACATCCCGCGTTTCACATCCTTCGGGTGACGCGTGCTTCTCACACGCAGCACGTAACCACTCTGGACTCTCTTCCACACCATCCTCTCTAACCCCGCTCGCCTCCCTCCCGTCTCTCTCCTCTCTATGTACCGCCCCAGCAACCCCACCCTCTTCTTCCAAATCCATCCTCTCTGCACTCTCCCTTCCATCCGCACTAGCCTCAACCACCTTCGTCTTCTTCCTCAATACACCATCACCATTCCCTCCTCCCTCTCCACCACTCACCGCCCCTGCCTCCTCCCTCACACCTTCCGCCTCTCTTCCCCCCTCATCCTCCCCACTCCCGTCCTCACCCTCCCCGTCTCCACCCTCCTCCTCACCCCCCTCCTCCTCCCCGCCCTCCCACTCCTCCCGCTCCTCCAGCAACCCAGGAAACCCATCCCCAAGCGCCCCCACAACATCCCCCAACTGACGCTTCAGCAGTGGAGCCACAGCAGGGGGCAGCGGCGCAGGGGTAAACGACGCCGCGCGGTGCGCAGCAGGCTTCACATCCAGCAGCGCCTCGAGAAAGTGCGAGCGGTTAACTCTAACCGTCGACGGGTCGATCACAAACCGCTCCTCGCTCTCATACACCTGCGGGTACATCCGCCTGAACGCCCGGATCGCAGCCTCCGCACACAGCGCCCGCATGTCTGCTCCACAGAAACCCACGCTTCTCTCCGCTAGCTCTTTCACCAACCCCTCCTCTGGCTTTCTCTCCCACTTGCTGGTGTGGATTCGGAGGATTTCCTCCCGAGCGTGCACGTCTGGGAGCGGAAAGAAGAACTCCCGGTCGAATCTGCCTGGTCTGCGCAAGGCCCCGTCGACTGCATCGACCCGGTTCGTCGCTCCGATCACAATCACCTGCCCGCGCGAATCCAGGCCGTCCATTAGCGCCAGCAGCGTGGACACAATCGAGTTGTGGATCTGCTCCTGCTTGCTCGATCGGACGGGCGCGAGGCCGTCGATCTCATCAAAAAATATAATCGACGGTGCGAGGCGCGCCGCCTCGTCAAACAGCGCCCGCAGCTGCCGCTCCGACTCGCCCACCCACTTACTCAGCACATCCGCGCCTTTCCTCATGAAAAACGACACGTTTGAGCCTGCTCTCGCTGCCGCACTTGCCAGTGCGCGCACCACTAGGGTTTTCCCAGTCCCAGGGGGGCCGCAGAGCAGCACGCCTTTCGGGGGAGATATGCTGTATCGAGCGAAGAACTCCGGGTAGAGCAGCGGGAAGAAGACCATTTCTTTGAGTGCTCCTATGTACTTGGAAAGCCCGCCAACTTGGTCGAACGTGACTGAGGGGTCGACACAGAGAGGCTGTATGTCCGCCCCTACTTTGGACCAGGAGGTTGATGACTTACCCATCACTGCACCCAGCCCTGCTGCCACTGCTCCACCCACTCCTCCTGCTCCTCCTCCTCCTCCTCCTCCTCCTCCTCCTCCTCCTCCTCCTCCTCCTCCTCCTCCTCCTCCCCCACCTCCTCCTCCTCCTCCTCCTGCCCCGCCTGCTCCTCCTCCCCCTCCTCCTGCGCTTGGGGTACCTGCTGCTACCCCACCTCTGCCCGCACCTCCTCCTCCTCCTCCTCCTCCCCCTCCTGGCATGGCAGCAAAGCCAAGCCCACCTGCCACGACACCAACCGGACTCCCCGCCACTTCCTCACCACCGCGCCCCCGTCCCTCACCCCCTGCTGCACCTCCTCCCTGCTGCCACGCCCAGCCACTAGCAGCAGCACCATCAGGTCCTCCCCATGCTGCAGGACCGATTGCCTCCACGCCATGGGAGAGAATGGAGTGCTCGAGAGGGCCTGCTCCGCCCCAGTGCGCGCCCAAGCTTCGCATCTCTGTATCATCTACTACCAGAGAGTCGTCTGACGCATCACCGGCTCGCAGGGAGCGCCGTGACGACCCGCCCCCTGCTCCTGCTCCGCCTGCTGATCCCCCCCGCCCGTACTGCTGCTGATGCTGGCTGTGGGAGTGGTGGTGAGGCTGCTGCTGCTGCCGCTGCTGTTGCTGCTGCTGCTGCTGCTGCTGCTGCTGCTGTTGTTGCTGCCTGGCCGCAGCAGCAAGGGAGACTCTGAGGGAATGGCGCTGCCCCTCATGTGACTTACCACCACTGGTGCCACCACCACCACCACCTGCTCCTGCTGCGCCTGCTGCTCCTGCTCCTGAGCCTGCTCTTGCATTGCCCCCTGTGTGCTGCTGGCTTGATTCAGCAGTGAACCTGCGTAGAGCCCCTCGAGTGCGCAGAGTAAACTGGGCTCCAGACGATGCCAAACCCCCACCGCGCTTCTGCTGCTCTTGCTGCTGCTGCTGCTGCTGCTGTTGTGGCCGCAGCGCTGGTTCCCTGCTTCGCAGTGCATACCGCCCTCGTCCCTCCTCCTTCTCCTCCTCTTCTTCCTCTTCCTCCTCCTCCTCCTCCTCCTCCTCCTCTTCCTCTTCCTCCTCTTCCTCTTCCTCCTCCTCCTCATCTTCTTCCCCCTCTGCATGCCCATCCTCCCCTTCGTCTGCTCTCGCCGCTCTGGATCGAGTGCGTGGATATCTATCCTCCTCGCCTTCCTCCTCCTCCCCTTCTTGCTCCTCTTCATCGTCCTCATCTTCCTCCTCCTCTTCCTCCTCCTCCTCCTCCTCATGCTCATGACCACCACCCTCCGCGCCCTCCTTTTCGTTACCCTCTTTCAATTCCTTCCCATCCACTCGCTTCTTCCCACTTGTTCTGTCACTCTCCCGGATCTTGCCCTTTTCTTTACCACTCACTCCTACTCCTTTACCATCTTCCTGCGCCTCATCCTCCACTTTCTCGCCCCCTTTCTCCTCCTCTTCCTCCTCCTCCTCATTCTCATTATCCTCCTCTTCCTCCTCATCCTCTTCGCCCCCCTCCTCGTTCTCCCCCTCCCCCACTTCTTCCCCCTCCACCACTTTACCTGCCTCTCCCTCGTTCTCCTCCCTCCGCCCTCGTCTCCTGCTTGACCTACGCCCCCTACCCTCAGTTACCTCCTCCTCCTCCTCCTCCTCCCCCTCCTCCTCACCACTATCAGGCAATTCTACTACTTCCGCCCGTTTCCCTCGCATATCCTCCCCTCGCCCCCCTTCACTTCGCATCCCACCAATCCCTTCAGCCCGTCTCCCTCCACCCACACGCTTCCCACTTCCCGCCCTTGACCCCGCCCCTTCCCCCCCATCTTCCGCCCCATGCCCTTCCTCTCCCCCTTCCCCCTCCCCCACTCCCCTTTCTGCTCCAATTTCCCCTTTGCCCTTCCCCTCTGCCCCATCCGCCCCCACAGCCGACCTATTAGATCGCCTCAGCTCATACGGCGATCGCAATACCTCCTGTGCCTCTGCTTTACCATGCCCTCTGCCCGCTTCAGCCTCGCGCAAGCTTCCACCCTTACCCACCCCGCGACCACCATCCTTCTCCCTTTCCCCGCCCTCCTGTTGCCCCCCACCGCCTCTCTCCAATCGACCCTCCACCCCCCTGGCCTCCTTCTCCCCTCGCTCGCCGCTCCTCCCCCTCTCCCCGCGCTCTCTGCTCCTGCCCCTCTGCCCACGCTCTTTCTCGTCTCTCAACTGCCACTTCAACCCCCGCCCAGCATCCTTCACTGCTCCTTGGCCTTCCCGCTCCTTCTCCAGCCCTGGCAACCCCCGGTTTCGCTTCGCCCTCCCCTCCTGTCGCCCATCCTCCTCCTGAACACCCAACCGACCCTGGGCCTTTCCCGGTACTCCTTGCATCGATCCGCGCGCCACCCCTCTCGCAGCCCCGATTCCCCTGCCCTGCTGCTTGTGCTCACGTTCATTCTCCCCATCCGTATCCTCATCTCCGCCCTCCTCCACCCACACCTCGTTCCGCCTGCGCCCATAAACCCTCTGGCTTCTCCTCTCCCTTGCTTGCTCTCTCCCTCTCCTCTCCGTAGCCCGTACACCCGCGACCTCCCCTTCCCCTTCCCCTTCCACCTCCTCCTCGTCGTCGTCTTCCTCCCCCTCCTCTTCCACCTCGTGCCCTTCCTCCTCCTCTTCGTCCAGGTGTATTGCATCTTCCTCCTGCCTTCTCCCTTGCACCACCTTCACACTGTGCCGTCTCCGACGAGTGTACGCTCTCGCCGAAAAGAACGCACGGTCATCGTCCTCCTCCTCTTCCTCCTCCTCTTCCTCCTCCTCCTCCTCCTCCTCCTCGTCTTCCCCCTCCTCCTCCTCCTCTTCCCCTTCCTCACCCATTTCTCGTGCATCCCCCTCACCGTGGCTCTCACTCCCATGATCGTCCCCTTCCTCCTCCTCTTCCTCCTCCTCCTCCTCATCCTCCTCTTCCTCATCGTCCTCATCGTCCTCCTGTCGCCGCACACGTCTCCTACGCCGCAACACTCTCCCCCTCCTCCTCCCCTCCTCCTCCCGGCCATCCAGAACCGTCATACCCATCGCCTCATACCTCTCCCTCATCGTCCCTCCACTCTTTCTCCTCGGCCGTAACCCCTCCCTTCTCGGAGGTTCCCGCCCAAAACCCTCCCCTCTCCCCACCGCCGCACCCCCTTCCCCTTGCTCTGCCTGTCCGCCGCTGCTGCTCCTCGCCCTGCCCCCATCGCTCGGACTACCATAATTCGTAGTGAACCCCGTTCGCCTCTGGGAAAACCGGGCCTCGTCTTGCCGGCGCCGATCCTTCCTTGCCCCTCCTTCTTGCACGTGCCCGTCTCTCCCGTCTCTCCTGCCCGCCCCCACCGTCACCAAATCCCTGCTGCTGGTGCTGCTGCGACGAGCAGGAGGGGAGGAGCGCCCCCAGTCAGTGTGAGAGCGACGGGCCATGAAAGAGCGAGGGGTAGACGTGTGGGACGGCTTCTGCGGAGAGCAAGGGAGAGAGCGTGAAAACATTGTTTACGGGGTGTAATGTTTTTTTTTACGGGGAATACGGAATTTTACCTGGTGAAGAAAAAAAAAACGGGGTGAAAGAGAGAAACAAAGGAAATACCGTTGAACGCACACCCCCCCCCCCCCCCCCCCCAACACACACACACACACACACACACACACAGGCAACAACTCCGATTCATAGTTTACTCTGTGACCAGCATATGGGTAAGTGCGATAGGCAGGGCCATGGGCCGTACCGTACCTGCTTGACCTTCTTCACGGATGGGGGCCGGTACGAGTCAAAGACGACGTACTCGAAGTCGCTGTTCTCTGGGGGCCTTGGGGGCCTTGAGTCGACTCAAACCTCGGAACTCAAAACTCGTACCTGCTTGACTTTCTTGACTGATGGGGGCCGGTACGGGTCAAAGTCGACGTACTCGAAGTCGCTGTTCTCTGGGGGGCGCCTCTTACGTCCGGATCGCCGCAACTCGTACGACTTTGGGTTCTTCGCATCGGGGCTCTGGGCGGGAAAGGCGGGAAGCGGAAGGGACGGGACGGGAAAGACGGACGGACGCGCATGAGCAAAGGCACAGGCACGTGCTCATGTGCGACGTGCTCACGTACTGGAGTATTCACAAGCTCACGAGCTCACACGGATGCTCTCGACTGCCTTGCTAACCATGGTTTCCTCGCGGTATCCGAGCCTTCTTCACGGCTCCACGATCGAACCATAGCAAGTAATTTTCACGCATAACACGCAGAACAAGGGGAAGAGAGCCCGGAACAAAAGGATTCTTAACGCCGAATTCGTCGTATAAGGCCATACCTACAGTGCAATTAGCCACATCTACAGTACACGCAGTGTAGTCTGTGCCTCCACGGATCCACAACTAGCGTACTGAATCGAAGTATACACTGCCGCGAAACGCTTCGGCCGCGCCGCCAACCTCAGATACTAAGTTAACGTCACCGGATCCCGACCGTTGAGCCGAGCAAGAGTCGTCTCGTAACTCTGTGGCAGCGATCAGAAGAACATCAACTACACTACCATGATGCTACACTGCTAACAAAGTTTATTGATATTCCTGCTCCGCTAATACCGCGCCGGTAGCCCCTTAAAAGGCCTCTACAATTCTCACAACACCAACGATCGTCACCTTAACGGATCCCATCATGCTACCCACCGGAGCGGCTGTCGAATCTCGGCGTCTCGGCAGCACAAGAGGCAGAGTCGCGTCGAGCGAGGAAATATTCGACGGCTTCGACGTGAAGCGTGTCCCTGAGACGAGTACCACATCGCTAGCACCTCTGCTGCGCTCGTTCTGCTGCTTCTGCTGCTCTTGCTGCAGCTGGGGCTGCCTCTGTTCCTTTTGCCCTAGCGCCACGTCTGCGTCCCAGCAGACGCTTTTGTGAGTGTCTTCCATGCGTGCTGACGTGTCCAAGCCTTCTAACACGTCGACGGCCAGGCCTGCTGCTG
This sequence comes from Closterium sp. NIES-65, assembly GCA_948144175.1. Classification (NCBI taxonomy): domain Eukaryota; kingdom Viridiplantae; phylum Streptophyta; class Zygnematophyceae; order Desmidiales; family Closteriaceae; genus Closterium; species Closterium sp. NIES-65. Next base: position 1,574,197 of record CANXME010002591.1, on the reverse strand, counting down.
CTCGACTATGTGCGAAGTGCAAAGCACACCTAGCTTTGCAAACTGCTTCGCTTGAGGCTCAAGCCGTCCCGACAACTTCAAGGACACACTTCTCGCTCCCTGCAGGGGTTGCTTTAGATCTGGGGGCTGGTGGTGTGTGGGAAGGGGACCAATCGCAAATGTCCACCCATGCGAATGTATGGATGTGATGGTTATGGAGGGGACCCGCAAGGAAGGAGACGAGCAGCGACCCCAGTGATCCGCAGTGTAGCACATCATCATGTGGTGGGGTAACTGGCGCAGCGATGTCATAGGTGAATGGGGGCTTTCAGGTTTGCGCTTGCAGACCACACCAACAAGTCCAGACCTCCTGTTATGGCTCGGTGTCGGGGACCGTCTCACTGCGATAAGTGGTGACCCGCAAAAGTACACACGTAAACATGATGGTTTATCATGAATGGAATCCTGACAAAATCCACCACATGTACTTACAAAATGATTGATAATGCACTCTCAGCACATAAGTTCTTTTTCTTAGGAAAACATTAAAAAAAACTTTGGAAGTTGTCGTAGAGTGCCAGCTATTACTTGTGAAATCATCTAGAGATTGTAAGTATTGGGAATGAGCATAACCCATGCGAAGTGGTTTGCTTGCAGATTTGCCGTGGTCTGCAAGTCTGTTCTTTCTCTGTGCCCTACCTTATGCCCTATCTTAATCTATTCACATGCGAAACAGACATCTGTAGGAGGCAATGTATCTCATAGGTGTAGGAATTCCTATTATGCCTACTCGTCTTCGATTCAATCACATCCTGAGAGACCACTAACCCCCTCCTCGAAACTTAGGGCGCATTCCGGGCTCTGGTCTAACCTCTGGGCAAACCTCTGGGTTTACTGTTGTCACCTACAATTGGCACAAATGGTGAGAAATAGGCATGATTTCGGCTGACCAGAGGTTCTGACCAGATCCCAGAATCCGCCCTAAGGTACTGTAGTTGAATATCCGCGGACAGCATGGGCACCCACGAAGTGTGATCCTCGGTCATGACAATCTTCAATTGTATAAGGGCAGTACGTGAGCTTTTTCTTTCTTCTGTTGGAAGTTATTACCACCGTGATAAGCCACGTCTGACCTGCAATTATGGGTACAGGTGCATCAATCTCGGAAACTTCAACAAGGGGTGGATCGTTCACCTGTAGAAACAAGGCCATCAACTGCTTTATGGGTATTAGCTCTAAGGAGCCCTTCAGGGCAGGGTGTAGCGGGTCAGAACTCGGGTCTGGCAGTGTAGCCCAAAACAAATCGAAACCCTGGATGCGATGGGGTTGATGTCTGTGGGCCAGAGATGGTACAGTGGTGGTGGAGTGGTGGAGACTGGAGAAGACTTTTGCGAGTTTCCCCCAAATTCGCGTCTAGGGTGGCCGGCAAGCAGCTTTCGATTTGCGCATGCAGCACTGTTGCATGATGCAAACACAGTTCCCTCGCCCCATTCCTATTGGTCACAGGATTTGTAACCCCATTCCCTCGTTAGCCACGACGTGGCAAAGAGAGTTTCGTGTCGATTTCGTCGCAAACACTCTGAAAGTGGTTACACATGATGCCCGCTAAGTACCCACAACTTGTTTTTGTCATTTTGGTTTCTAATGAGCAACAGCATTTCGCCTGCTCGCCAACATTCGCCACGGGCAAAATCGGGTCTGTAGTGGGCAGGTGAAGAAATTTAACCAGCGCCTTCAAAATATCTCACGAACGGACAGATGCCAGCGTGATAAGCTATATGTTCAACGTCACCCAAAACGTCCGACCACATATGCCATTGGAACCGGTTTTCACCGCATTCGTGCTAAATTGGCTTTCACAGCAACCACTCCTTTTGTCTTTCGCCTCAAGAAGGTGAAGAGTGCAACCACCCCAACCTACCAGTTTCGGCAAGGCAAGTTCGGCACCTGTATGAAGCAACAAGTACAGCATGTGGGATGCTCCAAGGTGTTTCTGCCAGGAGTGAGAAATGTCAAAGGCGTGAAGAGAATTCTGAACGGGCAGATTGCAATATTTAGGCACCTGACTTTTAAACCACCTTAGATGTTTCCGCGAGGGTACGGTACAACTGTACCCAGGCCCTCTAGCCCGGTTACGACCGTGGATGGTGTTTTTTGCATTGTATAATGTGATTTCACCTCCTTCAAAAAAAAAAAAAAAAAAAAAAAAAAACGGCTGCGATCAAAATATGGGCTTGTATCGTGCGTGCAACTGGCCGGTACCAAATGCAATTGGGCAGGCTGTCGAATGTAAGAAGACCAAATGTGCGTGCAGCAGCTGAGCATCATGTGTAGCAACAACCAGTTGCAGCCACCAACCTTTTGTACTGTTTTGGATGGACGTTCATTTCTCCCTGCTCAACTACCTCTCATCACTACAAGAACTACTTCGCCAGTTCAGCATGTTCTTACCACTACAAGAAGAACAACTTCACCAGTTCAGCATATTTCTAGTCCTAATATCGACTCTCGCCACAATTTGGGCTTCTCAACTAATTTTCAACGACTTTAGCAAAAACGACGCCATGATTCACTCCAGATTGCTAGCTCTCTGCACGCTCTCCCAGTTGCTCACCTTATTCCCATCGGTGAGCCTCGCACTTCTTTTCCAGATCCCACGAATTTAACGCATTTGTCTTCGAAGCATGTAACGTGTTTTTCCATATTTTTTTAACAGTCTCACGCCCCGTCGATACCGCTTGGACTCGACGCTTGTGGCGCGCATAACCTACCTGCTCACTCCAGCATCCCGTCGTCCCTTCCCTGCTTCACCTGCTCCTTGCGCACACTAATCTGCTTTCTCCCACCTATCCTCCCCACGCGCCGTATCCGTCAATGCTGTACCTGCCGTCTTCCCCACCCAATTCCCCGCATCCCTTTCCCCTTCCCTCCCCGTCCTCCCCCCTTTTCTCCTCCCCCTCCCCTTTCAATCTCCGCCAGGTGCGCGCTGCGCACGATATCGCTTCGGCATGTCCAGGGCTACCCTCTCCATTCGACTTCTCCTACCCGGACCGCCTATGCGGCAATTTAAAGGAGTTCGCGGTGCGTCTAAATGACCACATGCGAGCTCTCAGCCGCGCCGCCGGACCCATCACTGCCAGTACAGCTGCGGCCGCAGCAACCGGAGCTCCCGGGTCAACCGCCGCGCCTGCCTCTCTAGCTTCCCCTTCCACTGCCGCACCCTCCGGCTCTCCCCCAGTCACCTCCTCCTCCTCGCCCGCATCAGACGCTGCGCTCGCGAATTCGTTCCTAGACCCTCTACCGTCCACGCCGCGCTTTCTGGCGTACGACTCGGGGATAGGCGGGTACGGCGACACGATCACGGGCCTAGTGACCACATTTATAACGGCTCTTCTAGACGGCCGCGCGCTCGTCGTAAAACACCCGTGGCTGCTACACGCCTTCGAGCCGGCAACGTTCGACTGGCGGCCCACTCCTGACGTGAAAATCGACCCGGTGCAGTTCATAAACAACGAGACGGAACCCGTGGAGTCGGGTAGAGTGCCGCGAATCGCGCTCACGGCCATGAAGGTGGATCCCGAGGCGCTCTTCGGGCGCATGGAGAAGTACCCCGTGGTGCGCGTCGCGTGGAACGTGGGTCATCTGACTTACTTTTACAAGAACAACGGCACGTGGGGCTCCAGGTTCCGCTCCTTGGGACTCCGCCCGCCTTACTCCTTCGGGTGCATCCTGCGGCTACTGCTCAGGTGGGTGCCAGGAGAGAGCGAAGAGGGCATGGCGGGGGTCTTTCCCGCTTCTACTAAGCGCTTTCCTTCGAATTTATGTTATATGCTCCAGCCCGTCAAAATTCTCCTTCCTCTCCAGCCCTTTAGCACACCGCCACTGCCCCTGTCTAACCGTCCTCTAACCCACCGCCCGTGTCTCACTCTACCTCTCTATCTCCCTCGCCTGTTCCCCTCGGGCTGTTCTCTCTCCGCGCAGGCCGAAGCCGGAGGTGTGGCAGATGATGCGCGAGACGGCGCGCGCGCTGCACAGCGAGCGCGGGCTGAGCGTGGGCGTGCACATTCGCGTGGACGACCGCATCGTGTGGGGCGGGCTGCACGGCTACGGTGCGCCCATCACGCTCAACGAAACGCAGATTGGGCAGCTCATGGAACAAGCCAGACCCGCGCTCGAGTGCGCTCAGGTGAGGAGGGAGAGGGAGATGGAGGATGGGGGTATGGAAGCATGGGGGATGGAGCATGGGGTATCGTTTCTTCGTTCCTTTCTCCACGCATTCCCCCAACCCAAACCCCACCCCCCTTTCTCCCCCACCACTCCCCCACCAACCCCCCTTTGTCTTTTGAACTATCCGCTTCTCTCAACGCTCTTCCCCTGTGTGCGCTTGCCTTGCTGTGTTGCGTTGACCAGGGCGTGGAGGACTGGTGGCATCCATCGCCAATGAAGACCAAGTGGCTCGTACTCACCAACTCGCACCAGCTCAAGGAGGCCATTCAGAAAAAATACCCCGATAAGGTATGCGCGCACCTCCACTGAAACACCACCACTCTGTATTCCTGCTTGCTATTCAGTACCTCGTATCATCAGGATTCAGGGATTTGTGGCAATGTTACCAGCTGATTTATTATTCTGCTTAACCCTGACTTACCTGCTCCTTCCACTTGCATGTCCGGCCTCCCGCGCTTCCCTCAGGTGGTAGTGACTAACTTTGTGCCGCGCCACGTGAGCAAGAATGAGGACCCCAACTCCAAGAGCAACGAGGCGAGCGAGGTGATGGTGCAGGAGACGGTAGCAGAGTGGCTGCTCTTTGCCTCGTGCGACCGCTTTGTCTTCCCCGACTCGGGCTACTCTCGCACTGCTGCCATGTACTCCATGCGCCCGGCCTCCATGCATTTAACGCGCATCTGCAACCCCGAGCATCCTGTGGAGGTTAGCACGCTAGCGGAGAAGGGCAGCTCTATTTGACACCCGGAATGCGACGTGCTCTGCAACGTCAGTGGAACTACTTAGTGGAAGGTAGTTGGTGAATGAGCTTTTGGCCCAGCTCTATACTGATTTAACGTTTTGATAGCTATCTGCGGTATGTATCATACCTCAAGATGTAGGAACTCTGGGGTTCCCACCTAGAGTGGAAGCCCATGTTGTAACTTTTGTATACACACATGCCGGTTTTTAGTTCCCAACGCGGGTTTCCCAGAGGGCCCTGTTGTTATGCATTATAAGGCGAATTTCTACACGCCAGATGTTTCTCTTTTCTTTTGCGTGCGGCTCCCGTCACGATGACGAGACGTGCTCTTTACTTAGCTGACGCAGGCAGGACCCAGTGAACCCCGCGTAACTTGCTTTGCTGACGCAGCACAGTGAAACTCACCTACCTCCTTTGCTGACACAGACAAGCTCACACAAAACCCCACCCACCCAACGCCCCCCACCTCTTCCACTCGTGAAAATCGCCCGTCATCGCGCAATACGCAAGCGTTACATAATGCCCATGATTGAGCAATTTAAGGAAACCTGCTAACACCTTTCACATCATTCAACTTTTCGAAACTGATTGGGGCCAAGCCAGTAACGTGGTCTGTTTGCCGTGTCAGTTACAAAATGCAGTGACGAGTCTGAATAGATCACATCTTCATCATCACCACAACCACATCTGCAGTGTACAAGGCCTTCCAACAATCCTAACATCGAAAAAATTGGGGAAATTAAAAACGCCAGAGGTAAAGAACCACTGCTCTTTCCCCACCATTGTCTGAGCTACGTAGGTGCAATCACCACAATAGCAGCAACAGCAGCACCATGAACTACTTGTTAGCGGCAACGAGTGCCTTGACGAGCTCAGCCTTGTTGCCTCCGCGAATGCCCTGACGTGCAGCCAGGGCACGCAGCTCGCCCATTGACTTGGCCAGGAGCTGCTTCTCCGACAGCGCAGCACCCGCGCCATTGCTGCTGCTGGCAGCCGGTGCTGCTGGGGCACTCCACGAGGCAGCAGGGCTGATTGTCATATACGGGACATGGAAGACACAGGCACAGAGAGGAGAGGATCACATCGAGTCTTTGGGCTGTTGTACATGGTTTAGGGAGAGTAGCAGGAGACACACCAGAGCATGAACTTACCACAAGCACCCATCATGAGCAGAAGCACAACGAAGTCTTACCTGGGAGCAGCTGCAGCAGCAGGAGCAGCACCGGAGCTAAGCAGCTTAACAAGCTCGGCCTTGGTATCACCCCTCACGCCCCTCGCCCGAGCCAGAGCCCTCAGCTCCCCAATGCTCTTTCTCTCCAAGTCAGCCACACTCAACCCACTCCCACCACTGGCACCTCCCGAAACACCCACACCCGCTCCCACACCCGCTCCCGCTACCGCTCCTGCGGCTGCGCCTGCGCCTGCGCCAGCAGCGGCGAGGCGGCGGATGAGGTCGGGACGGGAGGTGGCGTGAATGCCTCGGGCGCGAGCCAGCGCATTGAGCATGGGCACAGGCATCGTCTGCAGCTGCGCCAAGCTCACACCCGCTCCGGTGGCCGCGCTGCCGCTCGCAGAGGCACCAGACGAGGCGGAAGAGTAGGAGGATGCAGAGGAGGAGGAAGACGACGAAGAGCTCACGCCCAGCTTCGCCAGAATCATATCATCCACGGAGAAATCCGCGGCCTTGCGGAAGGTCCCGCGGCCGAAATCCAGCTGGTACGAGTCGCGGAGCCCGTCGATCAGATCGTACTGCGGGCGCCACCCGAGGAGATCCTCCGCTTTGTCGTTGCTCGCAAAGAAGTGCTGGTCGCGCAGCGGGAAGGATTTCTTCTTGCCGAAGTCGAAGTCCTTGGGGTTGTAGTGGACGAGCGTGGGCTTGGGCGCGCCCATGGCCTCCGCGCACGCGTTCGCGATGCCGTCAAACGTCACGTATCGAGGGCCCGAGATGTTGAACACCTCGCCGATCGCCAGCGGGTTCGCCAGCACCAGCTCGAACGCCCTCGCCAGGTCCTGCGGGTGGCGGGGGGGGGGAGAGAGAGGATGACAGGGAAGAGTGACGGGGAGTGGGACGACAGGGGGGAGCGAGGTTGAGGTGGAGTGCACGGGTGGAGAGGTAGATGGAGTGGTACGCTGGCGATGTGGGACTAGTGGAGTGTACGGGTTTGCGAGTGACGCTTGGCGTACTGGTCTGTTTCTGGGTTCGTTTCGCGTGCGCGCTATCCGCGGTAAACACGGGCAATGAAACGCTGGTTTGGTGAACTAATGGCGGAACCCAACGAGACGAGGTGCTGGTAAATGAGTGCACTACGCTCGGCCGACCCACTCCAAAAGCAAATGCCCTCTCAGCCTTCGCTCGCTATCGGTTTAGACATACATCCCATGGCCCCCAATGGGTGTGCACTTCTACCCCCATCATTCTCCTTCCACCCCTGCGCGCGCCCGGCCGCGGGGGCGACCGCGCCCCGACCTCGCACGCGTCCCCTCCTCCTCTCCCCCTCACCCAAGCCCCTCTCACTTGCGCGCTAGCGCCCCTGAAACCACACGGCCAGAACCCTCATCCCCACGCTCCCTTTTCGTTCCTCCAACCCCTTGCTTCTCCCTTTTCCGTTCGCACCTTGACGTGGCCGAGCTGCGTGACTTGCATGCCGGAGCTGGGCACGGGGATGGGGCGGCCGGCCTTGAGGCGGTGGAAGAACCACTCCTCCACGGGGTTGTAGTTGAGCGGCCCGTAGATGTACACCGGGCGGATCGACGTCCACGGCGCGCCGCGCCTCTGCAGCAGCGCCTCCGTGTCGAGCTTGCCCTTATGGCGCGACTTGGGGTCGACGGCGTCCTCCTGGCGAAGGAGAGGGTGAGGGACGGGGGAGGGCGAAGGGGGATGGGGAGAACGAGGCACGGGTTTTGAGGCGGCGCAAAAGCCGGATCGAGCTTGCCCTTGTGGCGCGACTTGGGGTCGACGGCGTCTTCCTGGCGAAGGAGAGGGTCAGAGAACGGGCGCGCAAGACAAAGGGGAGAGGCGGAAAGGGGATGGCAGGTGGGGTGAATAAATGCAAGGTGGGATCGGCGAGAAGATGGGGGAGCAGGGGGGGAAGCGGCGAGGGAAGGGGTTCAAATGTGCGGGGAGAGAGAAGGAAAGGACGAAACGAGGGAGGCGCTTGTGTGGATTTTCAAAAGCGAAATATAAGGTTGAACAAGGAAGAGAGTCAGTTACCTCGCGATGGGGAAGCACGTCAGACTTGAGGTAGACTCCTGCGGACGAGCAGAAGATGTACCTGGGAAATACACAAGAGGAGGGCGCGGGGGGAGAGGGAATGGGGGATGGTTGGGGAGATGCGCAAGGGAGATTCATGCGAGCGAGATAGCAGAACGAAAGCGAGTGGTTAGCGAAGAGAATATCTGAACATACCAAAAATCGTTTTAGGCGGTGTGTTAGTGGGGTTAGGTGCAAGAAGGCACGGATTGCACGGATTTGAGAGTGACGTCGCGGGGAATGGAGATGCCAAAGCGGAGACAGTCAACAAGATGTGACAGGCCGGCAGGAGAGAGGCGATATGGGATAAGTGACACGGAAAAAGGCTGTAGGAAAACGAGAGGGACTAACGAGGCGACACCATCCACATCTACCAGAGCCATGGCATGGCCTATGGCATGACGCGTGGCATGTCATACGGCGCATAGCACGAGGCAAAAAAAAAAGGCCACCCACTGTTCGAGGCGAGGCAGCGCGTCGAGAATGGGTTCCACCTCCGCGCCTTCGCGGCCGTTGATGTCGTACACCACTTGGAACCCCGACCCGCGCAGCAGTCTACGCACGCCGTCAAAGTCCTTGCGGTCGCCCTTGATGTGCTTCACCTTGGCGGAATACTCCGCAAACTCCGCGTCCGTCTCCCCCGGGATCTGCTGCGCCACCGGCGCCTTGCCACGTGTGAAGAGAGTCACCTCGTGCCCCGCTTTGACGAGCGCGCGCGCGAGGTACAGCCCGATGAAGCGCGAGCCGCCCATCATGAGGATCTTCTTCGGCGCAACGTACGCCGCGGACGCCACCACCGGCTCCGCCGCAGCTGCGCGCGCGCCTGCCGCGCGCTTCTGCACAGGCGCATTGCGCTGGTTGACGGAACGGGGGAGGGGAGAGAACGAGAGGAAAGGAAAAAGTGGAGGAGAGGCGGAGAAGCAGCAACAAGGGAGGGAAACAGGGACAGGGGTGGGGCATTAGTGGAATCAGTATAATTATTGAATAACGGGGAATCAGGACGTGCATGGAAGGAAGTCACGCAGAGAAAAAATCGGCATTGCCGATGCGAAAGCAATGCATGATGACCCTGCTCACCTTGCTGCTGACGGCAGCGATGGCGGCGTGCGCTAGGGAGGACGAAGCGGCGGCGGCGGAGAGAGAGTCGTCCTTGCGAAGACCGGAGAAGGAGACCGAGCGGAGAGCGAGCGACGACGCATGGTTGGCGGCGGCACTGCGAGGAGGTGGGTATGGAAGGGAACATGATTAGAATCCGTGGGAGGTTTGCTATTCAAGTAAATGGCTTGTAACTGTTGTTCTACATGGATGTTACTTGACCGATCGACACGCAGTCAACAGAATGGCCGAGAGAAAAGGGACGAAAAAAAAGGAGAGCATGAGGAGACAGGAACTCACCCGCTTCCGATAGACGACAGCCCTGCAACGCTGACAGCGGCAGAGGAAACGGTCGCGAGAGCAGCCATTCCTGCTGATAGATAGACTCGTGTAATTGGTTCAGGAGCCGAGGCAAGGCGAGGAAAGTACGGTGGTCTCCTCAACGAGAAATACAAGGGCGACGGAAACTTCAAGGTGACACAATGGCCTCCAGTCACTAAGGCGAGAATAAGGGGAGATGCTCCTGGTTTGGCGGACCCTGTTTGGTCTTCCCGAATCGCCTTGTTTTGAGTGCCAGCTCTAGAAAGGTGAAAAATATCTTCTGGCACCGAGATGGATAGGAGCGGGAAAGATGCGAGAATGGGATCGGGTTGAAAATGGCGCGAACCGCGAGAGTGATGGGAGTGATGAATGCACCTTGCCCGTTTGCGTGGCATAGTCGAGACGCTGAACAACACATAAATAAGCCACTGGACAGGATGGAATGCCATCTGGCAGCATCCGCTGGAGGATGATCATTGTCAGCGTTGACAAATGTGACTGTTAACGTGAGATCTGGTAATCTGGATGGGGCAAACACCAAAGAAGTCATCTATTTTCGCCACGTGGATATCAGAGTCGCCGCTTTTTCCAGAGTTACGCTGGGGAACGGAGGTGATTCGGTGGTGGTGGCTGGCGTGACTCACCTGGATTGGACTCACCTGGACATGAGATGGTGGCAAACCCCGCAACTATCGCAACCCCCCACCAGCCCACAAACCACATAAAGTGAAACCTGATCATGAAACCCGCCCTCTATCGAAAACTACGAGAGATTGATCTTGACGGGGTGTAACGGGTGCAATGGAACGCGATAGCGAGGATTACACTAGCGACGGCATGAGAGAATACTTACTGGGCCACAACCCCGGTCCGCGTACAACCCCGGTTTTCGGAAACCAGGCTCGGTCCGAGGACCTTGTTGAAGGAATTTGGCCCCGCCCTCGCATGGGAAAAACTGACTTCGTGGTCGAGTGTGTGGGAGGTGCAGCCGACCTTCTGCAGGTGTGCAAGGGTTGCCTGTACACGAGGTGTACTAGGGAATCCATGCAAGAGTAACTGAAGCATCCGCGAGTGCAACACAGATGTCTAATGCACACGTACAAGTGGCGTAGCTCGTACAGAGGTTCGCGTCTGACCCTGCGCACCCTAGAGACTGCACAGACGAATTTTGGCAAGAAATTCGAATGGCCCTAATTTCGACCAATGAGGAGCTGACATTTTTAAATGTCGACCGAGGTGTTCGACAAAGGTGGTCGACGAAGGTGGTCGACGAAGGTCGTCGACCCGCGACGACGAAGGTCGTCAACTGGTGATGACGAAGGTCATCATCCTACAGGGTTGTCAAGGGCTTTACCTGGTCGACCGAGTTACCTACTCGACGAGGTTCTGCGGAGGGTCGCGAATGTCGTCGAGGTTGTTGTGGCGAAGTCGACCGACGTGGCAGCACGTGGTCGACGTGGCTCATCAGGTGCAACCGTCAACACGTGGCTGACAACCCGCGCAATGTGCTCGACAGTGCACGTCGTGCATAACTGTCTACAAGCACCTGCGAAGTAGGTGCTTGCACATGCGCTTACAATTACCTGCGGATGCAGTGCTGGCAAGCCGCGCGGATGCAGCATTGACAAGCCGCGCGGATGCAGCATTCGTAAGCTGCACGGGTGCAGCGTTGGCAGGCCGCCATTCTGCAGCGTTGGCAAGTCGCACACAAGCTGCATTGGCGGGCCATGGAGATGCTACGTTGGTAGGTCGACGACTTTGTCGTGCTGGCGATCGACCTACCTGAGCACTAGCAAACCCTGCATGTGATGTAGTCAATCTTTGCCACTGCTTGTTATCATTCTGAACTCTGTATTGTCAACTTTTCCTTAGTGAAACTCTTGCTGTTTTGCCCTGAGAAAACACAAGTTCTAGAGAACACAGACAGAGCTACGATCACTCTACCAACTCGTGCCTACCCTGCAGTCTAGCTCCCACCGTTGTAGAGTTAATCTCCACAGTCCTCGCCTTCCGAACCACCATCGCGTCGCCTTCGGTTTTTCCAACCCCGAACCTGCACCTAACCATCTAGCGACCCCGCGACCGTCGCCTAGCTAGCTCTGGTACATTAGTCCTAGGCTTCATTATTTGCTCGACGTTGTAATCACTTTCGCGATATTGCATTCTGCGCACTCTTCATTCGTACAACTCATAACACTTGGTATCGGAGCTACTTTCCTACGTTACCCTCTCGTTTACATGGTCGTTTAGTGGAGGGGTACGATAGACTTGGTGGGCTGCAAAGCGGTCGGCCTGTGAAATAGATACGATTATTTCACTCCGACCATGATAGCGTTTGCGCCTTCATCGAAGTCAGAAAAATTGCTAATCAACCCCTGCCCGTCCAACGAAGCCTAGGAAACATGCAATAGACCGAGTTCTGCGCGCTCCTGCAAGATTTCCGTACGATGCAGGCCAACATGCAGGTGATGACCGTGAAAATGGAGCGCCTGAGGAAGGAAAACACCAAACTACACCAGGCGCGTGGTGAAGCGCACCAGGAGTTGCCTGTCGATGAGGACGCAAGTCCACGCCAGATGAGCGGGTATGGAGTGAACTTGCAGGCTCCATGGATGCGGACGATGCGAGGCAAGGGCAGCAGCAATGGTCACCGCAATTGTCGCATGTAGCACCGACACGTGCAGCAGCGACAACTCAGGAGACGACAACAGCAGCAGCAACAGTTCCTGCGGAAATGACAGCTTTAACAACTATCAAAATTAAGCAGACAAACTCACCCCCGTTTAACCCAAGTGACAAGTTTGTCACTGTTTCTGCATGGTTGTTCGGTGTGGAGGTGTTTTTCAATGCTGCCATGATTGATGACGATGCCACCCGCATAAATTTTGCTGTATCACTGTTACGAGGACCTTTGCATGAATGGTGGCGACGGACGTTGCAAGACGAAGGGACTTTGGCATAAAAAACGCGTGCGAACGACGGGAGTTTGGCAGAAAGAAGACCTGCCACGCAGCGAGCAGCTTCAATTTTCGGGACAGCCACGATACGCACATAGAAGGAGTGGGGCGCCGCCTTGCGAACCGGATTCGAGCACGTATCAGCCTCGAACTCTGCTTGCATGAAGTTGCGTGCCTGGAAGCTGCTCACTTCGGTCCAAGACTACTCTAGCACCTTCCGCAACCTGGCGACCAGGTGGATGACATGAGCGATGCGAAGCGATTGGATCGCTACGTGGCGGGCTTGAAATACGAGATACAGTTCGAGGTCCTACGAACGCGGCCATGCACATTTGACGACGCCGTCCAGGAAGCCGAGTCAACGGATGCGCTGATGTAGTGGGCGAGATCGAGCTCCCGTGAGGGCCCTCGATTTCGTGGATCAACTCAGCAGCCCATAATCAACGGCGTGGATGCGCCAAGCCGAGCCACCGAGCATGCTTTGCATGCAATTAGCTAGGCCACCCGAAAAGAGACTTCCCGAAGTTTAAGAAGGGGAAGAAGAACTACGGAGAAGGTCGGGAAAAGATGTGAGTCAGTAGCAGAGGGGCGCCCTACTGACGAGACCCTGTCGCCCGACAATCACCATCCACACTGTGTCCTAGTACCGATCAGAGCTATCGACCGCACCCGGACGAATAATGTAGGTGAACACAAGGACTACCCTGTGCTAGTCGTAGGGAGGGTTAACGGCTACACAATTAAAATATTCGTTGACGGTGGGGCAGGTCACAGTCTCGTCAACCTGGCAACGGCCAAAAGAATTGGGGTGAAGCTGAGCAGGTTTTTGCGAGAGATTGATGCAAGGTTGGTGGACAGGACATCGCTGGTCATTCGCGATGAAGCGCGGAAAATTCGGTAAGTGTGGCGACAATTTCGGGTTCGGCATGAAGATGCTGGCGGCGACTTTGGACGGTTGCGATGTGTTGCTGGGACGAGACTTGCTGCAGCGATATAACCCGACGATAGACTGGACAAGGGGAGCATGCGCCGTGCGAGGAAACGCGGGGCTGACGACGCTTCTGAAATGGACGAACACAGAGCCTGTGAGGACACGTGTCAACGCCGTCACTAAGTGGCGAGCGATCAACAGTGGGGATCAAGGCTACGCAGTACACTTGTACGAGGTAGCAGCCACCAAAAAAAACGTCGACATCCTCACGCTCTGCGCGGCGGTCCCTGAGGAGCTGGCGAGCATTATTCGGTGGTATCCCAAAATTTTCGCGAATGACCTACCCGAGGGTCTGCCACAACAGCTGTCAGAATGTTATAATCTAGCCTAAACTTACACTTGCCTACCCAGGACTTACCTAGCTGTGGCTCCTCACTATAGCTACTATTCTCACATGCTATCAGAGCGGTTACGCTCCTGGCCTGTGGGCCCACCTGCTTCCGCTGCCCTACTGTGTGTCGCGCGCCCTGTGGCGCGCGACCTTCGATTTTTCTTCCCGCCACGCGCTCGGGGCGCGTGGCGGTTTTCTGCCCGCCGTGCGCCCCGAGGCGCGCGGCGGTTTCTTGCTTCGTGTGGCGCCCTGGGGGCCCGCGCGTCGCCCTCCTCCGGTCGCCTCGTCGCGGCGCCCTGGGGGCCCGCGCGCCGGCCTCCTCCTGTCCCTTCGTCGCGGCGCCTTAGGGGCCCGCGCGCAGGCCCCTCCCGTCGCCTCGTTGCGGCGCTTTGGGGGCCCGCGCGCCGGCCCCTCCCGTCGCCTTGTCGCGGCGCCTGGAGGCCCGCGAGCCGGCCCCTCCCGTCGCCTCGTCGCGGCGCCCTGGGGGCCCGCGCGCCGGCCCCAACCGTCGCCTCGTCGCGGCGCCTTGGGGGCCCGCGCGCGGCCCCTTTCGTCGTCCGTCGAGCCGCCCTCGTGGGCCCGTGCGCGGCCCCACTCCCGTCACCCGTTGTGGCGCCCTCGGGGGGCCCACGCCCTGCTTTTTCGTGGCGCCCTGGAGACCCCCCGCCGCCTCCCTTTCCCTCCGTGACCCACCCCTACTGCTTCCCGCGCTCCTACCTGCGTTAGGGTTTGGGGGTGGCGGGTGTGGGGGTGGCGGTTGTGAGTTCCTCCCCTTGCTCCTCCTCCTCCCTCGTCTCCCACTACTGCAGCTGCCGCTGAGGGGGGTGGGTGTGTGGGAGCCTAGGGTTTAGGGTTTAAGGGGGGTGCCGTGGGAGTGGAGCTAGGGTTCACCAGGGGGTTTGTGTCGAGGGTGTGGGGCAGTTGGAGGAGGTTGTGTGAACGTAGCTGTCGTGTCGCCTGTAGCCCCTGTAGTCCGTCGCCCTTGCTTCGGTAGCCAGTGAGCCTGTTGCACCAGTCGCCAGTGGGTCCGTTGCTCCTGCCACTCGTCTATAGCCGCGGAGCCAGTCACTCCAGTAGTCCGTCGCCCTTGCTTCGGTAGCCACTGAGTCAGCCGCTCCTGTGCCCGTGCCTCTGCAGCTTCAGTCGTTGCCTCGCATTTTCTCTCCCTTCACAGTTCCTCCTCCTCCTCACTTCCCCGCTGTGATTAACTCTAGCTTTGCTTACTATTGTGAACTCCTGCTCTATGCCTGCTTGCTCATTGTGCTGATTACACCCCACTTTGGCTATGGGGGTGTGTCAGAATGTTATAATTGACTAGCATGCAGTGGGGTACTCTATAGCGAGTACAACCCAATTAGGGTTTCCTATATGTATGCCAACTGCTGCTAGTGCAACCCCCTCTCTTCTTCATTCCTCATTATTCACACCAACAACTACAACACCTGGTACCTGGACAGCTGGTGCGGACAGCACATGGTGGGATCCACATGATACGTTTCAAACCTGAGTCGCGCTCCCGCAACTTACGTCACCGTCGCCAACAACGAGCAGCTGCGCGCCAATGCGCAAGGCATCGTGGTCCTGCAAGCACGAGACAGCAACACGCACATCTCGTTCAACGATGTACTCTACGTCCCAAACCTTCGGTTTAATCTTCTCTCGGCAGGACAAATTCGCGACTGCGGCATCATACTCACCACGGACCTAGCCAGACGCGACCTCATCCTCACCTACGCTCCCCCTGACACGCCTCCCGAATCATTCAAGTACCTCGGACGAGCCCGCTCAATCAAGGGGATTTACGTCCTAGACTTCAACGTACCTTCCTGCCAAGCATCATCCGACGAGCTCGTAGACCTCGTCCCTCTCGAGTTCGCCTACATGAGCAAGGAAGCATGGGAGCACCCAGACGGACGACCATGGGTTCGCCGCAGCCCTCGTCCCCGCGAGATCAACCTGCACGAGCCAGACATCAATGGTCTCTGCACCACCTGTCACACACCCACCGCAAGCCGCACAAAGCAAGTGGAAAAGGAGTACGCGGCAATACAGGAGGCGGAGAGCGCCGAGGTGGAACCAGCAGGCATGGCTGTAGAAGAACTTGTTGTGTCATCTTACTGCATCTTCGGCGAGGCAAACAAAGACTTCGGACATCAGCGAGTGGAGAGAACAGGGCCATACTCCGAAATGCTCCGGTTTGTCCTCCAAGCCAACACCAGCACCTTCGACGAAGAAGGGTGACCGCGCCCGTACACACGCGAAGTCAACCGCCGTGAAATTGATCCGGCTTGGAAGGACCCTGACGCAAAAGGAGAGCTGAGCGTCAAGGAACAAGACAAGGCCCGGGCAGAAAAGAAGCAAAAGCTGTACAAACAGCGCATTGCGGTAGGATGGGATGAGGAATCAGCACGACGAGGCGCATGGGGAGACGAAGATTACGAACCGGAAGAAGGCGCAGCCTGGGCATGTGCCAGTGGAGCATGGGGAGCCAGTGCCAGCGGCACGGTTACCACGGGAGGATGGGGAACAGCCGAACCAGACAAAGGGAGTTCACGCAAGAAGAACTGGAGGAAGCTGAACGAGAGATGAAAGCTGAGCACGGAGAAGCATCACCCCGCGCCATCATTCCTCTCGGACGACCCCCACGCACTCGTGAAACCCCTCGCTCACCTCATCGCCGGAGTGATCCCTGGTCGGCAATTGAGGAGGGGAACATACCACCAACTCTCCCGCGGGACTCACTTGGTCCAATCTCCCGCCCAAATCCGTTCGCTCGTTTCATTGAAGGCACCACGATCCCGCTCACCATCATCCCCGACCGTGAATTTCTTGCCCTCTACCTCACAACGGCACCTGCAGAAGGGGAGACAACATCAGAAGCAGAAGCGGAGGAGCTGGACAACGAAGCGGAACCAGGAGAAGAGGAAGAACCCCCACTCCAGACCCCGCAACTTACGAAAGCAGAAGTAGCAGAACACCACGCTCGCTACAAGCGCACCTCCGGCATTCGCGTCGAAGATGACCTCTAGCACTAGCGCCTGGGCCACCCCTCGCGCCAAACCCTCGCGAACTGCCGCGCTGAGGTATTCCCGCCAGGAGCACTGCTGCGCCCCGACGGAACAGAACCACACAACATATCACACCCAAATACTTGCACTGTCTGCCCCACAGCTGCGCTCTCCCACAGCGCCTACCCCTCTATGGAGCCGAGCACCAACTGCTACAAGAAGCTGGAGAAAGAATACAGCGACTTCATTGTGCTCACCTTCGACGGCATCAACGGCGAGAAATATACTCTCACCTTCATCGACGCCTACTGGCGCCATGTGTGGGTTGCCAACGTCGACGCTCGCTCCAAGGCTCCGGAAGTATTCCGCATCTTCCTCGCGCACGCGCAGCGATAGTTAGGAAGGAAGCTGAAGATCTGGCAGAGTGATGGGGCCAAGGAATTTCGAAGCAATGAACTGGAGAGCGTCCTTACCGAGAAGGGGATCAAGTACGAGATTTCTCTCCCCTACGCTCACCAGCAGCAAGGCGTTGCAGAGAGAGTCAATCGCACCCTCATGACAAAAGTTCGCGCCCTGATGAACCAGTCTGGCTTGCCAAAGAAGTTTTAGCCCTACGCAATGAACCACGCGGTGCGCCTGCACAACCTTCTTTGACCCACCGCCAACAGGGATAACCTGTCCCCTCACATGAAGTGGACCGGCTCAAGGGGAGATCCCTCCATGCTGAGGGTTTGGGGGTGCATGGTGCAGTACCGGCCGACCTCGGCCACAATCGGCAAGTTCGTTCACCGCGCGCGCTGGGGAATTCATCTGGGGCTCGGTCACCAACACAAAGGGTGGCTCATTCTTGACTTCGACAGTAAGGAGGTTGTTCCCGCGCGTGATATTCTCTTCTACGAGCTGTCATGCTTTTAATTGCAGATTAGAAGATAGGAAGTAACAATATAAAAGCAGCAGGCGGGAACCTGCGCATTCAAGGGCGGGGGAATCAAGCCGAAGTAGCGAAAAGTACACGTCCGTTGTAGAGCAACGGTAACCCGAAGAAAATACTTAGGCAAGCAACAGAGTAGGATCAATTGCTTGCTTGTTTGTTTCCACTCTAAGCAAAGACTTGTTTCTAGCCGAGAAACAAGCAAATACTTGTTTCTAGCCAACCTCTAGAGATGCGCCAGTGGAGGAGCCAACCATAGCAAGCCCACAAAGTGCTGAGTGAGTGTTCGTCAGTCAGCCGAGTTAGGTTTTCCTAGTTGATTTCTCTTGGCTAGGATCTCTCAACAAACAAGCAAGGAACGCGACCAGCTGTCGCAAATAGCTAGTATGAACGATAGATTTAAACTAAGATCCGGACAGAGGTATCGTAGAGAAGATATTCTGGCAGAGCTGAGTCGGCGTGCCGCTGCAACGACCGCCTCCGACGGAGCAGCAGCGACGGAGACGGTGCACTCGCCGGTCCCGGCGAGCATAGCGTACCGCACCCCGCACCAACGAGAACGCGAACGGCAAGGAGAAATGGACCCACCCCGTCACGTCGCGTCGGACCCCAGAGAGACACCACATGATATGCGATGGGCCCGGGAAGCGAGAGCTCGATGGGACAGACGAACGGCAACGACTTCCCCTAGGGCGATGCCAGGGATGGAATCACACCGAGTGCAAGTGCCTACAGCGTGGCTGCGCAGCCAGGCGGAAGGAGACTTTCAGACGCCGACTTGTTAGAGACTAAGGACAGAGTCTATGAAGATTAGGTGCCCAAATTTCTCAAAATCGTTGGTCTCAATTTCTGGACAGAAACGTCGACTTCACAAGAAACGTTGTCGAGGGAAGGTGCATTGTTAGAATCCCATGAAATTCGAATATGTTGTAGCCCTAGACCGTGGCTACATTTCCCAACTTGAATCGTATCAAAATATGAAGCATATCTTGAGTTATGCCTTTCGGCGCACTAGGGGGTATGCTGCCACAGAAATTTAACTCAATCACAATTAACTGGTAAATTGAACTCAATCACAATTAACAGAAATTTAACTTGTTTCTAGCAAAGTCCCACAAAAGAACATTAGAGTAGCACTAAACCTGGTAGGAGGGGAAGAGGAAGACAAGAGGGAAGGTCCCAAGAGAGAGTCCCCAACCAAGGAAACCCCATGCCACACAATTCCCTTCCCCATAGGCAACAAACTTTGACCTTTGTCACTTTCCAACCCATGCCATCCACCTCACCTCAACTTGGCCACACTTACTAACCTGGTTTGGCTTCACCCAACCTCTTGGCAGCATCTACATTGATGGGTTCGAATTTCCCAACCCCCATAAGTCTGTACCCCATATTGAGTCAATGCCACAACTTCCCAAAGTAACTGCAACCAAAATATATAAGCATACGAACTCCAATGTTCGTAACTTTCTTGGTTGTGCTCCGATCGCGACGATTCTTCGTTCGTCGGAAAGCTCTTGAGTAGAGGAATCACTTCAAATATCTGCTCAAGCCAAATAGCATACACACACACACACACACAGAAAATCCAAACCACACAAGACACAAATTTCTTGCACACGCTCACACCACGCATGCAACGCACAAACACATGATGGGAGGCAGACAGACGTGAATGCATATGGTTGCATCACACAACACGACTAACTGGGCGGGAACCCCTAAACCCTAAACCCTGTTTAGGGTTACAATCCCAAGTGGGATTGTAACCCTACTTTTTTTTTGTAGCTACTTTTCATCCGCTGGCACGTGTCGTATGAGGTGACGAACTACTGCACGTGTGCTACCATCTAGAGCCAGAAGTAAAACTTTACCATTCACGCTAACGTCTTGTTACGTCCAAAATGTTCCGCGTATCTTACGTCGTGAATTTTTTTCAGTAGGGTCCGTTGTAGCGGGGCATAGTTCGGTATCCAAACATTTCATGAACCTTTGAGTAGAGGGTTCATTTCGTCGAGCTGGATGGCTGCCACGTCTCAAACTTCACCGCTGCTCTTTTAAGCACCCTCTTCCCCATTGTTGGAAATCCGAATACAATTTAACGAATACTGTATACCAGTGTGCTGTTTGGTTTTAGTGTAGTCCTCGTTATAAGCCTCCAGGTCTTACAGTAGTTGTCACAATTATTGTAGGGCCACAATTATTGGAGCCCAGCATTATTGGAGGGTAGAGGGTACAATTATTGGTACACCATTGTTGGTGTGAATGGGGTCATTCTGGAGGGGTAGTTGGATGCATATATACCCTGTTGTGTCACTTCTTCATTATCATTGAGTTATCATTGAGTCATCATTCTATTTTTCAATGATCAATGCAAGATTTCTATCTTGTTCTTTTCTACAAAAACGTTTCCGCTGTCAGTAGATCTGCACTGTGGATGCCCGATTGATCCTGGAGAGGGTTACAGGCGCCTTCGCCTGGGGGGTTATGGGCGCACTTACCCGCTACACAAAAAAACCCTTTTATCCCAATGGTCTAGTGGTTGGGATTCTGACATGGTATCAGAGCAATCTCGGGTTCGTTTCCCGGTGTATGCACATGTAGGCCGTTGCCGTTGTGCTTAGTCCTGGGCCTCCCAGTGTGGGGGGGTGTCAGTAGATCTGCACTGTGGATGCCCGATTGATCCTGAAGAGGGTTACAGGCGCCTTCGCCAGGGGGGTTATGAGCGCACTTACCCGCTACACAAAAAAGCCCTTTTATCCAAATGGTCTAGTGGTTGGGATTCTGACATCCGCTACGCTGGCACTATGCCTTTCTAGCATCGTATCAGAGCTACTCTAGGGGGCATGCTGCCAAATTTGGTTCAGGAATTTACTGGCATACAGTTTGGATAGGTACCTGCATATAGTCAGAGTACCGCACACCCGGTCTACGCTTTCGTACCGCTGGTATTCGCTGTTGGTTACAACCGCGCGTTTAGCGCACACTAGGTGGACGGTTTTGTCAAGGTCATGGCGTACTTCGACGGCGAAGTGGATCCTGGATATGCGGCTTTTGAAGAAGTCATCATGGCTCAGCATGAGCACCTGGAAAGCATAATTGCAAGGGCACCACCAGCACTCCAAGATTCGTTAAGGGACAAGTTTGGAATGACAATTCAGCCAAAGACAACGTTCTCTCATGAGTCCAGCAATCTGTCTACCCGTGGACACTCTCATTCAAGCACCCCACGTACTAACCAAACTCGTGCAAATGTTCGAGCAGGAATTGATGGTGAAGGGGAAATGGGCATACCTCAAGGAGGAGAGTCATCCCAAGGGAAATCACGACCCCATTACGAAGGATAACCGTGATCGGCGTCCACCTCGCATGACTGGACAAGCACATGGAGATCGCTCACCTTCTCCAACTGCCAAGGGCAGCACCGAGTACAAGGAAGAGTTCGCTGGGGAGAAAATGCAAGGCAAGGAAGGAAGTGCGGGTCGCTCCTCTCGTGTGTTGGTACTGCAACGAGCCAGGCCACCCCTTCTTCAAGTGTACCAAGGCACCCCCTGGCTGGACACCACCAGGGTGGGAACCGCATATTCGCGGAAGGGCAAAACTGCACACCAGGGACAACCGTTCGTTCTCCCCACGAAGGAGTCGCAGCCCCAAGCGTGACAACAACGCGTCGAAACAGCAAGAGGCAGCCGGAGAAGACAAGCAACGTACTGTTACATGCATTGCAACAGTGAGATCGTCACAAGCTACCTTACCACCAGCTAAAGCATCATTTTGGATGCTGGACACTGGATGCAACCAGCACATGACCTCGGACAAGCGCAAGTTTGAAGAGTTAAGGGAGCTGGACGAACTTGTTTATGTGGAGCTCGCTGATGGGAACGAGCTGAACAGCACGATGACGGGAACGATCAGAGCAAGAGCACCTGATGGGACAATAGTCCGCTACAGTGAAGTCCTCTACGTACCTGGCTTGAAGAACAACATGCTCTCCTTTTGTAAGGTGCTGAAGAAAGGGGCTCACATCAACACGGTTGCTGATGGAGATACCGAAATTACCGTGTCTGATGGAAACGAGAGTGTGCGGATTGGACTTGGCAAGGACGTTGATGGAGTGCTCTGTCAGTAGATCTGCACTGTGGATGCCCGATTGATCCTGGAGAGGGTTACAGGCGTGTTCGCCTGGGGGGTTATGGGCGAACTGACCCGCTACTGAAACAAGCCCTTTTATCCCAATGGTCTAGTGGTTGGGATTCTGACATGGTATCAGAGCGGTCTCGGGTTCGAATCCCGGTGCATGCACATGTAGGCCGGTGCCGCTGTGCTTAGTCCTGGGCCTCCCAGTGTGGGGGGGTGTCAGTAGATCTGCACTGTGGATGCCCGATTGATCCTGGAGAGGGTTACAGGCGCGTTCGCCTGGGGGGTTATGGGCGCACTGACCCGCTACTGAAACAAGCCCTTTTTTCCCAATGGTCTAGTGGTTGGGATTCTGACATGCTCATGGTGGAGTATGAGCCTGCACTTCCCTCAGCCCATGATCTTGGTCAACCCCAGAATGATCGTGAAGGGGGTAAATATTTCCGCACACCTGGAATGCACTTGGATACACAAGGGGGCGCACTTTCCCGCACACCTGGAGTGCACTTGAGCGCGCGTTCCGCACACGCATCCGTGTACCGCATGGCGCACAAAGCCTGCATCGTGTGGAGCCCGGCCCATAATATTGACAAGGATGAAGTCTCACCCAACGGTGTGGTGTGGACTTCAGGGGGAGAAGGACAAAGGTCCTCAGTGGATTTGGGAGGCGATGGAGCAGTCCCTGTAGAACAGGACTCACCTGCAGCCGATGAAGTCAGTGCAGCCAAAAGAAGCGGAGGCACAGTTGATGACTTACCTGAGACAGGTGCCTCCATCCTGGAAGGCGTGGAAAATGATGATGTGGGAAATGAGGTGGACAAGCCGAGCAAGCAGCATCTCACCTGCAATCTGCTGGCTGGTCAAGGCAATCATCAAGTCTAAGGTGCTGGAGTTGTACTCACCAGTGCGGCCTCCTCGAGCTGTGCTGCACAAAATGGCATCACCTAACTCCACACTCACTCGTGTGCTTGTAGCTGTGTACGCGGATCACTACAAGCACATGGGGGGGGGGGAGGTGGGGTGTGGAATATGTCTGGTGGCACAGGAGTGGGACATAGAGTCAAGAAGCATAAGGAGAAGACCTACTCACCAAGGGTTGCCAATAGGCGGGGGGAGTAGGCAAAATGGATGCAGCAGGCTGTCATACGTCGTGATGCAGTGGTATCGTGTGATTGGTTGCTGCAGATGAACGGTACCATCTGAGGGAAGGATGGAGAACATACATGGAAGCACGCATTTCTGCATACCTGGGTGTGCACATTTCTGCATACTTTGTGGGCACTACACACATGGAGTGCACGTTACCGCATGCTTGGAGTGCAAGACATACTTGGAGTGCGCATACTTGGAGTCGACATGCGCAACCATCCAACTGATGGAGTTCGGCAACTCTGGCTGCTACCGTGTGTCGGCTGGAGTGTGTGGAGAGCATCACAGGGCAACATGGCAAGATTGCCAAAAAATGGGGAGAAAGGCTTACGAAGATGCAGCAGGCGCGGACAAGCAAATGATGAAGTAGGCGCGCAGCAGATCGTCAGCCGCTGACGAACGCAAGGTCGTCGCTTCTATCGCGCGAAGTGTGCGCCCGCCAATACAGTTGCGCGCCAGCCGTACGTCATGCGTTATCCGCTACCGATTCGCGTCATCCGCAACCGCGATCGTCGCAAACGCGCGTCAAGTGTAGTCGTCGCGTCATCGCGCAGCAGGCGTGCGATAAAGCCTATGGTTTCGAAAATTCGGAGTGCACTAAGGGCATTCCGCCATGACGATACACACATTCTTGCATGGTTTTAAGGAGATTTCGTCATGGAGCTGCTACGGTTTCGTCAGCAGCAGCCACTACTCTCTAGATCTCGATCCAGAATGTCGAGATTGGAAGGAGGGATAGGAAAACGTGAAGAAAGGTGGTTTGGTTGGAGTTTGGAAGGCCCAAAGGTTGGGAGGGGAAAAGTGCTACAGTGACAAGCAGCTTGGCCAACACCAAACCCTAGCTTGGTTTGGACGCACCCCTACCTTGTGGTGGTACACCAGCTCGACCACCCTAACCTCCAAGGAAATCGGATTCACTAGAACCTACAACAAGGGGGAGTGTTGGAAATCCGAATACAGTAAAACGAATACTGTATACCAGTGTGCTGTTTGGTTTTAGTGTAGTCCTCGTTATAAGCCTCCATGTCTTATAGTAGTTGTCAGAATTATTGTAGGGCCACAATTATTGGAGCCCAGCATTATTGGAGGGTAGAGGGTATAATTATTGGTACACCATTATTGGTGTGAATCGGGTCATTCTGGAGGGGTAGTTGGATGCATATATACCCTGCTGTGTCACATCTTCATCATCATTGAGTTATCATTGAGTCATCATTCTATTTTTCAATAATCAATGCAAGATTTCTATCTTGTTCTTTTCTACAAACACGTTTCCGCTACGCTGGCACTATGCCTTTCTAGCACCCATGACGATGGACCCTAAGATACAACTCCCCACTCCTCGAGCCTATTTCGATACATGACCACCGAAGTAGGGATTAGCTTCAGAAAGCCCAAACATGAACGGACCTCCTGGAAGAGGTGGTCTTCAACATGGGTGTCATGCTAAGGAACACACAACCTGTCGGATCCTTGGGCAGTCCAGAGGACTATGGGTAAACGTTTATTATATTGACATGAATCACGATTAAAACTATTCCACCAAATGACCCCATTCCTCGCGAACCTTCTTCCCAAGCCTTTATGTTACTTAAGCTACTGCCACTACCGAGACAAAGCTTCCCTGCATCTCTAATGTTCCTCAACGATGCAGGGTTCGTTTCCTGCAAAACCACATAGCCCCCGCCTCACCGTATGTGACTCGACATGTGACCAGATGCCATAGGCATTACAGAGCGTGGCATAAGGGTGACAAATATGGGTCCTATTCGTATGTATTCCGTCCTTACTTGCTGATCTCCACCCCTTCGCAAACCAGCCTCTCATCTGCTACCGCAATGATTTTCCACTAGGTGCCTTGTACATCGTGGTATTGATCACGGAGGTCAATCTCAGCATTTTCCCCGCCATCGACGGTTCACAGTTGGTGAGTCACGGATCCCGGTATGCATGGATGGTAAGATAAATCAATTGATAATTAGCAAAGAAAAACCCTTTTAAACGTTAGTCTCATTGTTTAGATTCTTAGTGTAGACCACAAAATACTAGGTGTAAGGAAAATTCCTTTCCTTACTTTGCATCCCTGCTCAACGCGTACATCACTGTCGCACCTAAGTCAGCACCGTTACCACTCGCAACCCTCGCATCGACAATCCGCCCGCCACCTTCGCACCCCGACCTCACGGCTCGGCGGGTAACCCGCGCTCCGGGCCTCCGCTTCGACACTTTTTCCCAACCTCAGTCCCAGGCCCGTCGCGCGACAACCACAGTCTATTACCGTTACCACTGTAGTTCGCTATATATTCTTCGCTCATGCCTTCGCTCATTGTACTCTTGCTTCGATAGTGCAATTCTCGTTCGGTCACTCAATTGCACTCGTAACATTTGGTATTCAGAGCCTACGATCTCCTCTCGGACCGCACCCACACCTTCGCTTCCCCACTATCTCAATTTTGGGGGGGGGGGGGGGGGGGGGGGGGTAGACGTCTCTCAGCGACACAGCACCGCCGCTCGTAGTGCTCTCTCGTAAGCACGCACGGCCACGACCGAGGCTCTCGCTGAGCTCGCCCGACATCCCCGCCATGGCCGAATTCACGCTCGCCACATTAACGCAGGAGCAGCTCGACCGTCTGGTGCGCCAACTTGAAGATTTAGCGCTCGAAATTGCGACTCTCACGGCGGAACGTGACTCCGCGCGTCACCAATCAACGATGAACACTCTAGCGCCACCACACGCACCGACAAATGCATGTGCACAATCAGACGAGCCGATTGTCATCTCGTCCGGCACACCAACACAAAACAACAGCGTGGGACAGCGCTCAGGTGCAGCCACCGATGGCGCCGCCCAGCCGATGCCTGGCATGGGAGGAAACAGGGTCGCACCAAGCCCGCGGGAGCCTCGCGAAGCCCGTCGGCATGTGGAGTTCGCGGCGACAAGTGGCGAACAGGCCATTATGGCACCAATGCCACTCAAGCCGCAACGCCCGCCCTGCTTCGACCCGAGCCAGCGTGGAGG
Organism: Closterium sp. NIES-65; assembly: GCA_948144175.1. Taxonomy (NCBI): domain Eukaryota; kingdom Viridiplantae; phylum Streptophyta; class Zygnematophyceae; order Desmidiales; family Closteriaceae; genus Closterium; species Closterium sp. NIES-65. The sequence continues at coordinate 1,548,063 of CANXME010002591.1, read as the reverse complement.
TCCGACGGTTCAATCGTGGGTCTTCAGGATGAACGTCTTCTTTGACGCGAATTATATCGAGTCGGACGCAGCGAAGATTCGGTATGCCGTTTCGCTGCTAAGGGGCCCCGCCATGGACTGGTGGCGAGTCATCGTGACGTCGCTACGCGCCTACGAGCCACCGTCGCAAGAGGAAGGGCCCACGGGCCCAGCTGTCACCTGGAGTTCATTCTGCGAGACCGCCCAATACAGCACGTGGGATGCGTGGTGCGCAGGGCTTCGGGCGCGCTTCGAGCCGATTGCGGCTTCTATTTCGGCGCGTCAGAGATTGCGCACTTGGCGGCAGCTCGGGCCGGTTCAAGACTATACGAGTGGTTTTCTCGCATTATGCGAGCAGGTCGGCTACATGCACGAAGAGGAGCGGGTGGACCGTTACGTCGGAGGGCTGAAGCTGGACATCTCGCACAAAATTATGCTACGCGGGCTCTCGAACTTCAACGAGATTCTCGCGCACGCCGAGAAAATCGACATTTTACGCCGTCCGAGACTGGGGTCCTACCACGGACATCGTCCTCGGGGACCGACCGAGCACGCCACGGTACACGCCGTTGCGACGAACGCAGCTGCCGCGTCGTTTAAGGGGCGCTGCTTTGCTTGCAATAGGCCGGGCCATCGCAAGAGTGAATGCCCCGAGGAGCTAAGGCGCCGCGGAGCAGAGCAGGGGAGGGAGTCTCCAAAGCAGGGAAACGCCAGCAGTCAGTAGGAATCGGGCCAACTACTGACAAGACTGCCTGCTCGCCCAACCCCACCGACCCTCACCGAGTCATAGTACCGATTCATGCTATCGATCGGACTCGGACGAATAAGGAGGGTACAGCGACGGATTGCCCAATACTGATCCACGGGAAAATACAGGGAGCAGTAGTGAAGATTTTTATCGACGGAGGAGCAAGCCACAGTCTAGTTAATACCGCAACCGCACGAAAACTGCAACTGATACTTAGCCGTTGACGGCACTTTACCGGAGATAGACGCACGCTTAGTCGACGGCACGCCACTGGCCATATGGGAAAAGGTAGGGAGAGTCAAAGTCTGCTGCGGGGGAAGTTTTGGGTTTTCACACGAAATGCTCGCAACGACACTAGATGGGCACGATTTTTTACTGGGACGTGATTGGCTGCGACGATATAACCCGCAAATTGACTGGACGACGGGTAGCTGCACCGTGCGAAGTAGTGGTAACTGGGTCGAGCTACTTCGCTGGCAGCCGCCCGAGTCTTCAACGGTACACGTCAACGCCATCACAACGATAAGATTGTCGTTGCTGGAGCTGACGTGTACGCAGTAGACATCGCAGTAGTAGAGGAAGCAGAGCAGCCGAGTGATTTCAAGAAACTGCTGGCAGCGGTACCGCCCGAATTACAGGACCTGTTGAAACGATACCCCGGGATTTTCCCCGACGGCTTACCGGAAAGACTGCCACCTCAGCGAACACATGACCACCGAATCGAATTAGAACCGGGGGCACAGCCAACCGTACAACGCTAGTTCAGACTGACACAGCCCAAGCTTGACGAACTAAGGAAGTAGTTAGATTACATGTTAGAGAAAAAATTCATCAGACCGAGCTCGTCACCGTTCGTCGCACCGATACTATTCACGCCGAAAAAAGACGGGGGTTTTCGCGTGTGTATCGACTACAGAGCACTGAACAGGGTAACACTCAAGTCGCGGTACCCCATTCCCCGCGCCGACGAACTGATCGACCAACTGCGAACAGCACGGGTTTTTTTGAAAATAGATTTACGAGGAGGTTACCATCAGATTAGGGTCGAACCATCGGACTGCGCCAAAACAGCTTTCAGGACTAGGTACGGGTCGTTTGAGTACACTGTGATGCCATTCGGGCTGACCAACGCACCGGCGACTTTTCAGATGACCATGAACGAGGCATTTAGGCCGCTCTTAGATAAATGTGTAATAGTTAACCTCGACGACATCCTAGTGTACAGTCGAGATAAGCAACAGCGCTTAGCAGATCTAGAAGCAGTGTTTAAGGTTTTAGACGAACACATATTACTGACCAACGGTTCCAAGTGCGAGTTCTTCCAGGATAGGTTAGAATGTTTGGGGCACGGTATTTCGGAGGCTGGAGTTGAAATCGACCCAAAGAAGCTGGATACGGTAAAAGCGTGGCATCCCCCGACGAACATCACGGAGCTGCAGAGCTTTTTAGGGTTCGTTAATTATGTGCGTCGGTTCGTCCCCGATATGGCACGGTTAACTGCCCCACTGACATATTTACTGCGGAAGGGGGTCGCTTTTACGTGGGGGGAGAAAGAGCATGCTGCCTTCTCTGCCCTGAAAAGTGTTCTCTGTGTGAGAATAAGCGAACAGGAATGGATGAACTAGCAGTGAAAATGAGTACAAGTAGGAAACCCTAGAATTGTGTACCCCCTATAGGCTAACCCACTGTAGCCTACACAAGCATAACATATATAATGTTTGACACACCCCCATAGGCAAAGTGGGGGAGAACAAGGGGTCACAAGACCAGTCAAGCAAAGCAAAGCAAGCTCAGGGTGGATCACAAAGTCACCACACAGTCCGAGCACAAGAGCAGGGCCAGAGGCCAGTTCACATGCAGGAGTACAGACATACATATAAAACTAGACAAGCAAGAGCAGGTATATATATATGTCACAGTACAAGTGAAGTCAAGAGGAGAGCAAGTGAGGCAAGACAGGTACAAGACCCAGCTGGGTGCAAAAGCGCTGATGGTCACAAGGCGCGAGTGCCTTGGTGAACACATCAGCAGTGTTGGCCTCAGAGGCCACGTACGCAAGTCGCAACTGACCACGCTGCTGCAGCTCACGAGCAAGGAAGTAGCGGAGAGCAATGTGCTTCGTTCTGTGCTCCAAGCGCTGCTCTCGACACAAGGCCAGCATGGCCTTGTTGTCTACGTACAGCACTGGAGGAGAACGAGGCGGCTCTCCAAGGTCAGTCAGCAGGTAGGTGAGCCAGCGAAGCTCCTGTGCAGCCATGGCCCCGGCGTAGATCTCAGCCTCACAGCTGGAGCCGAGAACCGAAGACGAGCGAGTAGACCGCCACGAGACAGAGCCGGAACCAAGGCTGAAGGTGTAACCCTGTGACGACCGCTGCGTAGCCTGGTCGTCAGCCCAAGAAGCGTCCGCGTGGCCGGTAAGGACCACTGGACTCCGCCCTCCAAGCACAAGCCCCATGCCCGACGTACTGCACAGGTAGCGCAATACCCTCTTCGCTGCAGCCATGTGCTCTGGTCTGTGTCTCCCAGGAGCAACATAGCGTGCAAGAATGCTCAGAGGGTATGCAAGGTCAGGTCGTGTGCAGGTCATCAGGTACATGAGGCAGCCAACAAGCTCTGCATACGGACCACTCGACTCTACGGACTCATCCGAAGGCAGAGCTGAGAGTGAGTGGCGAGTAGGCAGAGGAGTGGCCTGAGGCGAGGAGTACGTGAAGCCGAAGCGCTGAAGGACCTGCTGCACCATGTGTGACTGAGTCAAGGTAATGGTGCGGCGTGCTCTGTCCCGAGTGATCTGCAAGCCAAGGTAGCTGCGCAGTTCACCCAGGTCTGTGCACGTGTGTCTCTTCAGCAGTTCGGACTTCACGTAGGCGAGTCCAGCAGTGTCCGCTGTGGCAAAGACCAAGTCGTCGACGTACACGAGGATGTAGAACGGCGGCAGTGAAGTGTCGGTGCGCAGAAACAGCGACGGGTCAGCAGTAGAAGGAGCAAACCCAAGAGCCGCAAGCGTAGTCCTCAGTGTGTCGTGCCACTCACGCGGTGCCTGGCGGAGACCGTAGACTGGCCGTCGGAGGCTCCACTGGGTGCCAGGAGGGAAAGTCCCAGTGAAGCCAGGTGGACGGCGCAGCCAGATCTCCTCGTGCAGGCTACCCTGCAGGAACGCAGTGCTGAAGTCGAGAGAGTGAAGCTCGTAGTCGCGCTGAGCGGCTATGTGCAGCAGCACCCGAAGAGTGGTCATCTTCGGGGTGGGAGAGAAGGTCTGAAAGTAGTCAACTCCCTGCCGCTGACTGAAGCCACGAGCAACGTACCGCGCCTTGAAGACAGGTGGAGAGCCCGGCGGCCGCTTCACCCGGAAGATCCACATGCCACTGACGATGTTCGCCCCAGGAGGGGGAACTGCGTCAACGTAGGTGCCTGTGGACTTCCAGGAAGCCATCTTTGCATCCATAGCTGCCTGCCACTGAGAGGAGTAGGGACCCTCTACGGCCTCCGCGTAAGAACGCGGAGTCGGGATGTCTAGTGCATCCGGGTCTCCCTCAGGGGCAAGCAGTACAGACGCGAGATGAGGTGAAGCAGCCGCTAGACACTGTAACTCCTCCTGTCTGTCCTCTAGGACGTCCGTGCCAAGAGCACACTCACCCCCGACGGACGGAGGACAGACAGACGCAGACTCAGCAACAAGACCAGCAGCGTAGTCGAGACGACAGCGAGCAGCAAAGTCAACGAGCTCAGCGACTAGAGCAGACGCAGCAGTGGACTCAAAAGAGGGGTCAGTGACGACAGTAGCAAGCAGACGCGTGACAGTAGGACCGGCAGCGCGAAGAGAGTCCGACTCAGGGTCGGCAAGCGCAGGAAGAGAGGACTCAGGAGGAGAAGGCAAAGGGGCACGCAGAGGAGCAGTGGACGGACGCAGAGACATCCGGTGCGTGCCAGGGACAGGAGGAGGACGCTGACGCGAACCGCGACCACTAGCGCGAGCAGCACGAACAGGCGACGCGGGACGAGACGCAGGCTCACGACGCTCAGCAAGACCTCCAGTAGGACCAGTGTAAGGAGAGGGAGCAGGCAGAGGAGAGGAAGGCTCCAACAGTGACTGCGACTGGACAGGCTGTGGACACTCTACCGAAGGAGAAAGACCAAGAACCTGCTGTAGGAGCGGAACGAAGTACGGCCGAGGCCGCGCGGCAGCTCCAGACTCAGCAGGGACAGCACCAGCACCCTCAGCGACAGCACCAGCGCCACCAACACCTCCAGCGGCAGGACCTCCAGCAGCACCAGCAGCAGAACCACCGCCAGGACAGACAGCAGTAGTCTCAGCACCAACACCCTCAGCAGCTCCAGCTCCAGTAGGACCCGCAGGCCCTGCAGCTCCGGGACCGGCAGCACCAGCACCCTCGACGGTCGACGAAGCTCCAGCTCCAGCAGCACTCCTCCAGCGGCGAGCAAACCACTCGCGCAGCTCCTGTGGAGAGAGGGGCTCCCGGCGAGACGCAGCAGCAGGAGAAACCCCAGGCTCAGCAGCTCCAGACTCAGCACCCCCAGGCACAGCAGCTCCAGACGTAGCACCCCCAGGCTCAGCAGCTCCAGACTCAGCACCTCCAGGCTCAGCAGCTCCAGACTCAGCACCCCCAGGCTCAGTAGCTCCAGCTCCAGTAGGACCCGCAGGTCCAGTAGCTCCGGGACCGGCAGCACCCGCAGCAGGCGAAGAAGCTCCAGCTCCAGCAGCACGCCTCCAGCGGCGAGCAAACCACTCGCGTAGCTCCTGTGGAGAGAGCGGCTCCCGCCGAGACGGAAGAACCGGAGAGCCCCCAGGTCCAGCAGGCGCAGGCTCCGCACCTCCAGGCCCAGCACCCCCAGGCTCAGCAACTCCTGACGTAGCACCCTCCGGCTCAGCACCCCCCGGCTCAGCACCCCCAAACTCAGCACCCCCCGGCCTCGCACCCCCAGGCTCAGCACCCCCAGGCTCAGCACCCCCAGCAGCAGCACCAGACTCAGCAGCAACCTCGACTGGCTCGACCGTGTCTACCTGGGACACACCCGAAGGGGCAGGAACCTGAGGGGGGAGGGGGTCTACCGGGGGGGGAACTGGTACCAGGAAGTCCGGTGGGGGGGGAAGGGAAGGAGTACGGTAGGGGAAGAGGCGGTAGAAGGGGACTGACTCGTCGAACGTGACGTCCTGGGAGGACAGAACACGACGAGAGGAGGGGTGGTAGAACTGCCACCCTGGAGCGTCAGGGGGGAAGCCAAGGAAGACACAGGGAGCAGCACGGGGGGACAGCTTGTCCGCAGACAAGTCGCGGACAAACGCCCGAGATCCCCAGACACGGAACGCAGACGCATCGCCGACCTTCCCCGTCCACAGTAACACTGGGGACATCGCGGGCCGAGAGACCCTGGGGTGAAGGTTGAGCTGATGCGCCGCGTACCGAACCGCAAACGGCCACAGAAAATGGGGGGCAGCCGCATGCATCATGGACGTACGAGCGACATCCATGACCATGCCAATGCGGCGCTCAGCAATCCCATTTTGCTGTGGAGAGTCCGGAAGCGTAAAGGTCTGGCGGATCCCCTGTGCACGACAGTAGTCTCGCAGAAGGCGAGAGGAGAACTCCCCACCTCGGTCAGAGTGCATACGCAGAACAGGAAAGTCCGAGCCGAAGCTCCTCCTGAGCTGGAGACGAGCCTCGCGGATCCAGTCGATCAGCACCTCAGTGACAGCACCCTTGCTGCGCAAGGGGAAGACTGAGGTGTAACGCGAGTAGTCGTCAACCACCAACAGGAAGTAGCGCTCGTGACCCTGCCCACGGACGGGGGCCGGGCCCCACACGTCCATGTGAAGCGTCTGCAGAGGAGCCTCTGTCGGGGGAAACTGGGAGGAGTGAGGAGCAGCCCTGAGGCGCCCCTCGACACAGGGGACACAGGAAGGTCCTGGTCCCGAAGGAAGGGGAGGGAGAGACTGGTGAAGACCAGAGACAAGGACACGGGAAGCCATGCCCCGAAGACGGGGCAAGGAGGGGTGGCCTAGACGGTGGTGCCACAGAAGAGTCTCGTGAGACAGGAGGCGACACGAACAGGGGGCAGACTCAGGACCAGACCTGGACGCAGCAGCAAACACCTGACCCGACGCTGCTACCTGACCGGACGCGGGGACAGGAGGAGACTCAGTGGTCAGGGTGTAGAGGCTCGACCCCGGCCAACGCGAGAACGTGGCCAGGTGCCGGCCTGTGCGTGCGTCCGTGCAGTGGGTCACCCGCTGACTCGCAGGAGTGAACTGGTGAACCCCCGCATCCTGTAGGTCTGCACCACTCACCAAGTTCGTCGAGAACGAGGGGAGGTACAGGCCAGACAGGGTGCCCGAGGGGGCAGCCGGACACGGGAGGACAGTGGAGAAGTGAGCGAGGACAGGACCCCCAGAGGGGTCAGCCAGGGAGACTGCAACCGGCCGACCAAGCGGCGTGAGTGTGGTGCGGTCCCGAAAGAAGGAGCGAGAAGCCCCAGAGTCAAGTGTAAAGGTGAGGGAGGCCGAAGCCAACGCGGTACCTGAGAGCGCAGCCTCACCCGCACCTGAGGAAGCAGACTCACTAGCACCTAGAGCAGCAGCCGCACCTGTACCTGGAGCAGGAGACTCACTAGCACCCAGAGCAGCAGCCTCACCAGTAGCTAGAGCAGCAGGTCCTATACCTGGGTCAGGCGGGACGCACAGGTGACCGGCACGGTCAGCATTAGTAGGCAATGCATACATGGCAGTGAGAATAGCATCATAGTCAAGAGCATATATATCTACCCTCTGCCTAAGCAACTCCACCCAGTCGGGAAGCTCAGCCTCGTCGCCAAACACGGTACGCCAGGCGTCGCTCAGACGGGCGAAGCAGCGGGACGGTGTATGACTACGTGTCCCACAAGGCTGACCAGTCCGAGTACCAGTGCGAATCACGTAAGAGCAGCGAACAGCACTGAGAGACCCTCCACTCTGAGCGTACCACTCACGAAGCTGGCGAGGCGTGAGAGACACGCGAGAGGGTCGCGGGAGCTGCATCTGGCCGCCACCACGAGTAGAAGCAGCAGGAGTGGTAGTAGGAGTAGCGTCGCCACCCCTACAGCCCCAACCAGCGTACCACTCACGCAGCTGCTGGGGCGTGAGGGACTCACGCCGGCGTCGCTGGGACTGCATTTGGCTCCGCAAGTAGAAGCAGGAGCAGGACTAGCAGCAGGGAGGCAGGCAGCCAGGCAAGCCAAAAGGCAGGCAGGCAGGCAAGCAGGCGACGCGCAGCGTGCTAGCAGGGCAAGAGCTCACCAGTGGTGGGAAGAGTAGGCTCGGCGACTCAGCGGCTCGGCAGCTCGGCGGCTCGGCGGCTCGGGCGACTCGGGCGGCTCGGCGGCAAGGCGGCTCGGCAGCAACTGCAGCTCAGAAGCTCGGTGACTCGGCGGCTCGGCGGCAGGGCGGCTCGGCAGCAACTGCAGCTCAGCAGCTCAGCGACCCGGCGGCTCGGCGGCAGGGCGGCTCGGCTGCTGGGCGGCTCGGGTGCAGGGCGGCTCGGCGGTGGGGCGGCTCGGCTGCTGCAGTGGGAGATGAAGGAGGAGGAGAAGCAAGGGAGGCCACACACCTGCCACCCGCAAGCGGCCCCCTCAGGTCGCCTCGACAGGCGACGGGAAAAGGGGGGGTGGGTGGTGGGGGCCGGTAGGTGCAGCGGCGGGGCCAGCAGGTGCAGTTGCGGGGCCGATAGAAGGGGACGGCAGGAGCCGTCAGGAGGGGACGGCGGGGCCGTCAGGAAGGGACGGCGGGGCCGTCACGAAGGGACGGCGGGGCCGTCAGGAGGTGACCGGGCCGCGACGGGGGCAGGCGGCGGGGCCGCGTAAGGGCCTGGGCGGGGCCGCAACAGAGTCGTCGGCGGGGCCGCGTGAAAGCCGGGGCGGGGCCGCGTAGAAGCCGGGGCGGGGCCGCGCGAGAGCAGGCGGCGGGGCCGCGAAGGAGCCGGGGCGGGGCCGCGTGAGAGCAGGCGGCGGAGCCGCGTAAGGGCCTGGGCGGGGCCGCGACAAAGCCGTCGGCGGGGCCGCGTGAAAGCCGGGGCGGGGCCGCGTAGAAGCCGGGGCGGGGCCGCGCGAGAGCAGGCGGCGGGGCCGCGAAGGAGCTGGGGCGGGGCCGCGTGAGAGCAGGCGGCGGAGCCGCGTAAGGGCCTGGGCGGGGCCGCGACAAAGCCGTCGGCGGGGCCGCGTGAAAGCCGGGGCGGGGCCGCGTAGAAGCCGGGGCGGGGCCGCGCGAGAGCAGGCAGCGGGGCCGCGAAGGAGCCGGGGCGGGGCCGCGTGAGAGCAGGCGGCGGGGCCGCGACAGAGAGGGCGGCGGGGCCGCGTCAGTGAAGGCGGCGGGGCCGCAGGGGAAATGGCGACCCGAGGGGTCGCTAAAAAAAAGATCGCGCCTCGGGGGGCGCTTCGGTGGGCCCAAAAAAAAATGGTCCGTAGAAGGACCCGCTCTATACCATGTGAGAATAAGCGAACAGGAATGGATGAACTAGCAGTGAAAATGAGTACAAGTAGGAAACCCTAGAATTGTGTACCCCCTATAGGCTAACCCACTGTAGCCTACACAAGCATAACATATATAATGTTTGACACTCTGTTCACCGCCCGTCCTGCGCATCGCCGACCCACACCGCTCATTCGAAGTAGTTACCGACGCAAGCGATATCGCCATCGGAGCCGTACTGCTACAGGATTTCAGCAATTGCCTACAGCCTATCGCATACGAGTCACGAAAACTGCATCCGCCCGAGACAAATTACCCAATACACGACCGCGAAATGCTTGCGATCGTGCACGCGTTCAAAGTATGGCGCTGTTACTTGATTGGCGCGGACGTGACAGTGCGGACAGACCATAAATCATTACAGTACCTTCGCGCACAGCCACACCTCAACCCACGACAGATTCGCTGGCTCGATTTCCTCGAGTCCAACTTTCACTACACGGTTACTTACAAAAAGGGAGCCTCGAACATCGCCGACGCACTGACCCGCCCCACTGCTCAGATACACGCAATACTACTCGCCCAGACTAGCCAGCTACTAACAGGCCTATTCACCCACGGGTACCAAACGGATCCATTCTTCACAGGAGGAAATTCGCAGCAGTTCGCAGCAGCAAAGGGAGTCTATTACGTAAAAACCGAGACTGACCGCATTTGGGTGCCTGGGTATACACTGCTACGGGAATTACTGTTACAGGAGGCACACGACGGAGTTACCTCGGGGCATTTCGGAGTAGAAAAAACACAGCAACAGCTGTCAGTATGTCAGTAGATCTGCACTGTGGATGCCCGATTGATCCTGGAGAGGGTTACAGGCGCGTTCGCCTGGGGGGTTATGGGCGCACTGACCCGCTACTGAAAATAGCCCTTTTATCCCAATGGTCTAGTGGTTGGGATTCTGACATGGTATCACAACGGTCTCGGGTTCGATTCCCGGTGTATGCACATGTAGGCCGTTGCCGCTGTGCTTAGTCCTGGGCCTCCCAGTGTGAGGGGGTGTCAGTAGATCTGCACTGTGGATGCCCGATTGATCCTGGAGAGAGTTACAGGCGCGTTCGCCTGGGGGGTTATGGGCGCACTGAGCCGCTACTGAAACAAGCCCTTTTATCCCAATGGTCTAGTGGTTGGGATTCTGACAGCAGCTGCAGCGGTATTATTACTGGCCCGAAATGTTGACCGACGTACGACACGTGGCATCGTCTCCCATTTGTCAGCTCATGAAATCATCACGACAACGGCCGGCGGGACAGTTGCAGCCGATACCACCCCCAGAGCGTGCTTGGCAGCAGGTGACGATGGACTTCGTCACGGGGTTACCAGCCGGGGCGAGTGGGAACGACGCGTTCCTGGTCGTCGTCGATCGATTGACGAAAAATGGCACATTTCGCAGCCTGCAAAAAATCAATCACAGCCGAAGAAACAGCACGCATCTTCATCTCCACCGTCGTTCGACTGCACGGGATACCAGCCGCGATCATCAGCGACCGCGACACAAAATTCACCAGCAACTTCTGGCGGAACCTGTGGCAGCAGTTTGGCACGCGACTGCAGTTCAGTTCATCATACCACCCCGAAACCGACGGACAGACAGAACGGACAAATCAGACCATGGAAGAGCTCATCAGGACCACGTGTGACGACCCGACCACGTGAGAACAGCAACTACCACTAATCGAATTCGCGTACAACAACTCGCCATCCGCCACGACCCAACAGTCACCGTTTTACCTAAACTACGGACAAGACCCGACAGTACACATGACCGAATCATGACAACCCAGTACCACGAGCACAACAGTTCGCCGAAATATTACAAGCAGCACGGACTCGGGCAGTAGACGCAATAAAAAAATCGAACATCATCGCTGAACGCAACGTCGACCGCCACCGCAGACCTGTCACTTACCAGCCCGACGACTTAGTTTTACTTGACACTGAGAACCTCCGACTGCCCATCACCCCGAAACTCCGCCCCGGATACTGCGGGCCATTTCGCATAAGCCACATGCTTACACCCGTCACCGCCCACCTCCTCCTCCCTGTTGATTGGTACGTCAGCCCCTCATTCCACGTCAGCCTACTTCGCCCTTACGTACCGTCCACGAGCCAACTGCTACGCAATCGCCCAGCCAGCATGACAAGACCACCAACTGAACCAATCATCACCCCCGAGAAAATCCTGAGTCACAGAGTTCGCGACCCTCGAGGAGCCCGAAGGATCGAGTTCTTACTCCGCTGGAAGGACCGTACACTCACCGAAGACAATTGGGTTCCCCCGGATAGAATCGAAAACCACCCCGTCCTCACCGAGTATCTGCGCAGCCGAAATTTCAGGGATGTACACGCAATTTCGTAAGGAGGACCTCCTTAGGGGGGGGGGGGGGGGGGGGGGGGGGGGTAAGGAAAATTCCTTTTCTTTACTTCGCATCCCTGCTCAACGCGTACATCACTGTAGCACCACAGTCAGCACCGTTACCACTCGCAACCCTCGCATCGACAATCCGCCCGCCACCTTCGCACCCCGACCTCACGGCTCGGTGGGTGACCCGCGCTCCGGGCCTCCGCTTCGACACTTTTTCCCAACCTCAGTCCCAGGCCCGTCGCGCGACAACCATAGTCCATTACCGTTACCACTGTAGTTCGCTATATATTCTTCGCTCATGCCTTCGCTCATTGTACTCTTGCTTCGATAGTGCAATTCTCGTTCGGTCACTGAATTGCACTCGTAACACAAGGCTGCAACTGTTTGCGGGTTCAGGCCCTGGTCTGGCTCTTCCGGGTCAGGACCACCTGGCTCATCTGTCGTGTTGTGGAACAACGCGAGAGATCCCGTCTTGTCCCGAAGCTTCATGAAACAAGGTCTCTGTCTAGTTTTGGTGGTGAAGAGAAAGTTTTATCGTCTCGTCACGTGGTTGGGCAGTGGTAGGGGTTTGAATACACGTCACTGAGATCTGTAGTCAGGATACGGGCGGGATATCAGGACAAAGGTCGTTGTTGAGAATCGAGCACTGCCTCTTTCCCCAAACTGTACTGTACACGCTTCCACAGTCCACTTTGTTTTGGATGTGACGGGAGTCTCCCTAGCACACTTGGCCTGTGATGTGCAGATTCGTTGGGCAGATGGAAAATTCACAAGCTTGTGTGTAGATAGTGCACACCTTTTTTGTACACCGCGTGCACTCGTGACCATTCGTTGTTTTCGGATTTAGGGTTTGGGTTTGGGAACCACCTCCGAGTGCCGACTTTCAGGAGCCGATACATCGGGTAGATATAAATGGCAGGACACTGCAGCTCTTCTCCTGCCCCATTGGGATGTCTTGGCTTGGCTCATGTAGCGATCCCAAGCCAACCAGGCCACCAAACGAGATCCCTTACCCCCAACAGATTCGATTCACTGCCGTTTTGATGTTTATACAAACTTGCCCGTCGCAGTTCCTCATAACCCAATTTTCCCCGAAAAAGCGTCGTTACACGTTCTTTCGTCCCGAGAAATGCAATAGAAAAGATGAAACTCCATTGTTTTGAACCATCTGGGCATCCAGCTGAATCGAAATTCAGGACCTCACTCAGCCAAAATCAGGGGGTGTTACATTGCGCGCTGGTCCATTTACAGGAAATGGACCAGCTTAGACAAGGGAGCACCAGTTTACAGGGATCACTTGCGAAAGTGGTCCCTGCCTGGTACCCACGTGCTCCCTTGCAGCCGACCCCAACAGCACAGTGTTTTACAGTTTCGCAAAAGCAAGGTGGACGAAAACAAAGTCGCACCTAGTAACACGCGATCTACATTTCGCGACGGCCCGAATCGCTAAATTTTCAGCTTGTGCTAGCGAAGAGGGGCGACGTGGAGTTTTCGCGAGTGTCTGGGCCGCGAAATTGGGGTCGACTGTTGGAAGTGGTCCCCCAAATCCTGCTCGTCCACCGACCACTGTACATGCTGGTCCGTGGGGGGCTACCTGGGTCACTACATGGGCCGTCTGCTGGTCCAAACAGCTAGTCCACGCTGGTCCGTGATGGTTCGCGTAAATCCCCCTGGGCTTCAGCGGCCCAGCGCGGCCCAGAGTAGTTCTGCCGCACATGTAACACCCCCTCAGTTCACATCAACAGAAAACTTCTTGCGGGATATTTGTGAGACAGCCAATCAATGTCCACGCCATGCTGGACCTGGTTTGCTTTTTTTCAGCTATGTAGCCCCTCAATTCTGAAAGGAGGTTCACAAATCAACCCTAATAGCGGAGGGTGGAGGTAGGGTAGGTGGAGGTGTGGGGGAGGAGGGGGGGGGGGGTTGTGGAGAGAGTTGGGTGGAGGGTGAGCGACGATTGATACACTCCCATTTGGATGAATCTTGAGTCCCTTCTCCCACCAAGCCCGCAGCCCCGTTCCACCAATCACGTGTCCCTTAGCCTCCCAGGCCTCAGCCCATACAACTGGGACTTCGGTGAAGGCGGGCACCTCAATTACTAGGGACCCACAGCACAACTACACTTGACTCCACCATGACTTCTCCTGCTGCATCCTCCCCTTCTCCAACTTCAAGCCCATGTGATAGGAATGACTGCTTGGAAGCGTTCACCTCAGGTCTTCCTACCAGAGCTTTACCTCATAGTCTAGGAGTGTCCATCTCAGTTACTCCTCGATTGCGGAAGCTGTTCTCCGATTTCGGGAAAATTTGCATTTAGATCGAATCGCACCCAGCTTCTCATGGCTGACGGAGTAACGTTTCCCTTCTTGCGGCAAGTCGGCTCACTTTGGACCTCAGAGGTAACTCATCTTTCTCTTCCCACCTCTCTCTCTCTCTCTCTCTCTCTCTCTCTCTCTCTCTCTCTCTCTCTCTCTCTCTCTCTCTCTCTCTCTCTCTCTCTCTCTGTCTCTCTGTCTCTCTCATTACGGAGTCTGTTAACTACACCCTTACTATCCTCTCCATCCACACCTTCCCACTACCTGGACCCTCTCTTCTTAGTACACGCGCCTCCCCCCACCGTCCCCTACTTTCCCCCGCCCTCTCTCTTCCTACCCTCCTCTCTCTCTCTCTCTTCCATAATCTCCACCTTTTCTGAATCTCTTTCCTCCGCCTTCGTTTCTTGTGTCCTGTTCGCGGCGCAGGAGGATCTGGTGCTCTTGCGACACGTGGCAGTGCACGGGACCAAGTATTGGGGCTTTCTTCAAGCGTCGGGGACGCTGCCGCATCGGGACCAGAAGGCGTGTTGCAACCGCTTCATTCTGCTAAAGAAGTGCGACACATTCTATCTGCCTTAACTCCCACCCTAACGCCCACCCTCACCCCCTCCTCCCTGTCCAAGTATCACCATCCGTCCGACCTTTTCATGCACTCTTTCCGCTTCCGTCAGCGTTTCTTGTGTCCCGATTTGATTACCTCTTCGTGAACGTTGAAACAGTGTAGAGCCTTCGGTCCTCACCTCCGCTCGGTTTTCTGTCCCGGATGTGTGTTTGTCAAGTCCAGTCGTGCCCGAGCCGCGCTCGCCCATGCGTTCTGACTCGCGTCGCCTTCGCTGTGTGCAGGCGTCACTTTCTAGAGAGGGGCAAGAGAGGTCAGAACAAGGCACTTTCGTCTCGGGATGACCGCGCCATTGCCTCGTCGGTCTTACAACTTCCGCGCGACTCGCTGTCCTCCCTCGCAAACGACTCCCAATCTGCGCGATCTTCGCGAGACCCGTCGCGAAATTTGTCGCACACGGCGGCTACCACGGTGACTCCTTCAGCGATAGGGTCTGCGACGACGACGGCGACGGCGACGGCGACGGCGGGAGGCGCTGCGAATCGAGAGTCACAGGCGAGCGCGTGCAGGACGGATTCGGCGGCGCGGAGCAGCCAGCGACTGATGACGTGGGCCGCCACGGCGGGGCGGAAACTCCAAGGCGAGCTCAAGCGCTGCCGCGACGAGAGCGCAGCCGCTGCCTCCGCTGCCGCCGCCGCCTCCGCCGCCGCCGCTAGCAGTGCAGGCGCTCGGACGCAGATGATGGCCGACGAATGCGTGAATCCCGCCGCGCAACGTTTTCTTCCAGGGGGACACGTCGAGGCGAATTGCGGCGGCCAGCTCGATTCCCCGTGGATCCGGAGGTAACTACACTCTCAGCCATGTCACGACGATCAGATTTCTTCATCTGTTTGTTTGTTTGTTTGTTTTTTTTCTTCTTCTTCTCTTTTCTTGCTTTATTAGTCTTCGTCCTCCTCGTCATGGTCGTCCTCGCCAGCTCGACTTGCTCTCCTCGCTCACCACTCTACCCACCTCTCGTGTACCCTCGACCCCTCTCCACCTCCTTCGTCCTCACAGTGTCAAACCGCGCGTCGATGCCGCAAGCAACGTGCAAGCCTTCCCCGCATCCCTTCCTAGCGCCGCTGCCGCCGCCGCCGCCGTCGCTGCGAGCGCGGACCTAGACCTCGCCGTTCGCCTATTCCCATCAATTCGGGCGTTCTTGGGTGCGGGTTCGCGGCCCGTTTTTGGCGGGCCGGAAGGTACCGCCGATACGGTGGCTGCAGCGTCGTCGTCGTCGGTGGCGGCGGCGGCAGCCGCGGCGGCAGCTGCGTCAATCGCGTCCGCCCCCGTGGCGTTTGCGGCTGGCTCTCCCTCCGCGTTCTTTGCGGATGCGCGCGAAGCGCGCGTCCCGTCCTCGCCGTCCACTTGTCCTCCGCAAGCAGCTGCCGCGGATGCGACCGCGTCGGTTTCCCTGAGCGCATTCGCGCAGGCGCAGCGCCCGCCCGCTCATCTCGCAGCATCTCCCTTCCCCGCCTCCTCCGCCATCCTCCGCCACCTCCTTAGTTCCCCCGCACAATCCTCCGCGGCGCTCTCATCCTCCTCCCCCAGTCGCGCAACCCCCGCTGCCTCCGCGTTCGCGGCCGCCGCGGCGAGCCACAGACCGGGATTCGCGGTGCCTGTCGCGTCGCCGTGCGCGTCGTCAGCGTCGCCGTCGATAGCGCCGACGTCCTTCTCGCTGTCGCACTCGGTGGCGTCCGCGGGATTAACAGGCCCGACGCGCAGTGGCGCGCAGGGGAAGAAGTGGGGGGGGTATTCCGCGAGCGGGGAGGTGGACAGGGACGAGGCGTGCATGGCGCAGTGTGTGCCGGGGGAGCGCGCGTCTGGGTGGCACATGCAGGAGCAAGTAGTGCCAAGGAGCACTCTCTCTCGCTCCAGACTCGCGCACTCGCCTATGGATCGCAATGCTGCTGATGCTTTCGCTGCTGCGGCCGTCACCAACAACACTGCTGCTGCCACTGCTGCTGTTCCTGGTGGTGGTGCTGCTGCGAGTAGTGCTGCTGCTCCTTGTCCTAGAGCTGCTGCCCTGGCGTCTGTCCTGAGGTCTCGGCTGCCCGGTTGCTCGCCAGTGCCGTTTGCACCAACACATGCTTATTCGGCAGCATCAGCATCTGCTGCTCTAGCCGGTGGTGCTCGCTTCGCTGCTGCACCTTCCGCAATCCCTGCTCCTGCTGGTGCTGCCGGTTCTGCCGGTTCTGCCAGTGCTGCCGGCGGTGGCAGCGTTGGTGGTGGTGGTGGTGCTTCTGCTGCACCTGGCGCCATGGCGTCAGCGCGGACAAAGCAAAATGAGCACAATCCAACGCGCATGCTCCCGCCAACCAAGCCAGTTGCAAGTGCCAAGGTGGGCGAGGCAGGGCGTGGAGGCGGGGCGCTGGCAGAGAGAAGCAAGGAGGAAGGGGTGTTTGGGTGGATGTATGGAGGCGGGGGCGGGCCAGAGCACCTGCAGGCTCTGCTGGGATCCATGGCAAGGAGGGTGAACGAAGAGCATGGGCAAGGGGTGGAAGCGAAAGATGAGTCCCTAGCGGGAATCATTTTGCCTGATCCGGGACTGGCTGCACATGATACGGACGGTTCTGGAGGCGGAGATGGTGGAGCAGCAGCGAAATATGGAGCTGCTGCTGCAGCTGCATCAGTGGGAGCAGGGACGAACGTTGCCGTGTCGGGGGAAGGGCAGGGGGGTTCTGATGTGCTTCTTGATGCGATGTTGGATGGGCTCTGCGACCTTCTGGTTCCTGACTGGCAACCGTCTGCCTCTGCTGCTCTCCCTCCTCCCGTTTCTGGTTCCTCAGATGCTGCTGCTGCTGATACCCCTGCCGCCGCACCTGCGGAGACTGCAGCGGCTGTGGGGTCGTGTGAGGTGCAGGCAGAGTATGAGCAGCTGCAGTCTGTGGCAGCGCTGTTTGAGCAGCACCAGCAAGGGCAGCAGCCGCAGGAGGAGGTGCCGTCAGTGGCATGGGAGCATGGGTCCCAGATGCTTCAGAAGGAGCGTGATTGGATGCTGAGTGCAGATGCATTTAAGCACACGCTGATGGATCATTCGGATTCGTATCTGTTGATGCAATCCCCACCTCCATCCGTGTCAGCCCTCTTGACAGTCCCAGAAAGACCCAGCCTTGCCTCTCGGAGGGTGCCTCAGTTCCTCCCAGGCACTGTTGACCATAGCTGTGTTGTTCCCAGGTCGCTTCCTTCCACCGCCTCAAATGCGGAGGTTGGGAAGGTGGTGGGTGGAGATTTCTTTGGAAAGGATTTCTACGCCCGACCTGATATGGTTCTTGAGAGCATGGCGGCTGCTCGCACTCATCATTTGTGAATGGGAACTGACAGCTCAAAGCCAAGATTCTTATAGTGAGGTTAATGTCATGTGTCACATTGGTTGAGTAGGCAAGGTTTCTAGTGTGTGGGTTGCGTTTTTGCTTGTTTTTGGTGTTCAGTATAATAAATTGCCCCAAGGTTGGTTCTATATTGATTGTGGGAATTTGACTGAGGCTGATCCATTATTGTCAACTGTCCAAACGTT
The DNA here is from genome assembly GCA_948144175.1 of Closterium sp. NIES-65. Taxonomy (NCBI): domain Eukaryota; kingdom Viridiplantae; phylum Streptophyta; class Zygnematophyceae; order Desmidiales; family Closteriaceae; genus Closterium; species Closterium sp. NIES-65. The sequence continues at coordinate 1,529,990 of CANXME010002591.1, read as the reverse complement.
GGTCATGAATATGGGAAAAAGTTTCTCTCAGCATACAGGTTCGACGTAGCAAGAGCCCACTTATATCAGTCCATCATGTTACCCGTTTCGCTTTGTTTTGACGAACTTCGCGACAGCTTGTTCGCTGACCCTGTTTCGCGACAGCTCGTTCGCTGATCCTGTTTCTGCTTACTGCAGCGTCTCTCTACCCTGTCAAACCCCCTCCCTCTCCTTCTCTCGCCTCTCTTTCTCCACCTCCTCATCTTGCCTCTTCCGTGTGCCTAACGCGGCACTCCTCCAGCAGTCCCTTAATCTCCTCGAATCGCCACCCGAGCACCATGGTACGATGTGTTTGGGGCGTCTCGTTTGTCGCTGCGATGCTTATTTCGTGCCATCGCGTCGCTGGTTTGCGGGTATAAACCGTTTTAGTCGAGCGCACAGGATGCGAGTGGGATCGTCTAGGGTTTATGAGCTGCAGGCATACGTAGATCGTCATTGTCCTTCCACGTACGCTGAGTCTGTAATACTGGCGGTTACGTATTCTTCTTTAGGTGTTATCAGGCATTAATAAGCCTCACCACGACGATCAATCACTTAAAGCTGGTCAGAGTCGAGACGTCAGGTTGCTTGTCGCAGGATTTTTAGAGCGATTTTTCTTCGGTGGTCCTCTCACTCCCAAGGCTCCAGTCGCTCGTCATTGCTCGAGAGCGGACTTGACCCCTTCCAATCGCACAGCGCCATTGACATGATCCTCCACGCGATCCTCTTCCACCTCCTCACCGGATTTTTTCCCCTTTCCTCCCTTTGATGGTGTTGGAGATGGTTGCGATTGTTGCGATTGTTGCGATTGTGGTGACGGTGGTGATGATGGTGGTGGCGATTGTTGTGGTGGCAGACTGTGAAGCGAAGGAACGGAGGTCGCAACAAGCACGGGCGCGGGCATGTGAAGCCCATCCGCTGCTCCAACTGCGCCAAGTGCTGCCCCAAGGCATGCGCCTCACCCTCTCCACACTCGCCCTCCTCCCACCAATCCCGGTCTCTCTCCGTTACTCATGGCCAGACCCCCTTCACTTCCCCGCCCTCCTCCCTCTCCACCACTACCCCCTGATTTCTTGTTTTCATTCCGTCGTCGCTCGCTGAAGTAATGACAGCGCGGGGAGCGATTCAAATTTGCGTGGATGTCCCTGTGCTGTTGTCACAGTCACTAACCCTCCTCCCGTCGTGCGTTTGCTGCCGTGATGTTGACCTCTTGTCGTGGCGTATGATGTGCATGCGCGCGTATGATGTGCATGCGCGCGTATGATGTGCATTCGCGCGTATGATGTGCATGCGCGCGTATGATGTGCATGCGCGCGTATGATGTGCATGCGCGATCCCGCGCGCGTGGGTGTGTGTATGTCTGTGTGCTTGCGTGGGTGTGTGCGTGCGAGCAGGACAAGGCGGTGAAGCGGTTTTTAGTGAGGAACATTGTGGAGCAGGCAGCAGTCAGGGACGTGCAGGAGGCATGCGTCTATGATGGTCAGTGCGCTCCGCCTTGCCCCTTCCGCCTCCGCACCCCGGCTCCGCACCCCGGTTCCGCACACCTCGTTCCGCCGTCCGACTTTCGCTCATCGCACTCCGCACGCCTCACCCGATGCCCCATGTCATCGCCATGCCTGTGGATGCACTTCTTACAATCTTCGCGCCTCTTTTCGTGGCTCCCGTTCCCCTAAATCCGTCCCTCCCTCTTCCCCTCTTTTCCACATCCTTGTGTTGGCCCCCCCTGCTCTTCCCCCTCCCTTCTGTCTCTATTCAATTCACAGCCCGCACATTTCCCTTCCTTGTCCTTTCATCATCGTCATCCGTCAACAGCAACACCTACTCCTCGTTTATCACCTCTCCTTCCCTCTCTCTCCCGCCTCCTTTCTTCTCTTACAGTCCTTATCATTGAATAGATTGGTCCCTTTCTTCCCCCCTTTTCTCTCTCGCCCTCTTTCTCTCCCTCCCCCCCTCCCTCCCTCCCTCCCTTTCGTCATTTGCCAACCTCCAAACCCCCCCCCCCCCCCCCCCTCCCCTCCCCCCACTCCGCGCGTCCCCCTTGTGTGTGCGCAGGATACGCGCTGCCGAAGCTGTACGCCAAGGTGCAGTACTGCATCTCGTGCGCCATCCACTCGCACGTCGTCAGGGTGCGCTCGCGCCAGGCTAGGCGCATCCGCGAGCCGCCCAAGAGGCCCGGGCGCAAGGTGAGGGGTTTGTGCAGGGCTGGGCCGGGGAGGGGGTGAAAGGAGGGGGAGAAGGGGATGGGTGCGCGGACTTTCTTCGCTTCAGCTGCAGCAGCTTCACGTTTCTGTTGTTTTAAACCCTCATCCTCCCTCACAAAATATTTCGGATTGTATTTCCGTCCTGCCTCTCCTGTCTGCTTCCCAAACCACTTGCAAAGCCATTCCGCGCCTCCTTTCATCCTTCCCTTGACCCCTTCCCCTCCTCTTTTCCCACCCGTGTCTTCCGCTGTCTGTCAACAGATGGACGACCGTGGCAAGCCTGGTGCCCCTGGCGCGCCTGGTGCTCGCCCGGGTGCCCCCGGTGCCCCTGGTGCTGCTGCAGCTGCGCCCAGAACCTGAACAGAATGACCTGGAAAGACTCTCTAGATGAAAGAGGATGCACGTCTGTCTGTTGCCTTGCTGTAGTCCTTGTTGCACAGGCTGGGCTGATTATTGTTTCACTTGGATGAAGCTCCGTCTAGTTCAGTGAATGAAGAGAAGTCGACTGTAGGTGATCAGTGGAAATGGTTAAAGTGAGGAACCGGCAAAAGTAGTGCAGTGTAGGGAGAGAAAAATTTAGAATCAAGTGCACCTGCATACACATTTGCTCTTTTGAAAACCGGGGAGCTAGGGTATTTCCACTCGCAGTGTTCGAGTGTAGTCGCTTGGCGTTAGATAATACTGAATATCCAGCCTTGCATGGCTAGAATCCGCGCATCCTACCGTTGATCTTCTTCGCCCTGTGTCAGTGAAGTTCACGATCAGGAGTCGTGATTCGTGTCAACTTCTAGGCAGGCTTTTCGCCAAGCGCCGATAATCATGCTGCGTTCGATGTGCGATATCTAGCATCCAATTCGAAGCCAGCTTACGGAGATCCCGTCTCCGCCGCCTGCGGTGTCCTTGCGCATCCTCCCGCTTGTTCCCCCACTCCCCGTACTTGCTGTTTCCCGCCGCTGCCTTATCGCGGAGGAACCAGCATGGCGCAAGGCGCGACGCTCGCGCGCGTGGCTTTTGCTCCCGCTGCGCAATCGCCGCTGCCGGCGCCGGCGGGGCTTCCGTCAGCTGCAGCTCCGTACTCCGATCTTCACGCCGCAGTCTCCGCCGTGTTTAGCGGGCCGTCGCCAATCCCATTATCTGCTGCCGCCGATGGCGCGTCGCCGTCGCTTCCGTACAGGCTCGTCGCGAGTGACAGTAACGAGGGGTTGCTGTACTGCTGGCGGCCCGGCGGCGAGGCGCTGACTGTCGTGGGATGCGGTACGCGCGCAGCGAGCGGCGCTTACGCGGATGCGGACTCAACGGAGGATCCGGCCGCGGGCGCGTGTGACGTGAGTGCGATGCGCTGGTGGCGGCGCCGCGCGTATGATGGCTTGTTGGGGTGTGCGGGATGGAAAGCTGTGTGGTTTGCTGTGCGGTTTGCTGCGTGGTTTAGCAGCCCAGTGAAACAGCGAGGCTGGGACCTAATCACCAAGGTTGACCTAATTGTTCCTCGTCCTTTCTCTAGACCTAACAGCGTACACACCAATTCCCACACCCCACCTTTCTCATCTCCTCCCCCTTGCTACCTTCCGCCTTCTCCCATTCCCCGTTTCCCCTTTTTCCCCGCCATCCTCCCTTCCCCCTCCCGTTCCCCGGTCCCCCCCCCTCCTCTCCCCCATTCCTCGCCCCTAGTCCATCCGCATGCCGCTCTCCCCAGCCCCGTCCGCGCCGGTGCGGCAGCTGCTGCTCTCCCCCTCTGGGCGCTCCCTCGCGCTGCTCTCGCCCTCCGCCCTCGCCGTTGCGGACGTCTCCTCTGCCGCGGCGCGCCTGCGCACACACGCGGGCAAGCCGGCGCTGGGGGGAGAGATGCGCGCGGAGGATGCTGATGCTGTTCCGTGGTGGGTGGTGGGTGATGGTGCTGGGTGGGGGATGGTGGTGATGGGCGGTGGGTGATGGGATGGTGAGTTGTTGTGCTGGGTGCTGGGTGATGGGTGATGGTGAGTTATACGATTGGGCATTGATAATGGATTGTAACTCTCTTAATATCCCACTTCTTAATCATCTGTCTCCTTAACCACTATCCCCTCCCGTCCCCACACCTCCCCTCACCTCACCTTGCTCCTTCCCACCCATTGGTTCTGTTCATTAATCTCCTCCTTTTGTCCCCTTTCTCCCTCCCTCGCGTCACCCCGTGTCTCTGCCTCTCTCTTTCCCTTTCCCTTTCATATCGCTTCCGTCCGCCTGCCCGCCTGCCCGCCCGTCTGTGCCTCCGCGGGGCATGCATGGCAGTGTGCGAGTGGCAGACTTTCAGGGGGAGGCGGTGCACGTGGTGCAGGCGGCATGGCACCCCCTCAGTGACGCGCACATCGCCCTCCTCACCTCCGACAACGTCTTCAGGTGCCCCCCTCCTCCCCTCCCGCCCTCCTCCCCTCCCGCCCTCCTCCCCTCGCCCCTCCTCCACTCGCCCCTCCTCCACACCTCCCTCCCTCCACCCCCTCTTTGACTCTCACCGTTCCTACCTCCCTCACTTCACCCCTTCCTTTTTTACGTCCTGCCTTTGTGTACCATGCCATGCTATGCCATGCCATGTTATGCCATGCCATGCCATGCCATGCCATGCCATGCCATGCCATGCCGTGTACCATGCCCACTCGTCTCATATCCTCATGCACCCTCCATTCCTACCCCCGTCTGCTCAATCAACTACCTGCCGTGCTGCGCCGCCCTGCCAGGCTGTACGACATCTCAGCAGCCGCCCACTCTGCAGCCACCGCCCCACAGCAGCGCGCAGCAGCCACGGCAGCAGTGGAGCAGGAGTACGTGCTGCAGCCCGCCACGTCAGCTGCCACGTCAGCTGGTGCAGCAGCAGGTGGAGGGAGTGCAGGGGCGGGGTCGCCCGGTGCGTGCGTGGGGTTTGCCTTAGGTGGCGACCACATCTGGGAGCGCTTCTCTGTGAGTCACGCACCTGCTTCCATGCACTGCTGCTGCGTGCTGTGATGCTGGGATGCTGGGATGATGATGGGATGGTGGGCTAACGGGATTGTGGGTTGCTGGGATGCTGGGGTGTTAGGATTATCTGAGGGTGACTCAGTGGCATGTGGGTGGGTGGGGCAGCAGTGGAATATACTCCCGTCCCACTTGATGTTCTTGAATAGCTCGACCTCGCTCCCACCCACCCCTCTGGCCTCCTTTTTTTCCTTGGCCCCTCAAGTACCTTCGCTTGTGCTATCATGCAATCATTCTGCTCTCTCTCTCTCTTTCGCCCTGCACTTCAACTCCAATGCAACATCCCCAAGACATCCCCCAAATACATTTCCCACGAATGCATCCCCACCCCACCCAGTACATTCCTCCCAATCCAAACCGCTCAAGCCCCCCCCCCACCCTCCCCTGCCCTCACCCCCCAATACATTCCCCCGAATGCCACATCCTAAATGCATCCCTCTCCCATGCACACCCCCATGCCGCCTGCCCCCAACCATGCCCATCCCCGCCATGCACCCCCGCCATGCACCCCCGCCATGCACCCCCGCCATGCACCCCCGCCATGCTCTCCTCCCCCAGGTCTTCTTCTGTTTTCAGAATGGCTCCATATACGCGCTCTGCCCTCTGCTGCCCTTCAACTCGTATGCTCCCCATTTCCTCCCCTGTCCTCGCGTGCGGTCCTTTCTTTTGTCCCTTGTACTTTCAAATATATATAATTGTAAATATATACACACATGCACATATGGAGAGACCTCTCCCTTATGCACGTCTTTTCTGCACCACAGCAATTGTCAACGAGCTTTTTCCCCCCTCCACTCTGCATCCTCACAACGACTCTTTCACCTCCCCTCACCTTAATCTTCCGCCCCTCACCTTCCAACCTTCCTCCCTCCATTGCCCATTCCCTCCCTTCTCCCTACCCCCCACCCCCTATCCTCCACACCCTTCCCACCAGGTGGGTGTCTGCAAAAGCCCTTGCAGAGCTAAGGGCCGACGCCGATTGCTGCTCCCTCTCCGCACCTGCACGCACACACGCGCTCCTCGCCTCCTCCTGGCTCTCCCACTCCTTCCCACAACCCCGAACCCCCCCGCACCGAGCACACTTACAACACTCCTCCCCTTCCCCGGATGCCGCCGCTGGCTCTCGGCTGATGCTTCTTGGGTCGGGGCAGGAGAGGGAGCAGGCGGGGGAGGCTGGGGGAGCCGGGCTGGTGAAATCCGCTCGCTATGCCATTGGGAGCTCATCACTCGTGCTGCAGGTGGGTGGGGTGTGTTGTGTTTGACTCCGCGTTGCTGTGCTGTGCTGTGCTGTGTTCTGCTCTTCTTCCAGCTATTCCTTCCCCGTCCACCCCCACCCTGCAACCCCCATCCTTCACTCCCACCCCTGACTCCTGTTTCCCTGCTCCTTCCTCCCCTCCCCTCCCCTCCCCTCCACTCTCTTTATCATCCCCCCTCCGCCCACCCACCAGGGCCCCTTTCCCACCATAACCGGAGACGACCCATCCCTCTCCTCCCCCTCCTCCTCGCCCCTCCACCCCTCCTCCTCCTCTTCTCTCCCTCCATCCCCCCAATCGCTGCCCTGCTGCGTGGCGCTAACAGTGGTGGGGCAGGACAGTGTGCTGCTGGTGGGGGAGAGGGGCGGCGCAGTGCGAGTGCTGGTCATGGCGGACGAGGTGCATCCCATGTGGGACACTGCCCGCGCGCCCTCTCTTGTCTTCTCTTCCCGTCACGCCACGCTGCAATCGGTTGCCATGACTGCTCGCTCACAACTGCTGCCTGTGCCGTCCCCAGGTGCTGCTGCTGCTGGTGGTGCTGCTGGTGGTGCTGCTGGTGGTGCTAGTGGTGCCGATAGTGCAGGGGAGGGAGGGACAGACGGTGCTGTGGTGTGGGCTGGCCGTCCCCCCCCAGTGCTGCTCTTCGGCCGAGTCGACCTCTCACTGCCCTCTACCTCCTCCCCTCTCCCTACTTCATCCAAGTCACCACCGCCACCATTGTCCAAGTCACAGCCGTCCAAGTCACAATCACAGTCACAGTCACAGTCACAGTCACGCCTGTCAGCAGCAGCAGCAGCAGCAGCAGCAGCAGCAGCAGCAGCGAGTGCATCGGTAGCATCCCCTTCGCCGCTGCATCATCTCCCGCGCATAGACCTGCATGTGGATGCGCGCGTGCCTGACTTTGTGCTGTGTGCGCACGCATGGGGCGTGGATGCAGTGCTGCTGCGCTGGCTGCCCTTCTCAGATCACCACGACGCCCTCTCCGCCCGCCACAAGGCCCTCCCTTCAGTAGAAGTCTACAGCATCTCCTCCTCCTCTTCCTCTTCCACCTCTTCCTCGTCTTTGTCGTCCTCTTCCCGCTTCTCCTCTTCGCGCCCCTCCTCTTCTCTTCCCCCGTCTTCCGCCTCTTCTCCTCCTGCTCCTCCTTCTGCCACAGCTGCTGCCGGGGTCCCCTGTATCGGCCTAGCAGTGCTATCCCGCAGCAGTAGGGGCCTCTCAGGAGCAGCAGAGAGGGGCGGGGATGGGGAGGAACGGGTGGTGGTGACAGTAGACGCACGAGGGGGGTGTGCTGTGCTGAGAGTGCGGCGGCCGGGTATAGCGCTGGTGGAAGGGGTAGAGGGAGCGGGAGAGGAGGAGGAGGAAGGCGAGGGGAGGAGTGTGGAGGAAGAGGAGGAGATGGCAGGGCGGGGAGTGAGTGAGAGGGTGCTACGAGGTCCCACCTCTTCTGCCTCGCAGGTGAGGAGTGGGTGGAAGTGAGGGGTGCGGGCGGGTCTTTTGTCCATTCGAGAGCTGGAAGGACAGAGGTGACTTTTGAGTCGACTTAAAAGTCACCTTGTGTCCATGCGGGAACTGCAAGAACAGCTGGAAGTGAGGAAGGAAATGTGCTCAGACAATGAGGGTGAGGGTGAGGGATGGTATGAGGGTGTGGAAGGGGAAGGGGGGGAAAAGGGGGAAGGAGGGAGACAGTTGTGTATGTGCGCACGCGTGTGCCACTGCTTTTGTGTTCCTTTCTTTGTTTCTTTCTTTCTTTCTTTCATTCATTGCCACTGTCTTATATGCTTCCTTTCTCCCCTCTCTGTCCCCTCTGTCCTCTCTGTCCCCTCGTTCCATTTGTGTTGTCCTTGACCACTGCTTGCTCTGCCTCATTTTCAATCAATGCGCATGCCGGCTTCATGGATGTGCATGGACGGACATGGGTTCACACACTTGTGTAAATGCGCATGTGCCGCATGTCACATGCATGTGGGTGGCATGGCATGGCATGGGCATGGGCATGGGCATGGCATGGGCATGGCATGGCATGGCATGGGCATGGGCATGGCATGGCATGGCATGGCATGGGCATGGCATGGGGCACATGCAGGTGCTACAGCAGGTGCCAGCAGCGGTGCGCAAGGCAGCGGCATCATCAATGGAGGGCAAGGCCATGCTGCACTCCTGTGCCAAGGCGCTGCATGCCTCTCACGTCGCCTACGCTCATGCCGTATGTGCCCCAGTGCCACCATGTGCTTCGAGTTTTGAGTCGACTCAAAAATCGATGTGCCCCAGTGCCACCATGTGCTTGTGCACCTTCACTCTTCACAAATCCCCGTTAACTCCGCCCCCCCACACCCATATCACTCGGGTCTCCGCCCGTTCTCTCCAAACTCCTAAACTCATTCTTTCCTCCCCTCCTTCTCTCCCCCCCACCTCCCCCACAGGCATACGTGGAGGTGCGGGCGCACGAGCAGTGGGTGCAGCTGCAGGTGTTTGAATTGACTCAAGATTGCCCCCATTCTTTTCTCCCCTCCCCCCGTCCCTCCCCTCCTGGGCAGGCATACGTGGAGGTGCGGGCGCACGAGCAGTGGGCGCAGCAGCAGGTGGAGCAGCAGCAGGCGCGGGCAGAGCGGCTGCAGCGAATAGCGCAGGTGGAGGGGGACGTGTGTGCGGGGCTAGCAGCGCGCGTGCAGGAGCGCCTGCGCGTGAACCAGCGCCTCATGCACCGCGTTGAGAAGGCCCGCGCCCGGGCTTGTTGGGGCCGGCACACGCTCTCTCTGGCTGAGCGGCAGCTCAAGGGGGAACTTGGTGAGTTGTGGGGGAGTTGGAGCGGAGGGGAGTTTGCCCCACGCACGTGCACACACCTGCCTGTCTCACTCACCTGCCTGGCCCCATGTAACGCCCCCTTATTGTCCTTCCTGCTCATCCATATGCACCCATGCACCCCATGCACCCATGCACTCATCACCCCATACACCCATACACCCATGCAACCATCACCCCATCCACCCTTCCCTCCATCTCCCCCACCGAACCATCCCCATATTCTTGTGCACCACAGATGCATTACAGCATCACGAGCTGCCACTGCTGCTGGACTCTGCCGCTCACCTGCAGTCGCGCTGGGAGCACATAGCTGATGCGGACAGCACCAGCACCCCCACCAGCAGCAGCACGAGCAGCGACAAGCAAAGCCCTGCGAAACCCGATCCATACAGCATTGGCCGCAAACCCTCTGACGGAGCCACTGCTGCTGGCGCTGCTGCAACTAGCGCTGCTGCAACTTGCGCTGCTTCTGGCTCTGGTACTGCTGCTGCTGCTGCTGTGTCTGTACAGAAGCGAGGGCTGGACGGGCATCAGGCAGTGCGGGTGCGGCGGGCGCTGGGGCAGCTGAGTGACACGGTGCAGCAGCTGGCGGACATGGTGCGGGAGGTGGATGCGGAGCTGCTTAGACTAGACATGCAAGGGCTGCACTGCAACGGTGGTGCCGTGTGATGTGAGTGGTGCTGTGCGGTTGGTTCTGGTGCCGAGCTGATTTGTGATGTGAGGCTGCATGCAGTGCGGTTTTATGCGTTACACAGTGGCATGTGATAGTACGGTAGTCAAGATGCAATGAGGACATGTGGGACTCTCTGCAATGCTATTGCCTGCACGCTGGAGAGGTGAGAAGCAGGCCTTGCAAACGGGTCCTAATTGGAAATAAGTCAAAACACACAGGGTATCTGCTTGCCTGACCACAGGTGCAGTAGCAGATGCTTCATGCTACATAGGAGTTTCTGATCATCCATCATCCTAGCAGTGATTGCATTGATATTATGCACAAATTTTGTATTATCCTCCTGCTTAGGGTCTGAGTCATTTCTCACTGTTGAAAAAACCTTCCATGAAATTTATACTGATTGTGAGGGCTGCAGTGCCTGGCAAGACTAATCCATTAACATGCCTCAGCCAATGTTGGGGCCTGCTTGTTGTGCAGATGAATTACTCTCCTGAGGTGCCACACATCCAAGGCAAAATATCATTTTTGTTTGTTATTGGTTTCCGCTTGCGCCACAATCAGTGTTGGCTCAAAATCCACGACTTTTCCGGACCAACAAAGCTGGCACACAGCACGAGGAGGACCGATGACGAAGCTGGAGCCAACTCACGGACGACCTGTCCGTCGTCGTATACGACAACGGACGCTCTCCAGGCTGCCATTCGATTCGACTCGGAGCGCGATCTCAACAACTCCCCCATCTCCCACCCACTCCACCCATCCCTCATTTGCTTCTCCTTCATCCCCTTGAAATGGAATGATTTCCTTCTCCCATGACCTGCCGAACAGATCGGCGGCACGCCAGGGCTTTGTGGGGGAATATTTGGAGGCGGGGGGGAAAGGGGAGGGGAGAGGGAGGGGGATATGTTAGGGGGATGAAAGAAGCGGCTCTTGACCCCGAGCCCGCAGCACCCCCAACTTTCAGCCTTCCCCGCCAAGGTGGCGGCGCAGCCCCCGCACATCCCTCCACACCCTTCGCTCAACTTGAGTGTTTCATTTGGCACGTTCCACTGGGAGTTCAATCTGCTCTGCATCGAAATCGGAACCGAAACACAACCACGTGTTTTAATATAGTACAACGAATGATACTCTTGTTTGGTCCCTCTTTCTGGTCCTCTGCCCTCATCCTGTGTCCCGTTCCGTGTAGCGAGACCTGCTCCAGGTCAATTCTGCTCTATTCTGTGGCCCAGAAGTTTCCCTAACTGACTAGCGTTTTGTTAAAACCAGCGTTTGCAAACAGAACTAGGCCATTTTGCTGTGTCAACCTGGAAGACATGACGCGATGTGGCAAGCAGAATTTTGGTTCAGACACGTGAATTCTGGCTAGATCGAAGTTCAGAAAAAGTACTAGAAGTACCCAGGATTTCATAACGGGGAAGTCCGCCTCTGAACTCTCTGAATATAGTTGGACTCGAATGGGTAAATCCTGTCTGAAGTCTGTGAATATGGGTGGATTCATTAGGGCGTACATCCTTGGTTTGACAAGTATGGGCTTGATGATGAGATGTACAGCAGAGTTCCTTTTGGATGGCGTTACACCACACCCTGCCATAGCGTATGCTTGAATTCTTGCTGGACCCCCGTCTTGCTTTGCTATCAACAATGCAGGAAAGGTCAAGCGATGGTAGCATCCGTCCTCTGCAGCGACCTATCGAATCTAACCTTCTGGCAGAATCGCTGCTTTGTCGCCAGCGTAATCTTCGCAGTGCTCGCGCCATGATAGGATGTGACTTCGGAGGCTTAGGGTGTCGGCGCGAGCACAAGGCGGTGGCGGGATCAGGGCCTTGATTGCCGCCTTTCGCGGCTCGACTGGCCGTCCATGGCATCAGGTTATTGCCCTTCGCAGTCTCCCTGCATTGCATTGCATCCACCTCGCTAAGCCATCCGATCCGTTGAACCCATTGGCCACGTTTTTGCCACCGCGAGCCGACGTTTACCAATCCTGGGAGCTCTATTTAGTTTAAGACGCGGCGCCTTACTCAACAAGTCCTATTCCGTGTCGTAGGCCGGATGTTTTCCGAATATCGAGAATTAATACTCATTGCATCGCCGCCGTTCACCTCCCGCCCTCTTCACGACCGGCGCTGGCAGCGCCCATCGCGCGTCATGCATTTAGTAGCTTCATCAGCTCGCCGCGACGTCAAGCCTTTGAAATATCCATGTGCATTTTCGTCCTGCGTAGCATCCCGCTCGTCCCTCTCGTCCCTCTCGTTCTTCTTGTTCTGCTCATTTTATCCTTCGAATCCTTTCCGTGGTTTGGCCTGGCGTGCGCATCTACCCTCCCCGCCGCCCTGTCTGTTCCCCTTCACCCCGCCATCTTGCCATCCCGCCTGCTATCTGTCATCAACCTTCCTTTTTCCGCCCAATCTGACCGCACCCGCGCATGCCAGGTGGCGGCGGTGGCGGTGGCGGAAGTAGCGGCGGAAGCGGAAGCAACGGGTACATCTTAGCGTACGCGAAGCGCAGTTTGCACCGCGACTACATGGTGCGCGGGAAGGAGTTTGGGCGCGGGCGGTACGGCGTGGTTCGGCCGTGCGTGCACCGCAAGACGGGGCGCGTGCTGGCGTGCAAGTCCATCAGCAAGGCCAATCTCAAGGCACGCCCTCCGCACGCCCTCCGCACGCCCTCCGCACGCCCTCCGCACGCCCTCCGCACGCCCTCCGCGCAACCTCCGCACGACCTCCGCACGCGCTCGCACAAGCACATGCGCACGCGCACTCGCCGCCAGCACCCGCACCCGCACCCGCGTCAGCATCAGCACCCGCAACCACATTTCCAGACGTTGCAACCGAGCCAATCGCTCTGGTGGCATGGCTGGTACTTTACGCAGCCGCACCACCTTCCCCCACCCCGCACAAACAGGCCCCCACCCTCCCTCGTACCCTCCCCCGTACCTCCCTCCCCATCAGCGCACTCCCTCCCCGACCTTCTCCCCCATCCCCCCATTGCACCCCCCCCGCTCTCCCTCTCCCGCGCTCTCCCGCTCCCCCGCTCCCTCGCGCGCGCAGGAGGAGCAGCAGGTGGAGGAGCTGCGGACGGAGATGGCGGTGATGCGCGCGGTGGTGGGGCACGCGCACATAGTGGAGGCGGAGGCGGTGTACGAGGACGACGAGCACGTGCACATGGTCATGGAGCTCTGCCACGGCGGGGACCTCTTCGACCTCCTCGCGCGCTCCGACCACCTCTCCGAGAGCGACGCGCGCCACATGTTCAGGTGCGGAGGGTGGTGGGGTGCGGTGCTGCGCGCGGGGAGTTGCGCGCTGGGTGGTGGGTGCGGGGCGTGCTAGGGTGCTGGGTGCGCTGGCAGCTGCGTGCTGTGCGCTGTGCACCCTAACCCATTCCCTCTCCTGGATGCTGGGTGCTGACGTGCGGCCAAACCGACCCCCTTCCCTCGCCTTACTCCATTCCCCTGCCCCAACCGATTCCCTCTCCCCGTCTCCCCACATCTTCCCCCAAAACTTCCCCATCCCCCCCATCTCCCCCTCATCCACTCCCCCCTGCATCTCCCCGCATCACCCCTCCAGGAAGATAGTGGACGCAGTGGGGTACCCGGTACCATCAGGGCAAGACCATTTTCCTTGCCGACAGAGGGGCTGGCTGCCACAGCATGCCCTATTCCTCCCCCCTGCCCCAACCCACTCCCCCTACCTACCTCTCCTCCCTCCCCTCCCATCTCCCCACATCTCCCTCCACATTCCCCCCCATCTCCCCCTCAACCCTCCCCCCGATCTCCCCCTCACCACCCCCCCTCCCACATCTCCCCGTCACCCCCCCCATCTCGTCCCACCCGCCCCCATCTCCCCCCTCCCAGGAAGATAGTGGACGCGGTGGGGTACTGTCACGGCAAGAGCATCGTGCACCGCGACCTCAAGCCCGAGAACATCCTGCTCGCCGACGCCTCCGCGCTCAACCCCAAGCTCGCCGACTTTGGCCTCGCCGTGCACCTGCCCCCGGGCGCGCGCGCCGTGGGGCTGGCGGGGTCGTCGTTCTACATGGCGCCGGAGGTCGTGCAGGGCATGGCCTACTCCTTCCCCGCGGATGTGTGGAGCTTAGGAGTCTTGCTCTACATCATGCTCTCAGGTGGGCGCTTCCGTTCTCTCAAGCGGTCCTTCATTGATATTTTTTTAGGTACAGGCATGGCAGAGGTGGGTCTAACAAGCAAGCAAACCTAGGCATATAGGCAAGGTAGGCAGTGAACATTCAAGCCTAGAGCCTACACTGGTTTCCTACCCCCAATCTGCAAGTGACCCAGCCGCCCCATTCCAAGGCCCCACCCCAGCCGCCAGCATCCCGTCTCTGGTCTCGTCTTGGCCTAGCCTAGCCCCTGGGCAACCCAGGTCGGCCCTTATCACTCACAGGGCTCTAGGCCGCCCCCCCTTTTACTCCTCCCAGCTCCAGCCTCGGCCCTGGCCGTCCTCCAGGACGTGCCACAGGTCCCCCAACCGAGGCTCCCAAGGGTCGGCAGCAAGGCTCTGTGGGAACGGAACAGCAGCAACAGCAACAGCAACAGCAAGCTGTGGGATGGGATGGGATGCTCTCTTTCCCTCCTACCTCGCACCGCTGTGAAGCTCCCTGCCCTCTCGCTCCATGCCCGCTCGCCTCCCTCCTTGCACGCCTCTCGTCGGCCCAACCCCCTCTAGTCCCCCATTCTGCTTCCCCTCCCTGGCCAGGCAACCCACCCTTCTCTCGACACGTCTTACACCTTTCCTTTCCTCTGCACAACCCCCCGTCCCTCCTCTGCTTCCCCTCCCTGGCCAGGCATCATACCCTTCTTTTGAGACATCTCAACAACACTCTCCCCTGCCCACCCCCGCGTTCCCCCCTGTCCCCCCTCCCTGGCCAGGCATCCTACCCTTCTGGGGCGAGACGGTTGAGGAGACGTATGAGAGCGTGTGCCAGGGGTACCTGGACTTCACGTCACGGCAGTGGCAGCTCATCTCGCCAGCAGCCAAGGACCTCATACAGCGCATGTGCTCCCTAGACCCCCAGCACCGTCCCTCCCTGCACCACGTCCTCTCCCACCGCTGGCTTGCTGCCGCTGCTGCTGTTTCGACTGCCGGTGGTGGCGGTGGTGCTTCGTCGTCGTCGTCCTCCTCCTCCTCCGCCTCCTTCTCATCCTCCTCGCTCTCCCCTGCTCCCTGCAAGCTCGCTCTTGCCCGCGCCGGCTCGCTTTTCTCTCCCTCCGTCTCTGCTGCTGCTGCCGCCGCCGCCGCTGCTGCCCTTGCTGACTCTGCTGGTGATGGGTTTGACGCGGACGGGGCGGTGGGTGTAGCGGCAGCAGCAGGCGCTGCTGCTACAGCCACAGCTGGTGCCGCTGATGCGGCTGCTGCTGGTGGTGGCGGCGGTGCCGGTGGTGCTGGTGGTGGTGCTGTTGGTGGAGGTTCAAGCGCAAGCAAGTATAGGAGAGCGCAGCCGCGGGGAGAGATGGCATTGAAAAGGCGGGTGCTGCCTCTGCGGTCGAAGAGCGGAATTGACAGTGCTCTCATGTCTGCCGCCTGGAGAGGGCCTGATAGGGATGATATTGGTGGCGGTGCTGATATGCATGCAGAGGAGGGGAAGGCAGAGGATCGGGAGGGTGAGCGGGAGGACGGGGATGATTGGGCGGAGGAAGGGGAGGACGCGGCGGGTGAGGGGGGGATGAGTGCGGATGGGGAAGGGCGTGGTAGGGGAAGGGATGGTGCGTGGGGTGGGGGGGCGGTAGAGGGTGAGGATGGGGGGGAGGATGATGGGATGGAGGATGCGGATGAGAGGACGGGTAGTGGGAGGAGGAGGAGGGTGGGCGGGAGGAGAGGAGTGGCAGGTGGAAGCCGAGCGGGGCGGGCGAGAGGGGTCAGTGGCACCGGCGGTGGTGGTTTAACCGCAGGAGCAGCAGCAGCAGCAACGTCGGCAGGTGGTCGCAGCAATGCTGTTGCCACTGATACTGGACCGGTGGTGCATGCACATGCACCTCACGTCTCCCCACGTGGAACCAGTACCGCTGCCTCTTCTGCTTCTTCTTCTGCTGCTGCGGCTGCGTTGAATGCGGGGCCGATGGAGGCTCGAGCAGGCAGTGCAGCAGTGTTGGCAGCAGAAGCAGAGGGCCTAGGCTGTGGCACACCCAGGTCGGGGGGACGATCAGGCAGAGGGGGATTGGGTGCTGTGGACATGGCTGGGGAGAGGGCCGGGGTTGACAGGAGTGGAAGGGAAACCAGGAGTGGGGATGCTGAGGCAAGCGCGAGCACAAGGGTGGCAGCAGCTGGTGCAGCTGGTGCTGCTGATGGTGCTGGTGCTGCTGCTGGTGGTGGTGTTGTTGGGGTTTGGAGTCGGGGGGATGAGAGAAGCAGGGAGGCAGCAGGTGCTGACGCTCGGGCTGGCACTCGGGGCAGTGTTAGTGAGGAGAGACGAGGCAGCTCCAGCAGTGCTACTTCTCCTGACTCTGCATCACCCAACGCATCAGCAACAGCAGCAGCACCTCCAACAGCAGCAGCAGCAGCAGCAGCGGCAGCAACAGGGGCGGCAGGCTCACCACAGGACAGTGCAGCAGCAGCAGCAGCAGCAGCAGGGGATGCAGAGCAGGACGAAGGCGGGTCGTCCTCCTCGTCCTCGTCACAGCCGCGCCGGCGCCCCACATACCAGCACATCAGCAGCATCGGGTCGTCCCGAGCAGGCAGGCGCGTGTGTGCGCCCGTGCAGCGGCCACGCACAGCCGAGACGAGACCTGGAGGGGGAGGAGTGGGGGGAGTGGGTAGGCGGGGAGGGAGCGCGCTTGCTAGTGGCATTGGGGGGTCGTATCTGGGGAGCTCTCCGCTCTCCCCCTGCTCTGTGCGCTCGCCTGGGCAGCCAGGCGGGGGTGCGGCTGCTAGGCTTGTTTCGCCGCCGAGAAGACCGGTTTCGAGATATGCTGCTGGTTCTGCTGCTGGTACTGCTGCCTCTGCGTCTGCCTCTGCTTCTGGATCTGCTGCTGCTGCTGCTGCTTCTGTTGCTGCTGCTGGAGAGGCAGAGGGTTCAGGAGAGGGAGGCGAGGGGCTTGGGGGAGTGGGTGGTGGTGGGAGCAGAGAGGAAGGCAGGTACGGTGGGGCTGGTGACTTGGGGCAGAGGGAGAGAGACAGCGGGGCTGGGAGCTTGGAGGAGGGCAGAGGGCAGGGGCAGCAAAGACATTCCAGTGAAAGGATAGCGATTGGAAAGGGGCAGCACGGAGGAGGGGTTCATGCAGGGGGGACACTTGGGGGGGGCGCGCATGGTGGGGGGACGCATGTGGGGGGGACGCACAGGATGGAGGAGGAGCGTGTGGGTGGAAGAGGGGGGCGGATAGGTGGGGGAGGGGCGGCAGGTGGGGGGAGAGGGTATGTTGGGGGAGGGGTTGGGGGAGGGGGGATGCATACAGGAGGAGGGGAAAGAGTAGGTCCGTCTTTGTCTTCTTCAATGAACCCTCTAAGAAGGGCTAGTAGTGGGGTAGTCGGTGGGTTAAGTGGTGGGCTGACTGTCACTGGTGGGGCGAGTGCAGGGGGTGGTGTGGTGCTTGGGGTGTCCGGGGTTGGGGGTGGGAGAGGTGGCAAGGCAGGGGGGCGGATGGGTGGCAGGGGCAGAGGGATGGTAGGGGGAGGAGGAGGGGTGGATGGGAGGGGTTTACTGGAACGAGAGAGGGCTGGAGAGGAAGGGCGGCTGGAAGAGAGACGGCACGGGATCGTGGAAAGTGGTGGTGGTGGTGGTGGTGCTGCTGCTGCTGCTGCTGCTGCTGCTGTTGCTGCTGTAACCAGCAGCAGCATCAGCAGCAGCAGTGTGGGCAGCGGTGCAATGGGCAGCACGAGTACTATTGCGGGACAGCGAAGCAGAGGGGGCCCTTCTTTGGGCATTGCAGCAGGGGCAGGTGGGCAGGGCAACCCTAGGGGCGGCATGGTGGAAGCTAGGCGGGTGGGTACAGGTGCTGGTGCTGGTGCCAGTGCTGCTGTTGCTACTGCCGGGGTAGGTGTTGGCACAGGGAGAGCGTCAGTTTTGTCCTGCTCGGGTGATGCTGGCGCTGCTGAAAGCGGTTCCTCTGCTGCTGCTGCCGCTGCTGATGGTGCTGCCAGTGGGGGATTACGAAGTGGTGGCAGCAGCAGCAGCAGTAGTGGAGACGTGCTGGGTGGTGGCAGGGATGGGACGTCACGAGAGAGCGGCACTGGCAGAGACATGTGCAGTAGGGGCAACAGCGGTAGCACCAGTAGCAGTCGCAACAGCAGTAGCAGCAGCAGGGTTGGCAGTGGCAGCGGCAATTTTAGCAGCAGCGGCAGCGGTGGCAGTGGCAGCAGCATAGCAGGAAGGAATTCCATAACAACAAATAGTGATGCTGCCGCTGCTTCCGGTGCTTCTGGTGCAACCGGTGCTGCTGGTGCTGCTGGTGCTGCTGTTGAGGGCGGTGCTGCCATGTTTGACAATGCTGGCGTGAACCTAGGTGAAGGTGTGTCACGCTCTCCTCCCTCCGGCGATCAGCACAACATCACAGATGCTGCTGGAGGAGCGGTGGGGAGAGGAGGACAAGGAGGGGCGGTTCTTGAGATGTCTCAAAAGTCGCGCTATCCTCCCTCTGGCGATCAGCACAGCTTCACAGATGCTGCTGGAGGAGCGGTGGGGAGAGGAGGACAAGGAGGGGCGGGAGGGGGGCAAGGAGGGGGGCAAGGGGTAGGGTGCCCAGCTTCACCCAAGCTCTTATCCCCTCGCCGAACCTTCCCCTCTCCTTCCTCCCACCAACACCAACACCATCACCAACACCAACAACAGCACCATTACCAGCAGCAGCAGCAGCAGCAGCAGCAGCAGCAGCAGCAGCATCAGCAGCAGCAACACCAGCAGCAGCAACACCAACAGCAGCAGCAGCAGCAGCAGCATCTGATCTCAGCAACCGTTTCCTCCCCATGGGCTGCCTCTGCGCATCTCACACCAGTCACAGAGCAAGACTCAGACTCAGTCATGAGCGCCCAAACGAGCTCGCAAGCAGCAGAGCTAGCAGCGGCGACAGCACGGCTGCAGAGGGCTAATCAAGCCAACCGCGGAGCCCCCTTCCGCCGCCAGAGCTCCGCTTCCCCCAGGGACTCGTGCTGGGCGGTTGGGGTAGGGCTGGGCGGAGCAGCAGGTCCCGTGTCCAGGTTTGGGGCTAGGCTGAGCTGGGAGGGGCCGAGTGAAGGGAAAGCGTGCGGGGCTGATAGGGGCTTTGGTGGTGGGGAAGGGGGAGCGGTTGGAGGGTGGATCGATGGGTTGAGTGGGTTTGGAAGAGGTGGGAATGAGGAGGCGAAGGGGCGATTGATGGGTGGGGGTGTTTCCGGTGGTGGGGGTGCTGGTGGTGGGATGAGAGGCAGTGTAGGTGCTAGCAGAGCTGCTAATTCAAATGCTGGCTTCGCAGTACCTTTGGGAGCAGCAGCAGGGGCTTCAGGGGCAGCAGCAGGAGGGACAGCAGCAGCAGCAGTGAACGGTTTGCCTAATGCTGACTCAGACGGCGAACCTGAACACACGTACAGATCGCAAGCAACCGCAGCCGCAGCCGCAGGCGCAGCTGGTGCGTATGGAAGCTCCCCTCCCCCGCACTCCCCATCCCACCACTCCCCTTTCTCACTCCGCCACAGCCGGTCACGCTCGTTTGAACTCGAAAATGCGCTCACGAGCCCAACCAACCTGACAAGCCCCACCAACCGCTCCAGTTTCACCAGTCCCACTAGTCCCACCAGCCGCACCCTCTCCTCTGCCCTCTCCTCCGCCTCCTCCTCTGCTCCCCGCCCACCCTCGATACCCCGTCGCCTCTCCTCCTCCCAGGCTCGCCCGCGGGGAAAGCAGCAGGGGGGCAGTAGCGATGGTGCTATTGCGGTGTGGGGGGGCGGGGAGAAGTGGGGCAGGGAGCGGCGAGGGGAGAGAGCAGAGGGGGCGGGGAGCGGGGAGGATGGGAGCATCGAGGGAGACCAAGGGGAATGAGAATGGGAGGTGAAAAGGGGTGGGAAGGAGAGGGGGAGGAGAGGAGGGGGCATGTGCTGAGAAATGAGATCAAAACATGAGGTGGCTTTTGAGGCGCTTCAAAAGTTGAGGCGACTTTTGAGGCGCCTCAAAAGGGAGGAGAGGAGGGGGCATGTGCTGAGAAATGAGTTCAAAACATGAGGTGGCTTGAATATTTGGTCGTGGGATGATGTAGCGGTTGGAGTGATCGCATGCTTTGTGCGTGCATGGCATGAGATGAGAAGCACCCATGGTGTTGGGGGGAATGGGTCGGTGTGAGTGTTGCTCACTTGGATGGAAGATGGAGGAGAAGAGGGAGCAGAGGGCGAGGTGGGAAAAGAGGGAGAGGTGGGAGAAGGGTGACTAACTGAAGCACCCTGCATTCTAAGTCATCAGTGCTGCTGCAATCAGCATTCTTTTTCTCTCTCACGCTCTCTCCCTCCCTCCCGCTTTATCGTGCTTCCTCCCTGCTGCATTGCTTGTTGGAATGGTTGCAACTTGCATATCAAGTCGGCTTCATCTGCTCCCACCCAGCACACCCCGCCCTGTGCCACACCGCTTGTGTGTGTGCGTGAGGTGTGAGCGAGGAGATGCCAAAGTTGGAACATAACTGCTGCATGCTGTGTGGTTTGCTAGTAGTGTTACTGCCGGTAGGTTATTAGCTACCCTGCAATACACAGCTGGCTGGATAGCTTTCGCCACGGACGGGCCGTAGACCCTAGAGAGAGGAAGAGAGAGCAGCATTCACCCATACCGGTCTTAGTCAGTGTCATCTGAATTGATTCTCATCAAAAGAGCAGCAGTTGGGTTCCCTTCCCACACTTCACCATGGTTCCATGTGCTTCTAGTACTCTGCACACCAGTGCATATGCTTCAGTTCCTGTCTCTGACCCATTTTGCTGCATAAGTGACTGCAACCAGGTGCATGCATGTGGCCTGTCCAGAAAAGGATTCCCTGCACAGATCTATGCATGCATGCAGGCTCTCTGGTTGGTTGTCATTTCCACGTTGCTTCAGGAATCACCATGTACTGGAATTACTACACAAACGGTTAGGCAGACATCATCTAAATAAAAAAACACTCACTAGCAAAATGCCTCTTGCCCACACAGCACATTTGTTGTGGTACCGGTAATGCAGTATACCCTACACACACATCTTCTATTGTGGTACGGTACGGTACGGCCCATGCGATGCGAGTACCACACAGCATGGATAATCGGTACGTTACCACAAGCACAGCGGCAAGGCATGGACAGAGCTCCGAACCAAAACAACATTCGAAGCGCCGCTACAACACAGCAGCACCACTGGATGGATAGCTGGATGGATGGATGGATGGATGGATGCATCTACGATATCTACAGATACACACTCCACAAACAGCCAGGTCAAGTGCCAGTTGCCAGGCATCAGCCAGGTGGCCAGGTGGCCAGGCAGGTTAGTCCCAGGAGAGGTCTTCCTTGGGAGGGCCGTCAAGCACCTGGGTGCCGGGGCGGAAGGGCTTTTCCAGCACGCAGTTGAGGTACACGTGCTCGCCCTCCCTCTCGCCCACGTCGTTCTTGGGCGAGTAGTTCCAGTAGCGCTTGCTGTAGCCCAGCAGCTCTATCAGCGCCACGTACGCCGGCATCTCCTCCTTGGGCGCGTAAAACATCTCCAGCCACAGCAGCCCGCCTGGTGGGGAGGGGCGTGGGAGAGTGAAGGAAGCGGAAAGTGGGGGGGGAGGGAGAGCAGTGAGAGGAGGGAGAGGAGGGGGAGGAGGGGGAGGAGGGAGGGGGAGAGGAGGGAGAGGAGGGAGAGGAGGGAGACGAGTCCCGGGGGGGATGGAGGTGAGAGGGCGAGAGGGAGAGGAGGGTTGTATTGGCAGCAGAGGAGCAGAGCAGCAGAGAAGCAGAGCAGCAGGGCAGCAAGCAGCACAAGAGCAAGAGCAAGAGCAAAACCAAGGGCATGAGCAAGGGCAAGAGCAAGAGCAGGAGCAGGAGCAGGAGCAGGAACAAGAGCAAGAGCAAGAGCAAGAGCAAGAGCAAGAGCAAGAGCAAGAACAGGAGCATGAGTAAGAGCAAGAGCAAGAGCAAGAGCAGGAGCAAGAGCAGGAGCAGGAGCAGGAGCAAGAGCAAGAGCAGGAGCAAGAGCAAGAGCAAGAGCAGGAGCAGGAGCAGGAGCAGGAGCAAGAGCAGGAGCAGGAGCAGGAGAAGGAGCAAGAGCAAGAGCAAGAGCAAGAGCAGGAGCAGGAGCAGGAGCAGGAGCAAGAGCAGGAGCAGGAGCAGGAGCAGGAGCAAGAGCAGGAGCAAGAGCAAGAGCAAGAGTAGGAGCATGACCAAGAGCAAGAGCAAGAGCAAGAGCAGGAGCAAGAGCACGAGAAAGAGCAAGAGCAGGAGCAAGAGCAAGAGCAAGAGCAGGAGCATGAGCAAGAGCAAGAGCAGGAGCAAGAGCAAGAGCAAGAGCAAGAGCAGAAGCATGAGCAAGAGCAAGAGCAAGAGCAAGAGCAAGAGCAGGAGCAAGAGCAGGAGCAGGAGCAAGAGCAAGAGCAAGGGCAAGAGCAAGAGCAAGAGCAAGAGCAGGAGCATGAGTAAGAGCAAGAGCAAGAGCAAGAGCAAGAGCAGGAGCAAGAGCAGGAGCAGGAGTATGAGCAAGAGCAAGAGCAGGAGCAAGAGCAGGAGCAGGAGCAGGAGCAAGAGCAGGAGCAGGAGCAGGAGCAAGAGCAGGAGCAGGAGCAGGAGCAAGAGCAGGAGCAAGAGCAAGAGAAAGAGCAGGAGCAAGAGCAAGAGCAAGAGCAGGAGCATGAGCAAGAGCAAGAGCAAGAGCAGGAGCAAGAGCAAGAGCAAGAGCAAGAGCAGGAGCATGAGTAAGAGCAAGAGCAAGAGCAAGAGCAAGAGCAGGAGCAAGAGCAGGAGCAGGAGCAAGAGCAAGAGCAAGGGCAAGAGCAAGAGCAAGAGCAAGAGCAGGAGCATGAGTAAGAGCAAGAGCAAGAGCAAGAGCAAGAGCAGGAGCAAGAGCAGGAGCAGGAGTATGAGCAAGAGCAAGAGCAGGAGCAAGAGCAGGAGCAGGAGCAGGAGCAAGAGCAGGAGCAGGAGCAGGAGCAAGAGCAGGAGCAGGAGCAGGAGCAAGAGCAGGAGCAAGAGCAAGAGAAAGAGCAGGAGCAAGAGCAAGAGCAAGAGCAGGAGCATGAGCAAGAGCAAGAGCAAGAGCAGGAGCAAGAGCAAGAGCAAGAGCAAGAGCAGGAGCATGAGTAAGAGCAAGAGCAAGAGCAAGAGCAAGAGCAGGAGCAAGAGCAGGAGCAGGAGCAAGAGCAAGAGCAAGAGCAAGAGCAGGAGCAAGAGTAGGAGCAGGAGCAAGAGCAAGAGCAAGAGCAGGAGCAAGAGCAGGAGCAGGAGCAAGAGCAGGAGCAGGAGCAGGAGCAGGAGCAAGAGCAAGAGCAAGAGCAGGAGCAGGAGCAGGAGCAGGAGCAAGAGCAGCAGGAGCAGGAGCAGGAGCAAGAGCAAGAGCAGGAGCAAGAGCAAGAGCAAGAGCAAGAGCAGGAGCAAGAGTAGGAGCAGGAGCAAGAGCAAGAGCAAGAGCAGGAGCAAGAGCAGGAGCAGGAGCAAGAGCAGGAGCAGGAGCAGGAGCAAGAGCAAGAGCAAGAGCAAGAGCAGGAGCAGGAGCAGGAGCAAGAGCAGCAGGAGCAGGAGCAGGAGCAAGAGCAAGAGCAGGAGCAAGAGCAAGAGCAAGAGCAAGAGCAAGAGCAGAAGCAAGAGCATGAGCAAGAGCAAGAGCAGGAGTATGAGCAAGAGCAGGAGCAGGAGCAAGAGCAGGAGCAGGAGCAGGAGCAGGAGCAAGAGCAAGAGCAAGAGCAAGAGCAGGAGCAGGAGCAGGAGCAAGAGCAGCAGGAGCAGGAGCAGGAGCAAGAGCAAGAGCAGGAGCAAGAGCAAGAGCAAGAGCAAGAGCAAGAGCAGAAGCAAGAGCATGAGCAAGAGCAAGAGCAAGAGCAGGAGTATGAGCAAGAGCAGGAGCAGGAGCAAGAGCAGGAGCAGGAGCAGGAGCAGGAGCAAGAGCAAGAGCAAGAGCAGGAGCAGGAGCAGGAGCAGGAGCAAGAGCAGCAGGAGCAGGAGCAGGAGCAAGAGCAAGAGCAGGAGCAAGAGCAAGAGCAAGAGCAAGAGCAGGAGCAAGAGCAAGAGCAAGAGCAAGAGCAAGAGCAGAAGCAAGAGCATGAGCAAGAGCAAGAGCAAGAGCAGGAGTATGAGCAAGAGCAGGAGCAAGAGCAGGAGTATGAGCAAGAGCAGGAGCAAGAGCAGGAGTATGAGCAAGAGCAGGAGCAAGAGCAGGAGTATGAGCAAGAGCAGGAGCAAGAGCAGGAGTATGAGCAAGAGCAGGAGCAAGAGCAAGAGCAGGAGCAGGAGCAGGAGCAGGAGCAAGAGCAGCAGGAGCAGGAGCAGGAGCAAGAGCAAGAGCAGGAGCAAGAGCAAGAGCAAGAGCAAGAGCAGAAGCAAGAGCATGAGCAAGAGCAGAAGCAAGAGCAAGAGCAAGAGCAAGAGCAGGAGCAAGAGCAAGAGCAGGACGGACCTCCTCTGAGCACGCGGTCCCACTCGAAGAGCATCTCCTCGAACTCGAGCATGGGCAGGTACTTGACGCTGTTCACCGTGTGCACTATGTCCAACGTCCCATCGTACAGCGGCAACCGCCCCTGGGCACATTGGGGAGGGGGGAGCGGGGTGGGGGGGGGGACAGGGAGGGGGGGGGGGGGGGGGGGGGGAGATGGGATGGCGGCGACAACCTACCGGTACGTGCACTTGCTGCTGTTCAGTTCACCGTGTGCACTATGTCCAACATCGCATCGTACAGCGGCAACCGCGCCTGCGCACATGCGGGTTAGAGGAGGAATTGGTAAGGTTAGGGAGATGGGATGAGAGGCGTGCATGTGTGTTTGACCAGTTGCTGTTGTTAAGTTTGCCATACGTGTGCCTTCAGACATAGCGTGGCAAGCTGGGCATTGGAACATAACACACAAGTCAAGGCATTGAAACCTGACAGGAGCAGCTAACCTGCACAGCTGCACTCCAAGGAGGGGAGGAGCCATCATAGCCCCCCAAACCCCCACCATCCCCATAATCCCCCCCACCTTTGCCGCGAGTGTTATTTGGGAATGATTAGAAACCGCACATGCACAGCACGGCGTGCACCTTGTGCAGCGAGTGCAGGGGGGATGGGGCCCCTCAATGCGATGGCCACACCGCAACTCCCCCCCTCCCCTCTCCCTGCGCCAAACCACATCCACAAAGATCCACACCCCATGCACAGCACAGCACACCACAGCACAGCACAGCACAGCACAGCACACCACACCACACCACACCACACCACTGCCCATGCACCTTGTGCGGCGAGTGCAGGGGGATGAGGCCCCTGAGCGCAATGGCCTCCATGTAGGGCAGGCCGCCCGTGCGATTGGCGGTGGTCTCCACGTTGTATGCGGTGGTCATCACTGTCACACCGTACCGTGCCATGTGCGCCGCAAAGCTGCCCGTGCCGCCCCCCACATCCAGCCCCAGCCTGGACATGGGGAGGGGAGAGATGGAGATGGGTTGGGGGGCAGATGGTTGGGGGGAGGGGGGGGGCGTGGTTAGGGGGAAGAGATGGGGATGGGGGCGACGAGATGGGTTGAAGGAGAAGATACGGCTGGGGGGAGGAAGTGGGGAAGGTAGAGGGAGACGGAGGGGTTGTGGGTTGGGGCAGGGAGAGGAGGAAGAGAGGGGAGCAGAGGGAGAAAGGGGTGGAGAGATGTGAGCGACTTTGCATGGTAAGTGCTTGGGAGAAGGCTTGGCCTGATGGAAACAGGACCACAAACACTCCCACAGCAAAGCTCTCCAGGCGTCCCAAAACCATCCGCCCCTCCCTCCCTTCCTCCTTTCCCACACCGCCTCTCATCCACCCATCATCCTTCACGTCCCCCTCCCACCTCCCTCCGTCCCTCAACCCACCTGAGGGTCCCGGGCATCATGGCGATGACAGCGGCCATGGTGATGGAGCATCGCAGGCAGCCCCAACAGCCCCCAGGAGGACCCCATGATACTCCCCCTTAATTTCACCCCCCCTTGCCCTTGCCTCTCCCCCCCTTCCCTCACCCCACCTGAGCGATCCGGGCTTCATGGCAATGACAGCGGCCATGGTGATGGAGCCGCGGAAGGGCGCCCCCAGGAGGACCCCAGCATACTCTCCTGCATTTCACCCCCCCTTGCCCTTGCCCCTTCCCCCACCACACCTGCCACCCACCTGAGCGATCCGGGCTTCATGGCGATGACAGCAGCCATGGTGATGGAGCCGCGGAAGGGCGCCTTCCAGCGGTTGCTCTCGAGGGTCATGTTGAAGCAGTTGCGGCAATCACCCTCCACGCGCGAGTTGAGGCACCCAAACGACTTGCACTGGTGCAGGTCCCACCGCACGTTCGAGTCCATCAGTGCCCCCTGCGAGAACAGCGACTTGGGCCGCGCTATGGGCTGCAATGGGCAGTGGGGGGGTTGGGGAGGGGGGTGTGGGAGGTGGGGAATGGGGAGACGGGAGAGGGGAGATGGGCCAGGGACCAGGGGAGGAGAACAGCTTGGGCTGTGCGACGGGCTGCGTTGAGAGAGTGGGGAGTGTGGGTAACGGGGATTCGGGAGACAAGGGAGAGAGGAGAGCGGGGAAATACGTGGCAACAGAGATTGCAGGCACATGTGTGTTTTGAGTCGACTCAAAACGCAACAGAGATTGCAGGCACATGTGTGTTTTGAGTCGACTCAAAACGCAACAGAGATTGCAGGCACATGTGTGTTTTGAGTCGACTCAAAACGCAACAGAGATTGCAGGCACATGTGTGTTTTGAGTCGACTCAAAACGCAACAGAGATTGCAGGCACATGTGTGTTTTGAGTCGACTCAAAACGCAACAGAGATTGCAGGCACATGTGTGTTTTGAGTCGACTCAAAACGCAACAGAGATTGCAGGCACATGTGTGTTTTGAGTCGACTCAAAACGCAACAGAGATTGCAGGCACATGTGTGTTTTGAGTCGACTCAAAACGCAACAGAGATTGCAGGCACATGTGTGTTTTGAGTCGACTCAAAACGCAACAGAGATTGCAGGCACAACAGAGATTGCAGGCACAACAGAGATTGCAGGCACAACAGAGATCGCAGGCACAACAGAGATTGCAGGCACAACAGAGATTGCAGGCACAACAGAGATTGCAGGCACAACAGAGATTGCAGGCACAACAGAGATTGCAGGCACAACAGAGATTGCAGGCACAACAGAGATTGCAGGCACAACAGAGATTGCAGGCACAACAGAGATTGCAGGCACAACAGAGATTGCAGGCACAACAGAGATTGCAGGCACAACAGAGATTGCAGGCACAACAGAGATTGCAGGCACAACAGAGATTGCAGGCACAACAGAGATTGCAGGCACAACAGAGATTGCAGGCACAACAGAGATTGCAGGCACAACAGAGATTGCAGGCACAACAGAGATTGCAGGCACAACAGAGATTGCAGGCACAACAGAGATTGCAGGCACAACAGAGATTGCAGGCACAACAGAGATTGCAGGCACAACAGAGATTGCAGGCACAACAGAGATTGCAGGCACAACAGAGATTGCAGGCACAACAGAGATTGCAGGCACAACAGAGATTGCAGGCACAACAGAGATTGCAGGCACAACAGAGATTGCAGGCACAACAGAGATTGCAGGCACAACAGAGATTGCAGGCACAACAGAGATTGCAGGCACAACAGAGATTGCAGGCACAACAGAGATTGCAGGCACAACAGAGATTGCAGGCACAACAGAGATTGCAGGCACAACAGAGATTGCAGGCACAACAGAGATTGCAGGCACAACAGAGATTGCAGGCACAACAGAGATTGCAGGCACAACAGAGATTGCAGGCACAACAGAGATTGCAGGCACAACAGAGATTGCAGGCACAACAGAGATTGCAGGCACAACAGAGATTGCAGGCACAACAGAGATTGCAGGCACAACAGAGATTGCAGGCACAACAGAGATTGCAGGCACAACAGAGATTGCAGGCACAACAGAGATTGCAGGCACAACAGAGATTGCAGGCACAACAGAGATTGCAGGCACAACAGAGATTGCAGGCACAACAGAGATTGCAGGCACAACAGAGATTGCAGGCACAACAGAGATTGCAGGCACAACAGAGATTGCAGGCACAACAGAGATTGCAGGCACAACAGAGATTGCAGGCACAACAGAGATTGCAGGCACAACAGAGATTGCAGGCACAACAGAGATTGCAGGCACAACAGAGATTGCAGGCACAACAGAGATTGCAGGCACAACAGAGATTGCAGGCACAACAGAGATTGCAGGCACAACAGAGATTGCAGGCACAACAGAGATTGCAGGCACAACAGAGATTGCAGGCACAACAGAGATTGCAGGCACAACAGAGATTGCAGGCACAACAGAGATTGCAGGCACAACAGAGATTGCAGGCACAACAGAGATTGCAGGCACAACAGAGATTGCAGGCACATTTCACAAACAGCAGGAAAAGCACGAGCGACACTTACGATGGAATGGAAGCCAGGCCACGCAGACGCAGACGCAGAGGCAGAGGCAGAGGCAGCGGCAGAGGCAGAGGCAGAGGCAGAGGCAGAGGCAGAGTCAGCGGCAGAGGCAGAGGCAGAGGCAGAGGCAGCGGCAGAGGCAGAGGCAGAGGCAGAGGCAGAGGCAGAGGCAGAGGCAGAGGCAGAGGCAGTGGCAGAGGCAGACGCAGACGCAGAGGCAGAGGCAGAGGCAGCGGCAGAGGCAGAGGCAGAGGCAGAGGCAGCGGCAGAGGCAGAGGCAGACGCAGAGGCAGAGGCAGAGGCAGAGGCAGAGGCAGACGCAGAGGCAGAGGCAGAGGCAGAGGCAGCGGCAGAGGCAGAGGCAGAGGCAGAGGCAGCGGCAGAGGCAGAGGCAGAGGCAGAGGCAGAGGCAGCGGCAGAGGCAGAGGCAGCGGCAGAGGCAGAGGCAGAGGCAGAGGCAGAGGCACGCACGCACCTCCTGCACGGCGCGGGGCGTGATGGTGAAGCAGCGGCGGCGCGGCAGCGAGAAGCAGTCCTTGATGAACATGAGGCGCTGCACGAAGAACCAGTCGTGCGGGCAGTCCGCCCGCACTGTGTAGTTGAGGTACCTCTTCATGTCCGCTATGCTCGCCCTGCACTCGTAGCCCTGCGGTGGTGGTTGTGGTTGTGGGGCAATGGGGGAGAGAGTAAGGGCATGTTTGGCTGGCAGCATGTCAGCGCCGGCAACAATACGGCGCAGAGACTGTGTGGTTGAGGTAAATTTGCATATGCGCTATGCTCGCCCTGCACTCGTGGCCCTGTGATTGTGCGTGTTATGAGCCGTGTTTTGAGTCGACTCAAAACATCCGCATGTGCGCTATGCTCGCCTGCACTCGTAGCCCTGTGATTGTGCGGCCGGGCATGTGCGTGTGCGAGCGAAGGGCACGAGAGTGTGCGTGGGAGCGTGCAGAACTGGGTGAGCGTGTGCGTCTGAAAGCGTTGGGTGTGTGCGTGAGGTGAGAGAGCGTGAGAGTGCACGCACACGCATGGGCAGTGCAGGTGTCTGGGCGAGTGGATGGCTGATGGATGGAGAGCGATACCGTGTGCACTACTATTGAGATTGTACCGTACGCACTCTCGGATATTGTGCCTGATCCGCATTGACACATCGCACTTGCACAGATCACCCGCATGCACGCGTGCGTGCGCAACACACACACACACACACACACACACACACACACACACACACACACACACACACACACACTCACTCATACTCACACTGAACCACACACACTCACACTCACACTCACACACACACACAAACACACTCATACTCACTACACACACACACACTCACACTCACACACTCTCACACGCACGCATGCACACAAGTCTTCACTCCCCACAACTCACATTCCATCTCGCCAGGGTCGTATTCTCCCCCTCCTTCACATCCCCCGCAACAGCCGCCAGCGCAGCATCATTCGTCACCACCGGAAACACCGCGGCCCCGCCCAACGTGCTGTTGCCGTCCGTGCCATTCCCAGCAGCGACAGCCGCAGCAACAGAGGCGTTGATTGCTTGCGCCGTTGCCTCAGTCACGAGCTCAGCCAGGCCTGAGACGGAATTGACGTGCGTGCCGTTGACGAGAGCTTCTGGCACCACGGGGCATGTGTGGCCTGATACCACCATGCGCGCTCCCTCCACTGCCTGCTCATGGTGGTGGTGGTGGTGCGGAGCGAAAGGGACACAAAAGCGGAGACTTCAGAGGCTAGCCTAAAAAGCCAGAGTTGGCGCGTGTTCCGTTGACCAGCGCTCCTGGCACCACAGGGTACGTGTGACCTGCTGCCACTACCATGCGCGCTCCCTCCACTGCCTGATCATGGTGGTGTCGCGGGCAACGAGAGGGGACAAGGACACAGCGGGAACGGGAACGAGTAAGAGAACAGAAAAGAAAGAGTGTGTGAGTGCGCGATAGAAAGGGAGAACAACGAACACTTCAAGAGAGGAGCATGCCAGCGGCGTAGGGCTGCCAGGCCAGCAGCGCAGGGCTGGTGAAAGCTCAGGGTTGGGCTCGCACAGTGGTTGGTTGGTTGGTTGGTACTAGGTAGGTAGGAGCGGCGTGCGTGCGTGTGTGTGTGTGTGTGTGTGTGTGTGAGAGAGAGAGAGAGAGAGAGAGAGAGAGAGAGAGAGAGAGAGAGAGAGAGAGAGAGAGTGGCTGACTCACCGACTTGGGGACGAGGGCGTTGTCCCACACGGCACGCTCCTTCTCTGCACTCTCCAACCGCAGCTTCTCCTGCCTCAGGATTGCCACCTCTATCTGTGCCGGGCGACAGGGCGGGAGGGGGGTGGGGGAAAGGAACGAAAGAGGTTGAGAAGAGGAGTGGGGACGGAGAGGATACCTCCCCTTCCCCTTCTCGAACGGTCCTTTCATTGGTGTAGAAAATGAGGTACAGACAACTGCAAGGAGTGTGCAAGGAGAGCCTATTACATCTATGGGACTAAACCTTCTATATCTTGCTCTCCCTGTCACACCCCAACAACCCCCCTCCCCCTTCTGAAGGCGCCTAAAAGTCCGCGTGAAGTTTGAAAAAATAAAACATATCGGTGCCTTAAACGCAGCGGGATGACTTCCTTTTGAGGAGGCTCCAGCCAAACAACGAGAGGAGGTGTGGTCACTCCCACTCCCACTCCCACTCCTTCTATTACACTTACCTTCCCTCTTTACTCCCATGCCCACGCCCACACCCACGCCCACGCCCACGCCCACGCCCACTCACCCTGAGGTCAATGACCTCCTTCTTGAGCTCCACAGCACTCATGCTCTCCACGTCCTCGAATGGCGTCGCTGCACGGCCCGCACCCCACACCCCACAGAGCACATGGGCAGGACGGAGAGGACGGGGAAGGGAGGAGAGGGGAGTGGGGGGTGAAGGGGGGGCGGGGCACACAGGTACAGGAGAGAGTGAGTATAGGAGAAGCGTGGTGTGGAGTGGGGGGGAAGGGGGTGGAGAGGGGGGAGAGAAGGAAGGGAGGGGGGGGGGGGGGGGGGGGAGAGAATGAAGGGAGGGGGGGGGAGGGGGAGAGAATGAAGGGAGGGGGAGAGGGGGGGGAGAGAAGGAAGGGAGGGGGAGAGAGGGGGGAGAGAGGGAAGGGAGGGGGAGAGAGGGGGGGAGAGAAGGAATGGAGGGGGAGAGAGGGGGGGGAGTGACGTCTTAGCAGCAAGAAGGCGCTGGCCCAGAGGGTCCACAGCACGAGAGCAAGTGGAACTGAGAAACAATAAGAAAACTGCTTGGTCCCTCCCATAACCCCTCCCCTCACCCCCTCTCTCCCATCACCCCCTCCCCTCACCCCCTCCCCTCACCCCCTCTCTCCCATCACCCCCTCCCCTCACCCCCTCTCTCCCATCACCCCCTCCCCTCACCCCCTCCCCTCACCCCCTCTCTCCCATCACCCCCTCCCCTCACCCCCTCTCTCCCATCGCCCCCTCCCCTCAACCCTTCCCATCATCCCCTCCCCTCATCCCCCCCTCCCATCATCCCCTCCCCTCACTCCCTCCCCTCACCGCCTCCGCTCACCCCCCTGTCGTCACCGCTCACCCGCGGGCGCGATGGTGCCGTTGGCGTGGGTGACAGAGGGCGTCCCCATGAGTCGCACCAGCCGCTCCTGGCACTTGCCCACGGCCTCCGATGCGCCCGGATCCCGCCGCACGCGCTCCAGCTCTATGCGGCACAGCTGTAGCTCCGCCGCGTCGTGCACCAACCTGGCGGAGGGCGGGGATTGGATAGTGTGCATGCGCAAGGGATTGGGCGCGCACTGGATAGGGCACGGAAACCGCAGAACCTGGCATGTGAGGTGCCGGAGAAGGAGCGACGCGATCGGGCGCCGACGAGGCTATGAGGTTGGGCTGTGACGACTAATGCAGGAAAGCAGTCAGAGAGTAGCGGGAAACTGTAAAACTAGAGCCCAGAAGGTGCATCGACGAAGGTGCAGCGAGAATGAGCAGTAATGGACAAGACGCGCGGACGCGCGTGGTAGAAGCGGACATGGCCCCACGGCGGGAATTCTCACCTTTCATGGCCCCACGGCAGGAGGACACTGGGCGCTTGTGACGTGGATTGCGAGAAGGAGCCGACAAGCATGAGAAGCGCGAGCAACACCACTCCCACGAGTCCCTTCCCAATGTTGCTAGTGGGTAACTTTAACTGCTTTAGCTTCTCCCGGATAAAGCGCTGATTTATCCCGTCAGAGAAGCGCGATGTCAGGAGGTTCATTCTCGTTCCCATGGCGGATCGTACGGGTGCGTTGTCGCGAAGGAAAAGCACGAATTATGATGGGAGTCCACTCATTGTTTTCTCCCGTACAAAAACATCGCAGCCAGTTTAGGGCACCGAAATAACAACGGATCGGCGGGACAGTCGTAGGTAAAAACCTAGCACGCAAATGGCGGAAGGACCAACAACTTCATCAGACCAGGGAGTCCAGTAGACAAAGTTCGCCCAACCAGACTTGAGAAGTTCGAATCATCGATTTGCTCGGCAGGGCAGCAGAGCATCAACACCTGATGGTATATTATAGGAGGGATTCGGTTTGGCGGTGATTTTGGCGCATGTAGTAACTCATCAAGTCCCAATAAACTTCAAAGAGCTTTACCGCAGAAAGGAGTAGGGGGCAATCTTGAGGTGACTGCTATCAGGCCTGGGAGGTCGGTGACTGGAGAAATAAAAGACTGCAGTTTAGGACGTAACCGGGCTGTTTAGTGTAAACAGGTTTTTAGTACTGTATATGCTGTGCATTTCATCTCTGTTTCTCGGGGAGGGGAGTAGTAGTGACCCTTGAAAAATGTTGTACAAGTTGGCTGACCTGCACGAAAAAATCTCAATTGGTAAAAAGCGAAACGATACATCCAAGCCGTTCACGAGATTTGGCGATGCCGAACCTTGAAAGGTGGAGTGAAGTCAAGTGCTCCCCCATGAGGCTGAACTGGGTCTAGGAGGGGAGTCTCGTTTCGAGGGCAAGCCCTGACCACATGTTTGAAGGTCGTTGAGGCTGACTGTGTTCTGTGTGCTGTACTTATCGTTCCTTGATAAGGGCAAGAGCACTGAACTGATGCTGACCACGAATGGTGCCGGACAAGTCACGAGGCTAGTTCCCCGGAACGTAACACCAGGTTTAGCTTTTACTATATGTTGCTTTTACTAAGCGTACTTGCACCGCTTCTGAATCCGACCTGGTTCCGAGCTAGAAATACCGCCACTATTTCATTCCGGTCAGAAATTTGGCTGGTTGACTGGGGAGGGGAGCCTGCCAACTTTCAAAACAAAATACGATCAAGGTGACGATTATGGGGCTACTTTTGGCAGCACCTGTGACACCTCAAAACTACACGATGGTTGTAAGAATATTTTTCAGTTACAATAGAGTCATGTATAACTAGAGGCCACACTCCTGAAGCATCCTTTTCTCCATATGACCAATTCTACTATACATTCTGAAGAGACCAGCACAAGTATAACCCGAAGCTCCCACTGCTGAATTTGAAGCATCCTCTACTACATGTGATGCTCTAGTACCACAAGATTTTCTATAGCCAATGGACCAAGAAGTGGAGTTAGCATTGCAGGTCTCCAACCAGCCAGCAGAGCCAAACGAACCAATGGTGCTGTTGTTGTATCACATCATGTTTCTATTATGAGCAGAACCAGCAGGCATTGGTATATCATATCATCATGGAACAAGCGGAGGAGCACCAAACCAAACCATCATATTCCACTCGTAAGGCGTGTTACAGTCTGTAGGTTAACCGGTTGCTCTGGGCGGCAGATTTTTGAGGTATGGACAGTACCTAGGCGATACGAGAAGAATGTTGCTGTGGTGGAATATCCAGACTGGGATATAACGAACACATCAGAAGATGCCAAAAGGAGCCAATCCGTAAGAACGCCGGTATATATAGCTGCTTCTTTATCGCGAGCAGCTTGTGGCGAAGGTGGTGGCGACGAGGGCTCAGCATCATTGAGCATGAGGTTGTTGATATGCATTGGGAGGATGTCTGACACCACCACCTGTGACGCAACGCAACCAAGTAGGGATGATGATATTGGCGTGCCCAAGCACAAGCATGTGAGAGAGGGGCTGAGGGAGTTGAGAGGGGGTGCTATAGAGGCTGTGCGTCTGTGAAAGGGGGGTGGAGGGGAGGTTGACGGTTGTATGAATGAGTGTGTGCATGTATGTGCGTGTAGGTGCATTACAAGCATTGAAAGCCAATGTGACAGCGGGCAGGATAGACTGCACAGGCTGCTAATGCATGCACACTGCACAGCGCGGAGCATGTGACGGCGGGCAGTCCCTTGCGCCGCCTCAAGGAGAAAGCACACACCTTGTCTGGATATTTGAGCCTTAAACCTGTCTTGAGATCCTGAGAGTTGCTAACAATTAGCCATTTAACTATGATAGGAGGGGGCATCCACCATGCTTCGAGTTTCTATAAGGGAAATGGGCATGGGAGGGGCTCAGAAATCAGAGGCCAGGAAATGAGAATGGAGGCATGAGGAACAAAGGGGCACGGGGAAAGAAGGGGCACGGGGAAAGAAGGGGCACGGGGAAAGAAGGGGCATAGGAAAAGAAGGGGCACGGGGAAAGAAGGGGCACGGGAAAAGAAGGGGCATGGAGAAAAGAGAGGAAAATGCATTTTTGCGTGAAGGGTATGAGAAGACAAGGGCTAGATGCAATCATATTTATAACCCTACGACTGAGAAATACTCGCGAAACACAAAACTATCATAATGCCCAAACCCACTGTCGACTATCCAGCCTCGACTATATTAAACTGCAACTCCCCACAAAATCTCCCCACTATAACTCCACATTTCCCTATCTGCACATTCACCTGGGCACAAGCAATATAATCGTCCGCCAATGCCATGAGCTCAGCCTTCTCCGTCTCATTCAGAACCTTGGGATCTCCAAACCCTCTCTTGCCCGCCCACACGAAACTATCCTCCACCCTGACGTGAATCCCAATAACCACCACCCTATTGTGCCAGGAGCCGGAGGCCCCTGATTGACCAGCGCTCAGGTGATTTGGGGCTTGGAGGAGGGCGGGGGGAGGGGAGGAGGAGGAGGAAATAGGGGAGAAGAGGTGGTGGTACGTGGCTTCAGCTTTTGACAGAATCTCCGGCCGTGGCCTGGTGGTGGCAGAGGAGTAGAGTGGGGTGGGGGTGGATGGGGAAACGCAAAGGAGGGCGGGGGGGGAGAGGAGGGGGCTTCGTGAAGGGGCAGGGGAGAGGGGTTATAGGAGACTGGGATGGGATGGACACACAGGCAAATTGGTAGAGTGTTTCTTGGTGTGGAGAGTTGACGTGACATATGGTTGCGGGCCTAAGGGGTCGGCCTTTGAGACGTCTCAAAAGAGTGTTGCTTGGTGTGGTGGACAGCTGATGAGACATATGGTTGCGGGTCAAAGGGGCCGGCTAAGGACAGGTGTGTTGGGCCCAGATGAGAAACGCGAGGCTCAAGGGCCCGGAAGGGGGACAGGAATGCAAGGCAAGGGCATGAGTTGCCTCGAAACCTCAAGACGAAGGTGGTATATGGCTTAGATGAATGGTGAGTTCAGCACCCTTTGAGGGGAAATGCGGAGTACAGTGAAAGTGTGGTGGACATAGAATGGCGCCCCCTTGTGATATTTCAGGCACATCTCGAAATCTCATATGCATGTCACGCGGGTATCCATGGGAGCGCACTTGAAAAGAAAGAGAGAGAAAGATGCAGCCTTTTCAGGCGCATCAACATGTTTCCAAGTGGGGGCGTACTTGAGAAGGAAGCGCAGGATGCAGCCAAAGCTGTAGGGAGGCCGCATGCCCATGTCCTTGAGCCGCTCACTCCACTTTTTGCCCTCCGCCTGTGCCCACCCACCCAAGTGTTACGTGAACAGCACATGAGCATGACAAGAGCGAGTGTGCTGCTACTCTGAGCTCGTGCTCATTCGAGTAAGTTGCTACTCTGCATCCCCATGGCTCTCGGGCTGTGTGTGCCACTTCTACCATACCTTTCTTCCCCTATCTTCTCCACCGCTCATTCTATCCACTGCTTCTGTTATTCTCTCTCCATCTCCTCAGGTGACGTTCGAGTCGACTCAACAGTCTTCCTCTCGTCCTCTCCTGTGGCATGAGCGGAAATCCAAGCAGGCGGCTCGGCTCCTCGGCTTGGCTCGTTAGCTCATCGGGCGAGCAAAGCCGGCGACCTTTTGGCTGACTAGTCCAGCGAGTCGACTAAAAAATAGACTAGTCGAGCAGGCCGACAGCTCACTCACACCTTCACTCGCACCTCTTGTAACGAAACCATCACATCACGTGACGAGCTGGATCTTCTCGGCTCGTAGACCAGCATAGGCCGGCTTGCCCAGCTGGCCTCAATGTGACGAGCCACGAGCCACGAGCCACGAGCCGGCTAAACTGCTGGCTAACCTCGTCGACCTCTCTGCTCGTTGCGGCTCGAGGCGGTCCTATTTTCATGCCCCTCCTCTCCCCTCCCCTTCCTCTCCCCTTCCTCTCGCCTTCCTCAACTCTATTCAACGTTTGGGAGAACACAAGAGTTTCTTCCTGGTTCAGTAGAACCGTTTCACCCACCTGCACGAGCCAATGAATAAGCAGCCCTCTGTTCCATGACACGCGCACGTTCATTGCCTTATCCAACTGCCCGAAAAAATCCTCCGGCTCAACCAATTTATTTTTCAGATCCAGCACCACAACCTCCCCATCCTGCACTACCCCCCCTCGCCCTCCCGCCCCTTCTCCTCCTCCTCCTCCTCCTCCTCCTCCTCCTCCTCCTCCTCCTCCTCCTCCTCCTCCTCCTCCTCCTCCTCCTCCTCCTCCTCCTCCTCCTCCTCCTCCTCCTCCTCCCTCACTCCATCCCTGCATCACCTCCTCAATAGACATTTTCCGAGCCGGCTCCAAAGGAATTTCTGGTGAGAAGGACCAATCAACGAGGTTCGGCTCGAATGCAAGCGGCAGGAGAGCATGCTTCACTATGAAGGCGCGGTTTGTGAGCATGGCGCATACGAAGGTGGTAGCCAGCCCTGTGAGATAGTCCCCTAGCCCACCTGGTTGATCCAGCCACTCGTATGTGAGGAAGCGAATGGTAGGGTCCCTCCGAGGCTGCGGGTATTCGGCTGGGGGTGGGGGGGATGGTGGGGGTGGGGGTGGATGAGGGGGGGATGGAGGAGGGGGGGATGGAGGAGGAGGGGACGGAGGAGGGGGAGATGGAGGAGGAGGGGACGGAGGTGGGGGGGATTGAGGAGCGGAAGGTAGGGGAGGAAGAGGGGAGAGTAGGGGTTGTGGTGGTGGGGGTGATGGTGGTGGTGGTGACGGTGGTGGGGGTGACGGTGGTGGGGGTGATGGTGGTGGTGGTGACGGTGGTGGGGGTGATGGCGACAGTGGTGGCAGCGGCGGCAATGGTGGTGCGTTCGCAGCAGCAGCAGCTACAGCAGCGGCAGCAGCAGTCTGAGCGAGGGTGCTGGCGTGGGCGCGGGCAGCTTCGCGGATGCGGGAGTGCAGGGCAGAGTAGTCATCCGCCCAGGTGCCACAGTTTGCCTCAGAGAATGTGAAATCCAGAAATGGCCTTGGAGGGGACGCTGATGCACGCAGCGGAGAGAGGAGCTGCGCCAGGGGGGTCACAGACGGAGGAGGGGAGGAGGGGTGGAATTGCAGGGTGATTTTTATAATTCTCAAAAAACACGCTGATGCACACAACGGAGAGAGGAGCTGCGCCAGGGGGGACACAGAGGGAGGCGGGGGGGGATGGGTGGAACGGAAGAAGTGGAGAAGGGAAGGGGGCGGAACGGAATGCTTCGATTGGGGTTTGCAAATGAGAGGATGGGAGTGAAGATGGGTGGGCGGAAGGACTTTTGGGGCGCCTCAAAAGTCGTAGCATGGGTGGGTGGGTGGGAGTGAGCATGGGTGGGTGGGTGGGAGTGAGCACGAGGTGGCTGAGCCAAGAGAGCTTTGCGGCTCGTCAGCTCGTCGGCTTGCCGTCTAAATTGAATCTGACGACTCGTAACGCGGACCACCTCTAACGGTGGTGTGCAGTGCCCTCACGAACCACCGCCATCTCAAACTTCCAACCATCCCAGGGGAGGGGGGAGGTTGGCTTCAGGGAGGTTGGCTTCAGGGAGGTTGGCTTCAGGGAGGTTGGCTTCAGGGTTTGGTTTGGAGTCTGTTGCATATCGCTGGGGCTGGGCTGAGCTATGTAGATGCTCTCGTGACTGCGTCCCAGGCGCGTGTGTTATCTCAGAGGTATCGCCTGTTTTTGAGTCGACTCAAAAACAGGCTGCGTCCCAGGCATGTGTGTTATCTTATCTCAGAGGTATTGCCACTCTGCACACAGCACGGATGGGATGCACCGCCGCCATTCATGCAGGCGATCGAGTGCGGGGCGGCCGTGTCTTATTGGTCGAAACGAAACGCTGTGTCTCTCAGAGCTGTGCGTCCCCATATGTGTCTCTCAACTGTTCTATTCGGCGCCAGTGTGCACGTGTACTTGAGTGCACGCCTCGAACGGAATGTGCGCTCACCACTAGTACGAAGGAGACGGCGAGCATGACCACGTGGCGCTGGCTACTTTCGAGTCGCCTTGATATCATCGACTTGATGTCAGGCCTCTCGGAGAAGGCACTCGCCGCAAGGGCACCTGAACGCTGATTGGTTCGCATTCCGAGTGAGGAGTCCTAAGACTTGCGACTAGACGTCCGCTGTTCCGCCGCGATGCGCGACTATTCGAACGACTTCCCGCATGCCATGCGTCTAATGTGACGACTACTCCCGGAGAGGTATAATGCAGGTGCGCTTCCACTGCCGATTTGCTCCGGATTGTGTGTCAGTCTGAGCATGCCAGCCGGATAACGAGTCCTTCCGAGCTCTTGGTACAGCTGATGCGAGGGAGGGATGCTCGAGCGCATGGTCAAATGGCCTGAGAGTGATGTCAACTGACAAACTCGGAGTAGGACGAACTCGGTGCGTACAGATCCAAGAGGATAGATGTAAGTACGCATAGAGAACACACATCCACGTACGCTCCAGACTTTCAATATCGGAGATATTGTGAGGGTCTCGCGTCAGCTGGATTCGGGAGGAAGTGACGGACCGCCGTGTTTGCGCGTTTTCGATTCCTTTTGGCAGTGGCTTTGACAGCGACTCCCACCGCGCTCGCGCCCAATTCCCACGGTTAGTTTATATTGCTGTTTCCCGTTTTTCATGACCAAACGTATAGAAGGGCAAATCTTAAGATTACCTGGATTCAGTATAGAGGCCAGTGGAAAAACTAAAACCCCCTCGGATGACAAGCCATTTGGGAGGCATCAACCCAAAACACCTTGCCTCATGGTGTTTAGGGTTGATGCTCTCTTCGTGGCATACCATACATGAGGGTTATATTTTTTTTGTCCCGAGCTGAGCGTTTGCCATGTACGACGAATACATTTTTAATACCCCGTAACCTAAAAACAACTTGTATTTGTGGACTTCAAAGGGGAAACTGAGAAAGACTATGCCCCATGGTATTGGACGCGAGCGCAGAGCGACGCGCTGTCAAAACCACTGCCCATTGGAATTGGAAATTTGAAAACACGGCGCTCTGTCATTTCCTCTGGATTCGGCCTACAATTTTGTCCTGATCCACTCCCGAGGCGCCAATGCCCATTCGGTACCTTTCAGAACCTCGTTTGTAGACCCTGGTCGGACATTAACATAGGCAGTACGACTTGAGTGCATTTCATTATTCATCTAGTTCGTGAAACCCGCTCCAAATAATCCTAGAAACATTAGTACAAACACCCCAGGTTCCAAGGGGGGATAAATAGATTGAGCAGGAGAGGCAGTCGTGTGGCTACCAATCCCCCATGTTGACTGTGAAAAATCCGGCGAGCAACCGCCCATTTGTGGCGCGCAGTTCGTTTATCAATCGGCTCCAGTTAGAACCAAGCGCACCCACAAAGTAGTCGCACTGCGACGCAATAATAGCGCTTGCGAAACTCGCTGTGACTGACTGCTTGCCCTCATACTCGCGATTCGACCTGGAATCCTCCGGCTGGCGCAAGTTGGAGGAGAAGAGGAACCTCCAGTCAGTGTACAATGCTGATTCTTTCACCACAGACTGTCAGGGGGGGGGGGGGGGGGGAGAGAAGGTGGGGAGGAAGGTACATGGGAGGAAAGGCAGGAAAATGGGTGGATGGCGAGCATGGGAAAGAAAACGAAGCCGCTGCCAAGCGAGAAAGAGGTGGAATGTAGGCAAGCATTCGTTGCCCCGCGTCACGCACCTCCATCTCTGTATTGAGCCACACATATCGCAGGTCCGGCACGAAGCGCCGCAGCCGATGCGCGAAGAACATGTGAGTGGCGAACGACGACAGGCGCATCTCAGTCCCCTTGTCGCTCTGCCGCACGTGCACACTCACAATAGGCCGCATCACAAACGGCTCCACCCCCACCGATGCATAAGTATCCTTTATCGCCTTGGCATCCGCCTCGCTCGTGCACGTCTCATTGCACCCCTCGAAGCCCCGGACAGGCCATATTTGAGTCTCGATGGGCCCCGGAGGGCCAGTGGAGATCCCGACAAGCTTCTTCGATTCGTCTGTCTCGGACGCGTTCCCTGCAACGGCCCGTATGATCTCGGCCTGCGTTTCCAGGTAGCGCGAGAGGTACGACGCGGTGTGGAGCCCATAGGCCATATGGCGCTCCTTGTTGGTTTCGTGGCACATGTGCGGCGAGGGCCAGCGCATCATGAAGCGCGTCACCTGCGAGCGCCACCAGTTCACCTGCCCGGTGACCGAGGAATGCAGGTGAGCGGGGGAGGGGTACAGGGAGGGGTAAGGGGAGGGAGAGGGAGGATAGGGAGAGGGAGAGGGGGAGAGGGAGAGGAGGGGAGGGAAGGGGAGAGGGAGGGTGGGGGAAGGGTGGGAGAGGGTGGCCGGAAGAGAGAGGTTACGGGGCAAGGACGTGGTCTGGGTGGGCTTTTACCATGTGGATGATATGATATGTTAACCCTGCGTACCAGCCAGCTAATTTTGTACGATGCTGATTCATTTGTGCACCCGCACCCACGCGCAAGCGCGCGCACACATACGCACCATGAGGTATATATTGTTAACATATGGCCGCTCCCCCATGTGATCCAGCACATTCGGAGCCCTCAGGTACGCATCGCCCCATAGCCTGGGAAAGTGGGAGGCGGGGGTGGGGCTTTGAGCTTGGGAAGCAAATAGGAGCATGGAGGAGGGGAGGGGAGAGGGGTGTGGGGGAGCGCAGGAGTACAAGAGTGCGGGAGAGAGGTAGAGGGGGAGAGTGGGAGAGGGGGAGGGAGGGAGGGGGGGAGAGTGGGAGAGGGGGAGGGAGGGAGGGGGGAGAGTGGGAGAGGGGGAGGGAGGGAGAGTGGGTGGCAGAGGTAAGGAGCAGGAGAGGGGGAAGAGGGAGAGGGCGGGAGAGGTGCGAGGGAATAGAGGACGCGAATGTATATCCTCCTGGCACTTTGGCCCTGCACACACCTCCTGACCCCCTTCACCTTGCCACAACCCTAAATCATTAGCCTGGGCCTCAGAACCATCTCAATGGCGACATTCAGCCATGCACCCACCCCACATTCCCTGCACCCTTCACACCCCACACCCTTCCCCCCTTCCCCTTCGCCCCTTCCCCTTCGCCCCTTCCCCTTCCCCCCTTCCCCTTCGCCCCTTCCCCTTCCCCCCTTCCCCTTCCCCCTTCCCCTTCCCCCCTTCCCCTTCCCCCCTTCCCCTTCCCCCTTCTGATTCCCCCTTTCCCCTTCCCCCCTCCCCCTTACCCCGTTCCCCTTACCCCCTTCCCCTTCCCCCCTTCCCCTTCCCCTTACCCCATTCCCCTTACTCTGTTCCCCTTACCCGAGACTCACTTGGAAGCGCGGGACTCGTAGGTCATCTGCCTGTCGCAGCTGGAGTTAAGGTAAACGACAAGGTCGTCCGAGGCAGAGACACGGTCGTGGCCCTTCTCGTCCGAGGAGAGGGCGGGCATGGTGTTCTTGGCTATCATGTCTGTCACCACGCGCTCACAGTCGGGATTCACTA
The DNA here is from genome assembly GCA_948144175.1 of Closterium sp. NIES-65. NCBI lineage: Eukaryota > Viridiplantae > Streptophyta > Zygnematophyceae > Desmidiales > Closteriaceae > Closterium > Closterium sp. NIES-65. The sequence goes on along the minus strand of CANXME010002591.1, from coordinate 1,487,457 downwards.
TGGGGAAGAAGTAGCAATTCCACGACCCGCCTGTCCTGGTGGCTGGGAAAGGAGGGCGGAGGGAGTGGGGGGGACGTGTGGGGGTGGTGCGTGGGGAACGGGGAGAGGGTGTGGGAAAACGAAGCGGTTGAGCAGGGCATTGACGTGATAAAGAGACTCGGTGGGGACTAGGCGTCGGGGGAGGAGATGGTTAAGTTAATCACAGTACGGCGTTGGAGGAACGGATCCGCGTACCATACACACAAAAACGCATAGACAGTCACCAGAGACACCCTGACACAGATGGAAACGCAAAAACAAGCAGAGATCCACGAAGACACATGTCATGTCAGTACGCATAGACAGACAACAGACAGCACAAACACATTGTAACGAAGCTCCACGCATTACACACCCATAGAAACACGCGTCTATCCAACCGGATACACATACGGTAAAAACGTGCACATATCCACATACACAGAAATGGAGGCTCGTTGGTTGTAGGGTGTAGGTCTGCGCGCAGGGCACAAAGACAGGCTGAGCATAAGCTGGGCGGAGAGAGAGCTCACCATTGCATGTCTCGGTGAGCGCGCGGTCGTACGAGCCAGGCGTGGGCACGAGTGTGCGGTTGTGGATCAAGGCCAGGCTCAGGTAAGTGCTCATCAGATGAATCTGATTGCGCCGGTGGGTGCGTGCAAGGAGAGGGGGAAACGCGAGAGAGGGAACGGGAGGGAGGGAGGGAGGGAGGGAGGGAGAGAGGGAGGGAGGAAGGGACACCAACTGACCAGGGAGACATTCCCAACTCCTGAGCTCCCAGACTTTCGTCCGATTGCACTCCCCTCAATATCCACCCACCTAGCAACCGAACTCACTTTCCTTTCCGACTCTCACGGCCCCTTCCATAAGGCACGCCCTCTCCCACCTGCGAGCCAACGCCGTGGGTAGCGGCTGAGGGCCAGGGCACGACGAGCAGGCGCTTGCCGTCGCAGCGGCCGTTGAAGATCTGGTGCTCCCACAGATCCCGCTGCGCCACGCGCGTCAGCAGAAGGTTGTCCGCGTCGGATCCGCGCACCTGGGGGTTGGGAGGGGGTGGGCAGGGGATGGTGATGGGTAGTTGGAGAGAAGATCTCCTACTTGTCTTCCTTACACCTTAGTCTTCCTTACACCCCTGTCTCTATCACCTGTGCCTTTCTTGCACCCACCTCCCTGGAGAAGTACTACGACAGCATGACATGCTCGTTCGTGCCTAGAAGCCCTCACATGACATGCTCGTTCGTGCCTAGTAGCCCTCACATGACATGCGAGGCAAGGAAGGACGAAGACAGACGTTTTTCTAGGCGCAAAAAAAAAAAAAAAAAAAAACAACAACAACAACAACAACAACAACAGCAACAGCATATGGTAGCCGTACTAATAGTACCCATCGCGCCATCATATAGTAGAACCCACGGTGCCATGCCATCATATTCTACCCACCCATGGTGGTTGCGGGTTGCATTCGGAGCAGTTAACAGCCGGCCGCGCCCACAGAGGAGGCTGTCCGTTGCCTTCGCGTCTCTCCGACGCCGTCCTCGCCGCTGTCAGCGCCTCGCACTCCTCCAGGTGCGGCGCGGGCGGCACGATGGCCGGCAAGGTGATTTTTGAGGGCGGCATGTGGATGTCGTGTTTCAATCCGTAGGCCTCCTCCCATACCTGACGCATCAAGACGAGGTGGGGAGTGATGAGTTCAAGGGAAGACAGAGCGCGACGCGAGGACGGAGTAGCGAGGAACGAAGGGTGAGGAGCGAGGGGCGAGGAGAGGGAGAGGAAGGAGGAGGGGGAAAGGTAGAGGAAGAGGGAGAGGAAGAGGGGAAGCCAACTGTGCTTTGGTCTATCAGTTTGCAGCCGCGACACGCAAGCTAAGCTCATTAAATGTGCTCCCATCAACAAGCTGTGTGCCGACGGGAGCCAGCACGAACTCACTCGGAACAGCGACATGGCTCGCTCGATACCCGCCTCGCCGCCGATCTGCCCACCTGGCATCTGCGCCGTGACGGACGGCTGCGATGCGCAGAGCAAGAGGAGCGAGACGACGATAACGAGAGACATGGTGTCGTGAGTTGTCCTCGCAAGAAACGAAAAGAGAACGAGACGAGATGTCTAATGGAAGTGACCTCGAGATATATCGTAACATGAGAGGACGTGTTGTGCTGCGAATGGGTGCGGGAGCGGAGAGTGCTCGGAGTAACAACGACGGGATGTGACATTGGCGGGGTGGCGTACCCATTGGTGATCATCCCATTGGTGGTGGCCCATCACGAGATGACGTGGAGTTCCTCGCAATTGCACGAGCCCATTTCTTCCGATCCGACGCAGTTACGCTGCAGTGGCGCGCACAGGTGGAGTGCTCATCTGCCGTCCTTGCTCTGCCTTTGGTCCTTGTGGCATTCAGTGCTCTGCTTGGGGGAACATCTCAAGTCTACAAGTCGAACTGCTGCGTTCCTGTTGGATTCTGCGGGGTGCGGACAGCGGACTCTCTTTTATCGAACCCCTCCTCCACCATCATCACACTTAGCTCTTTATCGAACCGCCCTTTAGCGAATGAGGTGCACACCCAAGTCAGTGACGTCTTGGCTCTTCTGCTGCATGGCTGGGTGGGTGTATGGATGGTCAGCTATGGTGACTTCTGTGTGGTGTTACCCTTGACATTTGCCGGCGGCGTCCGTTAACAGCTGACGGGAGTCGTCAGTTAAGCGAAAACTGTTCGAACTGTCTGTAACCGATGTTACTTTTATCTCGAGGAATGTCGTCGACGGATATCGTCTGCCAGAGCCGTTCTCTTGACATCCGCCGGCCGATCCGGCCGAGAGTGAAGTCAAGCTGAACTGGGTCGAGCGAGGGGAGGGGGGAGCCGTTGAGTCTGGTGGGCAGTGTCATGTCAACTTGGTTTTTTGACACTCGTCACGTCAGTCAGCATTGTTGGCAGAGTGCCAAGAAATCGCAAGCACCCAATTGTCGGACACTTGTCAAATTTGGTTCTTACACCCTGTTCTTTATAACTGCACACCCCCTACCCTCTGTTGCAACGATACTGCAAAACGATTCTGCCTCAATACTACGGACATCAAGAAATTCAGGGAGTCAGGGAGGGAAGTGTGGAGGGAATCAATAACTTGCAGAAATCAGGGAGTCAGAAATCCATAACTTGCACTATGTGTTTCGAGTGAGGGGTGGAGGGAGATGCCCCTAGTGTTGAGGGAGGGAGAGAGGATCGCACCGAAGAGGCGAACGCATGAGAGCGAAAGCATGATCGAACATTTTATGGCGACAACAATAAACGGTAATGTGTTGCGTTGCGTGCGAGGCAACCAGTGCAATGCTGGCAACGAGGTTTGGGCCATGTAGGCTGACTTTGCTAAGAAGAGCTGTGTGAGGGTTGGCAAAAGTAACACGAAGTAACTGTCCGAGGGAGGAGAGGGGAAGGGGAGACCGAGGGCCCGAAGGCCAAAGACAAGAGGAGGAGGTGGCGGCTGCTATTGCTCCTGATGCTGCTGCTGCGGCTGCTCCTCCAACTGCGGCTGCTACTGCTGCTCCTCCAGCCGCTGTAGCTCCAGCTGCTGTCGCTCCAACTCTCTCTCCTCTCACTACAACTCCAGCTGCTCCTCACATGCATGGCGAACACGGGCCTGGAGCCGGATCGGGTAGGGGTGGGGGGGGGGGATAATGTCCGGGGCGGTGGTAGCCCCATGACCGCTCTCTGAAGCACCAGTCGCACCACCTCCAGAGCCAGCACTACCAGCAGCAATGCAGCCAGTCCCAGACCCTCCTGGTCCAACGGGGGGCGCACCCGCATCCCCAGTCCGAGCACCCCCTGAGACAGCTCGACCAGCACCAGCTCCGGGAAGACTGGAAACCACTGCAGGCACGGGCTCAGCTCCAACTCCAGCACCCTCAGCACCAGGCCCCCGTGCAAGCAGACTCTCAACACCAACTCCAGCACCCCCAGGGCAGCACCTCGAGAGTCCGCGCGACCAACACCAGTGCCCTCAGAGTCTGCAGTAGCCTGGGGAGGAAGTGCTGACGGCTGCTGCGGTAACTGGGAGGAGGACTGCGGGGAAGGGGGCGAGACCTGAGGGGCTAACGAGGGGGGGGGGGGGGGGGGTAGCGTGTGACACACCTGACGGGGCTGGACCAAGGGGGGGAGGCGGTACCTGAGGAGCTTGGGGGGGAGTGGGAGCCAGGAAGAGGGGGGGGGGGGGGGGGGGGGGGGGTACCGGGAGACCGCGACAAGGGTACCTGGTATAGTAGGAGACCGGCTCGTCAAAACGGATGTCACGGGAGTCAAAGAACTAGTGAAGGGGAGGGTGATAAAAGGTGAAGTCAGAGGAGTCCTGCCAAGGAAGACACAGGGAATGGCGCGAGGCGAGATCTTGTCTGCTGAGGTATCGCGAACACGTGCCAAGTAGCCCCAGACACAAAAACGCGACGCAACACCAGAGGACCCGGTGAAGCCCCTGGCCGTGAGACACGTGGCGAGCTGTTCAGCTGGTGAGCGGCGTACCGAACCGCGTAGGGCCACAGAAAATGGGGCGCATGGGCGTAAATCATGGAGGTATGTGCGATATCCATGACCAAGCCTATGCGGTGCTCAGCAACCCCATTCTGCTGTGGGGACTCTGGAAGTGTCCAGGACTGACGAATGCCGTGCTCGCGACAGAATCCGACGAGAATGCCGGAGCAAAACTCACCTCCACGGTCGGAGTGAAGACAACAGACACGACGGCTACAAGTGCCCTCATTGGTGAGTAACCACCGGATCAGCGTAGAAGTCAGTTCGGACTTCTTCGCCAGAGGAAACACGGTGGTGTAGCGAGAGTAGTCGTCAATGACCACTAGACAGAAACTCTCTCACTTAAGGCCAAGACAAGAGCCAAAACCCCAAACGTCCAAGTGGAGAGTCTCAAAGGGCTCAGTGGGTGGACGAAGGGAGGAGTGAGGGGTGGCGCGCAGCCGACCCTCGACACAAGGGGCACAAGGTGGTGCAAGCGAAGGCGGCAGCGACGGAAGGACTCGCGGGAGGCCTAAGACGAGACGCTGACTAGACATAGTGCGGAGGCGAGGAAGGGACGGGTAACTAAGGGGGTGGTGGTATAGAACGGTGGGGTGGGCAAGCGACCGACACGAGCAAGACGCAGCAACCGGACCAGACACTAAAACCCTACCAGATACAGCTACATGGGGGGAGGCGGCTACCTGGTGAGACGCGGGGACTTGACGGAGGGCTGCGACAGGTGGCGGGGCAGCTGCTGCTGCTGCTACCCTCGGGAGCCAGTGTGAAGTGTGTAGAGACCAGAGCCTGGCTCAGCGGTAAAGTGGCGAGAGGCGCGTACATGTCCCCGTCGACACAAACCGCAGTCTCGCCAGAAGGCTCAATCCACACACCCATGTGCTGACTCACGAGTGGCCTCACGCCCACCAAGTTCCTTGAGAACGAGGGGACGTGGAAGCCCGTCAGGAATCCCGAGGGAACAGCCGAGCACGGAAGCGTAGTAGTGGAGCGAGCAGTGACTGGTCCCGAAGTGGGATCAGCCAGTGCTACAAAGACCGGCGTAGGAAGCGGGGTAAGTGTCGTGCGGACGCGGAAGAAACACTGTGAAGCTCTGAAGTCCAGAGTGAAATTCAGCGAAGCGTCCTACGGAGCAGCTCCTGGACTAGTGTCTACACAAGTACCTACACTAGCAACAGGCACCTCATCAACCCTAGCACCTAAGCTAACAACAGACAAGTAAACAGAGTCAGAAGCACTAGAGTCAACAGCAGCATACATAGCATGAAGAGTTCCTAAGAGATCTAGCAACTGAGAAGCAGACATGGCCCACAGTGCAGCACCGTGAGACTGAACAAGAGGAAGCCAGTCAGGGGCAGGGCCGTCATGTCAAACACCATATGTGTTGTTGTTGTGTAGGCTATAGTGGGTTAGCCTTAGGGGGTACACAAAACTAGGGTTTGCTACTTGTACTCCAACTTTTCATAGTTCACTCACTTCTTGTTTCTAACATGGTATTAAGAGCTATAGGTTCTAGACCTAAGGGCCCACCGTTCCGCTAGTGGTGCCCTCGTGTGCCCTCTTTTTTTTTTTAGCGCCCTCATGCGCCTCTCCTCTTGTGCGCCCTCGTGCGCTCTCCTCTCACGCTGCCCGTGTGCAGCCCGCTAGCAGCCCGAGCGCGGCCCCACCGTTTTAGCGCGCGTAGGAAAACCGCCGCCTAGGGCGGCTCGATTTTTTCTCGCGAGCCCCAGCAGGCCGTCGCCCGTAGGCCCCGCTAGCCCCTAGGCCGACGCGCGACCCATAGCCGCCCGCCCGTAGGCCCCGTGGCGATCGCGCACCGGCTGCTGCAGCCCGCGCTAGAATGCAGCCGCGGCCCGCGCGCAGCCGCACCCTAGGCGCCGCCGCGCACCGAGCATAGGCCCGGCGTCGCGCCACCCTACCCACCCGAGCCGTGCCGCCCGAGTTGCGCCGCCCGAGTCGCGTCGCCCGAGTCGCATCGCCCGAGCCGCGCCGCCCTGACCGAGTCGCGCCGCCCTACCTGCTCCTACTGCTACTACTGTTGCTTCTGCTACTGTTGTTGCTACTGCTACTGCTGCTGCTGCTACTACTGCTACCTGCTACTGCCACTATGGCCAGTCCCACTGTTCTCACCTTTGACGCCGAGGGCCGCCCGTCTGGCTTGATGACCTGCACCTGTACCTCCAGATTGCTGCCAAGGACGATGTTTCCCTCTATGACCACACGTCCGGCACTGCTCCCGCACCTCCCGCTATTGCTGACAGCACTGCTCGCTCCCAGTGGCAGACCCGTGATGCTCACGCTCTACCGTTAGATGAGCGCGAGCACTTCGGACAGCATAAGACCGCCAAGGAGCTGTACGACGTAGTAGGCGCGCGCTACTCCTCCCCTGCCACTGCTGCTATAGGCCATCTCTCACTGCCTTACCTCTTCCCTGACCTGTCCGCCTTTGCCACTGTAGCTGACCTCATCACCCACCTCCGTACCAGTGACCTCCGCTACCGTGCCGCGCTCCCCCCCGATTTCCTCGCCAAGAACCCCCCCCCCCCCCCCGATGTACCTCACACTGTACCATCTTGTCACCCGCCTCCCTGACTCCCTTTGCACTGTCAGGGACTAGTTTCTCGCCCTCTCCCCCATTGATCCCACTGTCGACCTCCTCGAGAAGAAGCTCCTAGCAGCTGAGAAGAGCATTGTAGCTGTAGGTGCCTCTCGTGGTGACCCCCGCACCCCCTTCTTTAAGGGGTGCTCCCCCTCCCCCCTCCTCCCCTCCATTGCATCTGCTGCTGTCGACTACCTCGGAGCTGAGGGGGTCGGGGCCGCGTCTGCTCCTAGTGGGAGACGCAAGGGCGGCAGGGGCAAGGGGGGCAGGGGTGGTGGAGGTGGAGGTGGGGGTAGCGGCGGTGGAGGAGGTGGGGGGGGGCGGGGGTGGTGGCGGGAGTGGGAGTGGCGCGGGTGGTGGGGGGGTCAGTGGCGGCACAGGGGGTGGTGGCGGCGGCGGTGGTGGAGGGGGTGGTGGAGGTGGTGGTGGCAGTGGTGGCGGCGGTGGAGCGGGTGGCGGGCACAGTGGAGCGGTGCAGCGTGGGGGGTTTGGCGGTGGCCAGAGGCAGCAGCAGCAGCGCCCCGGCGAGACTCCCTCGCCCCAGCAACTCCGTGAGTGGTACTCTTAGCGTGGGGGGTTTGGGGGAGGGGGTACCTGCCCGTATGTCATCCGCACAGGTGACCGCACTGGCCAAACTTGTGGGAAGTTTCACACGGCGCAGCGCTGCTTCTTTCGCCTTGACGACGCCTGGCGCGAGCAGTTCCCTGACGCCTCTGAGCTGCCCCGCTGGGCTGATCTGCTTAGGAAGGGGATTGATATCTTTGCTCTTGATTATGATGCTATCCTTGCTGCTATGTATGCATTGACTATTAGTGCTGAGGGTGACTGTTACCTGAGTGTACCGCCCGACACGGGCATTGGGACCAGTGAGGCTGCAGCTCTAGGTGCTAGTGCGTCTGCTGCTCCACGTCCTGGTGAGGCTGCTACCCTAGGTGCTAGTGCGTCTACGTCTGCTGGTACCGCACCTACTGAGGCACTGCACACCTTCACACTGGACTCCGGTGCTTCACGCTGTTTCTTCCGCGACCGCACTGCCCTGGAGCAGCTTCCTCGACCGGTTGCCGTCTCCCTGGCTGACCCCTCAGGAGGTCCGGTCCTTGCGACCTCCACCATTGCCCTCCCTTGTCCTGCTGTCCCGTCTGGCATGCTGTCGAGCCTCTACCTCCCCTCATTCTCTACGAACTTGGTGGCGGGTTCCGCGCTCCAGGACGCGGGTGTTCACCAGTTCACCCCGGCCTACGAGCGAGTGACGCACTGCACGTGTGCGCGGACGGGTCGTCACCTCGCTACCTTCACTCGGCAGCCGGGGTTGGACTTGTACACACTGACCACTGAGTCCCCTCAGGTAGCTGCGTCTGCGTCTGCGTCAGGTCAGCTGTCGGTCCCCTGCTCGTGTCGCTCCCTGTCACACAGGACTATCCTCTGGCACCACCGCCTTGGTCACCCGTCAGTGCAACGCCTTCGCGGCATGCATTCCAGGTACCATGTCTCTGGTCTTCCCAGGGTTCTCCCTCCCCTCCCACCCTCGCCTGCTCCTCCTTGTCTTCCCTTTGTCGAGGGGCGGCAGCGCGCCGCTCCTCACTCCTCCTCGTTCCCTCCCACAGAGGCTCCCCTGCAGACTCTCCACCTTGACGTGTGGGGCCCCGCCCTCGTCCGGGGACAGGGCCACGAGCGGTACTTTCTGTTGGTCGTCGACGTCTACACGCGCTACACCACGGTCTTCCCCTTGCGTACCAAGGGTGAGGTCCCTGATGTCTTGATCCCCTAGATCCGTGCTGCTCGTCTCCAGCTTCGCCAGCGGTTCCAGTCGGACTTTCCAGTCTTGCGTCTGCACTCTGACAGAGGTGGCGAGTTTTCCTCTGACCTCTTGGCAGCCTACTGTGCGGAGCACGGCATCACCCACTCGTTCACGCTCCCGGCCTCTCCACAGCAGAATGGGATTGCTGAGCGCCGCATTGGTCTTGTCATGGAGGTCGCTCGTACCTCCATGATCCATGCGGCTGCCCCCCATTTTTTGTGGCCGTTTGTAGTGCAGTACCCCGCGCATCATCTCAACCTCTGGCCCCGTGTCTCTGTTCCGGAGACCTCGCCTACCCTGCGTTGGACGGGGGAGGTTGGCGATGCGTCGGTGTTCCGAGTCTGGGGATGTCGAGCCTTTGTCCGCGATACGTCCGCGGATAAGCTCTCCTCCCGTGCCGTTCCCTGTGTCTTCCTTGGCTTTGTCCCTGACGCGCCTGGCTGGCAGTTTTACCACCCCACCTCGCGCCGGGTCTTCGCCTCTCAGGACGTCACCTTTGACGAGTCGGTTCCCTTTTACCGTCTCTTCCCCTACCGCACTGCCCCGCTCCCCCCTCTGCCGCTCTTCCTCACGCCAGGTGCAGCTTCGGTAGACCCCCTCCCTCCCTAGGGTCCTGCTCCCTCAGGTGTTTCCCATGTAGACCCGGTCGAGGCTGTCGAGATAGCTGTTGAGTCTGGTCCTGTGCGAGGTGCTACTACTGGGGGCGCTGAGCTTGGGGGTGCTGGTTCTGGGGGCGCTGAGCTTGGGGGTGCTGAGACTGAGGGTGCTGAGACTCGGGGTGCTGAGACTTGGGGTGCGGAGACTGCGGGTGCTGAGCTTGGAGGTACTGCGACTGGCAGTGTTGCGCCTAGAGGTGCTGAGGCTGGGGGCTTTGAGACTGACCGTACTACGCCTGCTGGTGCTCCTTCTTCACAGCAGCTGCGTGAGTGGTACGCTCGGCGCTGCGGCCTCCGGAGTGGAGCTCCCGGTGTTGAGGTGCAGCCCGCTGGAGACCCTACTACTGTTGGAGGTCCTGGAGCTCCTACTGGTGCTACTGGTGCTGCTGGTGCTGCTGGAGGTGTTGGAGCTGCTGGAGGTCCTGGAGCTACTGGAGGTGCTCTTGGTGCTACTGGAGGTACAGGAGCTGCTGGAGGTACTGCTGGAGGTGCTAGAGGTGCAGCTGGAGCTGCTGGAGGTACTGCTGGAGGTGCTGGAGGTGCTGGAGGTGCTGCTGGAGCTGCTGGATGTTCTACTGGAGCTGATGGAGGTTCTAGTGCTGTCTCTGCTGCTGCTAGGGGCACTTCATGGCCGCGACCGTACTTCGTTCCGCTCCTTCAGCAGGTTCTTGGTCTGCCGCCTCCTCCTAGTCCTCCTCCCTCCGTAGAGTGTCCTCCGCCTGTCCAGTCGCAGTCACAACTACCCCCTCCCTCGCCACTTCCTGGTCCTTCTCCCTACACTGGTCCGACAGGCGGTCTTACAGAGCGTCGTGAGCCTGAGTCTCGTCCTGTGTCGCCTGTGTCTCGTCCTGTGTCACCTGTTCGTGCTGCTCGCACTGGTCGCCGTGTTCCGCGTAAGCGTCCTCCACCTCTCCCTGAGACACACTATATGACTCTGCGTCCTTCCACTGCTCCACAGCGTGTCCCTCTGCCGTCTCCTCCTGCGTCCTCTCTTCCTGTTCTTGCTGACCCGGAGTCTGACTCTCTTCGTGCTGCCAGTCCTACTGTCACGCGTCTCCTGGTCACTGCTGTCACTGACCCTTCTTTTGAGTCTGATGCTGCGTCTGCCCTAGTTGCTGAGCTTGTCGACTTTGCTGCTCACTCTCGTCTAGACTACGCTGCCAGTCTTGTTGCTGAGTCTGAGTCTGTCTGTCCTCCATCCGTCGGGGGTGAGTGTGCTCTTAGCACGGACGTCCTTGAGGACAGACACGAGGACCTTGAGTGTCTTGCAGCCGCTGCGCCTCATCTCGTGTCCATGCTGATTGCCCCTGAGGGAGACCCGGATGCACCAGACATCCCGACTCCTCGATCGTACGCTGAGGCGATCGAGGGTCCCTAAACCTCACAGTGGCAGTCAGCCATGGACGCACAGATGGTTTCCTGGAAGTCTACAGGCACCTACGTCGACGAGGTTCCCCCACCTGGGGCGAACATCGTCAGTGGCATGTGGATTTTCAGGGTGAAGCGGCCGCCGGGTTCTCCGCCTGTCTTCAAGGCTCGTTACGTTGCTCGAGGCTTACCTGCGCACTCTCAGATCTTAGGCTTTATTGTATTCTCAGATCAGTTAATCACAGTCTCGTTATTCGTTTACCTGCGCACTCTCTTTTACAACTGTTACGGGTGCAATGAATCGAAGTAGCGAGGATTGCACTATTGCACTAAGGTGTCAAACGAGTACAAAATGTGAGCGAAGGCATGAGCGAACATTTATACGCGAAACATGCAAACGGCAACGCGGTGCGCGCGAGCTAGCTAGTGCTACGCTGACAGCGAGGCTCGGGCTAGTCCCGAAGCGTAGGCCGACACGACCGGGCCAGCAGTGCGAGGTTTGGCAAAACAGTGCGGGCGAAGTTGGAGAAGCCTCGTTAGTAGTAGCTGTGATTGTATAAGATGTAGTCGGACTCTATAAGGAATGCTGAGAAAATTCCTTACAACAGCTGATAACACATTTGCGGTGCGGGATCTGTAGTTCGGGCCAAGGGCTTGAGAGACTACCAGAACCCAATATTCACCGAGAAAAAACCGTTCAGCAACCTCCCATTTGTCGAGCGCAGCTCGTTTATCAAACGGCTCCAGTTAGAACCAAGCGCACCCACAAAGTAGTCGCACTGCGATGCAATGATAGCGCTTGCGAAACTCTCTGTAACTGTCTGCTTGAACTCATACTCGCGATTTGACCCGGAATCCACGGGCAGGCGCGCGTTGGAGGAGTAGAGGAACTTCCAGTCAGTGTACAATGCTGATTCCTTCACCACAGACTGTCAGGTGGGTGGGACAGAATGTGGGGATGAAGGTACACGGGAGGAAAAGCAGAAAAAGGGGTGGATCGCGGGTGAGGGAAGGTAAGCGAAGCCATTGCAAAGCGATAAAGAGGTGGAACGTAAGGCGTGAGCAATGTAAGCATTTGTTGCCCCACGCACCTCCACCTCCGTGTTGAGCCACACGTATCGCAGGTCCGGCGAGAAGCGCCGCAGCCGATGCACAAGGAACATGTGCGTGGCGAACGGCGACAGGCGCATCTCAACATTCTTGTCGCTCTGCCGCACGTGCAGGCTCACAATCGGCCGCATCACAAACGGCTCGCCTCCCACCGATGCATAAGTATCCTTTATCGCCTTGGCATCCTCCGCACTCATGCACGTCTCATTGCACCCCTCGAAGCCCCGGACAGGCCATATTTGAGTCTCGATGGGCCCCGGAGGGCCAGTGGAGATCCCGACAAGCTTCTTCGATTCGTCTGTCTCGGACGCGTTGCCTGCAACGGCCCGGATGATCTCGGACTGGGTTTCATGGTAGCGCGCGAGGTACGATGCGGTGTGCAGGCCGTAGGCGGTGTGGCGCACCTTGTTGGTCTCGTGGCACATGTGCGGTGAGGGCCAGCGCATCATGAAGCGCGTCGTCTGGGAGCGCCACCAGTTCGTCTGGGGCGACCGAGGGCCGCAGATGAGGGGGTGGAGGGGCAGGGGGGGGTGAGAGGGCGGGGAGGGGAGGGAAGGGGAGAGGGAGGGCCGGGAAGGGTGGGAGAGAGAGGCGGGAAGAGGGAGGTTATGGGACATGAGGTGATCCGGCTGCCATGTGAATGATTCGATTTGTTACCCCTGCTTTTTTTAACCAATTGTGTATCATTCAGAGATTCATTTGTACAATCGCACTCGGGGAAAGCGGGCGTACACACATGCACGCACGCACCATCTTGTATCTGATGTCAACGCGCGGCTGCTCCCCCATGACGTCCAACTCAACTGGGGCCCTTTCGTGTGCATCGCCCCATAGCCTGGCAAAGTGAGGGGTGGGGTTGGGGAAGAGCTCTCAGATAGTAGTTACAAGGGCTTAGAGGTTGGGAAGCGATTGGGCACATGGACGGGGGAAGAGGGGGGGGGGGGGGGAGATGTGGGGAGAGGTGCGAGAAAAAAGAGGACGCGAAGGTATATATTTCTGAGACTTCGGCCCCCCACGGCCCTGAATTATTAATAAAGGATTTATAACCAGCTCAATGGCGACCTTCAGCCATGCACCCACCCCACATTCCATGCACCCTTCACACCCCACACCCTTCCCCCATTGCCCTTCCCCTCCCCCCTCCCCTCCCCCTTCCCCTTCCCCTAACACTCACTTGGCAGCGCGGGACTCATAGGACAGCTCCCTGTCAGCGTTGGCGTCAAGGTGAGCGACCAGGTCTTCCGATGCAGCAATGCGGTCATGGGCCTTGTCGTCCGAGGACATGGCCGGCATGGTGTTCTTGGCGATCATATCCGTCACCACGCGCTCACAGTCGGGATTCACCATGGGGAAGAAGTAGCAATTCCACGAGCCGCTCATTTTCGTGGCTGGGAAAGGAGGGGCGGGGGGGGGGGGGGGGGGGGGAGGGCAGCGTGGGAGAGGTGGGTGGGAAGTGGGGAATGGAGTGGGAGAAGGAAGCGGTTGGGCATGGTGCCGCCGATGCAATTTACCCATTCAATGTGGAATGGGCGTTGGGGGAGGAGTTAGCTAACAGTGCGGCGGTGTTGGAAAACCAGATCCACGTAGATACACACAATAACCCATAGAAAAGCAGAGACACATTGGCAGAAACAGAGATGCAAATGTACGTAGGAACGCATGGATCCACAAATATACTCGTCAGTGCGCAGCGCATATAGAAGGCACTCATCGTAACACACCTCCACTAGTACATTTTCCAGTTCTACTGCTGGTTTCCAGGAAGATTTATCAGTTTCGTTCCTCTTGGTTGCTTCAAGAGTTTTCCAATTTCCAGATTTGCTTCTCTTACGCTATGAGCGAGGATCATTGGGACATTGTAACACACCTCCCACGTAGTACATTTTTGTAGAAACGTGTACATCCAAACCAATGCACATAAAAACGTACACATACCTACAGATGTGTACACGACCTGGAGGTAGTGAGTAGGTCCGCACAGAGGCAAGCTTTGTAGAGCTCACCATTGCATATCTCGGTGAGCGCGCGGTCGTACGAGCCAGGCGTGGGCACAAGTACGCGGTTGTGGATCAAGGCCAGGCTCAGGAAAGCGCTCATTATGTGTATCTGATGTGCCGGTGGGTGGTTGCAAGGGAGAGAGGGAAACGGGAGTGGGGGAGTCAGGGAAGGAGAGCGAACGGGCGGGAGGGAGGGATGAAGGGAGGGAGGGAAACCAAGTGAGCAGCCAGTCCACGTCCACTGGGAGCACACCGACTCTCGTTTGCAAGCCCCTAAACCCACCTAAAATCCAATGACCTCACTTTTCTTTCCAAACTTCACTGTCCCACCCCGTCAGGCACCTGCGACGCTCTCTCGCACCTGCGATCCCACGCCGTGACGGCCCGCGGAGGGCCAGGGCACGACAAGCAGGCGCTTGCCGTCGCAGCGGCCGTTGAAGATCTGGTGCTCCCACAGATCGCGCTGCGCCACGCGCGTCAGCGGAAGGTTGTCCGCGTCGGATCCGCGCACCTGGGGGTTGGGAGGGGGTGGGCAGGGGATGGTGATGGGTAGTTGGAGAGAAGATCTCCTACTTTTCTGTCTTTCTTACACCCACCTTCCCTGGAGAAGTATTACGACAGCACGACATGCTCGTGCGGGCCAAGTCCTCACATGACATGCGAGGTAAGGAAGGACGGGAAAAAAACGTTCTTTGAGGGACAAAAAAGAGTGAATACATCAATAACTGTTACACATTTTGACGTATGCCTGGCGTCTGTAGTTGTTGTTTGAACAAGGCTTTGTGCCTCTACAATCCCAGTGGAAGGACTCCTCGTCGGACGAGCATGGTGGTGCTTGCCATGGTAGTAGTCTTAGTACCCATGGTGGTTGCGGGTTGCATTCGGAGCAGTTAACAGCCGGCCGCGCCCACAGAGGAGGCTGTCCGTTGCCTTCGCGTCTCTCCGACGCCGTCCTCGCCGCTGTCAGCGCCTCGCACTCCTCCATGTGCGGCGCGGGCGGCACGATGGACGGCAAGGTGATTTTTGAGGGCGGCATGTGGATGTCGTGTTTCAATCCGTAGGCCTCCTCCCATACCTGACGCATCAAGACGAGGTGGGGAGTGATGAGTTCAAGGGAAGACAGAGCGCGACGCGAGGACGGAGGAGCGAGGAGCGCCGAGGAGAGGGGAGGTCTCGAGGGAGAGGAAGAGGGAGAGGGGAAGTCAAATGTGTTTCGGCTTATCGATTCGCAGCAGCCACGACACGCAAGCTAAGCTCTTGAGATGTTTTCCGCCATCAGTAAGCTGTGCTGTGTGCCGACGGGAGCAAGCACGAACTCACTCGGAACAGCGACATGGCTCGCTCGATACCCGCCTCGCCGCCGATCTGCCCGCCTGGCGTGTTGGGCATCTGCGCCGTGACGGACGGCTGCGATGCGCAGAGCAAGAGGAGCGAGACGACGATAACGAGAGACATGGTCGTGTGGTTAGCCTATTGAATTCTAGGCGTCCACGCAAGAAACGAACGAGTTGTGATGTCTAATGGACGTGACCAGGAGAAATATCATAGCATGAGAGGGCGCGTTGTGCTGCACATTGGTGCGGGAGCGGAGAGTGCTCCTATTGGTGTAACAACGACGGAATGTGACATTGGCAGGGTGGCGTTGCCATTGGTGATCATCTTTCCATTGCTGATCATCACCCATTGGTGGCGGGTGACGTGGAGTTCCTCGCAATCGCACGAGGCTATTCCTTTCCATCCGAACGAAGCGGTTGCGCTGCAGTGGCGCGCAATGTGGCTGCAGTGGTGGAGTGCTCGTCTGCCGTCCTTGCTCTACCTTTGGTCCTTCTGCGTTCAGCGCCCGGGTCGGGGGAATGTCGAATTCCCACGGTGGGACAGCTACACGGAATGACAGTAGGGCTACTGTACTACAAGTGCAACTGGTGCGTTCCTACAGTGTAGGTTTCTGCCATCGGGAGGTGTGGGCAGCGGACAGCCATCTCTTTGTTATCAAACCCCTCCTCCACCATCACCACTCTCAGCTCTTTGTCGAACCGCCCTCCAGCGAATGCAGGTGCATACCCAAGCCAGTGACATCTTGGCTCTTCCAATGCATGGCTGGGCTATGTATGGTCAGCCGCTGACTTCAGTGCGCTTCAGCTTACTACGGTGACTTCTGTGCGGTGATGACCAGTGACCAATCCCCTCGACATCCGCCGGCGGCGTCCGTTTACTGACTGACGGATGTCGTCAGTTAGGCGAAACGGAAAGAAGTGTCTGTAACCGATGTAACTTGTATCTTTAGGGATGTCGTTGACTGATGTCGTCTGCTAACACCCTCTCCTCGACATCCGCCGGCCGATTCCGTTTGTCGTCCGTTTGTCGAACAGTGATGGTAGCTGCGTCCGGTACTGTACAGTACCCTCAACAGATGGCCATTCCTCCAAATCTGCCAGCCATGGCTATGGCGATGGTGGGGGAAGGAAAAAGGCGAGGTCATCAGCAGGCTCGAAATGGATGCCTTGACGAGGGCTTGGTTGTAGTTGCGTGTGCAAGGTTGTTACGGGTGCAATGAATCTAAGTAGCGAGAATTGCACTAAGGTGTCAAACGAGTACAAAATGTGAGCGAAGGCATGAGCGAACATTTATACGCGAAACATGCAAAACGGTAACGCGGTGCGTGCGAGCTTGCTAGTGCTACGCTGGAACGAGGCTCGGGCTAGTCCCGAAGCGTAGGCCGATACGGCCATGCCAGCAGTGCGAGGTTTGGCAAAACAGTGCGCGCGAAGTCGGCGAAGTTCCGTTAGCAGTAACGGGCGAACAATCGGCTGTTGCTGTACGCGATGTAGTCGGCTCCGTAAGGAATGCCGAGAAAATTCCTTACACTACCCCCCCCCTTAAGAAGCCCCCTCCGCTACACGAGTGCGTGTATATCGCGGAATCCCCGGCTCCTCAGGTACACTTGCAGGGCAGGGTGATTGTCTATGTTGCTCAGGGGCACCCAGCTATCTTCAGTTGGCGTGCGGTCTTTCCAGCGAACGAGGAATTCAATCCTCCTGATTCCCGTGGGGTGGCGGATCCGATGGCTCAGAATTTTTTTGGGCTCGATGATCGGCTCTGATGCAGGGCGAGTCATTGATTGTGGCCGGTGACGCGGCAGTTGACTTGTGGTCGGGATGTATGGGCGAAGTAGGCTGACGTGGAACGAAGGGCTGATGTACCAGTCGGTTGGCAACAGTAGGTGTGCGGTGACGGGTGTGATCATGTGACTGATTTGGAATGGTCCACAGTAGCGCGGTCGTAATTTCGGTACGTCGGGCAGTCGCAGATTTTGCGTGTCGAGCAGCACGTAATCTCCAGATTGGTACGTGACAGGGCGGCGGTGGCGATCAGCGTTGCGCTTAGCGATGACGTTGGCCTTTTTTATTGCTTCGGCAGCTCTGGCGCGGGCAGCTTGCAGGATTTCGGCGAATTGTTGTGCACGTGGCGTTGGGTTGTCCGGACTCGGCGTCATGGGCACTGTAAGGTTTTGCCCGTAGTTCAGGTAGAACGGGGACTGCTGCGTCGTGGTTGATGTGGCGTTGTTGTACGCGAACTCGATCAGCGGCAGCTGCTGCTCCCAGGTCGTGGGGTCGTCACACGTGGCACGAATCAACTGCTCCATCGTCTGATTCGTCCGTTCCGTTTGGCCGTCGGTCTCGGGGTGGTACGACGAACTGAACTGTAGCCTGGTCCCGAACTGCTCCCAGAGGTTCTTCCAGAAGTTGCTGGTAAACTTCGTGTCCCTGTCGCTGATAATTGCTGCTGGTATCCCGTGCAGGCGAACAACGGCTGCGATGAACAGGCGAGCGGTCTCTTCGGCTGAGATCGACTTTTTGCACGCAGCGAAGTGTGCCATCTTCGTCAACCTATCCACGACGACCATCACCGCGTCGTTACCCCCAGGGTTCGAAGGTAACCCTGTGACGAAGTCCATGGTTACTTGCTGCCAGGCGCGTTCGGGCGGTGGGATCGGCTGCAATTGACCCGCCTTCCGCTTCCTTGAACTCTTCATCACCTGACACGTCGGGCACGAGCCCACGTGCTGCTGTACGTCGGTCAACAGCTCCGGCCAGTAATAATACCGCTGCAGTTGCTGTCGCGTTTTTTCTACCCCGAAATGTCCCGAGGTAATCCCGTCGTGTGCCTCCTGTAGTAGCAGCTCCCTCAGTAGTGAGTACGCGGGTACCCAAATGCGGTTGGTGCCTGTTTTTACGTAATAAACTCCTTTTGCTTCTGCCAGTTGCTGTGAATTTCCGGTCGTGAAGAATGGGTCGGTGCGGTATCCGTGGGTGAATAGGCCAGTTAAAAGCGGGTTGGTCTGGGCGAGTAGGATGGCGTGGAGTTGGGCGGTGGGGCGGGTGAGAGCGTCGGCGATGTTGGATGCTCCTTTTTTGTACGTGACGGTGTAGTGAAAATTGGACTCGAGATAGTCCAACCAGCGAATCTGTCGTGGGTTGAGATTCGGTTGGGCGCGAAGGTACTGTAGCGAGCGGTGGTCTGTCCGTACTGTCACGTCGGCGCCAGTCAGGTAACATCGCCAAACTTTGAACGCGTGCACGATCGCTAGCATCTCGCGGTCGTGTATCGGGTAGTTACGTTCGGGCGGGTGTAGTTTGCGGGACTCGTACGCGATTGGCTGGAGGCCGTTCCCGAAGTCCTGCAACAGTACTGCTCCCACAGCGATGTCACTTGCGTCGGTGACGAGCTCGAACGGACGGTGGGGATCTGCAATGTGAAGGACGGGCGGGGAGCACAAAAGATTTTTGAGGGCCGAGAAGGCAGCTTGCTCTTTCTCCCCCCACGTGTACTCAACCCCCTTCCTCAGCAGGTCGGTCAACGGGGCAGTCAGCTTCGCCATGTCGGGGACGAACCGGCGCACGTAGTTGACGAACCCCAGGAAACTCTGCAACTCGGTCAAGTTGGTCGGCGCGTGCCAAGCCTGAATCGTCGCAATTTTCTTCGGGTCTATTTCCACTCCTGCAGGTGAAATAACATGTCCCAAAAACTCCAGGCGGTCCTGTAAAAACTCACACTTAGATGCTTTGGTCAGTAGGCGGTTCTCACTCAGGATTTTAAAAACGGCTTCGATGTCTTGTAAGTGCTGTGCTCTGTCAGGGCTGTAAATCAGTATGTCGTCCAGATAAACGATGACGCACTTATCTAAAAGTGGGCGGAATGCTTCGTTCATGGTCATTTGGAAAGTGGCGGGGGCGTTGGTCAGTCCGAATGGCATGACGGTGTATTCGAAGGATCCGTAGCGTGTTCGGAATGCGGTTTTAGGGCAGTCGGGTGGGTTGACGCGGATTTGGTGGTAGCCTCCTCGGAGGTCGATTTTCGAGAAAACCCGGGCTGTGCGCAGTTGGTCGATCAGTTCGTCGGCTCGTGGGATGGGGTAACGGGATTTGATGGTAACCCTGTTCAGTGCCCTGTAGTCGATACACATGCGAAACCCCCCGTCCTTTTTCGGTGTGAACAGTATGGGTGCGGCGAAGGGCGACGAACTAGGGCGAATGAATTCCTTCTCGAGCAGGTAATCGAGCTGCTTCCTCAGTTCGTCTAGTTCGGGTTGGGTCAGTCGGAACTGTCGCTGTACTGTTGGCTGTGCCCCCGGTTCCAGTTCTATCCTGTGATCGTGCGGTCGCTGAGGTGGCAGTCCCGTCGGCAGGTCGTCCGGGAAAATGTCACTGTACTGTTTTAACAGTGCCGCCAGGTCACTTGGTACGTCGGTCAGCAGTTTCTGTAAATCCCGCCCCTTGTCTGCTGCCTCGGCTTCCCGAATGTCAACCGCGTACACGTCGGCTCTAGCCGCAACAGCGCGTTTCATCGTGATCGCGCTGACACGCACCGACGAAGACTCAGGCGAGCCCCAGCGAGGTAAGGCGATGTTGTTACCGTTTACTCGCACGGTGCAGTCACCCGTCGTCCAGTCAATTCGCGGATTGTGTCGTCGCAGCCAATCACGCCCGAGTAAAATGTCGGTTCCGTCGAGGGTCGTTGCGAGCATTTCCTGACTAAACGTGAAGTTACCCCCGCATCGAATCCGAACTCGGTCTACGCGTTCCCGTATTGCCAGCGGCGTGCCGTCTACCAGACGTGCGTCGATCTCAGGTAAGCATCGGTCCAGTGGCAGTCGCAGTTTTCGTGCTGTAGCAGTGTTAATGAGGCTGTGGCTGGCTCCCCCGTCTACGAAGATTTTAACTAAGTCCGTCCCAATTTTTCCACTGAGCAGTATAGGGCTATCTACCGTGGTACCCTCCTTATTCGGCCGGGTGTGGTCGATTGCGTGAACCGGCACAATCACTCGGTGAGGGTCGGTTGGGTCGGGCGAACGGCGTGAACTGTCAGTAGAGGGCCCGTCTGCTACTGACTTCCAGCGTTTCCCTGCTGCTTGGTCTGTGTCTGCTGCTCAGCTTCCCCCTTTCCCTTAGCGTTTTCCGGGCATTCGCTCTTGCGATGTCCCGGCCGATTGCACGCAAAGCAGCGCCCTTCGAACGGTGCGGCAGCGGCATTTGCGGCGACGGCGCGTATCGTGGCGCTCTCGTTCGTCCCACGAGGCCGATGTCCCCAGGTGTTGTTTCCGTAGGACCCCGGTCTCGGTCGGCGAAAGAAGTCGAGCTTCTCCGCCATAGCGAGAATTTCCTGAAACTCAGTGACGCCGCGAAGCTGGATTTCCTGAGCGATGTCCTGCTTCAGGCCGCCGATGTAGCGGTCGATGCGTTCGCTCTCATGCATGTAGCCCACCTGCTTGCATAGCGCCAGAAATCCGCTCGTGTAATCCTGGACGGAACCGAGTTGGCGCCAAGTGCGGAGCTTCTGTCGCGCCGAGATCGAGGCCGCGATCGGCTCAAATCGAGCGCGCAGACTTGCGCACCACGCGTCCCACGTGCGATACTGGGGCACCTCCACGAAATACGACGGCGCCCAGGGTCCGGTTTGTCCTTCCCGTGTCGGTAGTGTCGCGTAGTCGGTCGGCTTCGTGACGATGACGCGCCACCAGTCCATGGCGGGTCCTCGCAGCAACGACACGGCGTATCGAATCTTCGCCGAGTCCCCCGAGACGTAGTTGGCGTCGAAGAAGACATTCATTGTGAACAACCACGCCTGAACGGTAGGACCACCCCGTTGACTCGGGTCAAAGCATGGCGGGCGCTGCGGCTTCAGCGGCATCGGTGACGGCAGTCCCGAATCGTGGGTTGGTGCCGAAATCGTGACGCGAGGCTGACTTGGGGCCGCATGCGTCGCTCTGGGGTGTGTCGTGCCGTGGTCGTCGTCTCCGTCGGGGCGGACGACGCCATCACTGGCCGCGCTCGCGGGTTGCCCCACACTCCCGTGTTGTGATGTTGAGGGTGCAGGTTGAATCGGAGTGCCAGGTGCTTGAGATTGTGCTTGTTGTGCCCTCATGAGGTCATTTTGCAGCGATGAGCGTTCTGCCGTTAATGCCGCGATTTCCTCGGAGCTTTCGTGCAGCTGTCGCAGCAGATCGTTCAAACGCTCCTGCGTGAGGGTGGTGACGTCGATATTTTCAGCCATGACGAAGGGCGTCGGCTCGTCTTAGTCTAGGCGCAGTCGTGGCTGCACGCGTTTACGAGAGAACGCGAGGACAGCGGCTCCTAGGGGCTAAGGTGCGTGAGTCCCTTCGAGTGAAAAATCAAAAGTTGATTTCCTGGTGTGCGGAGATGCGCGGTCCGAAAAGAAAGGGGCTCTGATAACCAAGTGTTACGGGTGCAATGAATCGAAGTAGCGAGAATTGCACTAAGGTGTCAAACGAGTACAAAATGTGAGCGAAGGCATGAGCGAACATTTATACGCGAAACATGCAAAACGGTAACGCGGTGCGTGCGAGCTTGCTAGTGCTACGCTGGAACGAGGCTCGGGCTAGTCCCGAAGCGTAGGCCGATACGGCCATGCCAGCAGTGCGAGGTTTGGCAAAACAGTGCGCGCGAAGTCGGCGAAGTTCCGTTAGCAGTAACGGGCGAACAATCGGCTGTTGCTGTACGCGATGTAGTCGGCTCCGTAAGGAATGCCGAGAAAATTCCTTACAAAGGTTGAAAAATGGTCACCCTGAGTCTTGTAAGGAAAATTCCTTTTCCTTACTTCGCATCCCTGCTCAACGTGTACATCACTATATCACCACAGTCAGTACCGCTACCACTCGCCACCCTCGCATCTACAATCCGCCCGCCACCTTCGCAAATCGCACCCCGACCTCACGGCTCGGCGGGTAACCCGCGCTCCGGGCCTCCGCTTCGACACTTTTCCCAACCTGAGTCCCAGGCCCGTCGCGCGACAACCACAGTCCATTACCGTTACCACTGTAGTTTCGCTATATATTCTTCGCTCATGCCTTCGCTCATTGTACTCTTGCTTCGATAGTGCAATTCTCGTTCGTTCACTCAATTGCACTCGTAACACCTGGTATTCAGAGCCTACGATCTCCTCTCGGGCCGCACTCACACTTCGCTTCCCCACTATCTCAATTTTTGGGGGGGGGGGGGGGGGGGGGGGGGGGTAGACGTCTCTCAGCGACACAGCACCGCCGCTCGTAGTGCTCTCTCGTAAGCACGCACGGCCACGACCGAGGCTCTCGCTGAGCTCGCCCGACACCCACGCCATGGCCGAATTCACGCTCGCCACATTGACGCAGGAGCAGCTCGACCGTCTGGTGCGCCAACTTGAAGATTCGGCGCTCGAAATTGCGACGCTCACGACGGAACGTGACTCCGCGCGTCAGCAATCAACGATGAACACTCCAGCGCCACCACACGCACCGACAAATGCGTCTACACAATCAGACGAGCCGATGGTCATCTCGTCCGGCACACCAACACAAAACAACAGCGTGGGACAGCGCTCAGGCGCAGCCAGCGATGGCGCCGCCCAGCCGATGCCTAGCATGGGAGGAAATAGGGTCGCACCAAGCCCACGGGAGCCTCGCGAAGCCCGTCGGCACGAGTTCGCGGCGACAAGTGGCGAACAGGCCATCATGGCACCAATGCCACTCAAGCCGCAACGCCCGCTCTGCTTCGACCCGAGCCAGCGTGGAGGCCCGACGGTTCAGTCGTGGGTCTTCACGATGAACGTCTTCTTCGACGCGAATTACGTCGAATCGGACGCAGCGAAGATTCGGTATGCCGTTTCGCTGCTAAGGGGCCCCGCCATGGACTGGTGGCGAGTCATCGTGACGTCGCCACGCGCCTACGAGCCGTCGTCGCAAGAGGAAGGGCCCACGGGCCCAGCTGTCACCTGGAGTTCATTCTGCGAGACCGCCCAATACAGCACGTGGGATGCGTGGTGCGCAGGGCTTCGGGCGCGCTTCGAGCCGATCGCGGCTTCTATTTCCGCGCGTCAGAGATTGCGCACTTGGCGGCAGCTTGGATCGGTTCAAGACTATACGAGTGGTTTTCTCGCATTATGTGAGCAAGTCGGCTGTTGGGAATATAAACGCATGACTTAGTGCGTTTCTGTAGTATCGAACCTCACCCGATACTGAAGCACAACAAAAGGGGTACGAAGTCGAAAGGACGCGCACCACATCAAACCGCAACTGGAGGTTGCGAGCTGTAACCGCCTGGAGGTTACGTAACAGCAAGCGACGCTTCAGTGAACAGTAACCGCCTCGATAGTCGAAGCGTTACGCGTCTCGATAAACATAACCGCTTCGTGTAATCTATCTTTCCTATATATTCGTGTATGCTCTTTGCTTTTATCAATTACTTGTTCTCACACACCAGCACAAGTACATTCACTCAAGTCTTCCGCTGTGCTACTCTAGCACCTACTAGCCTATTCTCTGCAAAGATCCTAAGGCTGAAATTCTCAGCCCAACATCGGCTATATGCACGATGCGGAGCGGGTGGACCGTTACGTCGGAGGGCTGAAGTCGGACATCTCGCACGAAATCATGCTACGCGGGCTCTCCAACTTCAACGAGATTCTCGCGCTCGCCGAGAAAATCGACATTTTACGCCGTCCGAGACCGGGACACCGTCCTCGGGGACCGATCGAGCACGCCACTGTACACGCTGTTGCGACGAATGCAGCTCCCGCGCCGTTTAAGGGGCGCTGCTTCGCTTGCAACAGGTCGTGCCATCGCAAGAGCGAATGCCCAGAGGAGCTAAGGCCCCGCGGAGCAGAGCAGGGGAGGGAGTCTCCAAAGCAAGGAAACGCCAGTAGTCAGTAGGAATCGGGCCAACTACTGACGAGACTGCCTGCTCGCCCAACCCCACCGACCCTCACCGAGTCACAGTACCGATTCATGCTATCGATCGGACTCGGACGAATAAGGAGGGTACAGCGTCGGATTGCCCAGTACTGATCCACGGGAAAATACAGGGAGCAGCAGTGAAGATTTTTATCGACGGAGGAGCAAGCCATAGTCTAATTAATACCGCAACCGCACGAAAACTGCAACTGACACTTAGCCGTTGTTAGCCGGGGATAGACGCACGCTTAGTCGACGGCACGCCACTTGCCATACGGGAAAAGGTAGAAAGAGTCAAAGTCCGCTGCGGGGGAAATTTCGGGTTTACACAGGAAATGCTCGCAACGACACTGGATGGGCACGATATTTTACCAGGACGTGATTGGTTGCGGCTGTATAACCCGCGAATTGACTGGACGACGAGTAGGTGCACCGTGCGAAGTAGTGGTAACTGGGTCGAGCTACCTCGCTGGCAGTCGCCCGAGTCATCAACGGTACACGTCAGCGCCATCACAATGAAACGGGCTGTCGCTGCTGGAGCTGACGTGTACGCAGTAGACATCGCAGTAGTAGAGGAAGCAGAGCAGCCGAGTGATTTCAAGAATCTGCTGGCAGCTGTACCGCCCGAATTACAGGAACTGTTGAGACGATACCCCGGGATTTTCCCCGACGACTTACCGGAAGGACTGCCACCTCAACGAGCACATGACCACCGAATCGAATTAGAACCGGGGGCACAGCCAACCGTACAGCGCCAGTTCAGAGTGACACAGCCCGAGCTCGACAAACTAAAGAAGCAGTTAGATTACCTATTAGAGAAAAAATTCATCAGACCGAGCTCGTCACCATTCGCCGCACCGATACTATTCACGCCGAAAAAAGATGGGGGTTTTCGCATGTGTATCGACTACAGAGCACTGAACAGGGTAACAGTCAAGTCGCGGTACCCCATTCCCCGCGCCGACGAACTGATCGACCAACTGCGAACAGCACGGGTTTTTTCGAAAATAGATTTACGGGGAGGTTACCATCAAATTAGGGTGGAACCATCGGATTGCGCCAAAACAATTTTCAGGACTAGGTACGGGTCGTTCGAGTACACTGTGATGCCATTCGGGCTGACCAACTCACCGGCGACTTTTCAGATGACCATGAACGAGGCATTTAGGCTGCTCTTAGATAAATGCGTGATCGTGTACCTCGACGACATCCTACTTTATAGTCGGGATAAGCTGCAGCACTTAGCAGATCTGGAAGCAGTATTTAAGGTTTTAGACGAACACAGATTACTGACCAAGGGTTTCAAGTGCGAGTTCTTCCAGGATAGGTTAGAATTTTCGGGGCACGTTATTTCGGAGGCTGGAGTTGAAATTGACCCAAAAAAGTTGGATACGGTAAAAGCGTGGCATCCCCCGACGAACATCACGGAGCTACAGAGCTTTTTAGGGTTCGTTAATTATGTGCGTCGGTTCGTCCCCGATATGGCATGATTAACTGCCCCACTGACGGATTTACTGCGGAAGGGGATCGCTTTTACGTGGGGGGAGAAAGAGTATGCTGCCTTCTCTGCCCTGAAAAATGTTCTCTGTTCACCGCCCGTCTTGCGCATCGCCGACCCACACCGCCCATTCTAAGTAGTTACCGACGCAAGCGATATCGCCATCGGAGCCATACTGCTACAGGATTTCGGCAATGGCCTACAACCTATCGCATACGAGTCACGAAAACTGCATCCGCCCGAGACAAATTACCCGATACACGACCGCGAAATGCTTGCGATCGTGCACGCGTTCAAAGTATGGCGCTGTTACTTGACTGGCGCGGACGTGACAGTACGGACAGACCATAAATCACTACAGTACCTTCGCGCACAGCCACACCTCAACCCACGACAGATTCGCTGGCTCGATTTCCTCGAGTCCAACTTTCACTACACGGTCACATACAAAAAGGGAGCCTCGAACATCGCCGACGCACTGACCCGCCCCACTGCCCAGATCCACGCAATACTACTCGCCTAGACAAGCCCGCTACTGACAAGCCTATTCACCCACGGGTACCAAACGGATCCATTCTTCACAGGGGGAAATTTGCAGCAGTTCGCAGCAGCAAAGGGAGTCTATTACGTAAAAACCGGGATTGACCGCATTTGGGTGCCTGGGTATACACTGCTACGGGAATTACTATTAGAGGAGGCACACGACGGAGTTACCCCGGGGCATTTCCGAGTAGAAAAAACACGGCAGCAGCTGCAGCGGTATCATTACTGGCCCGAAATTGACTGACGTACAGCGACACGTGGCATCGTGTCCCACTTGTCAGCTCATGAAATCATCACGACAGCGGCCGGCGGGACAGTTACAGCCGATACCACCCTCATAGCGTGCTTGGCAGCAGGTGACGATGGACTTCGTCACGGGGTTACCAGCCGGGGCGAGTGGGAATGACGCGATCCTGGTCGTCATCGATCGACTGACGAAAATGGCACATTTCGCAGCCTGCAAAAAATCAATCACAGCCGAAGAAACAGCACGCCTCTTCATCTCCACCGTCGTCCGACTGCACGGGATACCAGCCGCGATCATCAGCGACCGCGATACGAAATTCACCAGCAACTTCTGGCGGATCCTGTGGCAGCAGTTCGGCACGCGACTGCAGTTCAGTTCATCATACCACCCCGAAACCGACAGACAGACAGAACGGACAAATCAGACCATGGAACAGCTCATCAGGGCCACGTGTGACGACCCGACCACGTGGGAACAGCAACTGCCACAAATCGAATTCGCGTACAACAACTCGCCATCCGCCACGACCCAACAGTCACCATTTTACCTAAACTACGGACAAGACCCGACAGTACCCATGACCCCGAATCCCGACAACCCAGTACCACGAGCACAACAGTTCGCCGAAATATTACGAGCAGCACGGACCCGGGTAGTAGACGCAATAAAAAAATCAAACATCATCGCTAAACACAACGCCGACCGCCACCGCAGACCTATCACTTACCAGTCCGACGACTTAGTTTTACTTGACACTCAGAACCTCCGACTGCCCATCACCCCGAAACTCCGCCCCCGATACTGCGGGCCATTTCGCATAAGCCACATGCTTACACTCGTCACCGCCCACCTCCTCCTCCCTGCTGATTGGTACGTCAGCCCCTCATTCCACGTCAGCCTACTCCGCCCTTACGTTCCGTCCATGAGCCAACTACCACGCAATCGCCCAGCCAGCATGACAAGACCACCAACTGAACCTATCATCACCCCCGAAAAAATCATGAGTCACAGAGTCCGCGACCCTCGAGGAGCCCGAAGGATCGAGTTCTTACTCCGCTGGAAGGACCGTACACCCACAGAAGACAATTGGGTTCCCCTGGACAGAATCGAAGACCACCCCATCCTCACTGAGTATCTGCGCAGCCAAGATTTCAGGGATGTACACGCACTTTCGTAAGGAGGACCTCCTTAGGAGGGGGGGTAGTGTAAGGAAAATTCCTTTTCCTTACTTCGCATCCCTGCTCAACGCGTACATCACTGTAGCACCACAGTCAGTACCGTTACCACTCGCCACCCTCGCATCGACAATCCGCCCGCCACCTTCGCACATCGCACCCCGACCTCACGGCTCGGCGGATAATCCACGCTCCGGGCCTCCGCTTCGACACTTTTCCCAACCTCAGTCCCAGGCCCGTCACGCGACAACCATAGTCCATTACCGTTACCACTGTAGTTTCGCTATACATTCTTCGCTCATGCCTTCGCTCATTGTACTCCTGCTTTGATAGTGCAATTCTCGTCCGTTCACTCAATTACACTCGTAACAGTACACCTAGTCCGCGGTATTTTAGCCTCCGTGTTACAGGTGCAATGAATAGAAGTAGCGAGAATTGCACTAAGGTGTCAAACGAGTACAAAATGTGAGCGAAGGCATGAGCGAACATTTATACGCGAAACATGCAAACGGTAACGCTGTGCGTACGAGCTAGCTAGTCCTATGCTGGAAGCGAGGCTCAGGCTAGTCCTGAAGCGTAGGCCGACACGGCCAGGCTAGCAGTGCGAGCTTTGGTGAAATAGTGCGCGCGAAGTCAGCAAAGCCCCGTTAGCAGTAACGGGCGAACATGGCTGCTGTTGTACGCGATGTTGCAGGGCGCGCTAAGGAATATCGAGAAAATTCCTTACACTCCGCTGTCTTTTCCACGCGAGGTTCCACACCTGCTACTGGTCCGCCAGCTGCAGGTGTTGGAGTGGCGACTTGGTACCTGACTCAGCAGCAGCAGCAGCCACAGCAGCAGCAGGCTCCGCGGCAGGGGTCTGGACCTATCTCGTTCAGACAGGTAATCGCCGAGGCCTCCCCTGTGGCTGCACCCACCCACTGGGTCAGTGCTTTGCTCAGCTCACTAACACACTTCGTGCGGCCTATGTGGTTGACGGCCCTGCTCCTCACGGGCTTCCCCTTGTTCAGCGATACGGCCCAGCTCTGTGGGGCATGTCGGCTTCTCAGCTGCTTGATCTCTTAGGAACTCCTCATGCTATGTATGCTATTGTTTGTTGAACAAGAATGAATGAACTAAGAGTGAAAAATGAATACAAGTATGAAAAACTAGGAATGTGTACCCCCTATAGGCTAACCCACTGTAGCCTAAACAACTACAACAACATATATAATGTTTGACACACCCCCATAGGCGAAGTGGGGGAGAACTAGGGGTCACAAGACCAGTCAAGTAAAGCAAAGCAAAGCAAAGCAAGCTCAGGGTGGATCACAACGTCACCACACAATCCGAGCACAAGTGCAAGGCCACAAGGCCAGTTCACATGCAGGAGTACATATATATATATAAGACTAAACAAGCAAGAGCAGTGATATATATATATGTAACAGTACAAAGAGAGTCAAGAGGAGAGCAAGTGAGGCAAGACAGACACAAGACCCAGTTGGGTATAGCAGCGCTGATGATCACAAGGCGGAAGTGCCTTGGTGAAGACATCAGCAGTGTTGGCCTCAGAGGCCACGTACGCAAGTCGCAGCTGACCACGCTGCTGTAGCTCACGAGCAAGGAAGTAGCGGAGAGCAATGTGCTTTGTTCTATGCTCCTGTCTCTGCTCCTAACACAAGGCCAGCATGGCCTTGTTGTCGACGTACAGGACTTGAGGAGAACGAGGCGGCTCTCCAAGGTCGGTCAGCAGGTAGGTGAGCCAGCGAAGCTCCTGAGCAGCCATGGCCCCTGCGTAGATCTCAGCCTCACAACTGGAGCCGAGAACAGAAGACGAGCGAGTAGCCCGCCACGAAACAGAGCCGGAACCAAGGCTGAAGGTGTAACCCTGTGACGACCGCTGCGTAGCCTGGTCGTCAGCCCAAGAAGCGTCTGCGTGTCCAGTGAGGACCACTGGACTCTGCCCTCCAAGCACTAGCCCCATGCCCCACGTACTGCACAAGTAGCGCAACACCCTCTTCGCTGCAGCCATGTGCTCTGGTCGGTGTCTGCCAGGAGCAACATAGCGCGCAAGAATGCTAAGAGGGTATGCAAGGTCAGGTCGTGTGCAGGTCATCAGGTACATGAGGCAGCCAACAAGCTCTGGGTACGGGCCACTCGACTCTACGGACTCATCCGAAGGCAGAGCTGAGAGCGAGTGGCGAGTAGACAGAGGAGTGGCCTGAGGCGAGGAGTACGTGAAGCCGAAGCGCTGAAGGACCTGCTGCACCATGTGTGACTGAGTCAGGGTAATGGTGCGGCGTGCTCTGTCCCGGGTGATCTGCAAGCCAAGGTAGCTGCGCAGTTCACCCAAGTCAGTGCACGTGTGTCTCTTCTGCAGCTCGGACTTCACGTAGGCGAGTCCACTAATGTCAGCTGTGGCAAAGACCAAGTCGTCGACGTACACGAGGATGTAGAACGGCGGCAGAGAGGTGTCGGTGCGCAGAAACAGCGACGGGTCGGCAGTAGAAGGAGCGAACCCAAGAGCCGCAAGCGTAGTCCTCAGTGTGTCGTGCCACTCACGTGGCGCCTGGCGGAGACCGTAGACTGGACGCCGGAGACTCCACTGGGTACCAGGAGGGAAAGACCCAGTGAAGCCAGGTGGGCGGCGCAGCCAGATCTCGTCGTGCAGGCTGCCCTGCAAGAAAGCTGTGCTGAAGTCGAGAGAGTGCAGCTCGTAGTCCCGGTGAGCAGCAACATGCAGCAGTACCCGAAGAGTGGTCATCTTCGGGGTGGGGGAGAAGGTCTGAAAGTAGTCAACTCCCTGCCGCTGACTGAAGCCACGAGCCACGTAACGCGCCTTGAAGACAGGCGGAGAACCCGGCGGCCGCTTCACCCTGAAAATCCACATGCCACTAACGATGGTCGCCCCAGGCGCGAACT
Organism: Closterium sp. NIES-65; assembly: GCA_948144175.1. Taxonomy (NCBI): domain Eukaryota; kingdom Viridiplantae; phylum Streptophyta; class Zygnematophyceae; order Desmidiales; family Closteriaceae; genus Closterium; species Closterium sp. NIES-65. Next base: position 1,456,812 of record CANXME010002591.1, on the reverse strand, counting down.
ACCAGCACTAGCGCTAGCAGGACGGACAGGCGACGCAGGACGAGACGCAGACTCACGACGCTCAGTAAGACCGCCAGTAGGACCAGTGTAAGGAGAAGGAGCAGGTAGTGGGGAGGTCGGCTGCAACTGTAACTGTGACGGGACAGGCTGTGAACAAGCTAAGGGAGGAGGACCAGGAGGAGGCGAGAGACCAAGAACCTGCTGAAGGAGCGGAACGAAGTACGGCTGAGGGCGCGCGGCGACTGCAGACACAGCAGGGACAGCACCTGTACCCCCAGCGGCAGTACCAGAACCAGCAGCAGCTCCAACGCCCAGGTCCCCAGTACTAGCCTCAGCACCAACGCCCGAGTCCTCAACACCAGCAGTGGCTCCAACACCAGGGTCCACAGCACCTGCCGCAGCTCCAACGCCCGGGTCCTCAGCACCAGTAGCACCTCCAACTCCCGGGTCCGCAGCACCAGCAGCAGCTCCAACGCCAGGGTCCGCAGCACCAGCAGCAGCTCCAACGCCCGGGTCCGTAGCACCAGGGGCAGCCGGGTCCGTGAGACGAGGCGCTCCACTCCGAAGTGTGCAACGGCGCTCGTACCACTCACTGATCCGCTCACGAGAGGGGAGCTCCCGACTAGGAGGAGAAGTACTAGCACCAGTCCCTGTAGTACGCCTGGTCCCAGAGGTAACACTCCGGAGGCTGCAGTACTGTAAGTACCACTCACGCAACTGCTCCGAGGAGAGGTCTCCTCCTGGTGTAGCACCCTCAGGCCCAGCACCGCCAGAGTCAGAACCCCCAGACCCAGCACCCCCAGGCTCAGCACCCCCAGTCACCGCACCCCCAGGCTCAGCACCCCAAGAGTCCGCACCCCCAGGCTCAGCACCCCCAGAGTCAGCACCCCCAGGCTCAACACCCCCAGAGTCAGCAACCCCAGGCTCAGCACCCCCAGAGTCAGCACCCCCAGGCTCAGCACCCCCAGTCTCCGCACCCCCAGGCTCAGCACCCCCAGAGTCAGCACCCCCAGGCTCAGCACCCCCAGAGTCAGCACCCCCAGGCTCAGCACCCCCAGAGTCAGCACCCCCAGGCTCAGCACCCCCAGTCTCCGCACCCCCAGGCTCAGCACCCCCAGCAGGACGAGAGTCGACAGCAACCTCAACAGGCTCGACCGGGTCTACCTGAGACACACCTGAGGGAGCGGCACCCTGAGGGGGGAGGGGGTCTACGACAGCAGCACCTGACGCGAGGAAGAGAGGCGGGGGTGGGAGCGGGGCAGTGCGGTAGGGGAAGAGGCGGTAGTAGGGGACAGACTCGTCAAAAGTGACGTCGTGAGAGGGCAAGACCCGGCGCGAGGTGGCGTGGTAAAACTGCCAACCAGGCGCGTCCGGAACAAAGCCGAGGAAGACGCTGGGAACAGCACGAGAGGAGAGCTTGTCCGCAGACGAATCGCGGACAAAGGCTCGAGATCCCCAGACCCGGAAACGCGACGCATCACCAACCTCCCCCGTCCACAGCATTGTGGGCGAGGTCTCCGGCAAGGAGACACGGGGCCAGAGGTTGAGCTGATGCGCAGCGTACCGGACCGCAAACGGCCACAGAAAGTGGGGGGCAGCCGCATGGATCAAGGAGGTACGAGCGACCTCCATGACCAGGCCAATGCGGCGCTCCGCAACTCCATTCTGCGATGGAGAGGCCGGAAGCGTGAACGACTACTCAATGCCGTGCTCAGCACAGTAGGCTGCCAAGAGGTCGGAGGAGAACTCACCACCTCTGTCAGAGTGCAAGCGCAGGACAGGAAAGTCCGAGCGGAATCGCTCGCTGAGCTGGAGACGAGCTCTGCGGATCCAAGGGATCAAAACATCAGGGACCTCATCCTTGGTGCGCAAGGGGAAGACCGTGGTGTAGCGCGAGTAGTCGTCAACAACGATCAGGAAGTACCTCTCCTGACCCTGACCACGGACGCGGGCTGGGCCCCACACGTCCATGTGGAGCGTCTGCAAAGGAGCAGTCATCGGGGGAAACGAGGAGGAGTGAGGAGCGGCGCGCTGCCGCCCCTCGACACAGGGAAGACAGGGAGGAGCAGGCGAGGGTGGGAGGGGAGGGAGGACTCTGGGAAGACCAGAGACAAGGTACCGGGAGTGCATGGCACGAAGGCGCTGCACAGACGGGTGGCCCACTCGGTGGTGCCAGAGGACAGTCTCGTGCGCTAGAGAGCGACACGAGCAGGGGGCGGACAGCTGACCTGACGCGGACGCAGACGCAGACGCAGCGACCTAAGGGGGGGCAGTAGTCAGTGTGTACAGGTCCGACCCCGGCTGCCGGGTGAAGGTAGCCAAGTGGCGGCCTGTACGGGCACACGTGCAGTGTGTGACACGCTCGTAGGCAGGGGTGAACTGGTGAACACCCGCGTCCTGTAGTGCACAACCTGCCACCAAGTTCGTAGAGAACGAGGGGAGGTGGAGACCTGACAGTGTGCCCGACGGGACCGCAGGACAGGGAAGGACAGTGGAGGAGGTCACAAGGACCGGACCTCCAGAGGGGTCAGCAAGGGAGACAGCAACTGGCCGAGCAAGGGGCTCAAGGGCAGTGCGGTCACGAAAGAAACAGCGAGAGGCACCTGAATCCAGTGTGAAGGTGTGCAGTGCTGCAGTCGACACAGTAGTAGGGGGGGCAGACGTACACGCACCTAGAGCAGCAGCCTCACCAGCACCTGGGGTAGCGGACACGCGAGTACCTGGAGCTGCAGACGCACTAGTCCTAATGCCCGGGTCGGGCGGGATACTCAGGTACTCAGCACCCTCTCCACTAGTAGACATCACATACATGGCAGATAGAATAGCATCAAAGTCTAGAGCATAAATATCAATCCCCTTCTTCAGGAGATCAACCCAGCGGGGCAGCTCAGTGGCCTGAGGGAACTGAACACGCCAAGCGTCGTTCAGACGAGCAAAGCAACGCTGTGTGGCGTGCGGTCCCCCACACGGCTGGCCAGTGCGGTCACCAGTGCGAATGACGTACGTGCAGCTAAGGCCACCCCCCCCCCCCCCGTGCTGAGAGTACCACTCACAGACCTCCTGGGGCGACGGAGTGTGCTGCCGGCCCTGGCCACCGCCAGTGCCTCCACGACCACCACCGCCGCTACCACCTCCTCGACCACCCCAACCCCGGCCGCTGCCTCGTCCACTGCCACCCCCACCACCTCCTCCGCCCCGGCCACCTCCCCCGCCGCTGCCGCCACCCCCCCCACTGCTGCCACCTCCCCCACCCGCGCCACCCCCCCCCGCCACCACCACCTCCCCCTCCACCGCCACCCCCGCTGTCACCACCACCGCCCTTGCCCCCCTTGCCCTTGCCGCTGCGGCGCCCACTCGAAGTAGACGCAGTCCCGACCTTCTCAGCACCAAGGAGGTCGACAGCAGCAGCAGAGGCGACAGAGGGAAGAAGGGGGGAGGGAGAACACCCCTCAAAGAACAGGGTACGGGGGTCACCGCGAGAGGCACCTACAGCGACTATGCTAGCCTCAGCTGCAAGCAGTTCCTTCTCGAGGAGGGCAATGGTGAGCTCGGTGGGGCAGCGAGCTAGGAAGTGGTCCCTGACTGAGCGCAGAGTGTCAGGGAGGCGCGTGACTAGGTGGTAGAGAGTGAGCCAGAGCGGGGGCGGGTTCTTGGCAAGGAACTCATCAGGCATAGCGGCGCGGAAGCGAGCCTCACTAGTGCGGAGGTGGGTAATGAGATCAGCGACAGTGTGGAAGGAAGCTAAGTCGGGGAACAGGTAGGGAAGAGAGAGACGGCCTAGAGCGGCAGAGGCCGGTGAGGAGTAGCGGGCAACGACAGTAGTGTAGAGTGCCTGTGCAGTCTTGTGCTTCCCAAAGTGCTCGCGCTCATCTATCGGCAGAGAGTTGCGAATAGCGAAGCGAGTATGGGCGTCACGAGTCTGCCACTGTGAGCAGGCAGTGCTGTCAGCAGTAGCAGCAGGAGCAGTAGCGTGGCCTAAGGCATGATCGTACAGCGAGATGTCTTCCTTGGCAGTGAGCTGTAGGAAGAGGTGTAGGTCATCAAGCCAGGTGTCGAACTTCACTGGGCGGCCCTCAGCATCGAAGGCTAGCACAGGAGGGCTAGCCATGGTAGCAGCAGTAGGAAAAGCAGTAGGAGCAGTAGGGTAGGTAGGGCGGCGCGGCTTGGTACAGGTAGGGCGGCGCGGCTCGGTATAGGTAGGGCGGCGCGGCTCGGGTCGGGCGGCGCGGCTCGGTTCGGGCGGCTCGGGTCGGTTAGGGCTGGCGGCTCGGGTCGGGCGGCTCGGTTCCGTTAGGGCTGGGCGGCTCTGGTCGGCTCGGGGCCGCTAAGGGAGAGCGCGGGGAGCGGGTGGGGCCGTGAGGGACGAGCGCGGGGCCGACGTGGGTGCTAAGGGCGAGCGCGGGGCCTATCGGGGCCGTGAGGGACGAGCGCGGGGCCGATCGGGGCCGTAAGGGACGAGCGCGGGGCCGACGTGGGCCTCTAAGGGCGAGCGCGGGGCCTATCGGGGCCGTGAGGGACGAGCGCGGGGCCGATCGGGGCCGGAAGGGACGAGCGCGGGGCCAACGCGGGCCTCTAGGGGTAAGCGCGGGGCCGATTCGGGGCCGTTAAGGACGAGCGCGGGGCCGACGCGGGCCTCTAGGGGTAAGCGCGGGGCCGATTCGGGGCCTCTAAAAGCGAGCGCGGGGCCGACCGAGGCCTCTAGGTGCGAGAGCGTGGGGCCGCCGGGGCCTCTAGGGGCGTGAAAGCCGAGGCGCCCTAGGGCGCAGGTAGGTAGGTAGGTAGTGGTGGGCCCTAAAAAAAAATCGGTCCTAGGAAGGACCTGCTCTATACCATGTTGAACAAGAATGAATGAACTAAGAATGAAAAATGAATAAAAGTATGAAAAACTAGGAATGTGTACCCCCTATAGGCTAACCCACTGTAGCCTAAACAACTACAACAACATATATAATGTTTGAAATTGTTGACTCTAGTGCTTCTGACTTTGTTTACTCGAGTGTTTTTTGCTTAGGTGCTTGTGTTGCTGAGGCGCCTATTGCTAGCTTAGGTACTTCTGTAGACACTAGTGTCCAACTATGATTATGCTTGTGCTGTGTAGGCTGTAGTGGGGTAGCCCATAAGGGGTACAACCCAAACTAGGGTTAGCATAAGTACCTACATCTCTGTTCAATGCACTCATTCCTACTGCTAGATTCTAACATGGTATCAGAGCACTAGGTCCGTCGGACCGTTTTTTTTTTTTTTTTTTTTTTTTCGGGCCCACCTACCGTTGCGCTTACCACGCTACCCTACGTGCGCCTGCCTGCCTGCCCGCCTCGCCTTGTGACGTGCTGCGCTGCGCGCGCCGTCCTGCAGCCCTCGCGCTGCCTACGGCTGCCCTAGGCCAGCGCGTCGTCCCTGAAAGCCCGTACGACCCGCGAGCCGCCCCTGCAAGCCCGTCAGGCCCGCTAGCTGTCCCTGCAGGCCCGTCATGCCCGCGAGCCGCCCCTTCAGGCCCGTCAGGCCAGAGCGCCGCCCATGCAGGCCCGTCAGGCCTGCTAGCCGCCCCTGCAGGCCCGTCGGGCCAGTGAGCCGCCCCTGCAGGCCCGTCAGGCCAGGTCGCTGCCCCACGCGACGCGCCCGCTGCCCGCGCGTCACGCTGCAGCCCCGCGCGTCGCGTCGGCAGCCCGCGCGTCGCACTGCAGCCCCGCGCGTCGCACAACAGCCCCGCGCGTCGCGTCTGCTGCCCGCGCGTCGCGCTGCAGCCCTGCTCGTCGCGCCCGCTGCCTGCGCATCGCGCTGCAGCCCCGCGCGTCGCGTTCGCTGCCCACGCGTCGCGCTGTAGCTCCGCGCGCCGCGTTTAGGGTTTAGAGCGTCGCGCTGAAGCCCCGCGCGCCACGCCCGCAGCTCGCGCAGCGCGCTGCAGCCTCGCGCGCCGCGGCTGCCCCTGTTCCTCGCCGCTGCCCCTGGACGCCGCCCCTGCGTGACTGCCACCGTCGCTCCTGTAGCAGCTGCCACGGAGTGCCCTACTACAGACGCGGCCCTGCCCTGCAGCAGCTGTTGCGGAGCCTCCTACCGCAGTTGCGGCCCCACCCTACAGCAGCCGCCGCGGAGCCTCCTGCCGCGGTCGCGGCCCCGCCCTGCAGCAGCTGCTGCGGAGCCTTCTGCCGCCGTTGCGGTCCCGCCCTGCAGCTGTCACGGCCCTGCCTTGCAGCAGCTGTGGCGGACCTGCCCTACCGCCGACGCGACCCTACTCTGCGGCCGCTGTTTTGTGAGTGGTACGCTCAGAGTAGAGGGTATCTGAGTACCGTTCGCTGCCCATACGTCATTCGCACTGGTGCTCAGCCTGGTCAGGCTTGCGGGACGCTCAGTCACACACAGTCCCGCTGCTTCGCCCGTCTGAGCGACGCCTGGCGTACCGAGTTTGGCAACGAGGCTGAGCTCCCCGACTTGGTGGAGCTGCTTGGGCAGAGGGTAGATATATTTGCTCTTGACTATGATGCCATTCTCACTGCCATGTATGCATTGCCTACTAGTGCTGACCGTGCCTGTTACCTGTGCGTACCGCCTGACCCAGGTATAGAGCCTGCTGCTCTAGGTGCTGGTAAGGCTGCTGCTCTAGGGGCTAATGTGTCTCCTGCTCTAGGTACTGGTGAGGCTGCTGCTCTAGGTGCTGGTGAGTCTGCTCTCTCTAGTACTGCGCCTGCTCAGGCCTTGTACACCTTCACACTTGACTCAGGTGCTTCTCGCTCCTTCTTTCGCGACAGCACCACCCTCACGCCGCTCAGTCGGCCGGTTCCAGTCTCCCTGGCAGACCCCTCTGGGGGTCCAGTCCGTGCGACCTCCTCCACTGTCCTCCCTTGTCCTGCTATCCCGTCCGGCACACTGTCCGGTCTTTACCTCCCCTCGTTCTCTACAAACTTGGTGGCGGGTTCTGTGCTCCAGGACGCGAGTGTTCACCAGTTCACCCCTGCCTACGAGCGTGTGACACACTGCACGTGTGCTCAGACGGGTCGTCACCTGGCTACTTTCACTCGGCAGCCGGGGTCGGGCCTGTACACACTGACCACTGAGTCCCCTCAGGTGGCTGCGTCTACGTCTGCGACTGCGTCAGGTCAGTTGTCGGCCCCCTGCTCGTGTCGCGCCTTGTCGCACCAGACCCTCCTTTGGCACCACCGCCTTGGTCACCCCTCGGTGCAGCGCCTTCGCAGCATGCACCGCCGTGTCCTTGTCTCTGGTCTCCCCAGGGTTCTCCCTCCCCTCCCACCCTCACCTGCTCCTCCCTATCTTCTCTGTGTCGAGGGGCGGCAGCGCGCCACTCCTCACTCCTCCTCGTTCCCTCCCACAGAGGCTCCCTTGCAGACTCAACACCTGGACGTGTGGGGCCCAGCCCGCGTCCGTGGACAGGGCCACGAGCGGTACTTCCTGCTGGTCGTCAACGACTACACGCGTTACACCACGGCTTTCCCCTTGCGCACCAAGGGTGAGGTCACTGATGTTTTGATCCCTTGGATCCGCGCTACTCGTCTCCAGCTCCGCGAGCGGTTCGGGACGGAGTTTCCCATCCTGCGTCTGCACTCTGACAGAGGTGGTGAGTTTTCCTTCGACCTCTTAGCAGCCTTCTATGAGGAGCACGGCATCACCCAGTCGTTCACGCTTCCGGCCTCTCCGCAACAGAATGGGGTTGCTGAGCGCCGCATTGGCTTAGTCATGGAGGTCGCTCGTACCTCCATGATCCATGCGGCTGCCCCCCATTTTCTGTGGCCGTTTGCGGTCCAGTACGCCGCGCATCAGCTCAACCTCTGGCCCCGTGTCTCCTTACCGGAGACCTCGCCCACACTGCTGTGGACGGGGAAGGTTGGCGATGCGTCGCGTTTTCGGGTCAGGGTGCTCGTGCCTTTGTCCGCGATACGTTCGCGGACAAGCTCTCCGCCTGCGCTGTTCCCTGTGTCTTCCTTGGCTTTGTCCATGACGCGCCTGGTTGGCAGTTTTACCACCCCACCTCGCGCCGGGTCTTCCCCTCACAGGACGTCACGTTCGACGAGTCGGTTCCCTTTTACCGTCTCTTCCCCTACCGCACTGCCCCTCTCCCCCCCCCGCCGCTCTTCCTCGCTCCAGGTGCTCCCCAGGTAGACCCCCTCCCCACTCCCGGTCTTGCTCCTTGAGGTGTGTCTCAGGTAGACCCTCCTCTCTTGCCTGCGCCAGTTGAGGCCACTGGTGACTCAGGTCCTGCTGAGGGTGGTCCTGCTCAGGGTGCTGCTACTGGGGGTGCTGAGCCTTGGGGTGCGGAGCCTGGGGGTGCTGAGCCTAGGGGTGCTGAGCCTGGGAGTGCGGAGCCTGGGAGTGCGGAGCGTGGAGGTGCGGAGCTTGGGGGTGCGGAGACTTGGGGTGCTGAGTCTGGGCGTGAGGAGTCTGGGGGTGCTGAGCCTAGGGGTACTGAGTCTGGGGGTGCTGCACCTGGGAGCGCTGAGGCGTCTGGTGAGCAGTCTTCCTGGGGCACCCGTCTCCGTAGTCGCTCCGCTGGTACCTCGCCGCTGCACTCCCGTCGTCGACTCCCTCTCTCCCCACAGCAGCTGCGTGAGTGGTACGTTGGCCGTTAGGGTCGTGCTTCTGGAGCTAGGGGCCCTGCTGCGAGAGGCGCTGGAGCCGGTGACTCTGCTACTGGAGTTGTTTCTGCTAGAGGTTCTGGAGCTGTTGAGGGTGTTGGAGGTGGAGGTTCTGGAGCTGCTGCAGGTGCTCGTGCTAGAGGTTCTGGAGCTGGAGGTTCTAGAGGTGCTGAGGGTACTGGCGCTAGAGGTCCTGGAGCTGCTGCGGGTGCTGGCGCTGAGGGTTCTGAGTCTGCTGTTGCGCGGTCTCCTTGGAGTAGTCGCCTTCGTCCGCGTGTACGTCTCACCTCTCAGCAGCTGCACGACTGGTACGGTCGCCGTCAGGGTCGCGCTTCGGGAGCTCGGCGCTCTGACGTTGGAAATACTTCTGCTGTCGTCACTGGAGCTGGGAGTGGTGCTGGTCCCGGAGGTGCTCGTACTGGAGGTACTGGAGCTGCTGGGGCTGGAGGTACTGAGCGTGACGGTGCTACTGCTGGAGACCCTGGGTCTGGGGGTGCTGCTGCTGGTGACACTGAGGCTGGGGACCCTGGGACTGGAGGTGCTGGTTCTGAGGGTGCTGCTACTGGTGGAGCTGGTCCTGGAGGAGCTGGCGCTGAGGGGTCTAGTGCTGCTGGAGGTGCTGGAGCTGCTGGGGGTGATGGAGCTGCTGGTGCTGGTGGCACTGCACAGCCGCGCCTGTTCTTTGCTCCGCCGTCTCCGTCGTCTCAGCCACCATCTGACTCTGTACTTCGCCAGGTTCTTAGTCTCCCTTCGTCTATTGGACTTCCGTTACAGCCTGGCTCACCGTTGCCTGCTCCTTCTCCTTACACTGAGCAGTCAGGGGGTCATATTGAGCGTCGTGAGCCTGCATCGCGTCCTGTCTCGCCTGTCCGTTCTGGTCGTTCCGGTCGTCCTGTTCCTCGTTCGCGTCAGCCGGTTGTCCCCGGCACCCACCTCGTAGTTCGTCGTCCTTCCTCTCCTCCGCAGCGTGTTCCCCTGCCGTCCCCTCCTGTGTCTTCTCTGCCTACCATTCCTGAGCCTGAGTCTGACCGCGTTCGTGCTACTAGCCCTACTGTCACACTTCTGCTAGCCACAGTTGTCACTGACCCGTCGTTTGAGTCTGCTGCTGCATCTACCTTAGTCGCTGAGCTTGTTGACTTTGCTGCTGCCTGTTGTCTAGACTACGCCGCTAGTCTTGTTGCTGAGTCTGAGTTTGTCTGTCCTCCGTCCGTCGAGGGTGAGTGTGCTCTTGGCACGGACGTCCTTGAGGACACGTAGGAGGACCTTGAGTGTCTTGCACACGCTGTGCCTCATCTCGTGTCCATGCTGCTTGCCCCTGAGGGAGACGCGGATGCTCCAGACATCCCGACCCGGCGCTCTTACGCTGAGGCGATCGCGGGTGAGTACTCCTTTAACTGGAAGACAGCCATGGACGCAGAGATGGCATCGTGGAAGTCCACAGGCACCTACGTCGACGAGGTTCCCCCTCCTGGGGCAAACATCGTCTGTGGCATGTGGATTTTCAGGGTGAAGCGGCCGCCAAGTTCTCCGCCTGTCAGTACGTTGCTCGAGGTTTCAGTCAGCGAGAGGGAGTTGACTTCTTCTAGACCTTCTCCCCCACCCTAAAGATGACCACTCTTCGGGTGCTGCTGCACGTTGCCGCTCAGCGTGACTACGAGCTTCAGTCTCTTGACTTCATCAGAGCTTTCTTACAGGGCAGCCTGCACGAGGAGATCTGGCTGCGCCGCCCTCCTGGCTTCACTGGGTCGTTCCCTCTTGGTACCCAGTGGAGCCTCCGGCGGCCAGTCTACGGTCTCCGCCAGGCGCCACGTGAGTGGCACGACACACTGAGGACGACACTTGCGGCTCTTGGGTTCGCGCCTTCTACTGCTGACCCGTCGCTGTTTCTGCGCACCGACACTTCGCTGCCGCTGTTCTACATCTTCGTGTATGTTGACGACTTGGTCTTTGCCACTGCGGACTTTGAGGCTCTCGCCCTGGTGAAGTCGGAGCTGCAGAAGAGACACACGTGCACAGACCTGGGTGAGCTGCGCAGCTACCTTGGCTTGCGGATCACCCGGGACAGAGCACGCTGCACCATCACACTGACTCAGTCACACATGGTGCAGCAGGTCCTTCAGCACTTCGGCTTCACCTGGTCCTCGCCAGAGCACACTCCTCTGGCTACACGTCACTCGCTCTCAGCTCCACCTTCGGACGAGTCCGTAGAGCCGAGTGGTCCTTACCCAGAGCTAGTGGGCTTCCTCATGTTCCTGATGACCTGCACTCGTCCTGACCTTGCGTACCCTCTTGGCCTTCTCGCTCGCTACGTGGCTCCTGGTAGGCACCGACCGGAGCACATGGCTGCTGCTAAGAGGGTACTGCGCTACTTGTGCAGTACATCGGGCATGGGGCTCGTGCTTGGAGGGCGGAGCCCAGTTGTCCTCACTGGGCACTCGGACGCTTCTTGGGTTGACGACCTGGCTACACAGTGGTCGTCACAGGGTTACACCTTCAGCCTTGGCTCTGGCTCTGATTCTTGGCGGTCTACACGCTCGTCTTCTGTTCTCGGCTCCAATTGTGAGTTTGAGATCTACGCCACAGCCATAGCTGCACAAGAGCTACACTGGCTCACCTACCTGCTGACCGACCTGGGAGAGCAGCCTCGTTCTCCTCCAGTGCTGTACGTAGACAACAAGGCCGCCATTGCCTTGTGCCAGGAGCATAGACTGGAGCACAGAACAAAGCACATCGCTCTTCTTTACTTCCTCGCTCGAGAGCTGCAGCAGCGAGGTCAGCTTCGTCTTGCTCACGTGGCCACTCAAGATAACACTGCTGATATATTCACCAAGGTACTTCCGTCTGGTGATCATCAGCGTTGCTGTACTTTGTTAGGGCTGGTGCCTACGTTTCCTCACTTGCTGTAGACCTTGCTTGTACTGTGATCTATATACATACCTGCTTGCTTGCTTTGCTAGGTAGAGATCACTGTGATGCTGTTGTTGCATATATACCCCTGCATGTGAACTGGCCTTGTGGTCCTTTGCTTGCGCTCAGTGTGTGTGGTGACGTTGTGATCCACCCTGAGCTTGCTTTGCTTCTCTTGACTGGTCTTGTGACCCCTTGCTCTCCCCCACTTTGCCTATGGGGGTGTGTCAAACTATGATAATGCTTGTGCTGTGTAGGCTGTAGTGGGGTAGCCCATAAGGGGTGCTACCCAAATTAGGGTTAGCATATGTACCCACATCTCTGTTCAATGCACTCATTCCTTCTGCTAGATTCTAACAACTAGTCCAGTAGCTGCATCGAAGGACACTTCACTATCGTTCACTCTGGACTCCGGAGCTTCGCACTGTTTCTTCCGCGATCACACAACGCTTACTCCGCTTCCTGCGCCGTTCTCTGTGGCACTGGCTGATCCCACTTCGAGACCACTCACTGCTCACTACACTACTACACTTCCCTCGGGTTTCCTGATGGAATTCCCCTCGTTCTCCAGGAACTTGGTAGGTGTGAGGCCGCTCGTGAGTAGTCATGTGGGTGTATGGATTGAGACTTTTGGCGAGAGTGCGGTTTGTGTCGACAGGGACACGTACGCGCCTCTGGCCACCTTTACCGTTGAGCCGGGCTATGGTCTCTACACACTTCACACTGGCCCTCGGCAGCAGCAGCAACTACTACTCCCGACCAGTGTCACTGCCCCCCGTCTCACCAGGTTGGCGCGTCTCACCAGGTAGATGTGTCTGTTTAGGTTCCTGTGCCTGGCCCAGTTGCTGTGTCTTGCTCCTGCCAGTCACTTGACCACCCCACTTTATGTGGCACCACCGGATGTGGCACCCGTCCATTCCTCGCCTGTGCGTGATGTCTAGTCAACGTCTTGTCTTAGGCCTCTCGCAAGTCTTGCCGTCGCTGCCGCCTTCGCTTGCACCACCTTGCGGTCCCTGCGTCAAGGGTCAGCTGCGCGCCACCCCTCACTCTTCCTCCCTTCGTCCGGCCACCGAGCCCTTCGAGACTATCCACTTGTACGACTGGGGCCCTGCCCCTCATCCTGGCTCTGAGCAAGAGAGTTTCTTTCTGGTGGTCATTGGCGACTACTCTCGCTACACCACGGTGTTCCCCTTGGCGAAGAAGTCTGAGGTGACTTCTACGCTGATCCGGTGGTTACTTACCACTGCGGACACTCGTGGTTGTCGTGTCAGCTGTCTTTACTCTGACCGTGGGGGTGAGTTTTGCTCCGGCATTCTCGCTGGATTCCGTCACGAGCAGGGCATCCGTTAGTCCTGGACGCTTCCAGAGTCCCCACAGCAGAATGGGGTTGCTGAGCGCAGCATAGGCTTGGTCATCGAGATTGCACGCACCTCCATGATCCACGCCCGTGAGCCCCATTTTTTGTTGCCCTACGCGGTTCGGTATGCTGCTCACCAGCAGAACCTCTGGCCACGTGTCTCTCGGCCAGAGGCTTCACCGACCAGTCTTTGGACCGGGTCCCCTGGTGGTGCGTCGCGTTTTCGTGTTTGGGGCTGCTTGGCACTTGTTTGCGACACCTCCGCGGATAAGCTCTCCCCTCGCGCCATTCCGTGTGTCTTCTTTGGTTTCCCCGTGGACTCCTCTGACTTCACCTTTTACCACCCTCCCCTTCACCGATTCTTTGACTCCCCCGACGTTCGTTTTGTCAAATTAGTCCCCTACTACACCCGTCGAGGTCTTTCACTTCCTCCTCCCCCTCTTTTCCCGACTCCCGCTCCCCCTCCTGCCCCTCTGGTACAGCCCCCTCCCCCCTGGTCCAGCCCCCTCAGGTGTGTCATACGCTACCCCTCCCCCCTCAGTAGCCGTCCCCTTCCCCGCAGTCCTCCTCACATCCTACTTCAGACCCTGCGGGAGCAAGTGCTCGTGTCAAGGACCCTAGGGGTGCTACCTCTGGAGGTGTTGGAGGTGGAGCTGAGAGTGTGCCTACATAAGGTTCTGGTGCTGGGGGTGCTGGTGTTGGAGCTGAGCCCAAGTCTGCAGGAGGTTCTAGTCTTCAAGTAGCAGGTGTTCGTCGCGCTGACCCTGGGGGTGCTACGACTGGGGGTGTGGGTGCGCCCCCTACGGGACCGGGAGAGTCTGGGACTAGCCGTGTTGCTGCAAGTGGTGCTGGCTATGGGGATGGTGCGACTGGTTCTTTGGAGAGCGGTCAGGGGGATGCCATCGCTCCGGACACTACTCCCCCCCACCCCTACCCGACCTGGCACCAGGCACATCTTTGCCGTGCCCGTGAGGAGCAGCTGGAGTTGGAGCAAGAGGAGAGAGAGTTGGAGTGGCAGGAGCTGGAGCTACATCGGGTGGAGGAGCAGCAGCAGCAGCAGTCGGAGCAGCAGTAGCAGCCGGAGTAGGAGCAGCCGCAGCAGCAGGAGCAGCAACAGCCGCCGCAGCTGGAGGAGCAGCGGTTGCAGCCACAACAGCAGGAGCAGCAGCAGCAGCCGCCACCTCCTCCTCCTGTCTCTGGTCTTCGGACCCTCAGTCTCCCCTCTCCTTCTCCTCCCTCCTCCCCCTCTCCTCCCGTCTCTGGGCTTGCGCTTCCTCCTCTTGACCCCTCCCCAGCTGTTTTCCTTCCTTCTCTACCTCAGTTCTCCCATCCTCTTCCTCACACTTGGCCCTCGCGTCGCTCTCCTCGTGCTCGTCCCTCGTCCCCTGTTCCCTTCTCTCACCTTCGTATTGCCCTATTTTTTTTCTAGTCCGCCTCGTTCGTCTACTTCTTTACTTCCTTCTCCTCCTGAGTCGGCTCTCACTGCTTCCCTCTCTACTCTTGTCACGGACAACTATCGCATGTACCGTTCTACTCTCTCTTGTGTTCTCGCCTCTCTCGTTACGGAACCACGTGCTTCTTTGTCCTCTGTCTCCGCTCTTACTGCCACAGTCACTGAGTTTGCCTCTACTCGCCGCCTTGACTACGCCACCAATCTTATGGCTGCTCCTCCTACTAGTCCTATGGCCATCGGGGGTGAGTCTACCCTTGGCTGTGAGGCCCTAGAGGACAGGCATTTTGAGCTAGAGTTCCTGGCAGCCAGATCCCCTCATCTCTGTGCCATGCTGCTCGCCCCTGAGGGAGACCCCGACGCCCTTGAGATGTCGACTCCTCGCACTTACGCTGAGGCAGTGTCAGGGCCTTGAGCCTCTTAGTGGAGAGCTGCCATGGACTCAGAGATGGCCTCCTACACATCCACAGGCACTTCTGTCGACGAGGTTTCCCCCCCTTAGGCGAACATACTCGATGACATGTGGATCTTCAGGGTGAAGCGTCCACCGGGATCTCCTCCGGACTTCAAGGCGCACTATGTGGCTAGAGGTTTCAGTCAGGGCGAGGGAGTTGACTTCTTTCAAACCTTCGCACCTACCCCGAGGATGACCACCCTTCGGGTGTTACTGCACGTAGCAGCACAGAGAGACTACGAGTTACACTCTCTCGACTTCTCTACTGCTTTCCTTCAAGGTAGCCTACACGAGGAGGTCTGGCTGTGTCGTCCCTCCGCCTTCGTTGGCACTTTCCCTCCTGGGACCCAGTGGAGGCTGAGGCGACCGGTCTACGGTCTCCGTCAGGCTCCTTGTGAGTGGCATGACACCATTCGTTCTACCCTGTCTGACCTTGGTTTCCAACCGTCTTCTGCCGACCCTTCGTTGTTTGTTCGTCGTGGCTCCACACCGTTCTTTGTACTGGTCTACGTCGACGACCTGGTTTTTGCCACTTCTGACAGGGTTGCTTTGGCAATCGTGAAGCGCGAATTGCCGAAGAGACACACGTGCACCGACCTTGGTGAGCCGCGCCACTACCTTGGCCTGCAGATTTCCACGGATAGAGCTGCTCGCAGCATTACACTATCATAGTCACACATGGTGCAGCAGGTCATTTAGCGATTTGAGCTTCAACACTCCACAGTACAGCGCACACCTCTTGCTGTTGACCACACACTCACTGGACCCTTTCGTGGCGAGCCGTTTGATCCCACTGGTCCTTACGCAGAGCTTGTGGGCTGCCTCATGTACTTGATGGCTTGTACTCGTCCGGACCTCGCCTTCCCTCTTAGCATCCTTGCTCGCTTTGTTGCGCCAGGGAGACGCCTGCGGAGATAACTACTACAACGGGAGCTAGACTATGGGCTAGGCGCGGGTACTGGTGTGGTCTGTGCGTTCGTTACTTAGTCGTTTACTTGTGCTTGCACTACTTGCTTGTTCACGGGGAAAGTTGGCAAGAGTTTCATTAACAAAAGTTCACAACAATGGTTGCAACAACATTGGCATCACAGACTACATCAGAGCTTGCTAGGCTGCTGGTCGACCTCAAGCATAGCATGGTCAACCGCACTCCAGCGCAGCAGCACTCGCACCGCTCTTGCGATGCAGAGTAGCGGTTCGCCAACGTTGTAAGTTAACGGTGTGCGAACGCTGCAGCAGGTCGGTTGCACAGCGTTGCACCCGCAGAATCACAGTGCATCTGCTTCGCAAGTGCACGTAGCTGGTTGGTGCTCCACGCCTTGTCACGAGCACAGCGCAGACGCCCAGGTCGACTCCATGCCAGCGACTGCGCCCACCAGCCACGTCGATCTCGGGATACCACTTCCGAGGTCGGCCTCGCAAAACCATCCGGGCGACCTTCGCATGCTCACGCAGAAGTCCGTCACCCGGGTTACACAGTCGATCGGGCAACCAGGGTGATGTCGACAAGTCGGCGTCCTCCCCGGTCGGCGTCCCCTCGTCGACTACTTCGGGGCTAGGCCGTCGACTCCGCCAAGTCTTCGGCCACCTAAGGTTGGCGCCCTCCACCCCGACGCCTTGCTGCTCGACTTCCAGCTGCTCGGCGTCCTGCTCCTCGACGCCCTCCAGCTCGATGTCCCCAGTCTCCCCTGTCGAGGTCGACGTCGGCCCCACCTTCGTCGACCACCAGGCCTGGTCGACCACCAGGTCGACAACAACCTTAGTCGACCAACATCAGGTTGACCAGCAATCCTGTCAGCCGGCCACCCAAGTCGGATGCCCCAAGTCGACGCCATCCGCAGGTCGACTTCCCAAACCCGGCGCCCTCCGAAGTCGGCGCCCATGAAGTGGCCCCCGTGCAGGTCGACCACTCCTGTCGACCAGCTCACCCAGTGCTACACGTAGGCTACACCCCTACACCCGACCACGAAGTCAGCTCCGCCCAAGCGAGGACGGGGCCTAACACAACTCCTGTTGACAACACGGAGCCATTCCAGTGTCCACTTCCAACACTCCCCTCGCTGGAAGGGCCTACCACTAGGGCACAGGAAGTCACCAACAGCAGGAATCGAACCCTAGTCCTCCACGCTCACCGCACCATGTCCAGTCCGCTAACCAACTAGGCTAAAAGGGCATGTCCAGTCCTGGTGGGTCAGCGCATTTATACCCCCTCAGGACGACACATGTAGCCCTTGGGGAGATCATTAC
The DNA here is from genome assembly GCA_948144175.1 of Closterium sp. NIES-65. Classification (NCBI taxonomy): domain Eukaryota; kingdom Viridiplantae; phylum Streptophyta; class Zygnematophyceae; order Desmidiales; family Closteriaceae; genus Closterium; species Closterium sp. NIES-65. The sequence goes on along the minus strand of CANXME010002591.1, from coordinate 1,439,812 downwards.
AGTGTCCACTTCCAACAACATCGTCCAGTTCACTGGACAACTGCTGCGAGGGTGGCGAAGTATCTAGCGACAACATTAGGCGTGGGGCTGGTTCTTGGAGGGCAACAGTCTGTTGTATTTACTGGACACTGTGACTCTTCTTACGCTGACGACACCGAGACGCACAGAACTACTCAGGGGTAGTGCTTCAGCCTAGGCTTTCGAGCTGTTTCATGAAGGTCCACGCGTTCCTTTTCGGTCTTGACCTTTAGCGCTGAGGCTGAGACCTACACTGGAGCCATGGCTGCACAGGAGCTGCGTTTGTTGACCTTCTTGCTCACCGACCTTGGTGAGCGGCCGAGCTCTGCACCGACCTTGTTCACTGAGAACAAGGCGTCGATTCTCCTTTGTCGAGAGCCGCGTCTGGAAAGCAGAGTGAAGCACGTTAATGTTAGGTGCTTTCTTCTGCGAGAGTTGCAGAGGCGTGGATAGGCTCGCTTCGATTTTGTTGAGTCCGAGGCCAACACTGCAGACATCTTCACCAAGGCCCGGCCGCCTTGTGACCACCAGAGGTGTTGTGTGCAGTTAGATCTCGTTGACACAGGTTCTCGCCTTGCATAGTCTTGAGTTCTCTCCTTGCTTTGTTTGTACACTTTACATATACCCCTGTAAACTCTTGAACTAGGCTTTTGACTCTTTTGCTTGTGCTCGGAGTGTGTGGTGACGTTGTGATCCACCCTGAGCTTTGTTTCTTTGTGACTGGTCTTGTGACCGTACACTTTTGGTTTTGCTCAACATCCCTCACTTAGATTATGGGGGTGTGTCGAACGCTGTAGTCTTAGTGATGTGTGCTATAGGAGGTACAACTCTTAGGGTTAGGTTTATGTACCCCAACCAACCTTTGTCAAGCCAACACGTTCATTCTTGACAGCTGGCACGTTGATAAAATGAAATAATGAACTTGATTTGGCAGCATCATTCGCAAGTGTAGCTTCACAAGGTTCATTCAAATATTTGTTTCCTTGATGGAGTTGGTGACATACTAATGACGAAGGTGACAGTTGATTAACTTCAGCCCTAAGTGCTGTTAAGCCGGCAATGAGCCAGGTTTCATGAGATTTATTGAAAAACCTCAAGTACGGACGCCCATGCATGAAATGCAGTGTTTGTATAGCATATACAGACAGCGCCTAGAGAAGATATGGAGTAATTTTCTACTCATAGTTTAATCTGTGTTAAGCAGCTCGTTTACCATTCTTATACCATTAAGCAGCGCCTAGAGAAGATATGACCGCAGCTCTGTACAGCCATCTCGGTTCTCTTGAGTCTGGCAAGTAACGAGTACAAAATGATGAGTTTCCCTTGAACCTCCATGCTGAAATCTCCACAACGGCCGGCAACTGTGAGACTCAGCAACCATTATGACATGCTCTTATTTCCTTGGTGCAACCATTTCCCAGGTTACGTTTCCGATTTTCACATTCAGTCATATAACTGTATGTCCACCTTTGCATCCTTTTCCCTCCTGCTAATCCGCCAGACTGGAACCCAAGCAGCACGGGGCGCCGTTGCGACAGGCGTGTGTCACATCACTGCCTAGCGGAATGCTCTGTCGGCGCGGCTCGTGCCGCGTCCCACCATCATTTCAGCTCTTGAATCACCGACACAAACGTAGTCACGGCTCCTACAGCGTCGCGCCACGTCAGCCTCGTTCACCCTTCGCACGCGCCCTCTCGTTCCACCTCCTCCTCATCGGCGCGCTTCTATTTTCTCCCTCGCTCCCCGTCTCGCGCACGCACGACGCGGCTGCTCCGCTCCTGGCGCTAGCGCAAGGTCGCGAGGCGTCGTTTCAGCTAATCTCGTCGCTTTTCGTCTCCTGGTCCGAGGCGTACGGCCTGGGGGGAAATTCCACCACTCCCCCCGCGAAAATCTCTCTCCCCCCGCGCGTGCCCGCTGCGCCGCACCTGGAGGACTGCGCGCGAGTGAGCGCGGAGCGGGAGGCGTGGGAGCGGAGAGGCGGGCGGGGAGAGGAACCCGCTTGGGCCCGCGGAGCTCCAGGGAAGGTGAAGGGGGATTCTTCAGCCGCCTCCGCGGGTTGCTCCGCGGGACAGGCGCAGGGGGAGGAGGTCGCGCAACCACCTTGGGTAAGCGGGTCAGATCAGGACGACTTGATCAATTCTGAAGCATTATAACAGGCATCTAAGTCGCTAGTATAGGGCCATTGTGGATGTCAGGGCCACTATCGACATTAGTAATGTCAGAAGGTTCAAGGCTAGCAAGTCAAGGGCAAGTCACCTGCCTGCCACCTGGGCTGGGCAGGTGGGGGGCTGGATCCCTCCACCCTGGCCCGTTGGAGAACGCGCGCGCACGTTTGATGATGCCAGCGCGGATCGCGCGGGTGAAACGCCAGATCCGCGCGGACATGCTGGGAGAATCGGCAACAGATGAAGTCGTAGATACTGTGTAACGCCCCTGCCGCCCGAGGATGTGGCTTCACGGAAGGGAAGGGCTGAGCCGCTGAGGCCAAGGGAAGGGCCGAGCCGAGGTCATGGGCAGTCGGCCTGTGATCGGGTTTTGGCCATCATGGGCCGGAGAGTGCGAGCATTGGCGGTGTGCGAGCGTGCGTGCATGCACAGTCTAAGAGTGGAAATGCCAGTGTGTTGCCATCAAGTCAAGTTAATGTCGAGGGGACATGTTGAAGTTGCTTCACGTGCCGCTGTCAAGTCAGTATGACTATGTCTACGTGCCAGGAGATTGATAGATCCATTGGTTGATTGATTGATTTATTGATTAATGACCATGATGGGATATTCCTGATTTCGCACGGTTTCACTCCACCATCTCCCAACCCAACCACATCGTCTCCCAGATCCGAGGGCAGGATGCAGCCAATCTGCCGCTGACACGTGTCGTGCAGAGGGACATCTGGCGGAACCAGTTCCCTGCTGGGGATTGCACCAACAGGCGCCTCCTGGTTGCTGATTGGGCGAAATCCGCCAAGCACGGCGTTGGCTCACAGGTGGGTGGGTGGGTTCTCTTGTGCGTGTGGCAGGGCGCGCATGGGTTGTGACTGCACCCTCGTGAATGTGCACGTGCCTGGCTCGCCAGTTGCTGTGCATGAGCACACTGCAGACCGTGCTCAACACCATGCTTCTTGCTCCATGCACCATGCTCCATGCACCATGCACCATGCACCATGCACCATGCTCCATGCACCATGCACCATGCTCCATGCACCATGCTCCATGCACCATGCACCATGCACCATGCTCCATGCACCATGCACCATGCTCCATGCACCATGCCATGCACCATGCTCCATGCACCATGCACCATGCACCATGCACCATGCACCATGCTCCATGCACCATGCACCATGCACCATGCACCATGCACCGTGCACCGTGCACCGTGCACCCTGCACCGTGCACCATACACCATGCACCGTGCACCATGCACCATGCTCCATCCACCATGCACCATGCTCCATGCACCATGCACCATACACCATACACCATGCACCATGCACCATGCACCATGCACCACGCACCATACACCATGCACCGTGCACCCTGCACCATGCTCCATCCACCATGCACCATGCTCCATGCTCCATGCACCATGCACCATGCATCATGCACCATGCACCATGCACCATGCACCATGCTCCATGCACCATGCACCATGCTATGTGTTCGGCGCACCACGTGGGCGCACTGTTCTGTGTGCTTGCTGACTCCTTGCGCCCTAAACCCTACACCCCACGCCCCACGCCCCACACCCTACACCCCGCGCCCCACACTCACCAGATCCATTACATGAGTGCGATGCTGAGTCTAGCCATGCGCACCAACCGCACCCTAGTGGATGAACCGGATACATTCGACCGCGCCAACACCCCCGCCTGTGAAGGTGCGTGCATGCCATGGTGCATGGCATGGTGCATGGCATGGTGTATGGCATGGTGCATGGCATGGTGCATGGCATGGTGCATGGCAGGGTGCATGGCATGGTGCATGGCAGGGTGCATGGCATGGTGCATGGCATGGTGCGTGGCAGGGTGCATGGCATGGTGCATGGCAGGGTGCATGGCATGGTGCATGGATGGTGCATGGATGGTGCATGGGATGATGTACTTTCAGAGTACAATCTCCGTAATGGTGCACTGTCCCAACCCAGCAGCCATTGGCAGGGCCCCTCCTTCCTTCCCTTGTTCGTTCCTTCTTCCCTTCTCAAGCTCACCACCCCTCAGCTACCATTCCCCCAAGCCAACCCCATCCCCCTGTTCTCCACCCCAATCCTCTCGTCCCCTCCACCCACCCCCTTCCCTTCCCATTCCCCCTACCGTATCCCATCTCCCCTGCGTCAGCTGTGGGTCACAAGAACCAGTGGGAGTGCTTCTTTTTCCCCATGGTCTCGCCAGCCTGCCAGAAAGCCTATCAACAGGCACTACAGAAGGGCCCCGACAAGATCCCGCGTGGGGGCAACGACTTTTCTGAAGTGGCCGGGCGGAACGATACGATTGTGTTTATTAGTTACCCCAACCCTACACGGCTCTCCATGGAATCTGGCGCAGCAGCGTGCGTGTCAAGGGTAGATTGTGTGGTTGTGCTTCTGTTGCACTGCTGTGAGCTGCACGTGCACGTGCACACGCACGCGCGCGCACACACACACACACACATACACATACCGACATGCTCACGCACGCGCGCACACACACACACATGCGTGCATGTGTAAAACTGGCTTTGTTCGTGGAACTTGTCTAATCTAATGTGTTATCGGGAGCCAGTCTCACCGCACTCCACACCATGCCATCTGACTGCCTCTCGCCATCCATTCCATCCCATCCCATCCCATCCCATCCCATCCCATCCCATCCCATCCCATCCCATCCCATCCCATCCCATCCCATCCCATCCCATCCCATCCCATCCATCCCATCCCATCCCATCCCATCCCATATACCCCAACAACCTCCAATTGAAGCCCAAGGACAAGCTCATGCTTATTTTAGTTCGTTCGCCCTGCACTCTGCAGCTATGAAAGTAACGGATTCCATCTGCTGCGCGCCAAGCTGACTGTCTCTATGTCCTTCCCGCCTCCTCCTTCTCTCTTGCCTTCTTCCCCCCTGCGTCAGCCTGTGGAATGAGGCCGTTTATAAGACGCCCTGCACTGTTCAAATCGATGGCAAACTGACGAATCGGACTGAACGTCTGCGCAAGGTAGGCAGACAGCCTTTCTGTTTGATTGATACAAGTGCAATGGAATGAAACTTCTGCCATGGGCAAGCTTACTGTGGTAACGCGGATTGCCAACTGACCAATCCTGCTGAACCTGCTCAGACCAATCTCCGATTCCCTCCCCCCTTCTCCCCTCGCTTTCTGCCCCCAGGGGGTGCACTGGTGGCGTGGGCGCAGGTAGTGAGGCTCAAAGCTGTTTCAGTGACACGGCCGTTTCACTGGCACCCTGATTTTTCAGTGACCCTAATGTTTTGCCCGTTGCCCTTGCCAGGTGCGTTGGTGGTGCGGAGCGGACATAGGCAGTGCGCTTCATGCTGCACGTGTTCTTATGCCTTCCTCTTCCCTTTCAGAGCCCCAATGCGCACTGGTGGCAGAAATTGTTCTCATAATTCCCCTCTGTACTTCTCCCCTGTCAATTCTCCACCCGCCATGCCCCCAGGTGCACTGGTGGCGGGCACAGGCAGTGCGCTTCCTGCTCCGCTGGCCCTCTGCCCACCTCTGCCACGTGTCCAACAGGGAGAGGCACCGTGCGTTCGGCATGATCGCAGCAAATCACGTCGCGCAGTTCCTGCAGACCCAGTCAAAGGCCCTCTCCTTCCTCTCTCGCAGCACTGCCACCGCTTCTGCTGATGCCACGGGCAACGGCAAAGTGATTGCACCTGTCTGGGAAGCACGGGTGCGAGAAGTGTTGGAGAAATCGGCAGCAGCTAATTCCCCCATGTTCTTCCAGTTAGACCCATCTGGTGCTGCTGCTGCTGGTGCTGCCACAGGGAGCAACGGGGACAAAAGCAAGGACGGCGACAGCCCAGTGGGAGTGCATGAGCCGTACATGCCGCGGCCTATAGTGAGCCTGCATGTGAGGGGTACAGACAAGTATTCAGAGATGGGGCTGAGCTCCCTGGCCTCGCATATCTTCCACATGAATCGCCTCCGCCCTCATGCGCCGGACCTCTGGCATGTCTGGCTCAACACAGAGACACAGGTCAGCTCGCTGCAGCAACAATGTGTTTGCCATGATGCAACTCTTTCTGCTGAGATTCCTTCACATCATGCTCGCCCCCATGCTCTCCCTTATGCTCCTCCCTTATGCTCTCCATCCGGCTTTTCAGTCTCCTCTTCTTCGTCTCCACTGATGGGTATGCTTTTCTAGCCCCAGCCAACATTCTTCTCTCCTCTGCTCCTTTTCCTCGCGCCTTCCTTTTCCTCTGCACACCACACAGGCCAACATAGACCGAGCGGCGGAGCACACGTCATGGACGTTCTTTTACTCGTCGAATGCACGGCAGCAGGACAAAGCGGGTTCGCTGCGGCAGTACGAGCACGACCAGTCGGTGGCGCTGAGCTTAGCCAGTGTGCTCATCGCTGCGCAGTGCGATTATTTCGCCGGCAGCCTTGGATCTAATTGGAGCCGCCTTATGAATGAGCTGCGCTCCACCAATGGCCGCCTGACCGCGGGGTTTATTGCTGACAATGTGGAGGAGTGGTGATGTACTATGCTGGGTTTGGATTGGATGTGAAAGGGTGAGGAGGTTTGCCAGGGAAAGGGATGTGTCACCTCTCTCGTGTCAGCAGAACGGTTGGGTATTTATTGGTGCGTCATGCCATTGAAATGCTTTATTGGTAGTTTTGCTTGGTGCATCTAGCATGATTGCAAGGCTTGTATGATTATTCGGCTACCTGAAGCTGTGGGTTGCAAAGTGGCCATTCCATAATTTATCTACGTGGTCTTGTTGAGGGTTTGCCAGCTTTGTGGTGGTGACAGTAGATAGATTTTCACATGTTGAGCGTTATTTATTAGCATCTCCCTAGCGGTGTACATATAGATCGAGCACAACACATTCTAGATGTACATTGCCGAGATACTCCCTAAACAGTAGGTATCTCGCTCGGTGCTGGCCGGCCCATTTCAACTGCAACAGATACACACATTTCTTTTTCCAGTCGCCATTTGATTCCACCATCATCTCTCACCTCACGCTTGCTAGTCACCGATCTTTGCGCGGCACCTTGTCCGTTGTTTGCGGGGATGGTCGCCAGATCCTCGCTCTCCTGCCTATAGTAGGATGTTACCAATCACAGGATCTAAACATCCTGGTGTGGTGTTACCTTTGCCTCCTCGTAGCTCCAAGTCGTATCTGATCTGCAAATTGTGAAGGTGTTACGTTTCGTTTCAACACCTTCACATGCGGAACTGTAACTTATAAGCCGCCTCCCTCCTTCGGCACCGTCCGCTGCAGCAGCTGCTGCCGTCGGTCCGCCGCCAGTCACTGCACTGCAGTCCACTCTCAATCTCTCACAATCAGCCTTAGACGAGGCATCGTGTGATTGGTAACATCCTACAATAGGCATGCATTCGCGGCGTTTGCCAGACCTCAGCGTTAGGAGAATAGCAGTCGCGCTGGTCGTATGGCTCTCCGTCACCTGCGTCGTCATTCGCGCGCATGTGAGTGTGGCCGCTTCGATCAGCATACCCGCGTTTTACGCGCGCGCGAAAGGAACAGACGATTGTCGTCTGGTTCCTACGGCCGAACCCGTTACTCTGATCCGCCAAACCCTTTCCCCCCGCCGTGCCCTCCTTGTTCTCGCGCATCGCTTCCCGTCCTGCTTCTTGCTTACCTCACCTCCTCCTTCCGGAATTCGGGAACTAACATGTGCGTCGATCTCTAAGAAAGTCACACTCTCTCTCTCTGCCCGCCGCCCTCCCCACCATCCCCGTCCCCCTTTCCCCTACCCTCCACTTCTCCCCATGCCCCCTCGTCCTCGTTCCCGTCCGTGTCTTCCGCGTGGCCACCCGCCGGTGAGCCAGACACACGCCTCGGAGACGGGACCAGGCATCCCGAATCCGTTCGACTTCGCCTTCCCCGACCACCTGTGCGGGTCGCTGCGCGAGACCTACATGACGATTAACGACCGCGTCCGCGCCGCCTGCAAGGTCGAAGCGCAAGCAGCCGTCGCCGCAGGCACTGCTGCTTCCGCCGGTTCGTCTGCCGCCGCCGCTGCTGCCCCTCCCGCCGCCGCTCCGCCGTCCGCTTCCCCCGCGACCCCCGGCACCTCCCCCGCCTCCGCGTCCTCCGCGCCGTCGCAATGCCGCACGCTGATCTTCGACTCGGGGCACGACGGGTTCGGCGACACGGTATTCGGCCTCGCGTCGACGTTCGCCGTGGCGCTGCTCGACGATCGCGCGTTTCTCATGCGGCAAGAATGGCTCCCGTTCGCGTTCGAACCCGCGACCTTCGACTGGCGAGTCACGGAGGACATTCCTCTGACCACGTACTCGCCGCAGATCATGGACCCAGACAAGCCCCCCAACGCGTCGTACGCGCGCCTGAGTCTCTACAATAAGAACGTCGACCCGGAGGAGTATTTCGGGAAGCTCAAGGGGATCTCGCACATTGGACTGGTGTGGAACCGCGGGATTTTGTTTAATCTGCTGACTAAGGCCAAGGGCGCGTGGGCGGAGAGGTTCAAGGCGATCGGGATGACGCCGCCGTATGCCTTTGCATGTGTCATGCGGTTCCTGCTGCGGTGGGTTGTTGTTGCTGTTTCTTGGGGGGAGGGGGTTTGAGTCGACTCAGAGAGAGAGGAGCGAACGGGATGACGCCGCCGTATGCCTTTGCATGTGTCATGCGGTTCCTGCTGCGGTGGGTTGTTCTTGTTGTTTTTGGTGGGGGTGGGAGGGTGGGAGGGGGAGAATTGGGGCTGGTGTGGTGGAGACGGGAAGTGGTGGGAGTGGGAGGAAGCAGGAAGGGCTAACTGCATTCTGCGTTTGTTTCCGAGCAGGGTTTGTTGCGTTCCTTCTCCCTCTTGTTTCCCACTCTCTCCCCTCTCGCATTTCTCCTCCCCACCCCCTTTCCCTCTCCCTCCCCTCACTCCCCCTCCCTCCCCACCCCCTTTCTCTCCCGCTGTTTCTCTCCCCTCACTTCCCACCCCGTCGTTCGCTCCTCTCTTCCTCGTTTGCACCTCGCCCCCCTCCCCCACACCCCTGACCGCAGGCCCAAGCCGGAGGTATGGCAACTAATGAGGGACATAGCGGGGCAGGTGCACGTGCCGCATGGGATCAGCATCGGCATCCACACGCGTGTGAAGGATCTCAAGGTGTGGGAGCACTCGACCAAGGACGGCGTTCCCAAGGTGCTCAACGCGGTTGAGGTGGAGGAGCTGTATGTTCAGAACAAGCTGTCGTTTGAGTGCGCACAGGTGAGAGGGTGGGAGAGGGGAGGAAGGGGGATGAGAGGGCGGAAGACAGGGAGGGGGTGGTGAGAGTTGGGAGCAGGGAGGGGGTGAGAGAAGGGGGGGGGACAGCAGCGGGGGCCTTGTGCTAACACTGCAGCCACTGTTCTCGGCTTGCCCTTGTTGTAGGCCTGCACAGCCTGTTGAGTCTTTACGCGCTGCCACTCCGCCATTCGCCGAGTAGTCTCAGTGGTGCTCATCTTCCCTTGATGATGTGATCGGCCCTACCAATTCCAACGTACCTCGCTCTCTCTCTCGATCTTTCCTGACACATTTCCCCCCTCTCCCCCCCCCCCCTCCTCCCCTCCTCCCCGCCTCACTCCCCCTTCCCGCTTGCCTGTATGTTGTTTCTTGGTATCATGTGCCTCTTAAAGGCCATCGTGAGGATGGTTTTGAGAAGTCTCAGAATATGTTGTTTCTTGATGCCCTGACTCTTCCCAAAGTTAATCTCCTGCTTTCTAATCCATGCGTTTCTGCTTCTGCCCCTGTTGTGTCCTTTTCTGTGTGCTGTATGCTGTACGATGCTTGCTGCGGCTGGATGCTATGTGCGGGAGGCTGTTTTTCTCCTTGTGACTTTGCTGCCTGACTGTGCGCTGTGTGTTGCATGTTGCATGCTGCATGCGCTGTCCTACATGCTCTGTGCTGCACGTGGTGCACGTGGTGTGGTGCATGCGGGGTGGTGCCATCAGGAGTTGGAGCGCTGGTGGAGCCCCTCCTCGCTCAAGATCAAGTGGTTCTTCATATGCAACTCTGCTCAGCTCAAAGTAGCCGTGCACGACAAATTCCCCGACAAGGTACCCCCACACTTATCCTTTCCACTTCAGCATTCTGCGAGTTTCGAGTTGCCTTGAAACTCCTTTCGTTTTGAGGCGCTCTCAATAACTCGGCAAATTCCCCAACAGGGTACTTTCAGACCTCTTGGCAGGTCACCAATATGCTGTCAATGTCCACTTCTCTTAACCCTAAACCCCTACATCCCACGTGTCTTCAATGCTGTCCATCTTCCATCTTCCATCTTGCCTTCTCTTTGCAGCTGCCGCCAGGCCTCGCGCTGGCAACACCCAGCACCCGTGCTGTTTCCAACCCATCACCTCCCACTCTCTCCGCGCTCCCCCCCCCCTTCCTTTCCCCCCCGGCTCACCCTCCGCCCGCCACCAGGTGGTGATCACAGACTTTGTCCCACGGCACGTGGCAATCAGCAAGGATCCTAACTCCACCTCGCACACCGCAGCCCCTTCATGGTACCAGGAGACCGTTGCCGAGTGGCTGCTCCTCGCCTCCTCCGACCTGCTAGTCATCCCCGAGTCGGGCTTCTCCCGCTCTGCTGTCATGTACTCGATGCGCCCAGGGAGGGTTTTCATGCCACAAAAGTGCCGCCCCGATGCCCCTGTGCCTGTTGGGGACCTGGCTACCGTTGGGTGTGGTGTGTGAGGTGATGATGTAGTGCGGGTTTGTAAAAGGATGGTGTGTATATGGTGTATGTGGCATTGCTCGGGTCACTGCGCTCTGTGGATTTGGGGTGCACACACGCGCAGTTGTCGTCTGGTTTGTTGATTTTTTGTTTGGATTCCACAGCACTTAATGAGTGAAGGTGGGGCACGAAACAGGACGTTGACAATAATGGGTGCCCTCCACTCCAGTGCTTACAGGGACAAACAATAAACCATCACAACCCAGCATATGTGTCACAATCTCTGCAAAGTCGGCTTACAGTGCTGAACAAGAGCATGCCTGTAGGGGGTGATTTGGAAGATTTTGAATTTGAACAAATGTGCACTTGGTCCGAAGAGAATTCTAGTACACCCTCATTCTCGTTAGACTGGCATATGTTATACTGACAGGGACGCTTAGTGTAGCCGCAGCGGACCAAAGAAGGTCCTATCACATGCGTTATACTGACAGTTTGACCCAGGGCGTTTAGTCAAGGTTCTATACGTTCTAAAATGGTAATGCTGTTTTCTGAACGGTTAAGACAGTTATTCAGCGTTAACGGAATTTTACGGCCCAAGTCTGGTTTCGTCGCCTCGTGCGACTTGGCCCGCAACCGAGTTATCTCACCAGCCCGCTACGTCCAAACACTGTAGCCACTGCTTCCGCCGGTGAGAAGACTGAGAATAAGGGTGTAGTCAATCAGAGCAATATTACGGGCTCCACACTTCTTCATACACCCTGTTTCTCGACCCTCTCACCTTGCGCGATTCGCTGCTACAGTGCGGTCAGGTGCCATAAACCGTATGGCTGAAACCTGCGGGCAAAGCCGCACCAGCTGACGGAGTGGTACTGGGGGCAAAAATTTTCTTTATCGCTGTATACCCTTTTCAACCGTTTTGAAACGCTTTGTTAATGTTCTTTACCATGCAGCATCCTAGCTAACCGCTTTCTTGTGAATGTGCTTGTACCGTCGGTGATAAGACCATTTCAAACGTGGTGACGTTCTACAACCAGTGCATGTTCTGCAACCAGATGCTCTGCTAGCGCGAAACAGGGTGTAGTAGTAAGAAGTGCGAAGAGGATGATAGGCTTGAACAGCTGGTTTCCTTTCACCAAATGTGCACGCGTTGTTGGACTCACCCACAGCGGAGCTTGGCTGAACCAAACCAGGAAGGGAGTCAAGTGTTTTGGTTTGGGAGGATAGGCTCGGATCAAGACTCACCCCTTGCCACTGAGCTGAGCACAACATGTGAGACGTGTACTCTGCTTATCGCCATCTGATAAGAAGAGATGGGCTCTCCGCCAATCTTGTACAATGACGTGTCATCGATGACTTGACAATAATTTTGACTATGGATGACAGTGCTAAGTACCCAGTACAGGCATTGTATACTCAGCTTTTTCTCGTGCACAATCGTAATATACGTATGCTTGCTAAGCACGTGCAGATCTGTCAGTTGTTGTACACAATCTAGGGCCGCAAAAATTGTTCCTTTTCTCGTGCACTCTGGTTAAGTCAAAAGTCGAGACCTTTTTTGTCGTAACCTGCAAATACATCAGGTGTGGCTGAAAATTTTGTGGGCGTGGAGCACTGGTTCTTGGCAAGCTTCAGTTCTTGACAAGCTTCATTCCCACTTGAGAGGCGACAGATGCTGTAACAGCCGGGATTTTTCATTAGGTTCAGGCAAGAATCTGCTTCTTGTTGTACCTGCGAATATTTCAGACAAGCTTCGAAACAACCACCGAGTAAACAGTAGACCCATGAAAGGTTCAGGCGAACTGTGGCTGGCATGGCACAGCCTCCGCGGAACAACGCCGCTCCTTCGGGACTGAACGATCAGAGGGTTCGCGCGAACATTTGCGCCCCCCAAACCAGCAGGTCCCCTTCGGCTTCGCCTCCCCGCCACAATTCTTTCCTGCCCACTGGTCAACAGCACCGCACCTTTCCTCCACAACCCTTCCTCACTCAGTACGATTCATTTCATAGGCTGCCCAAAAATAACTCTACAAGATGTTTCCCCTCAGCTCTCGGAGGAACCAATCAACGCAGCCGAAGATGTCTGACGGTGTGCGGGAAAAGGGCGAGCTTCGAGGGAGAGGGGAACAGGGGGGGAGTGACGTGACGGGACTTTCCCCCCTGCCACGATATCCTTTTCCCATTCAAACCCATTCCAACCAAATCCAATTCCTGATGGACATCAGGTCAAGTCCGGTCACCAGTGGTGTGGTGGTGGTGGTGCTGGTGCAGCCGAGTCGTCTCTTCACTCCCTCCAGTATCGCAATTCGATTTTCATTCCAAGTGCTCGAAGTTTTGTTGCTCATTCTAGTTGTTCAAGCTCGCCCATGACCTTCACCTCAGTTTGACGTTCTGTCCGTCAACTGTGCGAAACGTAGGTCGTACGAACTCGATCTCCCCGTTTTCACTCCCTGTGACTTGATGTCGCTTACTTCTAGCAGCAATTGTCCTCTACGACTTGAATCTGCTCATGATCTCGCCATGAAACAATCAGAATCAATGGCTCCCTCGTCGGGAAACCCCGCTAGCCTAATCTCCAGATCACCTGATCAGTCGATTGCCACGTTCAACCTCTTTAGTAGTGATATTCCGACGTCATTCCTTTCACCGCCTCCTTTCCTCCTCCCTCCGAATGCTCGTATCGCGGCGTGCAAACGAGAGAACCCCTTCTCACTTCGATCATTCGCCTCCGCTATCCGACCATCGACAGTGCTCCTCTATCTCCTCGTCCTCTGCATCGCGTCCCTCGTTTTCCATGTCGCCGACACAAACTCAACCTCAACAGGCTTCCATTTTCGTTCACATCCGCTCCTTGACGAAAGTGATGGAACCGATGAAAGTTCCCGCACCATTCAACGAGAAGTTGGTAGTACCGCGTACCCTGCTCTAGCAATCGGGCCGACTTCAATAATTCGAGGGTCCTTCCCTCTCAGTTTCACAAACACGAGCCGCAGATTGAGCGACTCGCCGTCCGTGGCCGTGGAAAGCCGCGGCGCGCTTTCTGGGGGGGGTTTCCGCTTCTTTTTTGCCCCCTCAAGCTTATTAACAGAGCGCGATCGGCGGCGTCCGATGCGGTGGTCGCCGCTCTCGTTCTGGCGCAGTCCCATGCTTCCACGTGTACGACAAGCCGCCGATCTCGCGTCGTCTGCAGAGGCGTCGCACGATCGCGCCCGCGGAGTCGTCGCTGCTGCGGTAACTCAGCAAGAAACGAGCGGACGAGACTTCGAAGCGCATGATGCGGAAAATGATCTCGCCAATCCGACGCGGCTTATGGCGCACACGAACCGCCACCATGACCACGCATCAATTCCCGACCCAGTCATGCCAACGCATCACCGCCATATCGAGTCCGACGCGGATCGACCCGGTTCAACAGCTGCTAGCAGCCTCTCCGCGTTAGAAAATAATCACGGTCCACTGTCACGACTACAGCAGAGCCATCAAGGGGAGCGTAGCGCGCTGCGGCGCGTGCTTTTCCAAAAGACCCCCACGGCTGCTGCCGTAGCGGCAGCTATGGAGACGGCGGCGGCTGCGGACGTGGAGGCTGCTGCTGCAGTGGCAGCGGCGGTGGCGGGAGTGGGTCTGGAGAGCGGGGAGAGTGGCGCGGCGAGGGAGGCGGCAGAAGCAGCAGCGGCTGAGGCCGACGAGCATGCTGATAGTGTGGATGCTGCTGCGGCGGCCCAGGCGGCGGCGGCGGCGGCAGCCCAGGCTGCTTCGGCTCATAAGGCTGCTGCGAATCATGCTTCTGCGTCGTATGCTGCCCCTGCTTCTGGGGCTGGTGACATAGTTTCTAGCTGTGCAGGTCCCACTGAAGGGATTCCACCGGCGCATGATGAGTCCGCCCGACACCAAAGATCCGATTTTGTTGCAGGGACAGCAGCAGGAGGAGAAGGAGCAGCACGAGAAGCACCAACAGAGAGGAAGTTTTCCAACATAGCACCCTCCCCATCCTCCACTTCTTCCTCCTCCTCCATGCCACCCTCGTCCTCCTCCTCTTCTTCCTTGTCCCTTTCCATCTTCACCGCACCAACAGCACACATGCTTGCGACAAACACACCCATGAATGAGACTCTTGTGCGCCGCTCCATCCTCTCCTGGCTCAGACTGCGACCCACCCCGCAGATTTACCTGCTCGGGGACCACCCGAGCCTGCACAACCTGGCTCGGCAGTTCCCGAACCACGTGCATGTGGAGCCTCGTTTGGAGAGCTCGTTTGACGGTGTGCCTCTGTTCAGCTCGGTGGTTGCAAGAGCCGAGGCTATCGGAGCTGCCAACAGTGCTAGGCGAAGAGAGCAGCCGAAACGGACGGGAAGTCGATCGCAGCAGCAGCAGCAGCAGCAGGATGTGATTTTGGTGTTGGATTCTCGTGTGATTCTACTGAATGATGTCGTGGACGCTGCGCGAGCTATGATAAGGTTGTCTAGAAGCAGAGGCGTAGGAGGAGGAGCTTTGGCCAGAGCGAAAGTGCAAAGAGGGCGAGAGCTGTTGGCCGGGGAGGACGGTGAAAGGAGAAGGAGACGGATGGAGAAGCGAGGTGGGGAAAGGGGGGATTGGAAGGGTGGGATTCCAAGACGATGGTTGCAAGAAGATGAATCGACGGGTGAGAATAGGCCAATGGTTTTGGATTTTGATGAGGAGGATGAGGAGGAGGTGAAGCTATGGTTGCAACGCCAGCAGCAGCAGCAACAGCAGCAGCAGCAGCAGCAGCAGCAGCAGCAGCAGCAGCAGCAGCAGCAGCAGCAGCAGCAGCAAGAGCAACAACAACCGCAACAACAGCAGCAGCAGCCGCAGCAACAACAAGGCAAGGAGCCAGGGCATCAACAGTTGCTATGGCAGCAGACACATGTGAGCAGTCAAGATGTCCGCGCCAGCAGCAGTAGGACACAGCGTTACGAGCCACATGTGCCATTACCATACAGCTCGCTCCTTCTACCGAACTTGAATCACGAGCTAACAGCCTCTGGAGGAGGATGGGTGTTGGTTTCAGCTCCCAGGCTCCTCCGCCGTCTCCCCTTCGCCTTTGACCATCTCCCGGACCACATCCAGCCCCGGAAGCACCGAGGCGCCCAGGAGCTCTTCGAGCCTGAGGTTCGGGAGTTTGTGGTCCGGAACTCCGTGGTGGAGTCTGGTTCGGGAGAGCTGGCGTTTGTGATGTGGAATCATGTGACGCGGGGCGAAGCGCGAGGCCGCAGCAGATCACTCAGAGAGGGTGGCAGTAGCAGCAGTGACAGCAGCGGCAGCAGTGACAGCAGTTATACCAGTGATAGTTCCAGCAGACTGTTGTTTCCCGACAGTCTACCCCTCTTACCGGATCCCGTTCCGCCCTTTGTGTGGGGCAGGGGGGGGCACTGGCAGTGGCTGCTGCGGCAGGTGGTGGTGGGGAGGCAGAGAGTGGCGGTGGATGCAACGAGTGCAGTGACAGCAGCGATGATCATAGATGGTGCTCCTGTGGAGAGTGCGGAGCATGGGGAACGCGGTCACAGCCAACTGTGGCTGGCTGGGGGGTGTGAGCGCGGGGGGGTTGGGGCGGATTCTGGCGAGAACGGGGGAGGGGAGGGGAGAATGATGGGGAAAGGGGATGGGGGGAGAGGTGTGTGGGCGGGAGGAGGAGGAGGAGGGGCGTGGCACTGTGAGGTGAACAGGCGGTTGGAGGAGCAGGGTGCGGAGCAGCAGAGGCGGGTGCTGGATGAGGGAACGTTGCGATTGCACGCTGGCAGTAGCAGCAGTGATGAGGGAGGAGGCAGCAGTGGAGGTGTGGATGGCAAGACAACAGGCGGCAAGAGGAAGGAGGTTCCTCAGTTCTCGGTGTCGGTCCCTTCCACCATGGACCTGCCTTGGACTGCCATGCCCTGCCATGACACCATGAGTGAGTGGCATGAGAGGGTGGCATGAGCGAGTGGCATGAGTGAGTGGCATGAGCGAGTGGCAAGAGTGAGTGGCATGAGGGAGTACTAACGTCATGTACATTCTGAAGGTGCATATGTGCGCGTTTATGTGCATGTGCATGCGTACATGAACGAGCATGCATGCTCATAACCATGTTTGCCCACTTTCGGTACCACACGGATGGGCCTGCTAACCCACAAAGCTTGCCACACCTATGGCCATGCATGCTCCCTCGCCTGCCTTCGCCCATTCATGCCTGCTGGACTGACCATGTACCTCTGAATTCATCCTCCACCTTGCTTGCTTCCCCTGGACAACACACCCACATCTCTCTTCCCCTCTTCCCTCCAATATGTCATTATTTTTTTGTATCAGCCCTGGCCATCCCCTTCTCGTCTCCCAACCCCGCCTCCCCTCCTCCTCGCCCACCTCGACCCTTCCTCGCCCACAATCATCAACCCCCCCTTCCCTGCCCCTCTTCAAATCCCTCCCCCAACATCCCCCCCAACAGCGTCTACATCCGTGTGCCTGCTCCCCCGCGTGCGCCCCTCCTCCTGCCCCTGTGAGCTCACTCCCTACCACGGCCGCACAGCATCGGACAGCATACCCGCCCCCCAAGACCCCCTCTACTTCACCTGCAGCGTGCCGGCTGCCCTCGCCTTGCACTCCGAGTCCGCCCGTGCTGCATCAGCCAACCTCTCGGGTTCTGGTCCCACTCCCGCTGACTCTCATTCCAGTGGGTTCGAAGGCCAGACCTCTGTTTCTGCTGCTGTAGGAGGGGGAGCAGGAGAGGCGCAGGGGGGTGTGGGAGAGGGAGGGGGGGCGGTGGTGAGGGAGGGGCATGCGCTGCAGGTGCTGCTGCCTGTGGTGGCGGACAGGCATGGCATGGTGGTGCTGGTGGCTGTGTCGGACGGGGACCAGGACATGCTGCTCAGCTTCGTGTGCATGTGAGTCGCACGCATGGCTGTGGGTATTGGCGTGGCTATGGGCATGGGCACGGGTGGGTATGGCATGGGCATGGGCATGGGCATGGGCATGGGCATGGGCATGGGCATGGGCGTGGGCATATGCGTGGGCATGGGCATGGGCATGGGTATGGGCATGGGCGTGGGCATGGGCATGGCCTGGTCATCTCGTCTTCGGTCATTCGTACTGTACCCATCGACATGTTAAAGACCACCAATCCCACGTCCATCGCCTTTGAACCTCCTTCTATCCCTTTCTTCCAAAGTGCTTTCTTTCCCCAACCTCTTCTCCCCATCCTCCCCTCACTCCCATCTTCACCGCCACTCCCAAACTGCCACAACCATCACGCCAATCGACCTTGCATCTCCTCTCCCCTTCCTCATCCCTCCCGCCCACCCTTTCCTCCCCCACACCCACGCCCCTGCCCCCCAGGCTGCGGCATCTCAACATCACCAATTTCCTCATCGCAGCAACAGACCTCCCGATCCTCTCCTTCGCCTACCTCCACTCCCTCCCAGTCTTCCACCTCCCATCCCTCGACACCCCACTCTCCTCCTCCTCCTCCACCTCCTCCCTCTCCCCAGCCCACTGCACGTCCCTCACCTGTCGCCGCCGCCACTCCATGCACGTGCGCTCGCGAGCAGCTCTAGCCATAGTGCGCCTCGGCTACCACGTCGCCTCCACGCTTGTCGACACAGTCTGGTTCCACAACCCGCTCCCGGACCTCCTAGCGTTCGGGCCCAATGCCGTGGCCATTCAGAGCAGCGTGACTGACGTAGAGCAGCCGGCGAATAGCGTCGAGGGCACGAGCACCATGAGCACAGGGTTTTTCTTTGTAAGGGGAGAGGAGAAGTCTGCCGCGGCGCTGGCCGCGGTGGTGGCGCATGCGGGGGGGAGCCGGATGGCGGAGCATCTGAGCTTCTTCCGTGTGCTGTGTGGGGAGAACGGGCAGCTGCTGGTGAGTTGCCAACTTGCCAATAACCACACCACGTTAGCCCTTGCACTTTCTTGCTGCTCCGGACTTGCTTGTGCACTTCTTGCAGCCTCTGCCACTGCTTACATCCTCGCCTATCCATACTCGGTTCAGTCATGGTTTCACTGGTCAGTGGACCCCATTGCATTATTCGCTCTTCTCCTCCCACTCATTTTGCTGCTGCTCGTTTCGACCCCCCCCCCCCCCCTTGCCCTCACCTCCTCTTCCACAGTTGGGCTCAGACGCCTGCCGGTCACCGTCAGGGGTGAAGACACGGCTGTTGAACCGCCGCCATTTCCCCACAGCAGCCATGTTTGGCCTGTGGGACGCGGAGAACGTGAGAAGGGCGTGTGGGCGCATCGGGTGCCGCGTGCTCCCCAGCGACCACAAGCTAGGTTAGTGCTGCTCCCTGATTTGGCCTTGTCTGGTTTTTCTTGGGTGTCCATTCGGGGTTTCGCTGTGTCTGGAATGGTGTGCCTGCGTCTGCGCCTGTCCGGTTGCCGCGTGGGTGGATGTGCTTTGAGTACATGTGCATGCACTTTTACGAGCGCAACGACTACCACTTCTGAGGATTGATCTGGAATTTGAGACTAGGAGAGGGGTGTGGGGGGGAAGAAGAGGGTATGGAAGATGTATGGTTCTGACTGCTCACACATGTTTCTCACCTGCTTTCGTTCATACTCTCAATAACTCATACCAAGATTCCACCAGCCCGTCTCGAGCCCTTATTCTCTTGTCATATGTGTTCATTCCTTGGTGCCTCTCAACAGCAGATAAGGCGGAGAAATGCAGACGGTTGCAAGAACGTGGGCTGTGGTTCTTAGATTCAGCAAAAGGAACGTGTGTGTACAGATAGCACTGTGCTTGGATTATTCTCAATGCTTCGAGCTGCATTGTCATATGGAATCATTATTATGGGCATTCAAGTCCTTCCACTGTAGCCATTCTCTTCTGGTTCAAAATGTGACTCGAAGAAGCTTGATAGCTAAATCCATACCATAAATGTTATCTACAGTGATGTTTATGTACTTGCAGCTAACTGTACATTGGAAAGTATATTACTGCTCAAACACATCTACTTGAGAAGAGTCCAGTTTACAACCATGTTTCTGACCATTTAGAGTGACAGCCCCCTTGAAATGGTAGATTTGTTGGGAATAGAAATTGGATCGTTGCTGAAATCTTCCTACCATATGGTCACTTCCTCTTTTCTTATCCTCTCTTCACTTTTTATCACGTTCTCTTAGAGATAAAACTGGAAATGGTAGCGCCATCACATGCGGAATCCCATTGGGCGGTCAACGTGGAACATGTGCGAAGTGGTGTGCTTTGCCCGAAAAACGGGTTACACGCCCTGAATCGCCAGTGGAACTGCAATGCGCACACCCCTCTCCGTCCACATGGCTGGTAAAAAGCAGTGACCAGCCTCACTCGATCACCCTCAGGGGGTTGGACGGGTCTCAGTAGGGTGCAGTGCGGTCACGAGTCTGAGATTCAAGACTGCCGATTCCCATCCCTCTCCTACCCAAGCCACTTCTTGCCGTCATATTAGGATCATAAAATGCGCCATCTATTGCGACACCTCGTCAAGCGCCACGTTTCCCCCATGGCGGTGTTCAGAATCCTCATTGCCTTCTGTATCGCTACAATAGGTGTCGTCCCAGCTACGGCGTTTTACCTCCCGGGAATGTACCCCAAGGCACACGCTCCTAATGATACTCTGAACGTTAACGTTAACTCCTTGACGTCTAACGAGACCGGACTGTCGTTTAGCTACTACAGCCTGCCGTTCTGCCAGCCGGAGGAGGGAATACAGCGACTGGACGAGAATTTTGGCGAGGTATTGATCGGAGACCTGATCGAGAACTCGCCGTTTAAATTCCGCACGCTCGCCAAGCAGCGCGCCGTGAAGGCATGCGACGTGGGTCCCCTCACCGAAGCCGACGTGGAAGATCTCAAGTCCAAGATCGACGGCTTTTATCACGTCAATTTCCTCCTGGATAATCTCCCAGTTACGCTCTTCTCCCTAGAAGACAACGAAGGTGACATTCTAACCGGCATCCCCATCGGTTATAATCACAACGGCCAGTACTACCTCTACAATCACATCCTTTTCAAGGTCCTGGTGCATGAATACGTCGAGTCGCCCGCCGCACTGGCCGGAATGTCGATGGGGTATTCGTCCGTTGACGTTTTTCCTCAGGAAGGAAGCTACGCAGATCAGGGTTCATCCCCGAACGGCACAGCGAACGGGTTCGTGGTCGTTGGCTTCGAATCCGCGGCTTGCAGTATCCGCCGCTCTCCGGATCCCGAAATCCCGCGCTACTCGACGCTCGATCCGATCGATTGTTTCAGAGGCGATCCGCAGCCCATAACTCCCGGGGAATCCATTGTCGTCTCCTTCGACGTGCTGTGGGAGAAAAGCCCGATTCAGTGGGCAAGCCGCTGGGACGCGTACTTAAAGATGCGCGGCGATAAGGTCCACTGGTTCTCCATTCTCAACTCCCTCGTCGTCATCTCCTGCCTGGCCGCCGCGGTTTTCGCGATTCTCCTCCGATCCGTGCATCGCGATTTAGCGAGGATCAACAGCAGGGACAAGGAGGAGGCCCAGCAATTGGCGGACGAAAGCGGGTGGAAGCTGCTGGTGGGGGATATTTTCCGGTCGCCTCCGCATCCCGAGGTGCTGTGCATTATCGTGTCGAATGGCTCGCAGCTGCTCTGCATGGCAGTGGTTACCATCTTCTTCGCAGCGCTGGGGTTCATGTCTCCTGCGTCCAGGGGTGCTCTGCTTATGGGCATGGTGCTCTTTTACCTGCTTCTCAGCGTCGTTTCTGGTTACGTCGCCTCCCGCATGTGGGTAACACTTACTGGCGCCACTGTTGCCAGTGCCGGCGCCAGCAACAACAGCAGCGACGGTGGCAGCAGCAGCAGCAGTCCTCTTTCGAAAGAAGCAGCAGCGGCAGTTAGGGTTTTGGCAATCAAAGTAGCATGTTTTTTTCCTGGGATCTGCGCCGTGACCCTCCTAGTCATCAATCTGTTCATCTGGGCCACAGGTAGCACAGGCGCCGTGCCGTTCTCTCTGTTCTCCTACCTCTTCCTCCTCTGGTTCGTCATTTCCGTCCCTCTTACCATCCTCGGTTGCAACCTTGGTCTGAAGGAGCAAAAAATCGCCTATCCGGTGCGGACAAATCAAATCCCAAGGGAGATACCGGACCCGAATTACATACCCCACTTGGGCTTTCAGGGCTACGGAAGCTACACCCCCTGGTTACTTATCCTAGCTGGGGGCGTCCTCCCATTCGGCACCCTGTACATTGAGCTCTACTTCATTATGTCCTCGATATGGATGCAGCGGGTGTACTATGGGTTCGGATTCCTCTTCGTCGTCCTTATCCTGCTCATGCTGGTGTGCGCAGAAGTGGCTGTAGTCTTCACATACTTCCAGCTCACCATGGAAGATTACCGCTGGTGGTGGCGCAGTTTATTCGCTTCAGGGTCGGTTGCGTGTTACGTGTTCCTCTTCTGTGTTTTGTACCTTGTGGTGGACTTGCGACACATGCGCAGCCTGCTGTCTGCCACCATATTCCTCTGCTACTCCCTGCTCATGTCGCTGGCGATTTTCCTCGCAACTGGGACTGTGGGATTCTTCGCATCCGCTTACTTTGTGTACTATATTTTTTCATCCGTCAAGCTTGACTAGTGTATGCTCGTTGTGGGGTGGAGATTCGATGATATGACTTAAATCTTCTAAATGTGCAGAACATAGTGTGGTAGTAAACTGCATTCCAAATGCTACCATACCATTTCTTGATGATGTGTATTAGGCATTATGAACAGCCATGCAAGTACAGCCAGAATTATTTAAACACCTTGTATGTTATGAAGTTGAACACTCGCAGCGATGTACTACTTATATGCGAGTGTGTGTTATCGGAAGTCGAGGTCAGTCAAAGCCAGCATGAAATGTCGGCCAATCAAACGCCTTGAAAATCCGTTGACGGCATATTCTTCTGTCCCGTGTGATCCGCCGAAAACTAGGTTGGGGGTTCTTCCCACTGAAACCCCGTTGACGAAAGATGATTGGACTGCTGCTCAGGGCTGACGATTTCCACTCCACATGGCCCTCGTGCCAGCTCAGGTCTCCATTGGGTGGGGCGATTCATTGGGATGTCTCCGTGTCAAGTCTGAGCTTTGTTCTGACACGAGTTCCACGTGGAAGCATAAACTTGGCAGGCATAGCGACCAAAAGCTGTAACCTACACGTCATTCTCGCTAGCAAAATGCGTTTGATGACCAGGTCCTATCCACCTAGCCACGTTGTAAGTAGGTGCAGTTGTGCTCCTCAAGCAATTTCGTGGCCGACGTAACGCCGGAAGTAGGTGGAATATGTTCTTGCTGACAGCAGCAGCGGGTCTTTGAGGCGCGCTTCGATCGCGTTCTGCTCGCCGCAGCCGAAACTCCCGCAGTCTTCTCTTTCCAGCAACCCACACCATCCACTCCCTCCAAGCCTCCCTCATCACTCTCACCCCTTTTCTCTCACACGCCTCGCCAAACGTCGCACGCGGTTCGCCGTCAAGATGTGCTCCCTTCGATCTCACCTTTCGATCTCATCCGTTGCATACGACTCTCTGCGATTGTAGCAAATCGTAATTCCTTATCGCATACGTCGTGTAGCACCCAGAACTCTCGCATTGATTCCCTCCGTCAGCACACACACTACCTCCTCTTGAGTGCATGGAGCAGCATTTCTCTCCTTCCTCCCCCCTCGCTCGCAAGTGCCTCCCTGCAGTTGCAGAGCAGACGATCCAGCCACCAGACAGTCATCCTGCCCGCTGCTCTGTATTTTAGCCTTCGCAGACAACGTCGACGCATTCAATTGTTCATGCTACGAACACCATAGCAATAATGATGCTATCGGCTGGGCCATTTTCGAAAGGTCTTACGATCACGGGTCACTGTCCACGACTGCCTCTCAATAATCGCTCACTTCTCGTCCGTGTGTCGAACCGCACACATTGTTTTCCCTAAACAACTAGATTCTATCACTTTCAACTAGAGCTCCTATAGTTAGAAATAGAAGGGCGCCAATTAGTTAAGCTTAAAAGGTAGAATTGGAGCAATCTTCCGACCATCGCCATGAGTTGCAGCACGTGCAACATCGCGCAACACGTGGCGGCCCTCCATTGCGCCGACACGGAGGCCACAGCCGTCTCGTCCGCATCCGCACGGCATAGCGCCGTTGATCCCCACGCCCATCCCTATCCCCACCCCCATGCTCACTCTCATCCCCTCCCGCGCATCTGCTCCGTCGCAAGTTGCCGGAGCGCCAGTAACATAACCATCGCAGACGCATCAGTTATGGCCGACGCCATGTTACCGTCATTCGCG
The DNA here is from genome assembly GCA_948144175.1 of Closterium sp. NIES-65. Taxonomy (NCBI): domain Eukaryota; kingdom Viridiplantae; phylum Streptophyta; class Zygnematophyceae; order Desmidiales; family Closteriaceae; genus Closterium; species Closterium sp. NIES-65. Next base: position 1,415,700 of record CANXME010002591.1, on the reverse strand, counting down.
CCGAATTGCGCGCACGTCGCCGGGAAGCTACTGGCTCCGCCGTCCCTATCCACCCCTCGATCCGCGTCTTCCTCCACGCCACTCCCCGTGTCGATCTCTTCGCCTTCCTTCGCTGCTGCTCCCGTCGCCACGCCTTGTCTCTCAATCTCCCCATCCGCGCCGCTTCTCGATCGCGAGCCGACCTTCTCGACCAGGTAACCCCCGGCAATTTCTAAGATTAATTGTTAAAAATTCCAGATATCCTTCCCCTCCGACTTCCTGTTACCCCGTTATGCGGTTTCCGGGATTAAAGAGCACCGAAGTTTCTGTGTGGTTACCGCGTGCTCGTGCTCTTATCTCGTCGACTATCCAGTCGATAGTTCGCAACTTACGTGTCCGCTCTTGAACGTATCTCGTTCCCAACACCCCTCCACTCCCTTCCGGATCTGTCCTTTTACCAGCCTCCCGGAAATTGCGCTTCCATTTGGGGATCCACCGCTGCCGTCATTGCTGCCGCCGCCGCCGCAGTCGCCGCGAACGGCGCCGCCTCAAGCTCCGCAACTGCCGCTGCAATCGCCGGTGAAGCCGAAGCAGCAGACCGGGAAAAGCGGGAAGAATTGGACTGCTGCGGTAACGATCGGCGTGGGTTCGAGCCTTGGAGTGGCAGCCATGGCTGGGGTGCGCTTCGCAGGCTACGGCGCGCAGCCGTCTCTCTTCGACCTCTTTTCGTCGCTCGGCGTTCCGCTCGATATAAGGATGATCGAGGCTTGCGCGCTGTCCCTCTGGCACCTCTCTTCCGCGCTCTCCTTCCCTCTCCCTCTCCCTCTCCCCTTTCCGTCACTCTCCTCCTCTCTCGACCACAATTTCAACCTCCTCCTCCTCCTCCTGCTCACCGCTCTTTGCGCCGCTGGTGCCGCGTTTCTTTTACCGCCCTCGACTTCCGCCGCCGGCGCAGCTTCGCGGGGAGGAGGGCGGAACGGGCGCAGCACCAGAAACGGGATTGGGGCAGAGACGACAGGATTAGCAGAAACGGCAGAACAGTCAGGGTTGTCAGCAGAAACGATGACGTCATCTGTGCCAGCGGGAGCGGCGGGGAGGAGCGAGGGAGGGTGGTGGTGGGGTAGTGGTTGGTGGTGGCGCGTGAGTGTTGACGCCACGGTTAGTGGCGCGGCGGACGGTGCGACGGACGTGTTGCACGAGGGACTAGGCTCCGGAGGAACAACCGCAGCAGCAGCAACAGCAGCAGCAGCCGCAGCCGCCGCCGCCGCCGCCGCCGGGAGGATGACGAGGAAAATCGCCAATCTGAGTGTCGAGTGAGTCAGGATTCCCTGTCACGGTCTTGTCCTGCTTTCCCCTTCTGCTCCTCTCCTCCTTCCCTCACTCCCCCTCTCCTGCTCTCCCACTCTCCTCTTCTCCTCCTCACCGTCCTGTCCCGTTCTACCAAGTTGCTTCATGCTGCTTCCCCAACATCCTCCACCAATTCAGTCGCCCACGGCTATCTAAACCTCCTTCTTCCCCCCCCTTAACTTAACCCCCCGCCCTCCGCCCCTCCTTCTCTGTCCTCCCCCCCCTCTTTCTCCCCCCTTTCAGAGTTCCCGAGGCCTTCTTTCTCTCCGCGCCGCACCAGCCTTCCCCCTCGTCCGCGTCTCCCCGCGTGACGTCGCCCTTCTTCACAGCGTCATCACCTTGCTTCCCCTCGTCGGACCGCATCACCTTGCTCCACCGCGCAGCTGACGCCGCCGCCGCCGCCGCCACCGCCACCGCCACCGCCACCGCCACCAGCGCCGCCCTGCTCTCCCCGCTTGCCGCGTGTCCAGCCACTGATGCCGCCACTGCTGGTGGTACTGCTCTGGCCGACGCTGATGGGGCAGAAGCAGCAGCAACAGCAGCAGCAGCAGCGGCGGCGGAGGCTTTTATGGAGAGTGACAGGGGCGAGGTGAACTCGGGGGACTTGGCTGACCTGATGCTGCACTTGGACTGGTCATATGATGACGGGCTGGGCCGCTGGGACCGGATTATCGACCGGGAGAGTGACGACGTGCAGTATGAGGCGTGGAGGCGAGACCCTAAGGTAAGGGTTTCTGACTTGGTACAGGCGAGAGTTGTTGTTTGTTTGTTTGTTTTTGGATTTTTTGTGTGTGTGTGTGTTTGTGTGCTTTTCTTTTTTTTTTTCGTTTTTACATCTAAAGCAGCACAGTGCAACTCGAGCTGGAGTTGAGCTATAAGGGCGCTGGGGTGTCGTGTCATGTCATGTCATGTCATGTCATGTCATGTCATGTCATGTTATGTCATGTCGCTTCATCTCATGTGATCTCATATCATGTGCTAGGAAATACTCATCTCGCACTTCCTTTCCTCCTCACTCTCCTCTCTCCTTCTCAGAATGGCGGCCCAACAGAATACCACACGCTCACGCGCTTTCCCGGCATGCCAGCGCGGCTGGTAGCAGCATACTACACGGATTGCACATACCACCTGCAGCACCAGTGCGACCCCGTGCTCAAAGCCTTCTCCCCGCTCTCCGCCTGCCCTATCACGGGCGTGCACAAGGGCAGGTTCGAAAGAAAATACCCGCTCTGTGCTGCCCGGGAATATGTCCTGGCTTGGAAGGTGTGGGAGATGTGGGGGGGTTGTGGGGCAGGGAGGGGCGGTGGAGGGGCTGGGATGGAAAGGGAGGAGGAGGAAAAAGGGGAGGAGGGAGGGGTGAGGGGAGTGGAAGGAGGAGAGGTGGTGTTCTGTGTGACGAAGGCGGTGGACGATGAGAGCGTGCCACGGAAGTCGAAGCCGAAGCGGGTGGATATTTACAACTGCGGATGGAGAGTGCAGGATGGTGAGTTCTCTGTGAGAGGAGCGTCGCTTAACCTTGCTCGACTCGACCATACTCCACCGTGCTCAAACTCACTCAGCTTTTGTTTTGCTCATGCCGCACTCTCTCCACTGTCTTGTGCATTTCCTGCTGATTCAAACAGCACAAGCCGCCCTCTCAATCCCCTCCTCAACCTGCCCTTCCCTTCCCTTCCCCGCTCCCTCACTCTCCCCCCCTTCTCTCCTCGCCAGTTGTCCTGCCGGACGGGCGAAAGGCAGCCGAGATAGAGATGGTGGTGCGGGATGACTGTGGCATTCAGAGGGACATGGCAAAGATGGCGTTCAGACGCGGCGCATGGGGCTACGTGTGCAACACACTCGCACACATCCGCGGATATACGCAGCTGCACCCGCACCTGCTGCTTCCTGCGCCTGCTCCGCCCTCGACTGGGTTTGAGGCGCTGCTAGGGGAGAACAGTGTGCAGTCGCAGCAGCAGCAGCAGCAGCAGCAGCAGCAGCAGCAGCAGCAGCAGCAGCAGCAGCAGCAGCAGCAGCAGCAGCAGCAGCAGCAGCAGCAGCAGCAGCAGCAGCAGCAGCAGCAGGAGCAGCAGCAGGAGCAGGAGGAGGAGCGGGCGGAGGAGATGGACAGGGTGCAGCAAACCGTGTTGTTAAGCAAGGATGGCAGCAGCAGCAGCAGAGGTGTTGACCAAGATGGCATGTTCCCTGCAGGAGACGCAGCAGCAGCAGCAGCAGCAGCAGCAGCAGCAGCGGGTGTTGGTGCACAGGCAGAAGTGTCGTCGACACTAGCAGCATTGTCAGCCTCAACATCAGGAGCAGGTGAAGCAGCTGCGGCTCTCAGTCGGTCCCTTGCTGCCCAGGCATCGCTACCACGCCTCCTGCGCTTCACACCCCGCCCTGGCCTCTCCCTCTCGCGTGCATTCAGCTGCATCCGCTCCGCTGCTGCCGCCACTGCTGCCGGAATTGGCAGCAGCAGAAGCTTCTTCGCTGCGGCCCCAGCACCAGGCTCCTCAGCAGCACTCTCTTTGTCGTCAGCATCAGGGCCAGGAGGCTCAGGACCGGGATCAGCAGCAGCAGGGGCTTCAATGGCCCGAACTTCTGATGGCAAACGAGTGCTGCTGCTGAGAGGGGTTGTGCCTGTAGTGGCAGTGGCAGCTATGGGGCTCGGTGTAGGGGGGTTGCTTGTGGTGCATTGCGGTGCGGCAGGGGCAGCATCTAAGGTGCTTCTTGCTTGCACCCTGAGGTCGATGTGGGTGGGGGCGCAGCGGGAGAGTCCCCAGGAAGGCTCCTCCCAGGCTGGCCGCAAGGAAGCAAGGAAATAAGGAATTAAGGAAATAATGCACAAAGGATGAAAAAATAGTGGGGGGGATGGCAAAGCACGACCCATCAGCAGCTGCTTTTTTTGCCCTGCTCTGAAACGGGGACGAGATGGGGCAATGTGAAAGGGATGCTGGCTGGCCAGTGCGGAAATAGATAGTGGCTGTAGATAGAAAGAGGTTTACGTATGTATGCCTGCCAACCAATAAGGTGCTCCTGTGCAGCTGGCGCAAGGTACAGCTCCTCTAGCTGGTGTGCTGGGGTGTATTTTTGAACGCTGTCAGATTGCTGCTGGCTGTGAGCATAAATGTCTGCATTCTTTTGTTCATGTGGTATAAAATCTGTTGTGGGGTACAAAAAGGCTGTTTCTTCTATTTGTTAACAAGCAGAGTGCCTCTAAAACCACACCAGGCATACTCCACTGTGGATGGCCAGGACATAGGCTCCCTAGAGTATAGGCATCCGGTTGTTTCTAGGTGGCCTTTGCTTAGGGCGTGCTGGCGTTTTATTATATAGGAAGGTTTTGATATACATTACCGCATGTTGTGCGCGCCTATATATTCAGGGGCTATGTACTTGTCAATCGATATAACGTGTGTGATATATAAAATAGAAGGTAGCTAGGAAATATGATTACATTGTCCCTCCGATTGCATATCTCTGCCAAATACCTGGGATAACTACTTATAACGAAGACATCTGCGGAGAACTGCACCAATCGTGGCAAAGCAGAATCGCAAAACGGGGAACCTACTACCAGAGCTTAGACCTTCCATCAATTTCCATTTCAGCGTAGACCTCCGCACAACAGTTTTTGTACTGTACACTCCAGTTGGCGCGCAGTGGTTCGATCATAAAATGCGTATTCTGAACTGTACAGTACATGTACGACCACACAGCTGTTGTGCGGGAGGGAAATGCGACGTGACAGACAAGACACTTCGACCGACCGAACCGCTGAGCACAGCGATGACGTGTATGAGCTCGTTCGCCAGCGCATGCGTGTCAGGTGGCGATGAAGCATCACCCGTCGTCACCTCACCAGACCAGGGCCCTGTTTGGCAGGCATCATGGCCATTATGGCCACAATGGGCATTTCTAACGGGCCCCCAAAAAATGCTCCTGGGCATTTCGAGAAACAGCATCGAAATCGGATAGTAGCTGCAGTGCACATTCGGAAAAACGGGGTGGAGTGTTTGGTTGGCATTATTCTGGTGTAGATTGATGGCATCTATCGGGTTTTGTGGCAGATGGTAAGCAGTTGCCATGATGGTTCGCGTGATCATGTGATCGGCTGGCATATTTGACCAGTCACTTTTGATTGCCCCGAATCACTGATACCCCGTATAGTGCGTGGCCTCGAGGCCGCATGGTGCGGGGGATCAGAAAATGGGCACTTTGCCAGAGAAACTCGTTTGGGTGTAGATTCCGGCGGTTGAAAACGCCTGCAAAAAAAGGGGTGTTTGGTTGGCATTCTGGTCGGTTCACTGTAGCCCATCCCCCTCGCCCGTTTTTTTTATGCCTGCCAAACTGGGCCCAGAACTCAAGGCGACTGTACGCTGATGGCGAAACGCGTGGACCTCAACTCCATCCACACACATCCCATCAACGGTGTCAGCACCACGTGAGGAAGATCCCACGACTGAAAGTAGTACACCCTCTTTCTCGCCATTGTGAAATCGGTTATAGTGAAGTCAAGATGGGAAAATCACGGTTAACGGTGGTTAGATTAAGTCTAGGTATGGTTCAATCAGACAAATCGAAGGTAACTAGGTTTTCCATCAGTTCAGCACAGTTCAGTGTAGTGAGAAACAGGGTGTAGTCAACAGCTGACGGTTGTGTGAAACAAGCAAGCAAGATGAGCGTTGTCGTCGACAACGCCGCAGAAAACGAGTGGTTGCGTCCCACTGGTTGGCTGTCTGTCTAGGTTGCAACCAAAATCTCCTCGAACAAAACGTAAAAATTGCAGTAGGTCGTGTCTTCTGTACTCGCAGACTTGTTCGGTGTAGTCCAAAACCTTGAGAAGATGATAAACGCTGCAGGGTTTCTAGCGTTCTTAGACGCTTAGCATAGTCTTAGAGAGACCCAGCGTAGTATCATGTCTGAAGATCACGCCTTTTCCCACATTGTACAAGATTGGGAGTCGTAGCTCCTGGTTTTGTTTTCAGAACTGTTAGCTAAAACCGGTTCGGGGGGCACCTCCCCCCCCCCCCCAACCTACCTTGGCCCCCTACCACTACCCCGCCAGCTCCCACATGCGCAGCGATAATGGTGGCTGTGGCGGAATGTGGGGGGGGAAGGGTGTGAGTAGGGAGGACGCAATTGCCATTGAAAGAGGTTAGTGCGACAACGTAACGAAACGCACCAGTCGCAGACGCGAAGATGAAGGAAGATCCACGTCGTCGTGCGACAGGTCAGCGCAGATCAACACATAATCCAGGGAGGGTTTGAGCGGCGCGCAATGTGAGTAAAATGTGGTCAAGGTGGGTCGGGAAAATGTGCGCTTGGAGGGGAGGAGCGGAGGGGCGGTTTGGGGGATGGGGGTGATGGCCAGAAGGGAGAAGGGGCACAAGAGAGTGAGCGAGTCAAACCGAAACGACAGCAAGTGAGTGAAGAAAAGGATTTGTGGGTGGGCGCATTGGCCTGGTTCGGCGGCGGTGAGATCAGCACAAGAGTCGATCGAGACCACCATCACGAGGTTGGATGAGATGCGAGGGACGGAAATAGATGGCGGTGGTAGGAACGCCAACGAGACGCATTTTCACCCGTTCTTCCTCCTCGTCACCTCCTCGTCAGCGTTGCTTCTTCTGTCCCCCAGCCCCGTTTCCTCCGACATCCTCATTCCCATGAGTATATTCCCTCACTGTAGCTGCTCGCTGGTTCTGAACTTCTGATGCGCGCGTGCTTCGTCACCTGTAATTGCGTGGGGTCGTTCAAATCCCCGCCTCGCCTCCTCGCCCCGCCACGCCTCGCCTACTGCTGCCGCTCGAATGGGATTGCAGAGGGACTCAATTTTTGGTTCAAGCCTCCCAGGGGATGTCGTTCTGTTCTTGAACTTTCTGCTCCTTCCTCGCTATCCTCTACCTGTCCCTCATTCCTGGTATCATGTTCGAAAGCTCCTCAGGTTCCCGTCCCATCCCATTCGTTTCTCTAATCCCCAAGCGAGAACTGCATTCATCCTAATCTCCGCGCGGTTGTTGTTGGACTATAATTTTCTCTAAATCTTCCTTTCCAAGCCGCCTTTGGTTATGCCATGGGAAACGCCTGTTCGTCAGTCTTTCCGCGCGACCATGAGGACGATCTCTGCGACGTCGCACAACAGCGTCGCTATAACTCACACACAGAAACGGAGCAGCCTCGCCCGCCTGCTGCCTCAGCGAAGCCCAGGTGCCCCTCAGCTGTGTACGCGGCTGACGTGGCAAGGGGATCCGCAGCCGGCAAAATCTCCCTCCGCCGCCGTTGGCTGGGCAGCAGCCGTCAAATTTGCGACCCCAAATCGCGATTAAAATCCCAGCCATCCAAATTCCACACCAGATCCAAATTGACGGCACGTGGTGCTCAAGAAGCGCCTCTCGCGGCGGCAGTTGCTTGCAGGAGTCTGCTAGAACGGTACGACTTAGACCGAGCTCTTGGTGAAGGCAAATTCGGTTCTGTGCGCGTTTGCCGGGCGAAAATTGGTCCGAATGCGGGAGTGGAATACGCGTGCAAATCGATTGCGAGAAGCAGCGCGCCGAGTATGGTCGTGGCACGCAGCGGTTCCAAAGGAACGGGAAACGCTGGTTCCCCGTTCACAGGCCCGTATTCGTGTTCTCCCTCTGCTACCCGCAACAGCGGCGGTAGCAGCAACAGCAACGGCACTAGCAATAGCAGTAGCAGTAGTAGCATCAGTAGCGGTAGCGCGGGTGGTTCGACATGTGGCAGCAGCTGCTACGGCAGCGACAGCGACAGCGGCAGCAGCAGCAACAGCGGCGCGATGAGCGACTTGATGTGTGATTGCCACGGGTGCTCGTCCGGACCGCTCCACCTCATGACGCCCGGCTCGCCCGTGTCGCGAGCGACTTCCGCGTCTTGCGGATCCACGCCCTGTAGCACTCTCACCTCTCCCGCTCGCGCAGGCGCAGGCGCCGCCGCCTCAGCGACAGCACCGCCACCGGCAGCGGCGGCAGCGGCGGCGGCGGGTGCTGCGGGATTGCAAACGGCGCTGACGGAGGTGGTGGTGCTGCGACTATTGCAAGGTGTCGAAGGTGTCGTGCGACTGCAGGGCGTCGTGGACGACGGCCCTGCGACGTCGCACTGTCACATCGTCATGCAGCTCTGTCGGGGCCCCAGCCTCCACGACTACATCGCCTCCAAGGTACGTCCCTCCGCACGTACGCACGCTCGTACGTACGTTCAGATCTCAGTAATTTTAAGGCATTTTCGAAATGAGTGTACACTTATTGAACTTTTCCGATCATCAAGAGTCTCAATCCGCCAATTTCCCTCGCTTCCCCTGTTCCCCATCTCCCCCATCTGTATCTCTCCCTCTCTCCCTTCTCCGCCCCTTTGTCTCCCTCCGCACGTCCGTCTGCGCGCAGGGGGCGGTGAGCGAGGCGGAGGCGGCGCGGCTGATGCGCGCAGTGATGCGCGTGGTGGCGGAGTGCCACGCGCGCGGCGTGGTGCATCGGGACGTGAAGGCCAGCAACTTCCTCTTCCTCTCCGCATCCCCCGCCGACTCTCCCCTTGTCGCGATCGACTTCGGCCTTGCCGCCTTCTGCCGCCCAGGCGAGCGCCTGCGTGACGTGGCTGGCAGCCCGTGCTACGTGGCGCCGGAGGTGCTGAAGCGGCAGTCGGGGCGCGGGTACGCGCACTCCGCGGACGTGTGGAGCGCGGGCGTGCTCTTCCACCTGCTCCTCTCCGCACGCCCGCCCTTCGACGGCCGTGAGTGCTCGCAGCGCCCCGCTCCCGTCATGTCAACCCCGCTTCCCATTCCCCCTCCCCATATCACACCCCCACCCACTCCCGCTCCGGCATGCTAGCAACTCCATGCTCGTGCTCGTGCTCAATCGGTGTGACTTTTGAGAATTCAGAAAAGTCTCCCTCGCCTCCATCCCGGCATCTCCTTCACTCCCTCATCCTTCGTTTCGCGTCCCTCCCTCCTCCCTCCTTCCCCCCTTCTCTCCCCCACGCCAGCCAGCATAGTGGACGTGTTCAGAGCCGTGGCGAGCGCGCCGTTGGACCTGGAATCGCGGGCGCCATGGGCGGGCGTGTCCGCGGAGGCCAAGCACCTGCTCGCCGCCATGCTCTCCCGCGACCCTGACGCGCGCCCCACAGCGCAGCAAGTGCTCGGTAAGTTGAGATCCCTGCGCGGTGCGGTGGAGTGCGGTGCAGCAAGTCCTCCTCTGTTACTCCCCCACTCCACTCCTCCTCCCAGTGCCACTCGCCCGTTTCTAACCTTTCCAACCATGCCCGTCTCCTGTCTCCCTGGATCCTTGCCACATCCCCTTGCCCTTGCCCTCTGCGTTTCAGAGCACAAGTGGTTTCAGATGCACTCGTCTGCAGAATGCTGACCGTCACCGTCACCGTCACCGTCATCATCGTCTTGTCTTCACCGGCCCAATAACCCAATGAACGCCAGCTGCTGCTGCTGCTGCTGCTGCTGCTGCCACGGGTGAAGCTCCCACACAGGCACGCCGTCAGGCCGGCCCTTCACCCAGCAGGCAGCTTCCACGTGTATTTTGAGTCGAATAAAAACAGCTCCCGCACTGGCATGCCTTAGTGCCGGACCTTTGCACAGCTGAACATCGACCAGGCAGCAGCCAAGCCATGTTAGGGCCATGGTAGGGCCATGGTATGGTAGGGCCATGGTAGGGCCATGGTAAGCACATGGCTAACCCATGGCCAATCCATGGCAAACCCACTCACCCACCTCACCAACCCCACCAAACCCCTCCAGCCATCCAGCCCGCCTCTTTCAATCGCTGCCTGTCTCTCTGCCCTGCTCCTCGTCCTGACTGGAGGCTGAAGGGGTACAGTCACCAGCAACAAGATACCAAGTGTGTGACCCTTGGGTTCTAGCGCCTCCCAGTGGCCCAGGTCTAACCTCTTTTCAGTGGCCCAAGGCCCATGGTCCAAGTCTCATGCCCCATGGCCCATTGCAAGTGGATATGGCTGTTCTGTGTGTGTGTACATAGAGCCACCTGGAATGTGGCACTGAAATGTGTGTCACCATTGCGGCACTCAAAAAGGGTATGGTGGGGGGCAGCTAAGGTGGCACCGCCATTGGCTGTTGGAAAGCGCCACAGAGGGAGCTCGGAGTATCATATCATGGTGGCAGTTGGAGAGTGTCATTCAGATACAGGGGTACTACCGTACACAGCAGTTCTCATGTAGTACCAAGGGGCCTCTGGTGTACTTCCGTACCAGTTGTGTTGACACAGAGAGGAGGCTTCTGCTTGGGGTGCTCCCAGGCTTGGAAGAGTACGGGTCGCTGGGGCGAGTGTTAGTGAGTGGTGGGGTTGGCAGATTAATTACGGTAGTGTGTAAAGAGCTGATAGAGCAGTGTGGTGGGGTGGTGGTGGAGGATGGAAGGTAGAGAGGCCAAAGCAGCAGCAGCAGCAGCAGGGCAGCATGGTCTCATCCACGGTTCTGTAATTCAATCAACCCCACTGAACCCAACCCCGTGTCGCACATTGCCTCTGCATGGGCTTATGCCATACACGCCCACATTCCCCTCGCTTTCACATGTGCGGCATGCATGCCTGATAAGTGCCTTGTCGCAAGTGCCTTGTCGCATGTGGCTTGTCGTATGTGGCTTGAATCTTCAATCCATGGCATGGTTATGTGCCATGCGGGTGGATGCCATCTCACATGCCATGGTACATCCTTTCTGCATACTTGTACATAGCTGGTACTACTGGGTTATGTTTTGTTTGGGTGGGCTGGGCTGTCCCTTTGCCTCCATTTCCGCAGCCCTTGTAAAGTACCTTATCCCCGAAAATAAACCGAGATTGCTTTGTGCTTTATACCGGTATATTCAAGATAGCACGCGAGTTGCTTTACTTCCTTTCTTGTATATACTGGATACATTTGCAGCATGCACCGACGATGCCCTTCCGCAGTCAGTACCCATTTGCTCGGCCAGGGTCAAGGCAGAAACTACGGTATGGTACTTAATTACAAAACCGACAAGAAACAACACCTACAATGTTGCAGCGATGATGATCAAAACCACCTCTCATCTTGCTTGTACTGTATGATGGAAGGTGCTTCTGAAAAAAGCCTGAAGCAACTCATCTCCGCTCAGCCCTCCTCATGTATGGTACTTGCCTCGCCCTGTTTCCAGCTAAGCCTCTACGATGTCTCTGTATGGACGGTAGTACCTGCACAAGGTGTGGGGGGCGGGCAGGAACAGATACGGTACGGTAAAAGGATTGCTGTGAGGTGAGGCGGTAAGGTGTGCCGCAATTTGATAATGATCCTATAATTACCGTATGAAAACAATCACCGGTACAGGTTCTGGCCAAGGAGATCCAAATCAAAGGGCATGCGCATACACGTGGCTTATGATTGTGTGCGTGTGTGTGTGCATGCAGCATGGGCACATGCGTGAACATACACATGCAAACATGGCGAACGTACGGTTGAGTCCTGTGCATGTGAGTGTAGTGTTGTGAGAGTGAGGGAGTGGGGAAGGGAAGGATGGGCAAGTGTGAATATCAATAAAGGAGGTGAGCTGTAGGGAAGAGCAGGAGAGAGAGAAAGCAGGTGCGAGAGTAGAGAGGGGGGTGAGGAGGATAGAGAAAGGGAGAGAGAGTTGGAGGGAGAGGGAAGGGAAGGTACCATGCTTGGAAGTCACAGTCCCACCACTCGATCATGAGATTATCCTCCAAGAAGTGGAACATGTGTGGCACCCTGTGTGGAGGCATGCACATGGAGAGTTGAGTTTTGAGGCGCCTAAAAACACCCGACTCAATACGTGCGGATCACATATGGGAAGTTGCAGTCCCCCCACTCGATCATGAGATTGTCCTCCAAGAAGTGGAACATGTGCGGTACCCTGTGTGGGTGTGAGTACCATGGACGCATGCACATGGGGAGTTGTATTTGGACTTTTGAGGCGCCTCAAATGTGTATTTGGAGGTGCCTAAAAGCTCGACTCAATACACACGGATCTCTTTTGAAGTTCATTATTCAGGGTGCTTCCGACCCCGACATCTGAGATTGTCCTCCACGAAGTGAAACATGTGCTTCACCCGCAAGGGCTTCACCCGCAAGGGCTTCACCCGCAAGGCCTTCACCCGCAAGGGCTTCACCCGCAAGGGCTTCACACGCAAGGGCTTCACACGCAAGGGCTTCACCCGCAAGGGCTTCACACGCAAGGGCTTCACCCGCAAGGGCTTCACACGCAAGGGCTTCACACGCAAGGGCTTCACCCGCAAGGGCTTCACACGCAAGGGCTTCACCCGCAAGGGCTTCACACGCAAGGGCTTCACACGCAAGGGCTTCACACGCAAGGGCTTCACACGCAAGGGCTTCACACGCAAGGGCTTCACCCGCAAGAGCTTCACCTGCAAGAGCTTCACCCGTAAGGGCTTCACACGCAAGGGCTTCACACGCAAGGGCTTCACACGCAAGGGCTTCACCCGCAAGAGCTTCACCTGCAAGAGCTTCACCCGTAAGGGCTTCACACGCAAGGGCTTCACAAGCAAGGGCTTCACACGCAAGGGCTTCACCCGCAAGAGCTTCACCTGCAAGAGCTTCACCCGTAAGGGCTTCACACGCAAGGGCTTCACCCGTAAGGGCTTCACCCACAAGAGCTTCACCTGCAAGAGCTTCACCCGTAAGGGCTTCACACGCAAGGGCTTCACCCGTAAGGGCTTCACACGCAAGGGCTTCACACGCAAGGGCTTCACACGCAAGGGCTTCACACGCAAGGGCTTCACACGCAAGGGCTTCACCCGCAAGGGCTTCACCCGCAAGGGCTTCACACGCAAGGGCTTCACACGCAAGGGCATCACCCGCAAGAGCTTCACCTGCAAGAGCTTCACCCGTAAGGGCTTCACACGCAAGGGCTTCACACGCAAGGGCTTCACCCGCAAGGGCTTCACACGCAAGGGCTTCACACGCAAGGGCTTCACACGCAAGGCCTTCACCCGCAAGGGCTTCACCCGCAAGGGCTTCACCCGCAAGGGCTTCACCCGCAAGGGCTTCACCCGCAAGGGCTTCACCCGCAAGGGCTTCACCCGCAAGGGCTTCACCCGCAAGGGCTTCACCCGCAAGGGCTTCACCCGCAAGGGCTTCACCCGCAAGGGCTTCACCCGCAAGGGCTTCACCCGCAAGGGCTTCACCCGCAAGGGCTTCACACGCAAGGGCTTCACACGCAAGGGCTTCACCCGCAAGAGCTTCACCTGCAAGAGCTTCACCCGTAAGGGCTTCACACGCAAGGGCTTCACCCGTAAGGGCTTCACCCGCAAGAGCTTCACCTGCAAGAGCTTCACCCGTAAGGGCTTCACACGCAAGGGCTTCACACGCAAGGGCTTCACACGCAAGGGCTTCACACGCAAGGGCTTCACACGCAAGGGCTTCACACGCAAGGGCTTCACCCGCAAGGGCTTCACCCGCAAGAGCTTCACCCGCAAGAGCTTCACACGCAAGGGCTTCACCCGCAAGGGCTTCACCCGCAAGAGCTTCACCCGCAAGAGCTTCACACGCAAGAGCTTCACCGTGGGGGTATGGTGATGACGTTGAGGATCCCATCGTACTCCCTCACCTCCTCCCCTCCACTCACTAGGTCCTGCACTCCCCACCCCCACACATCAACATGCACACACGCACACACTCATCAAGAACAGACACAACGTGAATGTGAACAAACATGATGCATACGTAGAGGAACAAAAGAAACATAAGTCCCGTGTGTAGGGTGACATGCGGGGGGACTGTGCAGCTGTGCCACGAAAGAGGAAACACTCAAGAGTGCACCAGGAAGCACAGAAGGGCGTGGGTGTTGTGGAGGGAGAGACCAGGGGCTGTGTGCTGGAGGGGCAATGTGGGACTTGCATGCGTGTATGTATGCAGTGAGGGTTTTTGATACGCCATGCATGCAGGCAGAGGGGAGACCGTGAGGTGGAGGTTGGTGCGACCGGAGAGAATGACGCCGTGCTGGGAGCAGTCGTGCATGTCGAGAGGAGCAGTTGTGCTACTAGTGCGTGCAGTGTGTGGCAGGGGCTGTGTGGCAGGGGCTGTGTGGGAGAGGCTGCGTGGCAGGGGGCGTGTGTGAGATGCAGACCGTGAGGTGGAGGTTGGTGCGGCCGGAGAGGATAATGTCGTGCTGGGAGCAGTTGTGCATGTCGCCACTGCGCCGCGACCCCGCCTTGGTTGCCATGAGATTCACCACCACGCCTTGCCCCATCTGCATGTGCGCACATGCATGCACATGCACATGCACATGCACATGCACATGCACATGGGTGCGCACAGGCAGAGAGGGACAAATACACAGGCAAACGAACACACTCATATGCATGCACGGAAACTCTTCCCGCAGCCCCTACTCACACACAGACCACACATGCACACACATGAGCGTGCGGTGGCCATGGAAACATGCAGAAGAGAAAAACAAGACGGCAGGCAGTACAGCAGCTTACACTGACGCGGAGAATCTTGCCTCTTGTGTCCTCAAACGAGGCAGTCTGTGGCGGAGCAGCAGGCACAAGAGGGGATAGAGGGTGAGGCAAAAAAGAGAAGAAGAAACAAACTCAAGACTTGGCATGATACAATTGGCACGATATAATTGGCTCGGTATAAGCATCTAACTTCCCCCGACTCATACCGATCCAACCGAAACAAAACTTTCTCCATCTCCATTATTTTCTTGGTTTCCATCCCCCCACCACCCCAGTTCTCCATTTCCCCCATTCCCCATTCCCCATTCCCCATTCCCCATTCCCCATTCCCCATTCCCCTGTCCCCCATTCCCCCATTCCCCCAGACGAGCACCTGTCCGAAGAGAGTGAGCGCTCGCGAGGCCATGGAGGGCGGGGGCGCGTCCTGCACGCCCTTGCTGCGCCACGTCAGCGCGTCCAGCGGGCCCTGCGGCGTGCGCATCAGCTCCGCCAGCAACGCGGGGATGGCTGCGGAAGGGAGTTGGGGAGGGTGAGGTTGAGGGTGTGGGTGCGGGTAAGTGGGGGTGAGTGTGTCTTCGGGAGTGAGGGTGTGAGTGAGAGTGTGTGTTGCTGAGTGTGAGGTATGAGCGAAGAGCGACAAGGGCCGGGAGCTTAAGGGACACCTGGCCACCAAGGGAGGAACCCACGACTCACATTTACTGCCGCTGACGGCGCTACTGCTGCTGCTGCTGCTGCTACTGGGACTCGCCTCACCACTATCCGCGCAGCACCAGCAGCACCCGTGAGTCGCACTACAGCTACAGTTACTGCTGCTGTTGCTGCCGCTATTATCGCTAATACCGAAACTGTCTCCCTTCCCTCCCTCGGCTGTCTCTCGCCTCATCATCTCTCCCACCGTCGCTTGTACAGCCAGTAACCGTTGCTCAACCTGCGCTGCCGTTGCGTCTGTCACCTCCCCCGCTGCTTTCAAAGCGCCGCGGTCGGCTGAGGATGGTTCCTGCGGACGATGCAATAGCGAGTACGCGGTGTATGTCGCGAAACAGACGAGCGCTATTCGCTCCAGCGTTCGGCTAGCCATGGCGGGAGGAGGAGGAGTGAGTGGCGAGGGGGGAAGGAGAGCGGCGGTTGCGCGCGGGTGACGGCGAGAATGGGCAGAGTTGGAGTGCATGGGCTCGCTGTGACGATTGTAATCGCTAGTATCGATAGTCGAAGTAAGAGGAGTAAGTGAAGTCGAATCCTGGCTCACGGCAATATGAAAGGCTTTGCGACGCGTGAGATGGAACTAGGACACATGCATACTCAATAGGAGGTCAACGCGCGGAGAATCCTCGAAGATACTACACAGAATTGCTACTTTGCAAGAGATGTACACGAATTAATACATCTTAAAACCGGAACTTGGTGTTCCTCCTAACAAATTATGCGATTCATTTAAGCATTTGAAGTACCAGACACTCCTAATCTCTTTTCCAGATCTCCCCTCCCATCAATATACATCCATCCATGCCCGTCCTTTCTGTTTCGCCATCATACCCACCTTTCTTGATTCTCCTTGGCAAACTCACTCTCTCTTCCCTCCCTCTTCAAATCTACAGCCCCAGAGCGGCACTGAGAGCACTGTGAACATCCACGCTAATCTGAGCCTCTGCCTTCTCCAAATCAGTGCTCGCACTCGCCACCTTGGCGTGTGCCGCAGCCAGGCCCTTCTTCACCTCCTCGCCGTCGATCTGGTCCAGCGGCACCGCATCAACGGCTGCCACGTCGAGCACGCTGTTGGGGTGCACGAACGCGAAACCGCTGCTGACAAAGAGCTTTGTCTCGGTTGTTCCTTCGATGACTGTCAGCAGGCCTGGCTTGAGCTCCGCAATGGACGCCACGTGGCCTGGAAGGACGCCCATCTGGCCTGACGTGGCAGGGATGATCACGCTGTCCACCTGGGCGTGGAACGGGGTGAGGGGAAGCGTGAGCGGGAGGGGTCAGGGGGGGAGGGAAGGGGGAAAAAGGGGAAGGAAAAGGACGGAAGGGGAAGGGGAAGGAGGGGAGATGGGAAAGCGAGGGAGGTGGAACGAGGAACAGGGAAGGAAAAAGGGGAAGTGGGAACGGAATGAGGGAAGGCGGGGGAAGTGGAAACGGGGAAAGGAAACGAGGAAGGGGGAAGGAAAAAGGGGAAGAGGAAAAGGGAAATGAAGAGGAAAGCATACGGGATCAGGGGGACGGGTAATGAGTGTGTTGGGAGGAATGACAAGGAGGAGGAAGGAGAACGAGGTTTGCGCTAGGAAAAAACCAGAGACATGTGCGAACACTCTGCGAATCCTACACGTAGTCCTGGTCTGACGAAGCATGACGTTGACTGACGTGGTCTCGATCACCCCGTACATTACCACTCATGTAAGCTCTTTAACGAGGGCTCACTACCCACCCTTCGAAGTAACGGATCGCCATATATGAGAGACTGTAGATCCCGAAAATAACTAATGCGGCCTACAGCCTAGAGCTCTCGAGACAGAACTGGTTCCAGCCACGCCAGACGTCGTAGAAGGGATATCGGAACTGCGATCCCGTTTCAGAACCAGGCGTAAAGCATCTGGCGAAACCCTAAACGGGTTACGGTACACTTCGTCAGCGTAGCCTAGTGTAGTCGCTTCCGATCATCAGCGCGTTCACCGCTCGCAACTTACCTCTTTCGCGCTGTACGGCATAGCGTGAGGTAGCGAGAGGTTAAGCGTGAGCTTTTCCGGGATCGCGGCCGACACGGCGGGACGCTCCTTGAGGTAAGTAAGCGGCGTGGACGGCACGTCCAGCTGCGGCGCTACGCGCTTGTAAGCCTCCGCTAGGCTCGCGGACTCGGCGGACGCAGCGGCGGATCCGTGGATCCGCGCAACGCCGGCGGCCGCGCGCGCGGCGGGGAGGAGAACGCGCTTGGCGGATCGGAACATGGTGACAGTGCGGAAGGACGAAAGATTGTGGACCGGTGAGAATGAACGGTGCGCGCCGCAAAATCTATGGAACGCCCTGGCCTGGGAACGACAGGAGGAGGCGAGATCGTGGTGGGAGTGCGAAGCGGCGAGCGGAAGAGGCGGTGGTGGAAGGTGGAAGTATGGCAGAAGGCCCAGAAGCGGAAGCGAGCGGAGCAGCTGAGGATGATTAGTGGTGGTAGTGGGACGGTGGCTGCAGGGGTTGGCGGAGCAGTGGCGGAAGCAGATGCGGACAGGGTAGTCTAGCGGAAGCGGGAGTGAAAAAAGTGGTGGCGGAAGGGGGTCGGAGGGAGTGAGGGGGAATGGGAGGGCGTACGGGGCGGAGTCTCAGGAAGCACGTGTTCGGCTTGCGGTGTTTGGAGCTACTGTGCATAGATTGTAAACATAAAAGGTTAAATGGTTACATCGAGTTCAGTCATCATCCAGATTACATGGTAAGTCTGCATCAACGATATGCATCACCTCAGGAGATTGTCTACCTGGAACTAATCCAACCTAGAGTTATCGTTAGCCACACTTATGGCAGGAGATTACCAGGCAGGTAAGCCCAGGCAGCTCGACAAAAAAGAACTGCCAATCCGACTAGCAGCACTAGTACATTTCAAGGAGGCGGGCAGAAGGGAGGATGAGGAACTTAGGGGAAAAGAAGGGTGTGGATAAGAAAGAAACGGAGGGGCCCAGGAATGTGGAACAGCAGAAAGGTACGGTAGATGGTGTCTGTTGGAGGTCACAAGGAGTCGAGGAAGGAAAAAGACAAAAGGGAATCAATCAAGTAGAGGAAACAATCCCATCTACAATAGAGAACCGTGAGAACTAAGTAGAGACCCAGGAATCCACGCAGGCCCAGACACTGCCGGACCAGAAGTTAGCAACCGTGAATGCAAGGCTGAGGAGGGTGGTGAGGTGGTGAGGAGGTGGTGAGGAGGTGGTGAGGTGGTGGTGAGCTGGTGCTGCTATGCAGCTTCTTTTGCTGATGCCTGACATGACATCAGGCACAGGCCAAGGGTAAAGGATGGGATTGCGGGAGGTAAAGGGGGGAGGTTCAAAGAAAAAGAGAGGCAGGTAAGGGATGTGATGTGACCGGTAAGATCCAGGAGATATCCAGTGTCAGATGCAGAGGAGTCGACACATGCCGGCCAGTCCAGTCACAGGTGCCCATCTTTTTCCAGTCGCCGATCCATCCATCCATCCACAGTGCAGTTGCTCGTCCAGTCGTCGTAGCAGCAGCGGGCCATGGAGGCCCAGGGGCACGCCAAGCAGTGCAACGACAGACGGCACATAACTCAGTCCGTGCAATGTACACACCACATGCAGAGAGAGTCAGTCAAGTAACCCCGCCCCGTCGCCACCCCTCCACGGATGGCGGCACTGCTACGGCACGAGTGCAGACACATCGGAGGAGTTATGCCTAGACAGCCCACTGCCCTTGCCGCCCCCATGCCCTGACCGCCTCCTCTCCCCGTCCCCATCCCCGTCCCGCTCCCTCCCACCCCTCTCACGGTGCCTGTCTCTCTCCTTGTGCCTACTGCCCCCCCTCTCCCCATCCCTCTCCCGCTCCCACTCACTCTCCCGCTCCGACTCCTCCCCACCACCTCCCCTGCTCCGCGCGTCTCTCCTCCCTGACCCTGCACCGCCCTCTCCCTCCCTCGCCTGCGGCACCAGCAGCGACAGGTCTTGGGACTTCTGCCTACGGCCCCGCAGGGCTGAACTGCCCCCAGCCTCTGACCCACGCCGGCTGCTGCTGCTGCTCACACCACTGCCACCACCGCTCTCCCTCCTCCCGTCCTTCTCCCGCAACCAGTCCTTGTCACGGTCGCGCTCCCTGTACCGATCCCGGTCCCGGTCCCTGTTCCTCTCCCTGCTTCTGTCGCTCCGATCGTCATCATCCCATCCACCGCCCCTCTCCCTCCCCCCTCCACCAAACCCTCCAAACTCCCCGCCGTCCTCTCCCCCCCGCCTCCCGCCTCGCTCCCTCCGGCCGTCCCTCTCGCCCCGCTCATGCCCGCCACCCTCTCCCCGCTTCACCTCTTCTGCTTCAAGCCACGAGGCACTCACCGACTTGTTCCTAGACAACGCACTGTCATCCGCGTCCTCCCCATCTCGCCCGCCGCGCTTGGGGGAGCGCAGCGGAACACCGGCACCACCCCCCTGCCTTGGAGACTTGGGAATACCCCCCCTACCACTGGCTGTGTGCCCGTACCCTGATGACCTATCCCTGTCCCTGTCTCTGTCCCGGTCTCGACTGTACGATCCAGTTCTTGAGCTTCTGCTGTCTGTCCGTTGGTAGTCCCCTTCTCCCCCTCTCTCCCTCTCTCTCTCCTTCTCTTTGCCATGTGTGCCGTTCACCCCTTCTGCCACTGCATCCCCTGTCTTGCCCTCCTCCCCACCTGCCCCTTCCGCATCCCCCCCTCCTTCCTCTGCCTCCCCCTCCTCCGCCACACCATTCGCTGTCACTTTCCCCCCACCACCCTCCTCATCCCCTGCCTCTTTCCCTCCTCCACCCTCACCCTTCGCCTCGTCCCCTCCGCCCTTCTTCTCCTTTCCCGATCCCGGTGACTCCCCCGCGTTCTTCCCAGTAGTCCACCCCCCTCCCTCCGCATCTGACTCCTCCAGCACCTGCAACGACCGTCCCGAGCCTGCGCCGCCGCTTCGTTCCCGGCCAGACCCACCCGAGCCTGACGGGCTCTCCATGTGCCTCCTACTGCTGCTGCCGGTTCCCCGAAGGCGAGACCCCGTGGGGGGACGCGAGGGGGAGGAAACTGAGTCTTCATCTGACCGCCAGGAAGGAGACATACGGCGCACTAGATCCCGGTTCGATGCCCTCCTGCCGCTGCTACTGCTGCCTCTCCCTCCCACCCCCTCCTCCTTGTCATCCTTGCCTTTCACACTCGGTGACCTCTTCCCCTCCTCCCTCTCCCTCTCCTCCAAGTCAATAGACGATTTCCGCCCGTGCCCATCCTTACCGGACCTCCCCTTCCCGTCCGGGGATCTGGATCGGTCCAAGCCTCGTCGAGCAGCGCCGCCGGACCTGCCGCCGTCCGAGCCTCTTCCTTCTGCCGACTGCTGGCCTAGCAGCAGCTGGGACTGATTGCTTGCAGATCTCTCCATCTTACGTCCACTGCTTCTCCCCCCTCCTCCTCCCGACTTCCCAATCCCCCCCGCAAGGCTGTCCGTATCCCTCCCGCCCCTGCTCTTCCGCCCACCCCCATCACCATCATCCCCCCCTACATTCAGCATTTTAGAAATATCCGCCGACTTGTGCCGTATAATCCCCCCGCCGCCGCTGCTCTTCTTGCTCTTACTGCTACTGTCCGCCTTGTCTCTTCGTAAAGACCCTGGCGTTGTCGGCACCTTGTCCTTCCCCCGATCCCTGTCTCGATCCCTCGACCTGTCACCATCTCTCCGGTCTCGCTCTTTCTCATCGGAATCATACCCCCCTCTCTCCCGCTCCCTGTCCCAATCATCCCTATCTCGATACCTCGGCCTGTCGCGGTCCCTGTCCCAATCCCTGTCTCCCCGATCCCTATCCCGATACCTCTCCCTGTCCCTATCCCAGTCCCGATCCCGATCCCTATAACGATCCCTGTCCCTTGAATCCCAATCACGATCCCTGTCCCTCCTGTCCCAATCCCTGTCCCGGTCCCTATCCCAGTCCCGATCCCTGTACCTGTCCCTATCCCTATCCCTATACCTGTCTCGGTCTCTATACCTGTCCCTATCACGCCCATACTCCCGGTCACTGTCACTATCCCTGTCTTTATCACTCTCATAATCATCCTTATACCCATACCTGCCGTCTCTATCCCGGTACCGGTCCCGATCCCGGTCCCTAAAACCATCCCTGTCCCTGTCCCAGTCCCTGTCCCTATCCCTGTACCGCTCCCTGTCCCTCTCCCTACTGCCCCGCTCCCTCGATCCATCCAAATCCTTCCCCTTCAATCCATCCACGCCCTTATCCAAATCATCGTCCCTGTCCCTATCCCGCCTGTACCTGTCCCTATCCCTGTCCCGATCCCCGTCCCTGTCCCAGCTCCTGTCCCGGTCCCAATCCCGGTCCCCCCTACCCCTATCCCTATCCCTATCCCTATCCCTATCCCTATCCCTGTCCCAATCCCTCCCCCTGTCCCGGTCCCTATCCCTATACCGGTCCCTCTCCCTGCTCCTGTCCCAGTCCCTATCCTTATCCCGGTCTCGATCCCTATCCCTGTACCTGTCTCGGTCTCTCCCCCTGCCACTCTGACTCGAAGCGTCATCCTTGCCCGTCTCCTCCTCTAGAGCACCCAGCATACTCGCCGCATCCGACCTATACCGCGACAGCCTATCAGCGTTGCTGCTCCTACTAGACGTGCTCGAATCCCTCGGGAACCGGCTCGACGCAGCCCCATCTCTGTCTCTCCCGCCCTTCTCATCCCCGTCATCCCCCCGCCTGCTGCTCCGAGAAGCAGACGACGACGGCCGTGCGCCCGTGCGATCCTTCTCCCACGCCTTCACCTCCTCCATCTTCGCCAGAAGCTTTGCCAGCCGTTCCTTATCCTCCTTCCCAGCCCCTCCGTCCTTCTCCTTGCCCCTGAGCGCGTCCTTAGCCGCTGCAAACATCTCCTTCACGCTGTCATCCTGCTTCTTCCCTCCCTTCCCCCCGTCACGATCCCGGTCCCTGTGCCGCTTCCGCTCCTCCTCATCCTCCCCAGCATCCGTCCCGCGGGACCCAGTCCTCCTGTGCCTCCCCCCGCCCCTCTCCCCTCCGCCTCCCCCTCCGCCCCCGCCGTCTTGCAGATCCGCAAGAGCAGCCAACAGCGCGCCAGTATCAGCAGTCTTAGTGCGGCTCATGTTAGAACTGCTTCGCCTCGCCCTGTCACTGCTCCCCCCGCCGCCCTTAGCAGCCAACGCACCCGCTAAAGCTCTTTCCACATCCCTCGCACTTCGCCTGGAAGACGCAGCAGAGGCAGACTCCGGTCTCCTGCTGCTGCTCCCGCCAGCCGCCCCCCCGTCCCCCCCCGCGCCCTCCTTCGCCTTCAGCTTCGCCTGCAGCTTCAGCAGCGCAGCTAGCTCCTCCTTCCGCTCCTCCCCCGCGCCACTCGCGCGGATCGCCGCTACAGCGTCCGCCACAGCCGCCAGATCCGCGCTAGCTAGCACCGTCGCCAAATCCCCGTCCTTCCCGTACCTGTACCCCCCCGCGCCCCCGCTGCGGCTGGCGCTGCTGCTGGCAATGTTGCGGCTGCTGCTGCTGCTGCTGCTGCTGCCCCTGCGGTCCCCGTCTGGCAGGGGGATGCGCGGAGAGTCCACCTTGCGGTGCGCGCGCGAGTCCGCCGTGACAGGCTTCGCGGGCAGCCCGGGGAGATGGTCCGCCGCGTTGCTGCAGTGCTGCTTTATCCACCGGTGCGCTGGAGGGGGGAGGGGGGGAGGGGAGAGTGGGAAAGGGGAGGACGGCCGGGGAGGGGGAGGGCAAGGAGAGGAGAGAGAGAAACAGGGGTTAGGTTGCAGTGGGCCCAGAGGGGGGAAGCGGGAGACAACAAGCGACAAGGAGGAACGTGGGGGAGCAGACAGGTGGGGAAGGTGAGTGGTGGTGAGTTAGGATTGGGGGAAAAGAAGCGGGAAAGACTGGAAGAGAAAAGAGGAGGGTGGGATAGATTAGGGGGTTAGAGGGGAGGAGAGAGAGCAGACACAGGCAGCAACAGCAACAGCAACAGCAACAGCGAAACGTGCCAACTATCCGCCTTCTCCTTTTTTCCCTTCTCCTCCCCAACCCCACCACCCACCTGTAAACCCCCGCCACCACTCACCATGCGCCTTCTCTGGCGTGATGCGCTTCTGGCGGTTCCTAGTGAGCATTCGGAGCAAGAGGTCTGTAGCGTCCATGGACACACTCTCCCACCCGCTCGAGTGACCCCTCAACACCAGACGCCATGAAACGGGCAGCCTTCCGCCCCCCTCCCAACCAACCCTTTCCACCTCCCCTCCCACCCTCCCCCCTCCCCCTCCCCCTCCCCCTCCCCCCTCTATCTAAATGAACCCCGCCTGGCCTCCACTCACCAAGCGCCTTCTCAGGGGTAATACGTCTCTGGGGGTCCCTGGTGAGCATGCGCAGTATGAGGTCCATCAATTCCAACACTTGGCATCAATTCCATGGACACGCTCTCCCACCCGCCCACCACAGAGACCCGTCAATACCAGAAGCCGAGAATTCTACAACCCGCCACCCCTTGCCTCCCCTTCCCCCCCTCCTTCCCCCAACCCTCACACATCCCCACCCTTGAAACCTGCTTCACTCACCAAGCGCCTTCTCAGGGGTAATCCGTTTCTGGGGGTCCCTGGTGAGCATCCTGAGAACAAGGTCCTTGGCGTCCATGGACACGCTCTCCCACCCGCCGCTGAACACGTCCACCTTGCCCGTCTTGATCGCCTCGAAAATGCCCTCCTCCTTCTCCGCCCAGAAGGGCGGCAGCCCGCACAGCAGGATGTAGAGGATGACGCCCACGCTCCACATGTCCGCCTCCATGCCGTAGTTGTTGTTCAGCACCTCGGGGGCTATGTAGTACGCGCTACCCGCCATTGTTGTTAGCTTGCCGCCTGGGGGAAGCAGGGGGGAGGGGGGAAGGTGGGAGGAAGAAGGGGGGAAGGTGGGGGCAAGGTGGGGGAAAGGTGGGGGGAAAAAGGAACGGGGGAGAGAGGAGCGGGGAGAGGGGAAGCGGAGGGGGGAGAAAGGGAAGAGGAAGGGGTTGTGAGGAGTGGGTGAAGAGGGGAGAGGAGGGGAGAGAGGGAAAGGGGGTGGATGCAGAGGCATGTGGAGCGGAGGGAACCCAACGCACAAAAAGAGAACCTACAGAAAGGCAGGTCAATAGAGAAGTGCAACACAAGCACTAGCCGGAGCGATAAGAAGGAAAGCGGACCTAATTGGACGCCCAGACATGTGTCAGCTTGTCAGCGCTGGAGCAAGAGTGAGACCAAGGGCTAAGGCTGATTGCGCAGAGCGTGAGGAAGGGGCTATCGCCAGACGACTCAAGAAGGCGCATTTGTATGTTATATTCATTATTCTTGTTCTCGAAAAGTCCATACAACAGGAAGAGAGAGACCTTTGCCAGACAAAAAAAGGGGAATGGGGGGGGGGATGAAGTGGAAACAAGGACCAGGATAGGCAGGGAAGCGGTTGAAGGGAGAGGAGGAGAGGGGAGTGGAGCGGAAAAATGGGCACTGCTGAGGAGGCAGCATGAGGGCGAGTGCAGGAAGCACAGACACACGAAACACCCACGGCAACAGCAACAGCACGAGCGCAAGCGCGTCCTCTTCCCACACATTCTCACTCACCCGGCTTGACGAACGCGGCGAGCCCATAGTCCACGACCTTGACCTGCGTGTGCGACTTGCGGTTGACGAGCAGGATGTTTTCGGGTTTGAGGTCGCGGTGCATGAGGCCGTGCGCCTGGCAGTGCTGCACCACGGAGATGAGCGTGCGCGTGAGCAGCGCCGCCTCGTCCTCCGGGTAGTGGTGCCGCTGGCTGATGCGCTCGAACAGCTCCCCGCCCTCGCACAGCTCCATTATCAGGTGCACGCGCTGGGGGGGGAGGGAGCGGGGGGGGGGGAGAGGAGGGGGTTGAGGGGGAACGAAGGGGGATGAGAGCGGAATGCGGTTGAACAATAAGATGGCTCGAACAGCTCGCCCCCCTCGCACAGCTCCATGATCAGGTGCACGTGCTGTGGAGGGGGGCGGGAGGGGGGGGAGAGGGTGGAGAGGGAGGAGGGGAAAGGGGGAGAAGGGGTTGTGGAGAAAGGGGGAAAAAGTGGGGGTTGAAGAGGGGGTTGAGCTCTGATGCGCTCGAACAGCTCTCCGCCCTCGCACAGCTCCATTATCAGGTGCACGCGGTGGGCCGGGGGGGGGGGGGGGGGGGGGGGGGGGTGGGAGGGGAGGGGGAGGGAAGGGGGGATTGGGGGAAGGAGGGGGGAGGGGGCGAGGGAGTGGGGGGGTGGCAGGGGGAATGCGTTAAAAAGGGGGAGTTTGAGCGAGTCTCAGAACACGCCGCCCTCGCACAGCTCCAGGATCAGGTGCACGCGCTGGGGGGGAGGGGGCGGGAGGGGGGGGGGGAGGGTGGAGAGGGAGGGGGTTGTGGGGAAAGGGGAAAAAGTGGGGGATGAAGGGGGTTTTCAGCTCTGATGCGCTCGAAAAGCTCCCCACCCTTGCACAGCTCCATTATCAGGTGCACGCCCTGGGGGGGGAAGGGGGCAGGGGAGGGATTGGGGGGGAGGAGGGGGAAGGGCGCGAGGGAGTGGGGGGGTGGCAGGGGGCATGCGTTAAAAAGGGGGAGTTTGAGCGAGTTTCAGAACACGCCGCCCTCGCACAGCTCCAGGATCAGGTGCCCGGCGAAGGTGAGGAAAGGAGGGAAGAGGGGGGAAAAAGAGCGGGAGGGGATATGAGGAGAGAATGCGTTTCACCGAATCAGGATGGGGGACGGAGAGCTACTGCCTGATGCGCTCATACAGCTCGTGACCAAAATGTTTTTTTGCTTATCTTTTTTTTTGTTTTTTTTTTTTTTTTCCAATGCGGCAATCTTCACTAAACGTCTGCAAGCCGCACCCAATGGAAGAACTTCTGGAATTTTCTCAAGAATGGAAGAACGGGCGGAGAACAGGGCAGGAAAAAACGGCAGGGGCTGGAATCTGCTGGCTCGCGAATTGCGCGCAGAGAGAAGGAGCACATCCGAGAGATCAAGAAAGCACAACCAAGCGCCAGCCTTGGCCTTAGGTCGCTCAGTAGAACGCGACTAGCCCTCAATACTCGAGTAGACTCAAGAGTCGCGCCGCGTACTACTATGTTTTGTACGCGTCCAGCGTTAGACTCTAAAAGCCTGCACGCGAAACGCATGGCTCTCTGGCAACCCTAAAACCGAAATTCTTTTTTGCTCCGTCACGGTGGACCACCTTCCGAGTTACTCGCAATAGTACGCCTCTCTGACTAAAAGGTGAATCGTAACCTCTGTCTTTCCACGTTCCACTCACCGTACCTTCCGCCCGTACTCTCCCCGCCTGCTCCGGCGTACCTTTTGGTCTTCGTACGTCGCGTGGAGCTCGATCACGGCGGAGTGTCCGCGCAGCACCTCCATGACTTTAATCTCCCTCTGCACGTCCTCCACCTCGCGCGTGCCGCTGAGCTTCGTCTTGCTGATGGACTTGCACGCGAACGGCACGCCCGTCATCTTGTCCTTGCACTCGCGGATCACGCCGTACTGCCCGCGCCCCAGCTCCTTGCCCATGCTGTACTGGTCCTGCACGTTCTCGTACGGCCGCTTCAGGATCATCACCGTGTGCGGCGCCTCCTTCACGTCGTCCGCCGCTGTGATTGGCTTGGGTAACGAGTCTTTCGTCGCCATCTCCCGCGGGAGCTCTTTCGCCGTCGAACCCATGGCTCCTGCTGCTGCTGCTCCTGCTCCTGATCCTGCTGCTGCGGCTGCTGCTGCCGCTACGATTTTCCCCGCTGCGTTTCTTCCCGCAGCCGCTGCGCTGCTCGTGCTGGTGCTGGTGCTGGTGCCGGTGCTGCTGCGGCTGTCGCTCTCTCTAGGAATCACACCCGGAACGTCTACCGACGGCGGCGTGGGAGGGCCACTTAGGCTTTCGTCAGCAGCTTCGTCTTCTGACGTCAGGCTATCTTGATCGCCGAGGAAGTTACCAGAAGGGTGCGTGGCGGCTGTGGGAGAAGGCAACCCCATGGAACGATACCCATTCGCGACTGAACTTGCCTTCTCCCGCCGATTAACGACCTACTGTTAAGCACCCTATTCACGAGCCGCAGTCAACCATCCTTGTGCATCCACCGTTCTCCACTCCCTCCGGCATAACGACTCACCTTCCTCCCTCCCTCCCTCTCTCACCGCTTCCCCCCTCTCTGACTCTCTGCCGCCGTGTCCTCCGGCGCCTATTTAATTCAATCCGCTGCTGGCCAAATGTGATTGTCGCTTCGGCAGTCTTCGGACAGAGAGATGACGCGCAAACGAGCGCGCAGATGCAAAGCAGTAGCGGGGATAACAACTGCGATAGGCTATTATTTGCAAGGCTGTTAGGGTCAGGCGAGTGGCGGCAATGCCGTAGGAAGCGACGGGGAAACTCCGCACCGGGCCTTCCCCGATTGAACAACGCCGCGGGACTAGCAAGATCAGTGAAACCGGATGAAATACACACTAAATGATATATTATCTTCCGCCGGGTTCAGAAGCAGGAAAGCTCCTGCGAGCTTGGAGCGCATAATACATGCGCGGATAAATTAAGCGAGACAGCGTTGGAATCAACGCTCTCTTCACGGAAAATAACGCAGCGTCAGGCAGCAGTGAGCAGCATGCTGCGGTGCGGACCCTTGAAGCATGGAAACCCTAAGTGTGGAGCATGCAGGGATGCTCTAAGACGGTAAAGCTGAAGCTGGGTAATACCAGCAACCAAGATAAACAGCACGCAATGCGACGTCCCGAGATTTTAAAACACGAAACGGCAGCGCACATCCCTAAACGCGAACGCGACTTAGTTAGCGGTTACCCATAATAGCTGAGGAACGACAGGTTAGGTACAGGAGTTTCAAGAGACTACGGGAGTGGGGGAGATGGGAACAGAGTGAGATGTGGAAATTGAGGCGGAAGCAGGGCGGAACCTGAAAGGGGGAAGGAGGGAGAAGAGTTGGAAGGTCGGGGGGAGAGGGGGAAGCGAACGGGAAAGAAACGGGAAGGGGAAAAAGGGGAGAGAGTGGTTGGGCTGGGCTGGGTGGGGGTTCCTGGGGGGGGCCGTATGTGCGACTGTACGGCGGATGGTTGAATTGAAACTTGAACTGCCAAATGCCAGACGCGGAGCGGCAGTGAGCGGGCCGACACTAACGGCGCCCACACAGTGGCCCCTGCCCCCCTGCGCGTGTGTGTGTGGTGGTGGTGCTTCCCGAACAGGGGGAGAATGATCGGGGGAGATATCTGTGCTTTCCGAACAGGCAGGGACGTGCCCCACCCACCCGCCCGCCCACCCATCCACCAACCAGTCCCAAGATGGTTTATGCTTGTAACGGGCATACTCCAATAAGATATACACACAAAAAAAAGATATACACAGGTATAACATATCAATCCACTTACTCTCTCAACATCATACTGAAACCATATCTAGAAACTTCTTTACTGGTGTCTGAATGCGATTTTTATCGTTCTGAATATGTTTCAACTGCTTTATAAATGTATACCATATTTCACCTTTAAGTTGATATCTGATATTGGTCTATTCACAACGACATCCGTGAGACTACTTAAAATGACGGACAACAAAAATTATACAACAAACTGCAATAATCATGTCTGTGTTGTTGCTGATATGGTTTATACTGTAAGCCAAGAGTCGTGTAATCTGAGCGTTAATTTACTGTTCTTGCACTAACACACTAATACTCCTCAGATGCATTTCCCCATGCAAACGCATGTCACATCGCGCATTTCAAAATGCACACGCATCCCTCGCCACCCTGCTTATCCCACTAAGCATTTCTCCCGTTTCTCGCATGTTATCACGTGACAGTCTCCCCCTGCCTTCTTGAGCGCGATCACTCATCCATGCCGAGCTCTTGCACCTTGAGAAACGCATGTGCAGCATTTCTATACCGGTGTCCCTGAACTGCGCAATGCGTTCTATAGCCCCGAGCCGCGTGAGAGCTTGCCAAAGTCCCAGAACGGCTGAAGGCTCGCAACGAACTGAAGAGACTTTGAATCATTGAGCTTCTCGGAGCTGCTCCATTAGTAGCCGGCGTGACCTGCAGTGACCCGTGTATATATGTCATCGTCAGAGCAGCAATGTAATCAAGCTAGTTCCCTCCTCTTAAAAGGGAAACGGTTTCCGTTCCTCTCGTTGCCTGAGCTGAGTACTTCACCTATTATCCACGCTTTCTGCCTCACCTTCCGCCTCGTGCGCTGCTTTCTCCAATAGAAACCATGGCGCATACAAGCAGCCTCACGACCAACACCACCTCCCCATCCCCTTTCTCATCCCTCCTACAAATACCCCTCTCCACTCTCTTCCCATCGCTCCTGTTTCAAAAACATCAGCAGAATCTGACTACCTCACCTCTCTCTGCCCAGCCGTCCCCAGCTCCTCTCTTTCTCGACCTCCCTTCCCTCATCACCACCATTGCATGCATCTCCATCTCTCTCATACTCCTCTTCCACCGCCGCAGCCGCCGAATCTGCTCCTCCTACCCACCCGGCCCTGCGCCGTGGCCAATCGTTGGGAACATCCCCTCGCTCGGAACCCTCCCGCACCGCTCCCTCGCGAAGCTAGCCGACAGGTTCGGCCCGATCTTCACCGTCTGGTTCGGCCCGACCCCGTGCGTGGTCATCTCCTCCCCGGACCTCGCCCGCGCGGCGTTGAAAGCGCAAGACAGGCTGTTCAGCAACCGCCCGCTGGTCACGTCCACGCGCGTGCTCACTCTGGGCGGCAAGGACATAGCGTTTGCGCCGCCCGACCAGGCGTGGAAGAAGCGGCGGCGCCTGGCGTTCCTGCACCTGCTGTCCGCGCGCCAGCTGGCAGCGAGCGCGGCGCAGCGCAAGGAGGAGGTGCGGGCGATGGTGGACGCCATGGCAGGGGAGGTGCGGCGCTGCCAGCACCCTGCTGCTGCTATGGGCGGAGGGGCCGGAGGAGGGGATGCAGGGGGTGGTGGAGGTGGAGGTGGAAGTGGAGGTGGAGGTGGAGTGGGGTGTGTGGTGAACATGAGAAAATACTTGGGTCGAGCCACGCTCAACAACATTCTGCGCCTCACCGTGGGTAAGCGGTACCCCTACAGCTTCTGCAGCAGCGGTGGCAGTGGCGGCAGTGCCAGCGGTGGTCGGGAGTGTGGCATGGGCCACACTGGTAAACCTGGCTCTGCTTCTGTTACCACTCCCGATGCTGCCAGCACTGCCAGTGGTGCTACTGCTGCTGGTGCTACTGCTGGTGCTACTGCTGGTGCTACTGCTGGTGCTACTGCTGCTGGTGCTACTGCTGGTGCTACTGCTGCTGTTGCTACTGCTGGTGCTACTGCTGGTGCTCCTGCTGGTGCTCCTGCTGGTGCTACTGCTGCTGGTGCTACTGCTGGTGCTACTGCTGGTGCTACTGCTGGTGCTACTGCTGGTGCTACTGCTGGTGGCAGCAGATCCTTGCTGGAGCAGGAGGGCGAGCGGGTGGCAGCGATGGTTGATGAGGTGTTTCTGGTGGTGGGAGCTTTTAACCTCAGCGACCACCTGCCGTGGCTGCGGTGGATGGACCCTCAGGGCATTAACACGCGGGTTGGGAGAGTGCAACCGGCCATACATGGGTTTGGGCGGGCATGCATCAGGGAGAGGGCGGAGGCGGTGGTAGGGATGGCGAAGCACAGCCGGGCACGCACGGAAGGAGAGTCGGATGGGGCATGTGGGGCAGGTGTGCACAACGCACAAGGTGATGAGGCGTGTGGCCATAAGGTGTTTGTGGACTTCCTTCTAGAGCGCCAAGGGGCATGCAGTGAAGGAGGCAGAGGGGCATTAGGAGCAGGTGGAGAAGGAGGAGGAGAAGGAGCAGGAGATGAATCTTTGGATGAGGAGGAGATGGTGATGCTGGTGATGGATATGATCCTAGCTGGCACCGACACCACGGCCAAGACTGTGGAGTGGGCTCTGGCAGAGCTTGTCAACCACCCCCACGCGCTCAAGGGCCTTCAGGACGAGGTTGACGCTGCTTACAGTGCTGCTGCTGCTGCTGAAAAGGATGTTGGCAGTACAGCCGGGCAAGAAGATAAGGACCAACATGGAGAGGGCCAGGGAGAGGGGATGGGAGAGCACGGTGGTGCTGCAGGTGAGCAGAAGTCCCACCAGAAAGGAGTGGCACCAGTGCCCAATCAGCCCAACCTGTCCACCCTGCCATTCCTCCAGGCGGTGATCAAGGAGACCCTGCGCCACCACCCCGTGGCGCCGCTGCTGGTGCCACACAAGACCACAGAGAGCACTGTGCTGGGCGGGCGCAGCATCCCTGCAGGTACCATGGTGCTGGTGAACACATGGGCCATCAGCCATGACTCTAGGCTCTGGGACCACCCCCAGGAGTTTGACCCCTGGCGCTTCATGCCACCGCTGTCTGTACCACCACCACCTCCCTCTGGAGCCCCTTTACCCGACCCCATGGCACCACCACCACAGCCCGTGGCAGAGCAGGCAACTGTAGCCCCTGTTGCGGCCGCCACCACTGCCCTCACACCGGCCTCATGGGATCCCTCCAGCGCCTTCCTCATGCTGCCTTTTGGCGGTGGGCGGCGGGGTTGTGCAGGCATGGCTCTGGGCGTGGACATGGCTGCTCGCATGCTCGCTGCCCTCCTGCTCCGCTTCCACATGGCCGTGCCGGCCAACAGTGCCACTATGGATGATGCTGGGGGGGTGGAGGGACGAGGAGGAGGAGGGTGTGTGGTGGAGTTGGGGGAGGTCCTTGGGCTGACTATGGCCATGGAAAAGCCGCTCAGGCTGCTGCTGTGGGAGAGAGAAGAGAGAAGTCTGTCTGGCAAGTGTGAAGAGAGGTCTCTAGGATAGTGTAGGAGAGGTGATAAGACTGGTAGCTAGAACCATGGACGGGAAGAGGGCTCTGCCATGGTGGAAAGGCTCCTAGTGAACTACTTGGGTTGGGAGGAGGATGGGGAGGTCTTGTACCCGTGACCAGCCAGTTTTGTACGATTGGCTGTAGACCGTGCGGAGGTTACGGGTGCGGAGCACACCCAATTGCTTTGGTAGTAGGCAGATAGTGTGAATCGCAGTTCTCTTGTGCATGGCTGCAGCTGATGGTCTTGCACTCTTTGAAATCAAACCAATGCTAAGGGTACAGGAATCAGAGCACACACAACCCTATTCCCCCAATCATCTACCTACAACTCTCACCGCTACACTCAAGGCCTTGCTTCCAACTTAAGAGCTGAGGCAGCTCAGAGGTGCAACTGTATTCTGTCAGCCATGGCAACACGACCTACTGCATCACGCACGCCTCTATCTCAACTCATATTATCTAAAGCAGACGAGCCACCTCTCTTGAGACCAACTCTGCAGATGTTCCCGCTTGCCTTCCTGCCTTCCGCGCCCGCCCCTCCCCTCTCCCTCCCAGCTGTATGCCGTTCTTCCATTCAAACCGCCTCATCTCATCCCGCAGCCCCCAGTGCTACCAATACCAGCCAGCGCACGAAGACCATCACCAATCACCCCGCAGTCCAGTACTTCTTCGCGCACACCAGCACCGCCTCGCCCTGCGCGCCGTCCTCCCCACCGCTGCTCTCAATGCGCGCGTCCCATCGGAGCCCGGGCGCGAGGCGCAGCAGCTGCTGCAGCACGGGCAACTCATCATGAATCAACACCGCGCCCTCCGGCCGCAAAATGCGGTCCATCTCTAGCAACACGTGCTCCACGGGGCACGGCCGGTTCACCCACTTGGAAAACAGGTTCGACACGTGGACTAGGTCGTACGTGCGCGGGTACGTCGAAAACGCCTCGCACCAGTCCTGGTACGA